>CM060949.1:22028858-22628858 GCA_030765055.1 Mantis religiosa
ATCCCTCACGCCGGCCAACTGTTCCTCAAATTTGGCGGCGAGGACCTCGTTCGCCTCCTTCATTTCCGTGGCCAGACTGTCGTTCGCTGCCTTCATTTCTGTGGTCGATTCGGTCTTTATTTCTTTCAACTCTGCGGCCAGGTTGTTATTTGCCGCTTCTGTTTTTGTTGTTAACTCGTTCATCTTCGCGGCCAAGTTGTTATTTGCCGCTTCCGACTCCGCTGTTAATTCGTTCATCTTCTGCAAAAGCATTTCCAATGCGGATTCCATGGCCATAATGTTCGGTGATGTAGTTATCCCACTTCCTGACACCAGTTGTGACTTTGTGGGTTCGTGAAATGATGAAACGAGGTTATAAAACACAAAAACTACACTTTACTCTCCTAGCAAATACATTCGTCACCATTACCGTTTGCTAGCTAACCTTAAACTGTTTATTTTTCCTACAACTACTCTCAACTGTCTCTCACTTCCGGTAACGATCGGCCATCATTTTTATCGGCTTCGCGAGCCTACCACCAGGGTGACAATATGAATACTGTCAAGGCAACAGGCATAAAAGTTTCGGCACAAATAAGGAAACAATCGGCGGATAAAGTTTCATGGTAATAATGAGCCTTGCTAAGCAGTTAACGATAGCGCGTTTAGTGTAAACAGATATCGCCGGCAAGCAAGATAACTGAGGTAAAGGACTTGCCGCTCAGATAGAGTTTCAGTGTTGGAATGTTCTAGAGATATCTCGACTAACGGAGAATGATTGTTTTTCTTGCTTGCTCCAGAAGGTCCTCGGTTCATGAATTTGTGTATAAAAAGAAGCCATGGCTAGTGATTAGAGTTAGTTGTGAAACAGCTGTTGTAAACAAGAGTGAGTAAACAGTGTTGTGAAATGAGAGACAGCCAGCTGTGTTGTTGTAACGAGAGTTAAAGATGTGATCTGCTGTCACTGTTTGTTGTTATTGTGATCGACCTTGTAAGACTGTGTTTATGTGATTTAATGTTCTTACGTGAGAATTGGCAATGTATTGCTACGAAAATAAATGAGATTTTTAATATCTGCAACTCGGTCTTTTAATTCTACGAACCCAAAAAGTTACAATATGAATGTGAATTATACAGTGAGATCCATATAAACCTCAACCATTTCAATAGGCCATAACTTTTGAACCAATAATAGGATACACGTGCAACTTAGGGAGAATATAATACACAATTGTGAGATTACATTACACTATTTACATCTCAGAGAAAATGTTGGAAGTGTCCTCCACCAGCATCTATACATGTTTGTACTCGTCTCACCATATTCTCTGAAGTTTTACGGAGAGTATCCTCGCCAATGTTACTTATTTCGGTTCGAATGGATTCCTTGAGAACATCAATTATCCGTGGCCTATTCTTGTACACTCTATTTTTAGATATTCCCACAGGAAAAAATCCAGTGAGGTTAGGTCAGGGGATGTGGGGGCCACAGGCTTTTGAGATTATTCGATTATCAAAGAAACTGGTTACAAGTTCCATGGTGTCATTAGATGTATGGCACGTTGCTCCATCTTGCTGGAAATAACCTTCTCTCAATTCGATATCAACTCTGTAAAACTTTTTTCTTTACTGTTACAGAAAAATGTATCGCGAAATGTGATAGTGTTAATACTGTGCATGCATGGAACAAAGGTATTTTAGTGTTGAAGCCGTTATTTATGGTTGGCCACACACAAAAGTTGCTTGTAAATTTTCAAATGTTTGTTGAGATTAAAAAAATGTTAAAATGTTTGTGCAGTGAGGTGGAAGTTCTAGGAATAAGTTCCCGATATTTGCGATAACTCGATAGTCACGATACGACATTATTGACATCAAACAATAATTCAGAAAATTCGCTCGCTACTTTTTCGATACTTCGGTGGTGATGCTGCAATTTTTATTTTGTTTCAAAATCATAAAATAGTAAATAGTTTTAGCGCTAGTTGAACATTACAAAGTCCGAGAAATTGTCAGGAATGTGGTAGCTGTACAGTAACATTATACAAGAAAATAATCGTGTGTCAACTGTCAGTTAACAGTTGCCAAGAAGAAATTACTACATATCTCCTGTCACCACCTCTTTCTAGTACACTGCATTACTGCAAAACAATTGCCGCTAAATATTTGTGTATTCCACCTGCAACTGTTTTCTCTGAAAGACTATTTAGTACAGCAGGACTCATATGTGACAGAAAAAGAAATAGACTTGACCCCGAAACAGTGAAAATGCTAGTAATTTTGAACAAAGACTTATAAAAGTGGACTGTTTTGTTTTTAAATGTCTAATGTAGAGTTTAAAAATAAGAACACTGATGGTTTTAAGTTTTGGTATTAGACAGTTCTCTCAATGTTCTACTTTGTATTGAAACTAGAAGTAGAATGACTCTATCGAAGTATCGGTATCTAGAACCGACTATAGACAAAAACTGGTACTGACCCATGCCTAATGAGTATAGTTGTTCATGCTAGAAAAACAAAAGAGAGACAGTTAGAGACGAATAATTGATATATAACCAATTATAGGGTCGTTACTATAGTGACAGAATCAACATCCTTTCAGTAAGGAAAACATGTTTGAGAAAACGTCGTGAAAAGTTGTATTTATTAATTTATTAGTTGTTTTGGGGAAGCTAATAACAATATTTATAATAATAGAAGTATTATTTCATAGAGCTACGAGAAACAAATATCGATTCCAGGTCACGTACATGAGATTAATCTTTTATGTTCACGACTGTACTTAAGCGGCGTCCCAACGCGGAGCAAATAGTAAAACAGAAAATCAATTATATTACATGTAATCTATAAAAACATCATATAACCTCGGGCAAATTGTCGAAACAGCACAAGCCTGTCAATTTTCTCACGGTCTTCGGGTTTTCCTTTCTGTTTATCTTCTTTCTTTAACGATGTACTCTTTGTTAAGAAATGCAGTTGTATTTTTAAAAGTATTTTGTATTAGACTTAGAGAACTCCTCCAAACTCTTATGACTTATTTTTGTGTACACAAACTATTCTTACAAAAGTGTATTTCCTGTCTATTTTCATCGAGAGGAATCTTTACATAAATAGTTAAATTACACCTTTTGTTTTACATACAAAGGAAACAACGACATTCACTTGTTTGACAACTGAACGCTACATGCTGTTCCTAAAATTACATGCTCTTTGGTTGCAGTCTCTACAAACAGCTGAACATCGAAGAACGTAAACAAATGTACACTTTATGGTACATAAAAGCTTCTTTCACATTGACATTGTATTTTAAATGGATTTACATATTTGGTGGAGTATAATCTTTGGTTAATGTATATCAATTATGAAACATTCCTTCCTAATTAGTAGGACATCGAGCTATTCCGGGAAAATTCAAGTTACACATTTTATTTTTTATTCAATCTTCGATATGACCTTCAAAATCTTTAACAGTCATTTCTCAGAACGCGGACCATGCTTCTTTTCTTTTTTATTCCGGAACCTTCAAAATACACCACATAGTGGTGCACAAAGTAGAAAATAAACCTACAAATATTATTATCGAAAACAGAGAAAGCTCAATTTAATTGCATCTTTCCGAGGCAAAGTTCAAAGGTGTAGACTCGCTGAAGTGTTTACGTGAAGCTGTTTAGTGCCCACTTCACAACAACAGCACTAAAATATTAAAACCTTGTGTGTAGTTAGAGTGGGCAATTAGGTCGTGTTCTAACGGTCTTCAGAGCTCAGAAGAGCACTTAAGAAATCCGCCTGTTGCTAGTGAGATGAGAAAAAACGTGGAACATAACCTAGCTGTCCATTTGGTTATTGCAACCTCATGTCACTATTTACATAGATAGTCCTATAGAGCATGTGTTTACTTACTCTATAAGTAATAATAACTATATTGCTTCAAAAATTCTACACCAGGGTTTCCCCAGAAATAAGCATTTTGAGATATTTCTATAACATAGAGGTTATAAGTGTTAAGTGTTTTCGAGTGTTTGGTGTACTTTTACATAATTTACCTTAAATTTTGCCTGAGAAATGTAATCAAGTATAGTAGGGGAAAGTAGTATGTACAATGTCGCTTTGCGGACAATGGCGCTCATGAAATATTCTTGAGACACAATGTTTCTAGGAGATACTGCACCCCACTGACATCTAGCGGACAGTCGCGGTAACGCACAGGAGTATCGTGGCTATGTATGCGGGTTTGTTGAGAAGAAACGTGTTTTGTGTCAATTTCTTAGTGCAGATTCACGAAGATCATTACAAAGATAACACTGAATAAATTTCTAAACATGTTTTATAAAGTACATAAGTTGAGAGTCGCTATTTATGGCTACAAATTTACACTTTAGTCGATCTTGTGGTGCTATGTTTGAAGCGTGATAAACCCAACATGTCGTCGGCCGGTAATGGCGCTCAATCCTGAGCATTATTAGCCAGCCACCAGGCGACTGTCATTGTCCAACACGTATTTGAATGTTAGAATTATTTTATCCAACGGATCACTTAAAGTGATGTGAGATTTGTTACTTTCCGTTAATTTTATACAAAAATACAAATAAATAGCAGCACATAGGTTTCAGTGCTCTGGTATTTGGCCTCTCAACCCAGTTCAGTTCAGTGATGAACATTTTATGATCGCAGAAAACTTACAATGACCGGTAACCAACAGGCACTTTCTGTTGCGGACGAAGATCATACTCATCAACAAACGCCTGTATTAGACAAGACCTCAGCAACGACCAGTTCTACCGCCACTGAGTACCCTACCAATTCCTTGTTCCAGTTAGCAGAATTAGGTCTGTCCCTTCCTCACCAATCACTTCTATCTCCAGAGACCCAGAGACACCCAAAAGCTCTACCAAAATTCCCATCGCAGTCATTTTCCCCATTCCAGGTCCCTCAAATGTTTCCAAGATGACCACTCGACAAAAGACAAATAAAATGAGGTCTCAGATTCTAACAGCCTCCCTAATGGAGGAACAACTGCAGGAAGCAGAGACGGCGATCCCTAAAAGGTTGCACAAAAACACTGGAACCAAAAAAGGCCGGAAAGAAGAACCCCAAGAAAGAAAAAACAAAACTAATGAAAGAAAGGAAAATCAATTTGCCTGATAGCTCCAGTGACGAAGATTCTATCAACGAATTAAATATATGTGACAATGACGAACCTGACGATTTAGAACCTGTGTCAAAAGATATCTGTTTTATTTTAGAGAATTTGGACAAAATGACAAACTCTGGCTCTGTTGTGTCTCCTGCTCTGAATGGGCACATGGGGAATGCAGTGGAGCTGACACACCTGATAATTATAAATGCGATTATTGCATAAAGAAATATTAAATTGGGTTATTCAGTTTCGAGCGCCATTAACCGCACATGGCGTGCAATACCGCTTGACCCAACTTTTTATATTTATTTTCATGGCTTCCTGTTTAAATAAATGTCTTGATTTGTATTCGTTTCTAGAGCCCATTCATGTAACTTTCAATTCTCTAATTATACTTAAGGTTGCTGGACAATTTTTCTTAAGTGAGCGCCATTATCCTACTCTCCCCTATTCATGTATCTGAAACTATAGTCAGACAGTTATGTGGACAACTGAATGCATAATAATTAATAATTATAGTTCAGGAAATGATGTTATGATGAGCAAACGGTCTGAACTCGCCATTTTGAATTGCTAGCGAGGACTGAAATTAAATGCCGTAAATAGAAGGGAAAAAGAAGGAATGTCTACTGAAGCGTTCACTGGAGTGCGGACAATGTGCATAGAATATTTAATTCTGTGTTTGCTTACACCACAGGAAGTAATATCGATTGTCACGTCCGTCGCATAAACTACGATAACAGGGAACTATCGCAAAATCTGAAGTGTTGCTTACACATTACCTTCTCTACTGGCTCTTCTAAATACCATTCTTACAACAGTTTATTTTACTTCTTGTTAATACAAATAAATCTTCATTATGCATTTTACTACAAGCAGAATACAGTAGACTTTAAGCGATCGTCAATTACTTACAAAGTCGATCATTATATGACGGCTTTGAAATTGTATTCTCTTTGCAATAACACGATAAAGAAACAAATAAACAGTGGCGAAGCGTGTAATGAAGAGCTGGAAGCTCTGATGAAGGGCTGAGTTTAGAGGTGTTCTTGTTTTAACAACAAAAATTACGAATGCAGTTAAGTGGATCAGTCAACGCTGACAATGAGCTGATAGTTTCTACATATCTGTAATGTTTCAAACTGACAATTTACACATCTCTTAACAGTAAAAGTGTGCTACACCTGTGTAGACCAAGGAGCCTTACGATGTACAATATCCTCCGCGCCAGTTTTACAATTTGAAGTAAACTGGCTCTAGCTGAGAAGGAAATCCTCCAGCTTGCCTTGTGTTTCTCGAACTGCCTGCAGGTCCCATTCAATTATCTCCCCAGAAACGTATCCGAGACAACCTCATCTCGTTCCCTTCTCTCTGAGGATTCTAAATAACCACAATGAATTTCATTTGACTTTCATGCCCACAAACCTTCAACAGTTCCATGGAAACTCGGGGCTTGTTGCATAGATATACATAGATACAGATAACTCTATAAGTAATTGTCAAATGTTTTGTGATGTCTTGTAATCACATTCTCTTTGTATGCCGAAGGAAAAAATGAATATCGACTTGATATTTGTAGCAGTTATTTTTATACTTCACGTTTTGTTAAGAATAGACAAAGACATTAGTATTTATAATAAAATAAGGAAGTAATGTAAAGTAAGTAATGCTGTGACCATGACAACGTAACATTATAAGTTGTTGAATGTTTTAAAAGATTTTGTTCTGCTTATATAAGTCTTAGGGGTAAGATGTGTATTTGTCTCTGCGAGTTTGTGCAGAAGCAATTTTGTGTGTACATCAAAGATGCATAATGTCATGTCGGTACGTTGGCCATAGTAGCTCAAGGGGCAACCAGAAGATCCGTGGTTCAAATCCCGGTTATGGCATTGAATTTTTCAGTCTCACTCTACGTTTCCATACCTTAGCCTGCACACGGCCAGTGTGAAAGAACAATTAATTTACATTAATAATATTTGTAATTGTTGCAAAGAATTTAAAATTGTTTATGAGGAACTAATTTCCATCTTTGAACAAGAAAAGGATTATATGTTCTTTCTTTAAATGTTATAATATTAACTTTATCAGCCCCGTTACCGCGAACCTGGGATCGCTCAACAATTAAAGATGCGCCTAATTATCCAGAGTTGCCGGAGAAACTTCTAGATTTGTTCAAGATCATCACCAAAGGTGAGAAATGAATCTGCATCCACCTTCATCTCAAATAATCCTGCTTCAAGATGGTACCACAACGTGCTGCATCTTCAAACATCACATGTGTGCAAAATTTGGCTACAAGATTCTACCCAACCTGGGGCTTCAAGATAATCCACTCGGAGATCACCTCATTATAATCATTCTAAAATTTCGCTTCACGTGTAATTTTGAAGTTGATAAATAAATAAAGAGAAAGACTATAAAACATAAGTTACATGTCTACATCACGTATGCCTTTTGGAAGAAAGCGGTATTGTTAGACGAATAAAGAAAATGATGGGTTCAAGGGGATAGACAATGAAGGGAAGAGAGGAAAGGGAAAGAAAGGCTGTAGCGCCAATAATCACAAAGGGGGAACAATTTAATGGCAGGACCCAAGAATTCAACGTGCCTGCCAACTTTACTATGGAAACTACTAGTTTCAAGTCAGGAAATCAAATATTTCTTTGAAACAATACAAGTTATAAAAATAACTAGTAGTTGTGGAACACTCGTTTAAGCATTAAACAATACAACACGTGGAACATAACGTCTCTATCCACTTAGACAGTTGTCCTACAGGATACTGCCAACGTAACAACTGCAATTGACGCCAATTATATCTTTTATCGTACATGTACATATTTTAGGGGCAGTTGTTGATATTGGTGCCAAGTGTCCATGCCACTAAAAGGAACCAGCGAGGTGCAATATATCACAGTCAACTTTTGACAAACTTCAATAGCTAGCATTCTTGTAGCTGAAAGTCCAGCGCAATATAAACAAGTTGTGGACGCACGCAACAATGGACGTTTGAATGCCCAAACAACGCTTGCTTTTTGAAGTCCATACATTCCTGTGGTTTGACATTGTTTCGTGCGCTGTTGCAAGTTACTGCATTGCTGCTTTGCCGTCAATAGTTTACATTTGCATTCTCAGTGCAGAAGTTGGCCTCACTGGCAACGTTTTAGTTACACGTAACGAATGCGGTCTACTTAAAACACGACCTTGGGAATGTTTCAAGACATAATGTTACTAACATTTATTTTCTAATGTATTTATCACATTATTTGACGCTGTAGGGTGAAAGCCTTTTAAGCTGGATTTTATGGATTTCATTTGCTTTCCTGCTGTTCATTATTATATTGTATGTATCTCTTCATTTACATCCTGCAACACGACTCATACCGGACGATAAATGAAATGATGTTTAAATGAGTACAGGGTAATAATAATAATAATAATAATAATAACAATAACAATAATAATAATAATAATAATAATAATAATAATAATAATAATAATAATAATAATAATAATACTAATACTAATAATAATAATAATAATAATACTAATACTAATACTAATAATAATAATAATAATAATAATAATAATAATAATAATAATAATAATAATAATAATAATAATAATAATAATAATAATAATAATAATAATAATAATAATAATAATAATAATAATAATAATAATAATAATAATAATAATAATAATAATAATAATAATAATAATAATAATAATAATAATAATAATAATAATAATAATAATAATAATAATAATAATAATAATAATAATAATAATAATAATAATAATAATAATAATAATAATAATAATAATAATAATAATAATAATAATAATAATAATAATAATAATAATAATAATAATAATAATAATAATAATAATAATAATAATAATAATAATAATAATAATAATAATAATAATAATAATAATAATAATAATAATAATAATAATGAAGAGAAATAGATAATGTAGTCATTCACTCTTTACGCACGTATTTTCCAGTTAATATAGGTTCGTAGAAAATTATAATTAAAACACGGGTACAGGAATATCAATTTAGAAGGGAGAAATCGACTACCAAAACACAGAAATTCGAATAAATTAAGTGTAAGCCTTCATATTCTTGCACAACGTTGAATTAAATGTAAATACACATGTTTACTATATTTTTCTTCCTATAGAAATGTTATACCGATATTTCACCACATAAATATATGATTTAAGGTAACTGAAAATACGCAAAAAATAAATTTTTCGAAAAATATCTCTAAATTTATCACTTATGTTCTACTTCTTCTTTTATTATTATTATTATTATTATTATTATTATTATTATTATTATTATTATTATTATTATTATTATTATTATTATTATTATTATTATTATTATTATTATTATTATTATTATTATTATTATTATTATTATTATTATTATTATTATTATTATTATTATTATTATTTGTAATTTACGTCCTCCAACGTTAAGTCAGATCGGACGATGAATGGAATGGGTGAAATGATGCTCAAATGAGTCCGGGGTCCATGTAGCTTAGAGTTATCCGACATTCGTCTTACAGGATAAGGGAAAACCCCGGAAAAACCTTATCCAGATTACTCACCCTGACCGAGATTCGAACTCGGGACCTCTTGAACGTGAGATAGACATGCTACCATCTACGCTACCAAGGCGGATATTTTTCTTTTGAATAGTATAACTAAAAACCGAAGTGACATAGATACCGAACTTTGGTTTCATTAACATCGAAAGATGTCACACGATGGTTCTCTCTAACCCCAAACATACTCTTTATAAATAAGAGTTTTGGAAACTTATAATTTTCCTAAAAATGTTACTGGTATATCGATTAAAATAAAGTTAGAGCCCTTACATAAGCGATAAAATATATATTGCTAGTTTTGTGCGAATGACCTAAGAGACACTTGTACGTATTTGTAAAGAGTTTTTTGTGAACTTGTAAACCATAAGCTGTAAAAGAAAATATTACACAAAATATGTAGACCTCTTTAAAATATATAAATTACTATAAGTAAATCACTTTGGAGAAGTGCGTTATTAATAATTACAACTAGTGAAAATTTATAATTCAAATGAGGTGCTTCGATACTCCATTGTTTATCACGATTCCATGGAAACATTATGGGACATTAGTTTCAGTATTTAACGTTCTGTTGCTAAACATATGACTATCACATTCACAAACTTTCTAATGTAGATATTTTTGTAAGTGTATCCTAATTAAAATGAAGCATAGGAGACAAATATAGTTTTATAGAAATAGTTTGTGCAGTCAATAATCAATTATACATGGAAGAGAGAGCCATGATGTTGTACATGTGTTTCTCCTACAATGTATTTTAAACGTACACCAGTTTGTTAACTCCGACGAAGTACTGATACGAGACTGCGTATTCTTTAAAATAATAAAAGATATCCTACTTCAGACAGAAAGCCATTCACTTTCGAGCCAAAATCAATAACGTCTTTTCTATCTCCGCGAACAATCCTCAACAACATTTTGTTCTACTAGGACAAGGCCAACCATAGAACTTTCACTGCTTTTGATGTACTTCATTTGTTTGTCTCCATTTTCTATAGGCGAGTTTAATGATCAAGATCTCATGTCTGTTTCTACATTAAGTCAGTGACCATTCTTTTATTTATCTCATCCAACGTTAGGTCATATCGGACGATAAATGAAATGATGTTCAAATGAGTACAGGGTACATAGAGCTTAGAGTTACCAGACATTCATCTTTCAGGATAAGAGAAAACCTCCAACGTTAAGTCATATCGGACGATGAATGAAATGATGTTCAAATGAGTACAGGGTACATAGAGCTTAGAGTTACCAGACATTCATCTTTCAGGATAAGAGAAAACCTCCAACGTTAAGTCATATCGGACGATAAATGAAATGATGTTCAAATGTGTACAGGGTACATAGAGCTTAGAGTTACCAGACATTCATCTTTCAGGATAAGAGAAAACCTCCAACGTTAAGTCATATCGGACGATAAATGAAATGATGTTCAAATGAGTACAGGGTGCATAGAGCTTAGAGTTACCAGACATTCATCTTTCAGGATAAGAGAAAACCTCCAACGTTAAGTCATATCGGACGATGAATGAAATGATGTTCAAATGAGTACAGGGTACATAGAGCTTAGAGTTACCAGACATTCATCTTTCAGGATAAGAGAAAACCTCCAACGTTAAGTCATATCGGACGATGAATGAAAGGATGTTCAAATGAGTACAGGGTACATAGAGCTTAGAGTTACCAGACATTCATCTTTCAGGATAAGAGAAAACCTCCAACGTTAAGTCATATCGGACGATGAATGAAATGATGTTCAAATGAGTACAGGGTACATAGAGCTTAGAGTTACCAGACATTCATCTTTCAGGATAAGAAAAAACCTCCAACGTTAAGTCATATCGGACGATGAAGCAAATGATGTTCAAATGAGTACAGGGTACATAGAGCCTAGAGTTACCAGACATTTATCTTTCAGGATAAGAAAAAACCTCCAACGTTAAGTCATATCGGACGATGAAGCAAATGATGTTCAAATGAGTACAGGGTACATAGAGCTTAGAGTTACCAGACATTTATCTTTCAGGATAAGAAAAAACCTCCAACGTTAAGTCATATCGGACGATGAAGCAAATGATGTTCAAATGAGTACAGGGTACATAGAGCCTAGAGTTACCAGACATTCATCTTTCAGGATAAGAGAAAACCTCCAACGTTAAGTCATATCGGACGATGAAGCAAATGATGTTCAAATGAGTACAGGGTACATAGAGCCTAGAGTTACCAGACATTCATCTTTCAGGATAAGAGAAAACCTCCAACGTTAAGTCCTATCGGACGATGAATGAAATGATGTTCAAATGAGTACAGGGTACATAGAGCCTAGAGTTACCAGACATTCATCTTTCAGGATAAGAAAAAACCTCCAACGTTAAGTCATATCGGACGATGAAGCAAATGATGTTCAAATGAGTACAGGGTACATAGAGCTTAGAGTTACCAGACATTCATCTTTCAGGATAAGAAAAAACCTCCAACGTTAAGTCATATCGGACGATGAATGAAATGATGTTCAAATGAGTACAGGGTACATAGAGCTTAGTGTTACCAGACATTCATCTTTCAGGATAAGAGGAATCCTCCAACGTTAAGTCATATCGGACGATGAATGAAATGATGTTCAAATGAGTACAGGATACATAGAGCTTAGTGTTACCAGACATTCATCTTTCAGGATAAGAGAAAACCTCCAACGTTAAGTCATATCGGACGATGAATGAAATGATGTTCAAATGAGTACAGGATACATAGAGCTTAGTGTTACCAGACATTCATCTTTCAGGATAAGAGAAAACCTCCAACGTTAAGTCATATCGGACGATGAATGAAATTATGTTCAAATGAGTACAGGGTACATAGAGCTTAGAGTTACCAGACATTCATCTTTCAGGATAAGAGAAAACCTCCAACGTTAAGTCATATCGGACGATGAATGAAATGATGTTCAAATGAGTACAGGATACATAGAGCTTAGTGTTACCAGACATTCATCTTTCAGGATAAGAGAAAACCTCCAACGTTAAGTCATATCGCACGATGAATGAAATGATGTTCAAATGAGTACAGGGTACATAGAGCTTAGAGTTACCAGACATTCATCTTTCAGGATAAGAGAAAATCTGCAACGTTAAGTCATATTGGACGATGAATGAAGTGATGTTCAAATGAGTACAGGGTACATAGAGCTTAGAGTTACCAGACATTCATCTTTCAGGATAAGAGAAAACCTCCAACGTTAAGTCATATCGGACGATGAATGAAATGATGTTCAAATGAGTACAGGGTACATAGAGCTTAGAGTTACCAGACATTCATCTTTCAGGATAAGAGAAAACCTCCAACGTTAAGTCATATCGGACGATGAATGAAATAATGTTCAAATGAGTACAGGGTACATAGAGCTTAGAGTTACCAGACATTCATCTTTCAGGATAAGAGAAAACCTCCAACGTTAAGTCATATCGGACGATGAATGAAATAATGTTCAAATGAGTACAGGGTACATAGAGCTTAGAGTTACCAGACATTCATCTTTCAGGATAAGAGAAAATCTGCAACGTTAAGTCATATCGGACGATGAATGAAATGATGTTCAAATGAGTACATGGTACATAGAGCTTAGAGTTACCAGACATTCATCTTTCAGGATAAGAGAAAACCTCCAACGTTAAATCATATCGGACGATGAATGAAATAATGTTCAAATGAGTACAGGGTACATAGAGCTTAGAGTTACCAGACATTCATCTTTCAGGATAAGAGAAAACCTCCAACGTTAAGTCATATCGGACGATGAATGAAATGATGTTCAAATGAGTACAGGGTACATAGAGCTTAGAGTTACCAGACATTCATCTTTCAGGATAAGAGAAAACCTCCAACGTTAAGTCATATCGGACGATGAATGAAATGATGTTCAAATGAGTACAGGGTACATAGAGCTTAGAGTTACCAGACATTCATCTTTCAGGATAAGAAAAAACCTCCAACGTTAAGTCATATCGGACGATGAAGCAAATGATGTTCAAATGAGTACAGGGTACATAGAGCCTAGAGTTACCAGACATTTATCTTTCAGGATAAGAAAAAACCTCCAACGTTAAGTCATATCGGACGATGAAGCAAATGATGTTCAAATGAGTACAGGGTACATAGAGCTTAGAGTTACCAGACATTTATCTTTCAGGATAAGAAAAAACCTCCAACGTTAAGTCATATCGGACGATGAAGCAAATGATGTTCAAATGAGTACAGGGTACATAGAGCCTAGAGTTACCAGACATTCATCTTTCAGGATAAGAGAAAACCTCCAACGTTAAGTCATATCGGACGATGAAGCAAATGATGTTCAAATGAGTACAGGGTACATAGAGCCTAGAGTTACCAGACATTCATCTTTCAGGATAAGAGAAAACCTCCAACGTTAAGTCCTATCGGACGATGAATGAAATGATGTTCAAATGAGTACAGGGTACATAGAGCCTAGAGTTACCAGACATTCATCTTTCAGGATAAGAAAAAACCTCCAACGTTAAGTCATATCGGACGATGAAGCAAATGATGTTCAAATGAGTACAGGGTACATAGAGCTTAGAGTTACCAGACATTCATCTTTCAGGATAAGAAAAAACCTCCAACGTTAAGTCATATCGGACGATGAATGAAATGATGTTCAAATGAGTACAGGGTACATAGAGCTTAGTGTTACCAGACATTCATCTTTCAGGATAAGAGGAATCCTCCAACGTTAAGTCATATCGGACGATGAATGAAATGATGTTCAAATGAGTACAGGATACATAGAGCTTAGTGTTACCAGACATTCATCTTTCAGGATAAGAGAAAACCTCCAACGTTAAGTCATATCGGACGATGAATGAAATGATGTTCAAATGAGTACAGGATACATAGAGCTTAGTGTTACCAGACATTCATCTTTCAGGATAAGAGAAAACCTCCAACGTTAAGTCATATCGGACGATGAATGAAATTATGTTCAAATGAGTACAGGGTACATAGAGCTTAGAGTTACCAGACATTAATCTTTCAGGATAAGAGAAAACCTCCAACGTTAAGTCATATCGGACGATGAATGAAATGATGTTCAAATGAGTACAGGATACATAGAGCTTAGTGTTACCAGACATTCATCTTTCAGGATAAGAGAAAACCTCCAACGTTAAGTCATATCGCACGATGAATGAAATGATGTTCAAATGAGTACAGGGTACATAGAGCTTAGAGTTACCAGACATTCATCTTTCAGGATAAGAGAAAATCTGCAACGTTAAGTCATATTGGACGATGAATGAAGTGATGTTCAAATGAGTACAGGGTACATAGAGCTTAGAGTTACCAGACATTCATCTTTCAGGATAAGAGAAAACCTCCAACGTTAAGTCATATCGGACGATGAATGAAATGATGTTCAAATGAGTACAGGGTACATAGAGCTTAGAGTTACCAGACATTCATCTTTCAGGATAAGAGAAAACCTCCAACGTTAAGTCATATCGGACGATGAATGAAATAATGTTCAAATGAGTACAGGGTACATAGAGCTTAGAGTTACCAGACATTCATCTTTCAGGATAAGAGAAAACCTCCAACGTTAAGTCATATCGGACGATGAATGAAATAATGTTCAAATGAGTACAGGGTACATAGAGCTTAGAGTTACCAGACATTCATCTTTCAGGATAAGAGAAAATCTGCAACGTTAAGTCATATCGGACGATGAATGAAATGATGTTCAAATGAGTACATGGTACATAGAGCTTAGAGTTACCAGACATTCATCTTTCAGGATAAGAGAAAACCTCCAACGTTAAATCATATCGGACGATGAATGAAATAATGTTCAAATGAGTACAGGGTACATAGAGCTTAGAGTTACCAGACATTCATCTTTCAGGATAAGAGAAAACCTCCAACGTTAAGTCATATCGGACGATGAATGAAATGATGTTCAAATGAGTACATGGTACATAGAGCTTAGAGTTACCAGACATTCATCTTTCAGGATAAGAGAAAACCTCCAACGTTAAGTCATATCGGACGATGAATGAAATAATGTTCAAATGAGTACAGGGTACATAGAGCTTAGAGTTACCAGACATTCATCTTTCAGGATAAGAGAAAATCTGCAACGTTAAGTCATATCGGACGATGAATGAAGTGATGTTCAAATGAGTACATGGTACATAGAGCTTAGAGTTAGCAGACATTCATCTTTCAGGATAAGAGAAAACCTCCAACGTTAAGTCATATCGGACGATGAATGAAATGATGTACAAATGAGTACAGGGTACATAGAGCTTAGAGTTACCAGACATTCATCTTTCAGGATAAGAGAAAACCTCCAACGTTAAGTCATATCGGACGATGAATGAAATGATGTTCAAATGAGTACAGGGTACATAGAGCTTAGAGTTACCAGACATTCATCTTTCAGGATAAGAGAAAACCTCCAACGTTAAGTCATATCGGACGATGAATGAAATGATGTTCAAATGAGTACAGGGTACATAGAGCTTAGAGTTACCAGACATTCATCTTTCAGGATAAGAGAAAATCTGCAACGTTAAGTCATATCGGACGATGAATGAAATAATGTTCAAATGAGTACAGGGTACATAGAGCTTAGAGTTACCAGACATTCATCTTTCAGGATAAGAGAAAATCTGCAACGTTAAGTCATATTGGACGATGAATGAAATGATGTTCAAATGAGTACAGGGTGCATAGAGCTTAGAGTTACCAGACATTCATCTTTCAGGATAAGAGAAAACCTCCAACGTTAAGTAATATCGGACGATGAATGAAATGATGTTCAAATGAGTACAGGGTACATAGAGCTTAGAGTTACCAGACATTCATCTTTCAGGATAAGAGAAAACCTCCAACGTTAAGTCATATCGGACGATGAATGAAATGATGTTCAAATGAGTACAGGGTGCATAGAGCTTAGAGTTACCAGACATTCATCTTTCAGGATAAGAGAAAACCTCCAACGCTAAGTCATATTGGACGATGAATGAAATGATGTTCAAATGAGTACAGGGTGCATAGAGCTTAGAGTTACCAGACATTCATCTTTCAGGATAAGAGAAAACCTCCAACGTTAAGTCATATTGGACGATGAATGAAATGATGTTCAAATGAGTACAGGGTGCATAGAGCTTAGAGTTACCAGACATTCATCTTTCAGGATAAGAGAAAACCTCCAACGTTAAGTCATATTGGACGATGAATGAAATGATGTTCAAATGAGTACAGGGTGCATAGAGCTTAGAGTTACCAGACATTCATCTTTCAGGATAAGAGAAAACCTCCAACGTTAAGTAATATCGGACGATGAATGAAATGATGTTCAAATGAGTACATGGTACATAGAGCTTAGAGTTACCAGACATTCATCTTTCAGGATAAGAGAAAACCTCCAACGTTAAGTAATATCGGACGATGAATGAAATGATGTTCAAATGAGTACATGGTACATAGAGCTTAGAGTTACCAGACATTCATCTTTCAGGATAAGAGAAAACCTCCAACGTTAAGTCATATCGGACGATGAATGAAATGATGTTCAAATGAGTACATGGTACATAGAGCTTAGAGTTACCAGACATTCATCTTTCAGGATAAGAGAAAACCTCCAACGTTAAGTAATATCGGACGATGAATGAAATGATGTTCAAATGAGTACATGGTACATAGAGCTTAGAGTTACCAGACATTCATCTTTCAGGATAAGAGAAAACCTCCAACGTTAAGTAATATCGGACGATGAATGAAATGATGTTCAAATGAGTACATGGTACATAGAGCTTAGAGTTACCAGACATTCATCTTTCAGGATAAGAGAAAACCTCCAACGTTAAGTCATATCGGACGATGAATGAAATGATGTTCAAATGAGTACATGGTACATAGAGCTTAGAGTTACCAGACATTCATCTTTCAGGATAAGAGAAAACCTCCAACGTTAAGTCATATCGGACGATGAATGAAATGATGTTCAAATGAGTACATGGTACATAGAGCTTAGAGTTACCAGACATTCATCTTTCAGGATAAGAGAAAGCCTCCAACGTTAAGTAATATCGGACGATGAATGAAATGATGTTCAAATGAGTACAGGGTACATAGAGCTTAGAGTTACCAGACATTCATCTTTCAGGATAAGAGAAAGCCTCCAACGTTAAGTAATATCGGACGATGAATGAAATGATGTTCAAATGAGTACAGGGTACATAGAGCTTAGAGTTACCAGACATTCATCTTTCAGGATAAGAGAAAACCTCCAACGTTAAGTAATATCGGACGATGAATGAAATGATGTTCAAATGAGTACAGGGTACATAGAGCTTAGAGTTACCAGATATTCATCTTTCAGGATAAAAGAAAGCCTCCAACGTTAAGTAATATCGGACGATGAATGAAATGATGTTCAAATGAGTACAGGGTACATAGAGCTTAGAGTTACCAGACATTCATCTTTCAGGATAAGAGAAAACCTCCAACGTTAAGTAATATCGGACGATGAATGAAATGATGTTCAAATGAGTACAGGGTACATAGAGCTTAGAGTTACCAGACATTCATCTTTCAGGATAAGAGAAAACCTCCAACGTTAAGTCATATCGGACAATGATTGAAGTGATGTTCAAATGAGTACATGGTACATGGA
Source organism: Mantis religiosa (assembly GCA_030765055.1). NCBI lineage: Eukaryota > Metazoa > Arthropoda > Insecta > Mantodea > Mantidae > Mantis > Mantis religiosa. The sequence goes on from CM060949.1 coordinate 22,047,295, forward strand.
GCTTAGAGTTACCAGATATTCATCTTTCAGGATAAGAGAAAACCTCCAACGTTAAGTCATATCGGACAATGAATGAAGTGATGTTCAAATGAGTACATGGTACATGGAGCTTGGAGTTACCAGATATTCATCTTTCAGGATAAGAGAAAACCTCCAACGTTAAGTAATATCGGACGATGAATGAAGTGATGTTCAAATGAGTACATGGTACATGGAGCTTAGAGTTACCAGATATTCATCTTTCAGGATAAGAGAAAACCTCCAACGTTAAGTAATATCGGACGATGAATGAAGTGATGTTCAAATGAGTACATGGTACATGGAGCTTAGAATTACCAGTCACTCATCTTTCAGGATAAGAGAAAACCTCCAACGTTAAGTCATATCGGACGATGAATGAAATGATGTTCAAATGAGTACAGAGTACATAGAGCTTAGAGTTACCAGACATTCATCTTTCAGGATAAGAGAAAACCTCCAACGTTAAGTCATATCGGACGATGAATGAAGTGATGTTCAAATGAGTACATGGTACATGGAGCTTAGAATTACCAGACATTCATCTTTCAGGATAAGAGAAAACCTCCAACGTTAAGTAATATCGGACGATGAATGAAATGATGTTCAAATGAGTACAGGGTACATAGAGCTTAGAGTTAGCAGACATTCATCTTTCAGGATAAGAGAAAAACCTCCAACGTTAAGTCACATCGGACAATGAATGAAATGATGTTCAAATGAGTACAGGGTACATAGAGCTTAGAGTTAGCAGACATTCATCTTTCAGGATAAGAGAAAAACCTCCAACGTTAAGTCATATCGGACGATGAATGAAATGATGTACAAATGAGTACAGGGTACATAGAGCTTAGAGTTAGCAGACATTCATCTTTCAGGATAAGAGAAAAACCTCCAACGTTAAGTCACATCGGACAATGAATGAAATGATGTTCAAATGAGTACAGGGTACATAGAGCTTAGAGTTAGCAGACATTCATCTTTCAGGATAAGAGAAAACCTCCAACGTTAAGTAATATCGGACAATGAATGAAGTGATGTTCAAATGAGTACAGGGTACATAGAGCTTAGAGTTACCAGACATTCATCTTTCAGGATAAGAGAAAACCTCCAACGTTAAGTCATATCGGACGATGAATGAAATAATGTTCAAATGAGTACAGGGTACATAGAGCTTAGAGTTACCAGACATTCATCTTTCAGGATAAGAGAAAACCTCCAACGTTAAGTCATATCGGACGATGAATGAAATAATGTTCAAATGAGTACAGGGTACATAGAGCTTAGAGTTACCAGACATTCATCTTTCAGGATAAGAGAAAATCTGCAACGTTAAGTCATATCGGACGATGAATGAAATGATGTTCAAATGAGTACATGGTACATAGAGCTTAGAGTTACCAGACATTCATCTTTCAGGATAAGAGAAAACCTCCAACGTTAAATCATATCGGACGATGAATGAAATAATGTTCAAATGAGTACAGGGTACATAGAGCTTAGAGTTACCAGACATTCATCTTTCAGGATAAGAGAAAACCTCCAACGTTAAGTCATATCGGACGATGAATGAAATGATGTTCAAATGAGTACATGGTACATAGAGCTTAGAGTTACCAGACATTCATCTTTCAGGATAAGAGAAAACCTCCAACGTTAAGTCATATCGGACGATAAATGAAATGATGTTCAAATGTGTACAGGGTACATAGAGCTTAGAGTTACCAGACATTCATCTTTCAGGATAAGAGAAAACCTCCAACGTTAAGTCATATCGGACGATAAATGAAATGATGTTCAAATGAGTACAGGGTGCATAGAGCTTAGAGTTACCAGACATTCATCTTTCAGGATAAGAGAAAACCTCCAACGTTAAGTCATATCGGACGATGAATGAAATGATGTTCAAATGAGTACAGGGTACATAGAGCTTAGAGTTACCAGACATTCATCTTTCAGGATAAGAGAAAACCTCCAACGTTAAGTCATATCGGACGATGAATGAAAGGATGTTCAAATGAGTACAGGGTACATAGAGCTTAGAGTTACCAGACATTCATCTTTCAGGATAAGAGAAAACCTCCAACGTTAAGTCATATCGGACGATGAATGAAATGATGTTCAAATGAGTACAGGGTACATAGAGCTTAGAGTTACCAGACATTCATCTTTCAGGATAAGAAAAAACCTCCAACGTTAAGTCATATCGGACGATGAAGCAAATGATGTTCAAATGAGTACAGGGTACATAGAGCCTAGAGTTACCAGACATTTATCTTTCAGGATAAGAAAAAACCTCCAACGTTAAGTCATATCGGACGATGAAGCAAATGATGTTCAAATGAGTACAGGGTACATAGAGCTTAGAGTTACCAGACATTTATCTTTCAGGATAAGAAAAAACCTCCAACGTTAAGTCATATCGGACGATGAAGCAAATGATGTTCAAATGAGTACAGGGTACATAGAGCCTAGAGTTACCAGACATTCATCTTTCAGGATAAGAGAAAACCTCCAACGTTAAGTCATATCGGACGATGAAGCAAATGATGTTCAAATGAGTACAGGGTACATAGAGCCTAGAGTTACCAGACATTCATCTTTCAGGATAAGAGAAAACCTCCAACGTTAAGTCCTATCGGACGATGAATGAAATGATGTTCAAATGAGTACAGGGTACATAGAGCCTAGAGTTACCAGACATTCATCTTTCAGGATAAGAAAAAACCTCCAACGTTAAGTCATATCGGACGATGAAGCAAATGATGTTCAAATGAGTACAGGGTACATAGAGCTTAGAGTTACCAGACATTCATCTTTCAGGATAAGAAAAAACCTCCAACGTTAAGTCATATCGGACGATGAATGAAATGATGTTCAAATGAGTACAGGGTACATAGAGCTTAGTGTTACCAGACATTCATCTTTCAGGATAAGAGGAATCCTCCAACGTTAAGTCATATCGGACGATGAATGAAATGATGTTCAAATGAGTACAGGATACATAGAGCTTAGTGTTACCAGACATTCATCTTTCAGGATAAGAGAAAACCTCCAACGTTAAGTCATATCGGACGATGAATGAAATGATGTTCAAATGAGTACAGGATACATAGAGCTTAGTGTTACCAGACATTCATCTTTCAGGATAAGAGAAAACCTCCAACGTTAAGTCATATCGGACGATGAATGAAATTATGTTCAAATGAGTACAGGGTACATAGAGCTTAGAGTTACCAGACATTAATCTTTCAGGATAAGAGAAAACCTCCAACGTTAAGTCATATCGGACGATGAATGAAATGATGTTCAAATGAGTACAGGATACATAGAGCTTAGTGTTACCAGACATTCATCTTTCAGGATAAGAGAAAACCTCCAACGTTAAGTCATATCGCACGATGAATGAAATGATGTTCAAATGAGTACAGGGTACATAGAGCTTAGAGTTACCAGACATTCATCTTTCAGGATAAGAGAAAATCTGCAACGTTAAGTCATATTGGACGATGAATGAAGTGATGTTCAAATGAGTACAGGGTACATAGAGCTTAGAGTTACCAGACATTCATCTTTCAGGATAAGAGAAAACCTCCAACGTTAAGTCATATCGGACGATGAATGAAATGATGTTCAAATGAGTACAGGGTACATAGAGCTTAGAGTTACCAGACATTCATCTTTCAGGATAAGAGAAAACCTCCAACGTTAAGTCATATCGGACGATGAATGAAATAATGTTCAAATGAGTACAGGGTACATAGAGCTTAGAGTTACCAGACATTCATCTTTCAGGATAAGAGAAAACCTCCAACGTTAAGTCATATCGGACGATGAATGAAATAATGTTCAAATGAGTACAGGGTACATAGAGCTTAGAGTTACCAGACATTCATCTTTCAGGATAAGAGAAAATCTGCAACGTTAAGTCATATCGGACGATGAATGAAATGATGTTCAAATGAGTACATGGTACATAGAGCTTAGAGTTACCAGACATTCATCTTTCAGGATAAGAGAAAACCTCCAACGTTAAATCATATCGGACGATGAATGAAATAATGTTCAAATGAGTACAGGGTACATAGAGCTTAGAGTTACCAGACATTCATCTTTCAGGATAAGAGAAAACCTCCAACGTTAAGTCATATCGGACGATGAATGAAATGATGTTCAAATGAGTACATGGTACATAGAGCTTAGAGTTACCAGACATTCATCTTTCAGGATAAGAGAAAACCTCCAACGTTAAGTCATATCGGACGATGAATGAAATAATGTTCAAATGAGTACAGGGTACATAGAGCTTAGAGTTACCAGACATTCATCTTTCAGGATAAGAGAAAATCTGCAACGTTAAGTCATATCGGACGATGAATGAAGTGATGTTCAAATGAGTACATGGTACATAGAGCTTAGAGTTAGCAGACATTCATCTTTCAGGATAAGAGAAAACCTCCAACGTTAAGTCATATCGGACGATGAATGAAATGATGTACAAATGAGTACAGGGTACATAGAGCTTAGAGTTACCAGACATTCATCTTTCAGGATAAGAGAAAACCTCCAACGTTAAGTCATATCGGACGATGAATGAAATGATGTTCAAATGAGTACAGGGTACATAGAGCTTAGAGTTACCAGACATTCATCTTTCAGGATAAGAGAAAACCTCCAACGTTAAGTCATATCGGACGATGAATGAAATGATGTTCAAATGAGTACAGGGTACATAGAGCTTAGAGTTACCAGACATTCATCTTTCAGGATAAGAGAAAATCTGCAACGTTAAGTCATATCGGACGATGAATGAAATAATGTTCAAATGAGTACAGGGTACATAGAGCTTAGAGTTACCAGACATTCATCTTTCAGGATAAGAGAAAATCTGCAACGTTAAGTCATATTGGACGATGAATGAAATGATGTTCAAATGAGTACAGGGTGCATAGAGCTTAGAGTTACCAGACATTCATCTTTCAGGATAAGAGAAAACCTCCAACGTTAAGTAATATCGGACGATGAATGAAATGATGTTCAAATGAGTACAGGGTACATAGAGCTTAGAGTTACCAGACATTCATCTTTCAGGATAAGAGAAAACCTCCAACGTTAAGTCATATCGGACGATGAATGAAATGATGTTCAAATGAGTACAGGGTGCATAGAGCTTAGAGTTACCAGACATTCATCTTTCAGGATAAGAGAAAACCTCCAACGCTAAGTCATATTGGACGATGAATGAAATGATGTTCAAATGAGTACAGGGTGCATAGAGCTTAGAGTTACCAGACATTCATCTTTCAGGATAAGAGAAAACCTCCAACGTTAAGTCATATTGGACGATGAATGAAATGATGTTCAAATGAGTACAGGGTGCATAGAGCTTAGAGTTACCAGACATTCATCTTTCAGGATAAGAGAAAACCTCCAACGTTAAGTCATATTGGACGATGAATGAAATGATGTTCAAATGAGTACAGGGTGCATAGAGCTTAGAGTTACCAGACATTCATCTTTCAGGATAAGAGAAAACCTCCAACGTTAAGTAATATCGGACGATGAATGAAATGATGTTCAAATGAGTACATGGTACATAGAGCTTAGAGTTACCAGACATTCATCTTTCAGGATAAGAGAAAACCTCCAACGTTAAGTAATATCGGACGATGAATGAAATGATGTTCAAATGAGTACATGGTACATAGAGCTTAGAGTTACCAGACATTCATCTTTCAGGATAAGAGAAAACCTCCAACGTTAAGTCATATCGGACGATGAATGAAATGATGTTCAAATGAGTACATGGTACATAGAGCTTAGAGTTACCAGACATTCATCTTTCAGGATAAGAGAAAACCTCCAACGTTAAGTAATATCGGACGATGAATGAAATGATGTTCAAATGAGTACATGGTACATAGAGCTTAGAGTTACCAGACATTCATCTTTCAGGATAAGAGAAAACCTCCAACGTTAAGTAATATCGGACGATGAATGAAATGATGTTCAAATGAGTACATGGTACATAGAGCTTAGAGTTACCAGACATTCATCTTTCAGGATAAGAGAAAACCTCCAACGTTAAGTCATATCGGACGATGAATGAAATGATGTTCAAATGAGTACATGGTACATAGAGCTTAGAGTTACCAGACATTCATCTTTCAGGATAAGAGAAAACCTCCAACGTTAAGTCATATCGGACGATGAATGAAATGATGTTCAAATGAGTACATGGTACATAGAGCTTAGAGTTACCAGACATTCATCTTTCAGGATAAGAGAAAGCCTCCAACGTTAAGTAATATCGGACGATGAATGAAATGATGTTCAAATGAGTACAGGGTACATAGAGCTTAGAGTTACCAGACATTCATCTTTCAGGATAAGAGAAAGCCTCCAACGTTAAGTAATATCGGACGATGAATGAAATGATGTTCAAATGAGTACAGGGTACATAGAGCTTAGAGTTACCAGACATTCATCTTTCAGGATAAAAGAAAACCTCCAACGTTAAGTAATATCGGACGATGAATGAAATGATGTTCAAATGAGTACAGGGTACATAGAGCTTAGAGTTACCAGATATTCATCTTTCAGGATAAGAGAAAGCCTCCAACGTTAAGTAATATCGGACGATGAATGAAATGATGTTCAAATGAGTACAGGGTACATAGAGCTTAGAGTTACCAGACATTCATCTTTCAGGATAAGAGAAAACCTCCAACGTTAAGTCATATCGGACGATGAATGAAGTGATGTTCAAATGAGTACATGGTACATGGAGCTTAGAATTACCAGACATTCATCTTTCAGGATAAGAGAAAACCTCCAACGTTAAGTAATATCGGACGATGAATGAAATGATGTTCAAATGAGTACAGGGTACATAGAGCTTAGAGTTAGCAGACATTCATCTTTCAGGATAAGAGAAAAACCTCCAACGTTAAGTCACATCGGACAATGAATGAAATGATGTTCAAATGAGTACAGGGTACATAGAGCTTAGAGTTAGCAGACATTCATCTTTCAGGATAAGAGAAAAACCTCCAACGTTAAGTCATATCGGACGATGAATGAAATGATGTACAAATGAGTACAGGGTACATAGAGCTTAGAGTTAGCAGACATTCATCTTTCAGGATAAGAGAAAAACCTCCAACGTTAAGTCACATCGGACAATGAATGAAATGATGTTCAAATGAGTACAGGGTACATAGAGCTTAGAGTTAGCAGACATTCATCTTTCAGGATAAGAGAAAACCTCCAACGTTAAGTAATATCGGACAATGAATGAAGTGATGTTCAAATGAGTACAGGGTACATAGAGCTTAGAGTTACCAGACATTCATCTTTCAGGATAAGAGAAAACCTCCAACGTTAAGTCATATCGGACGATGAATGAAATGATGTTCTAATGAGTACAGGGTACATAGAGCTTAGAGTTACCAGACATTCATCTTTCAGGATAAGAGGAAACCTCCAACGTTAAGTCATATCGGACGATGAATGAAATGATGTTCAAATGAGTACAGGGTACATAGAGCTTAGAGTTACCAGACATTCATCTTTCAGGATAAGAGAAAACCTCCAACGTTAAGTAATATCGGACGATGAATGAAATGATGTTCAAATGAGTACAGGGTACATAGAGCTTAGAGTTACCAGACATTCATCTTTCAGGATAAGAGAAAACCTCCAACGTTAAGTCATATCGGACGATGAATGAAATTATGTTCAAATGAGTACAGGGTACATAGAGCTTAGTGTTACCAGACATTCATCTTTCAGGATAAGAGAAAACCTCCAACGTTAAGTCATATCGGACGATGAATGAAATGATGTTCAAATGAGTACAGGGTACATAGAGCTTAGAGTTAGCAGTCATTCATCTTTCAGGATAAGAGAAAACCTCCAACGTTAAGTCATATCGGACGATGAATGAAGTGATGTTCAAATGAGTACATGGTACATGGAGCTTAGAGTTACCAGATATTCATCTTTCAGGATAAGAGAAAACCTCCAACGTTAAGTAATATCGGACGATGAATGAAGTGATGTTCAAATGAGTACATGGTACATGGAGCTTAGAATTACCAGTCACTCATCTTTCAGGATAAGAGAAAACCTCCAACGTTAAGTCATATCGGACGATGAATGAAATGATGTTCAAATGAGTACAGAGTACATAGAGCTTAGAGTTACCAGACATTCATCTTTCAGGATAAGAGAAAACCTCCAACGTTAAGTCATATCGGACGATGAATGAAATGATGTTCAAATGAGTACATGGTACATAGAGCTTAGAGTTACCAGACATTCATCTTTCAGGATAAGAGAAAACCTCCAACGTTAAGTAATATCGGACGATGAATGAAATGATGTTCAAATGAGTACATGGTACATAGAGCTTAGAGTTACCAGACATTCATCTTTCAGGATAAGAGAAAACCTCCAACGTTAAGTAATATCGGACGATGAATGAAATGATGTTCAAATGAGTACATGGTACATAGAGCTTAGAGTTACCAGACATTCATCATTCAGGATAAGAGAAAACCTCCAACGTTAAGTCATATCGGACGATGAATGAAATGATGTTCAAATGAGTACATGGTACATAGAGCTTAGAGTTACCAGACATTCATCTTTCAGGATAAGAGAAAACCTCCAACGTTAAGTCATATCGGACGATGAATGAAATGATGTTCAAATGAGTACATGGTACATAGAGCTTAGAGTTACCAGACATTCATCTTTCAGGATAAGAGAAAGCCTCCAACGTTAAGTAATATCGGACGATGAATGAAATGATGTTCAAATGAGTACAGGGTACATAGAGCTTAGAGTTACCAGACATTCATCTTTCAGGATAAGAGAAAGCCTCCAACGTTAAGTAATATCGGACGATGAATGAAATGATGTTCAAATGAGTACAGGGTACATAGAGCTTAGAGTTACCAGACATTCATCTTTCAGGATAAGAGAAAACCTCCAACGTTAAGTCATATCGGACGATGAATGAAATGATGTTCAAATGAGTACATGGTACATAGAGCTTAGAGTTACCAGACATTCATCTTTCAGGATAAGAGAAAACCTCCAACGTTAAGTAATATCGGACGATGAATGAAATGATGTTCAAATGAGTACAGGGTACATAGAGCTTAGAGTTACCAGACATTCATCTTTCAGGATAAGAGAAAACCTCCAACGTTAAGTAATATCGGACGATGAATGAAATGATGTTCAAATGAGTACAGGGTACATAGAGCTTAGAGTTACCAGACATTCATCTTTCAGGATAAGAGAAAACCTCCAACGTTAAGTAATATCGGACGATGAATGAAGTGATGTTCAAATGAGTACAGAGTACATAGAGCTTAGAGTTAGCAGACATTCATCTTTCAGGATAAGAGAAAAACCTCCAACGTTAAGTCATATCGGACAATGAATGAAATGATGTACAAATGAGTACAGGGTACATAGAGCTTAGAGTTACCAGACATTCATCTTTCAGGATAAGAGAAAAAACTCCAACGTTAAGTCACATCGGACAATGAATGAAATGATGTTCAAATGAGTACAGGGTACATAGAGCTTAGAGTTAGCAGACATTCATCTTTCAGGATAAGAGAAAAACCTCCAACGTTAAGTCATATCGGACGATGAATGAAATGATGTACAAATGAGTACAGGGTACATAGAGCTTAGAGTTAGCAGACATTCATCTTTCAGGATAAGAGAAAAACCTCCAACGTTAAGTCACATCGGACAATGAATGAAATGATGTTCAAATGAGTACAGGGTACATAGAGCTTAGAGTTAGCAGACATTCATCTTTCAGGATAAGAGAAAACCTCCAACGTTAAGTAATATCGGACAATGAATGAAGTGATGTTCAAATGAGTACAGGGTACATAGAGCTTAGAGTTACCAGACATTTATCTTTCAGGATAAGAGAAAACCTCCAACGTTAAGTCATATCGGACGATGAATGAAATGATGTTCAAATGAGTACAGGGTACATAGAGCTTAGAGTTACCAGACATTCATCTTTCAGGATAAGAGGAAACCTCCAACGTTAAGTCATATCGGACGATGAATGAAATGATGTTCAAATGAGTACAGGGTACATAGAGCTTAGAGTTACCAGACATTCATCTTTCAGGATAAGAGAAAACCTCCAACGTTAAGTAATATCGGACGATGAATGAAATGATGTTCAAATGAGTACAGGGTACATAGAGCTTAGAGTTACCAGACATTCATCTTTCAGGATAAGAGAAAACCTCCAACGTTAAGTAATATCGGACGATGAATGAAATGATGTTCAAATGAGTACAGGGTACATAGAGCTTAGAGTAATCAGACATTCAACTTTCAGGATAAGAGAAAACCTCCAACGTTAAGTCATATCGGACGATGAATGAAATGATGTTAAAATGAGTCCAGGGTACATAGAGCTTAGAGTTACCAGACATTCATCTTTCAGGATAAGAGAAAACCTCCAACGTTAAGTCATATCGGACGATGAATGAAATGATGTTCAAATGAGTACAGGGTACATAGAGCTTAGAGTTACCAGACATTCATCTTTCAGGATAAGAGAAAACCTCCAACGTTAAGTCATATCGGACGATGAATGAAATGATGTTTAAATAAGTACAGGGTACATAGAGCTTAGAGTTACCAGACATTCATCTTTCAGGATAAGAGAAAACCTCCAACGTTAAGTCATATCGGACGATGAATGAAATGATGTTCAAATGAGTACAGGGTACATAGAGCTTAGAGTTACCAGACATTCATCTTTCAGGATAAGAGAAAACCTCCAACGTTAAGACATATCGGACGATGAATAAATTGTATTCAAATGAGTACCGCGTACATAGAGCTTAGAGTTACCAGACATTCATCTTTCAGGATAAGAGAAAACCTCCAACGTTAAGTCATATCAGACGATGAATAAATTGTATTCAAATGAGTACCGCGTACATAGAGCTTAGAGTTACCAGTCATTCATCTTTCAGGATAAGAGAAAACCTCCAACGTTAAGTCATATCGGACGATGAATAAATTGTATTCAAATGAGTACCGCGTACATAGAGCTTAGAGTTACCAGACATTCATCTTTCAGGATAAGAGAAAACCTCCAACGTTAAGTCATATCAGACGATGAATAAATTGTATTCAAATGAGTACCGCGTACATAGAGCTTAGAGTTACCAGACATTCATCTTTCAGGATAAGAGAAAACCTCCAACGTTAAGTCATATCGGACGATGAATGAAATGATGTTCAAATGAGTACGGGATACATAGAGCTTAGAGTTACCAGACATTCATCTTTCAGGATAAGAGAAAACCTCCAACGTTAAGTCATATCGGACGATGAATGAAATGATGTTCATATGAGTGCGGGGTACATAGAGCTTAGAGTTACCAGACTTTCATCTTTCAGGATAAGAGAAAACCTCCAACGTTAAGTCATATCGGACGATGAATGAAATGATGTTCAAATGAGTACAGGGTACATAGAGCTTAGAGTTACCAGACATTCATCTTTCAGGATAAGAGAAAACCTCCAACGTTAAGTCATATCGGACGATGAATGAAATGATGTTCAAATGAGTACAGGGTACATAGAGCTTAGAGTTACCAGACATTCATCTTTCAGGATAAGAGAAAACCTCCAACGTTAAGTCATATCGGACGATGAATGAAATGATGTTCAAATGAGTACAGGGTACATAGAGCTTAGAGTTACCAGACATTCATCTTTCAGGATAAGAGAAAACCTCCAACGTTAAGTCATATCAGACGATGAATGAAATGATGTTCAAATGAGTACAGGGTACATAGAGCTTAGAGTTACCAGACATTCATCTTTCAGGATAAGAGAAAACCTCCAACGTTAAGTCATATCAGACGATGAATGAAATGATGTTCAAATGAGTACAGGGTACATAGAGCTTAGAGTTACCAGACATTCATCTTTCAGGATAAGAGAAAACCTCCAACGTTAAGTCATATCGGACGATAAATGAAATGATGTTCAAATGAGTACAGGGTACATAGAGCTTAGAGTTACCAGACATTCATCTTTCAGGATAAGAGAAAACCTCCAACGTTAAGTCATATCGGACGATAAATGAAATGATGTTCAAATGAGTACAGGGTACATAGAGCTTAGAGTTACCAGACATTCATCTTTCAGGATAAGAGAAAACCTCCAACGTTAAGTCATATCGGACGATGAATGAAATGATGTTCAAATGAGTACAGGGTACATAGAGCTTAGAGTTACCAGACATTCATCTTTCAGGATAAGAGAAAACCTCCAACGTTAAGTCATATCAGACGATAAATGAAGTGATGTTCAAATGAGTACAGGGTACATAGAGCTTAGAGTTACCAGACATTCATCTTTCAGGATAAGAGAAAACCTCCAACGTTAAGTCATATCGGACGATGAATGAAATGATGTTCAAATGAGTACAGGGTACATAGAGCTTAGAGTTACCAGACATTCATCTTTCAGGATTAAGGAAAACCGGGGAAACTTGGTCACCCTGACCGAGTTTAGAACTCAGGACACTTGATAGTGACGCTGTCACCAGGCTGTAGAGGCGGGCCCAGCTGGGGTTGTAACAAACGCAAATTTAAAACAAGAAACCACTTATCATTGGGTACAGAAGAAAACCAAAGCGAAATGTTGGCAAGTGAATGACATTTGCCTATCGACCAGGGAATCTGACGAATGCAAATCCTAAATGTCACCATGGCTACTTAGATCGTTTCTTTTTGTCCGTTTAAAGAGACTTTGAGTATTTTCCGTTGTAAAATTAAGTGGCTCAGAAAGCCAAGTCAGAGATTTTGAGATGTAGGCAGGGCGGACTGAGAATTCAATTAAATCAAGGCGCCAATGAGAAGCCATTGCATTCTCCACACAAAGATTTCAATTATATGGTCGTTTTGAAAGTGCTTTCAATTTCGCAAAGTCGAAAGTTAAGTTTACAGAAATTGTAATGATGAAAGGAGGAGAAGTTTGACTTCAACCTGGAGTTCCATCATCAGAAAGTTGTAAGAAGTATATCAGGCAAGTAGTTACATAACCTCACTTGCAGCCCAAGCTTCTAACGTGCTCTTAGACTCTTCACAGATATGTACAACTTAGACTTGGATTTCAGAGATTATATCGTGTTCCATTTCATATTCTAGACAGTTTTACGATAGAACTGTCTAGAATGAAACGATCCTGACATATTAAGATTGAAAAATAAATAGCGTTGACTGTAAATGGTGATATCTGAGTTGTTTACACACACTATGTGCTATATTGTGTATTTGCTATTTGCTTTAGTAACTGCGATGTAAGTTTGTCTAAACGTTAGCGAAGAAATAGCGTTTTTGCACTTTAGGAAACGGAAATAATTCTAGTAAAGCGTTTCCTGTGTCATGTATTTTCCACTCATTTCCGTTTACATTCTACATGGATTACGAATATATCAAACATAGTGTTGTGAGCCCGTATGTTTGAAAATATCATTTGTGACCCGATTTCTGTGGTGACAAGTGAAAGAATACATTGTTACATTATGAGTTACTACATAACCTAAAACTTTACAATATCATGTAACTGTATTTTTCCCGTGTGGAAATATAAATATAGTAAAGGAAATAAGACCAAAATTGCAGCATTTATCTCCTAGTTTCAGCAGTTAATTGCTGTAAATTGTAGCATTTCATTGTTGATTGCCAGCAATCACTGTTTACTTTGTAAAAAGTGTAAAAAGCGACAGATAGAAACAATTCGTTTCATTTAGGTAGTATTTTATAAACTAGATTATTTGATGTCGAAATACATAACTGTAATTTGGGAAATATATTGTTATCTGTTGCATGCAAAACTGCAGACTTCGTGAAGCACTATACAAATATAATAACTTGTTACATAAAACTTCGCTTATCTTAAAAGAAAATGATGAATGTTTTATTATTGATTTATTAGGATAGCGATTTCATGAACCTTTTATTCACATCATCAGCCACAACCTCGTTGTCAACGTTACAATCACTAGATGTCACTCTGTTTTTGTCAGTATTACCAAAATCTGAAAATGAAACAAACCTAAAAACAGAATCGACTGCTGGTATTTCAAAATTCATCACGCGAAATTTATTTTTTAAAATAAATAATTTTTCCCAAAATATTATATCTATTGGACCATACAATTGTTTTAATAATTTAACTTCAGGATTTATTTCATGGTTAAATGACCAAAAATGATCTGCTAAGGGCAATTTATCAGTTTGTTTATACTTAATGTTACAAAAATGTTCTTTTGTTCTGTTTTCCAAATTACGTTTTGTCTTTCACAATCGAAACAATTAAATTTATAAATACAATATTTTTTATTACTAGAAATTTTACCTTTTTAGCGAAATATACTAAATTTTTAATACTATATTTATTTTAAGGAACTAAAATTATACCAAACTCTTTAAAAGCTTTTTGAAAATGTTTATTAACCCAAAAATGGTAAGTAATATATTTAAAATTATAATCGTGTTTTATTTTAAGGGTATAAATATCATTAACAATTTTTATATTTAAATTTTTCAATCTTCTTTTGTATAAAATCTTTATTAAAACAATTAAAACAGTATTAATAATGTGTTTATATTCTTTATTATATTCTTCTTTATTCAGGGGTATATTTATTAATCTATAAATCAAACTATTAAAAACAGCAAATTTATGTGAAAAAGGGTTAAAACTTTTATTTATTATGTAAGTATCAATATGAGTAGACTTTCTATAAATATTAAAGTTTAATCTGTTATTATTTTTAGATCTAGAAAAGGAAGAAATCCATTAATTTCAGTTTCTAATGTGAATTTTATAGCTTTATCTTGTAAATTTTGTAATTTTAAAGCATCGTTAATTTGTTTTTCAGGAACAACAGCAAAAATATCATCAACATATCTATACCATGTTTTAAATTTAAAGGGAATGCTTTAGTTACTTGCATTTTGAAAAAAAAAAAAAAAAAAAAAAAAAAAAAAAAAAAAAAAAAAAAAAAAAACCCTCATAAAAATATCAGAAAGAAAAGGTTGTAACGAGATTTGTTGGACTATTCGTAGTTAATTCTGATTTCTTTCTTGGATCCTCCTGTACAAGGCATCCACGCCAACATCAGCTCCAAAATTATGTTCGTACGTTCACTTTCATGATTATTTTGAAGTATCAATCGAATTCTAAATAAGTCATGAGACATGTGTGTTTGAAGATGTGGTTCGGAATAAAGAAGACAAATTCTATAATTGGTTATATTTATACGGATTCGAACTACAACTTAAAACGTTTTTGTTCTTGCAGCGGTATACATCACATTCGTCGTTACAACAAATTCCCTTTCTCTTTATAACAAGATTATTAACTTATCGTAATGTAACAAGACTGAAGAACATATCTTCCTCCTAAAGATTATTAACTTATCGTCACCATCGTTACTTCTCAATTTTGTGATTGGCCGAACTAATGGCACGTCACCACATCACGTCATACCACGTCACACCACTACTACTTCGGCCAATCACACAACTATATATATTTTATAAATTCATAATTCCTCCGAACATAACCCAAAAATACTGTTACAAGGTGAAAGAGGATTATCCATTGCTAAGCCAGAAATTAGTTGAAAAAATTCACCATTAAAAGTGAAAAAAAAATTTGATCCAAACAAAAGTTAGTAAGTTTAACAAAATCAACTATTAAGTCCTGATGTAAATTTATTGAATTCAACCACTTTTTTTTAAAAAATAAAAGTTTTTCTCTAGAAATACTAAGAAATAAGGAAGTTAGGTACATCAAAAGAAACGAGTTTATCAGTTTTAGATAATACAACACTGTCAATCTTTTTTATTAATTCAAAAGCATTTTTAATATTTAAGCTATCAAATTTATCAAAATTACAAACTTTGTATGTAACCATATAGCCAAAGTGTAAGTTGGTGGATTTATACAATTTACAATTAGTCTCATTTTATTTCCAGGTTTATGAATTTTATATTGTTATCTGTTGCATGCAAAACTGCAGACTTCATGAAGTAGTTTCTCGGTGCTGATGTATTTCATGTAGTCTGCTGCATTAGAGTTAATTATTTTTATATTTCATCTGAGAGTGTGTTATTCGCAATGCAGAAACTAGTGAAGAAGATGTTAAGCAGGGTAAGGTACATATAATTGCGTTATAATTGCAACGAATCACCTAATTACCTCCGTTAATATGAAGTATGTAGACAGTCATATGAATATATTGTAAAGGGTAGATTTGTGACCTGTAAGACACAGAGTTTGCCAAGCCCTGTCCGTAATTCTGCCACACTAAGCAAGAAAGTGCTCCACTTGATGGCAATCATCTCTCGAGTTTTAATCTCTTGAGGGAAAAACTTTCAGCCAGTAATAATTCTGCCTGAGAGAGGGAAATGAATTCTTGTATTCGTAGTTTAAATGGGATGTTTACAGTACACTCGGTAGAGGACCGAAATATAACATAAGTTGTCGAAACTATTCTCTCTTCAAATCGGTCGCCGTAAACAGCAGCCGATGTTCAAGTGTTTGGTAAACAATGCTGTCGGATACTATTGACAGATATTTATATTGGAAAGCTCGCATATAACTAAACCAAGCACTGGTTAGTGTAAGTTACACTTAAATTAGTGCACTATGCATGTATTAACTCTATCACAGAATATGTAATATTATTTTGAAGCAACTCAATAGAAAGTAGAGAAAGTCATGTATACATCACATAACGACCAAAACATTTGAATATCACTTAAAGTCTACTGTATTCCCAATAAGATAATGTTTATCTTGAAGTAAATAGAGCAATAAGTGTTTGTACAAGAGTAGAGAAAGTCGTGTATACATCACATAACGACCAAAACATTTGACTGTCACTTAAAGTCTACTGTATTCCCAATAAGATAATGTTTATCTTGAAGTAGATAGAGCAATAAGTGTTTGTACAAGAGTAGAGAAAGTCGTGTATACATCACATAACGACCAAAACATTTGACTGTCACTTAAAGTCTACTGTATTCCCAATAAGATAATGTTTATCTTGAAGTAGATAGAGCAATAAGTATTATTACAAGAGTAGAGAAAGTCATGTATACATCACATAACGTCCAAAACATTTGACTATCACTTAAAGTCTACTGTATTCCCAATAAGATAATGTTTATCTTGAAGTAGATAGAGTAATAAGTGTTTGTACAAGAGTAGAGAAAGTCATGTATACATCACATAACGACCAAAACATTTGACTATCACTTAAAGTCTACTGTATTCCCAATAAGATAATGTTTATCTTGAAGTAGATAGAGCAATAAGTATTATTACAAGAGTAGAGAAAGTCATGTATACATCACATAACGTCCAAAACATTTGACTATCACTTAAAGTCTACTGTATTCCCAATAAGATAATGTTTATCTTGAAGTAGATAGAGTAATAAGTGTTTGTACAAGAGTAGAGAAAGTCGTGTATACATCACATAACGACCAAAACATTTGACTATCACTTAAAGTCTACTGTATTTCCAATAAGATAACGTTTATCTTGAAGTAGATAGAGCAATAACTGTTTGTACAAGAGTAGATAAAGTCATGTATACATCACATAACGACCAAAACATTTGACAATCACTTAAAGTCTACTGTATTCCCAATAAGATAACGTTTATCTTGAAGTAGATAGAGCAATAAGTGTTTGTACAAGAGTAGATAAAGTCATGTGTACATCACATAACGACCAAAACATTTGACTATCACTTAAAGTCTACTGTATTCCCAATAAGATAACGTTTATCTTGAAGTAGATAGAGCAATAAGTGTTTGTACAAGAGTAGATAAAGTCATGTGTACATCACATAACGACCAAAACATTTGACTATCACTTAAAGTCTACTGTATTCCCAATAAGATAAAGTTTATCTTGAAGGAGATAGAGCAATAAGTGTTTGTACAAGAGTAGATAAAGTCATGTGTACATCACATAACGACCAAAACATTTGACTATCACTTAAAGTCTACTGTGTTCCCAATAAGATAACGTTTATCTTGAAGTAGATAGAGCAATAACTGTTTGTACAAGAGTAGATGTAAGTATAACATATTAGACTTTTTATTCTTAAGCTATGAAACAAGGGGACAAAGCATTTAGAAGGAAATATAAAGCAAAATAGTGTGAAAGATTACACAGGGCAGATCTTGAATAGCTGAGAAGCAATGCAAGTGGTTTATTTGTTACTGGAGTTGTGGTGATCGTTAATTTGAATGGTCTGTGTGTCATAACAACAACAAGCAATTCCATTCTGTCGAACATTTCACGTTATATCTCTGGTAATAACAATCGCTGGGCGGTTTCTGCGGATTATTTTCCGCTAGGGGAATTCAGTTAATAACATTACATCCCCCACGGTTGTGTTCCATCAAAAATGTGTACCAGCTATACACACACATTCATGACTCTCCTGAACGGTAAATCTGAGTCATTTGTTTTATCTATGTAAGACTGGTAATAAAAATCACTGATCGCAGTAAGTTTGATAGTTTATCTATACGTTTCTTTATAAGTAATCAACTACGTAAAGAAATGTAAACTTAATCCATTCACTAAAATATTCGAAACATATACTTGACTAAACATAAATGTTCTGGGCTTTGTAAAGTCAAAAATGTGAATGTTGAATTCCTGTTGAACATGTTCAATCACTGTTGGGGCTATGTACATCTCTGAACCTATTTTTAACACTTCCAGAGATTGTTGCATTTTAAATATCCCCTTAAAAGGTAACCAAGTGCAAGAAACATCTGTTCCCATAACAACCAAACATTTTGTATGAGGTTCATGTATGTTGCTATTTTTGTGGTTGACGTCATAGTGAAAATTTAGTATTTGGAAATTAATTGTTCTTTCACACTGGCCGTGTGTAGGCTAAACTGTGGCAACGTAGAGTCATACTGAAAAATTCAATGCCATAGCCGAGATTTGAACCACGGATCTTCTGGCTTCCCTCCAGCCGCTCTACCATTGAGCTACTATGGTCAACGTTTTCTATTTGATGTCACATCGGCACGGCAATTCCGTGGGTTTCGGGAACGGTTCGGAAAGGAAGGGCCAGACCATCATAGCTGGTATTTGATCTCTGTCCGGTTGCTCTTAACATTTGAGATACCATGGCCAACATCAAATTCTCCAGATGACTCGTGTTTCTCCCGGTAAACCACTAGGAGTTCTCATAAACACATGAGACAACTACATTAATGACGACTTACTATGCTGTAAGTACTTTAAGGCCCGGGCTTTATAGCTCGGACCACTATTAGGTACAACTGACTCGCGTTTTTCCCGGTAAACCACTAGGAGTTCTCATAAACACATGAGACAACTACCTTAATGACGACTTACTATGCTGTAAGTACTTTAAGGCCCGGGCTTTATAGTTCGGACCACTATTAGGTACAACTGACTCGTGTTTTTCCCGGTAAACCACTAGGAGTTCTCATAAACACGTGAGACAACTACCTTAATGACGACTTACTATGCTGTAAGTACTTTAAGGCCCGGGCTTTATAGTTCGGACCACTATTAGGTACAACTGACTCGCGTTTTTCCCGGTAAACCACTAGGAGTTCTCATAAACACATGAGACAACTACCTTAATGACGACTTACTATGCTGTAAGTACTTTAAGACCCGGGATTTATAGTTCGGACCACTATTAGGTACAACTGACTCGCGTTTTTCACGGTAAACCACTAGGAGTTCTCATAAACACATGAGACAACTACCTTAATGACGACTTACTATGCTGTAAGTACTTTAAGGCCCGGGCTTTATAGTTCGGACCACTATTAGGTACAACTGACTCGTGTTTTTCCCGGTAAACCACTAGGAGTTCTCATAAACACATGAAACAACTACCTTAACGACGACTTACTATGCTGTAAGTACTTCAAGGTCCGGGCGTTATAGTTCGGATCACTATTAGGTACAACTGACTCGTGTTTCTCCCGGTAAACCACTAGGAGTTCTCATAAACACATGAGACAACTACCTTAATGACGACTTACTATGCTGTAAGTACTTTAAGGCCCGGGCTTTATAGTTCGGACCACTATTAGGTACAACTTACTCGTGTTTTTCCCGGTAAACCACTAGGAGTTCTCATAAACACATGAGACAACTACCTTAATGACGACTTACTATGCTGTAAGTACTTCAAGGTCCGGGCGTTATAGTTCGGATCACTATTAGGTACAACTGACTCGTGTTTTCCCGGTAAACCACTAGTAGCTCTCATAAACACATGAAACAACTACCTTAATGACGACTTACTATGCTGTAAGTACTTTAAGGCCCGGGCTTTATAGTTCCGACCACTATTAGGTACAACTGACTCGTGTTTCTCCCGGTAAACCACTAGGAGTTCTCATAAACACATGAGAGAACTACCTTAATGACGACTTACTATGCTGTAAGTACTTTAAGGCCCGGGCTTTATAGTTCGGACCACTATTAGGTACAACTGACTCGTGTTTTTCCCGGTAAACCACTAGGAGTTCTCATAAACACGTGAGACAACTACCTTAATGACGACTTACTATGCTGTAAGTACTTTAAGGCCCGGGCTTTATAGTTCGGACCACTATTAGGTACAACTGACTCGCGTTTTTCCCGGTAAACCACTAGGAGTTCTCATAAACACATGAGACAACTACCTTAATGACGACTTACTATGCTGTAAGTACTTTAAGACCCGGGATTTATAGTTCGGACCACTATTAGGTACAACTGACTCGCGTTTTTCACGGTAAACCACTAGGAGTTCTCATAAACACATGAGACAACTACCTTAATGACGACTTACTATGCTGTAAGTACTTTAAGGCCCGGGCTTTATAGTTCGGACCACTATTAGGTACAACTGACTCGTGTTTTTCCCGGTAAACCACTAGGAGTTCTCATAAACACATGAAACAACTACCTTAACGACGACTTACTATGCTGTAAGTACTTCAAGGTCCGGGCGTTATAGTTCGGATCACTATTAGGTACAACTGACTCGTGTTTCTCCCGGTAAACCACTAGGAGTTCTCATAAACACATGAGACAACTACCTTAATGACGACTTACTATGCTGTAAGTACTTTAAGGCCCGGGCTTTATAGTTCGGACCACTATTAGGTACAACTTACTCGTGTTTTTCCCGGTAAACCACTAGGAGTTCTCATAAACACATGAGACAACTACCTTAATGACGACTTACTATGCTGTAAGTACTTCAAGGTCCGGGCGTTATAGTTCGGATCACTATTAGGTACAACTGACTCGTGTTTTCCCGGTAAACCACTAGTAGCTCTCATAAACACATGAAACAACTACCTTAATGACGACTTACTATGCTGTAAGTACTTTAAGGCCCGGGCTTTATAGTTCCGACCACTATTAGGTACAACTGACTCGTGTTTCTCCCGGTAAACCACTAGGAGTTCTCATAAACACATGAGAGAACTACCTTAATGACGACTTACTATGCTGTAAGTACTTTATGGCCCAGGCTTTATAGTTCGGACCACTATTAGGTACAACTGACTCGTGTTTTTCCCGGTAAACCACTAGGAGTTCTCATAAACACATGAGACAACTACCTTAACGACGACTTACTATGCTGTAAGTACTTTAAGGACCGGACTTTATAGTTCGGACCACTATTAGGTACAACTGACTCGTGTTTTCCCGGTAAACCACTAGTAGCTCTCATAAACACATGAAACAACTACCTTAATGACGACTTACTATGCTGTAAGTACTTTAAGGCCCGGACTTTATAGTTCGGACCACTATTACGTACAACTGACTGGAATGTTTTTCCCGGTAAACCACTAGGAGTTCTCATAAACACATGAGAGAACTACCTTAATGACGACTTACTATGCTGTAAGTACTTTATGGCCCAGGCTTTATAGTTCGGACCACTATTAGGTACAACTGACTCGTTTTTTTCCCGGTAAACCACTAGGAGTTCTCATAAACACATGAGACAACTACCTTAATGGCGACTTACTATGCTGTAAGTACTTTAAGGCCCGGGCTTTATAGTTCGGACCACTATTAGGTACAACTGACTCGTGTTTTCCCGGTAAACCACTAGTAGCTCTCATAAACACATGAAACAACTACCTTAATGACGACTTACTATGCTGTAAGTACTTTATGGCCCGGGCTTTATAGTTCGGACCACTATTAGGTACAACTGACTCGTGTTTTTCCCGGTAAACCACTAGGAGTTCTCATAAACACATGAGACAACTACCTTAATGACGACTTACTATGCTGTAAGTACTTTAAGGCCCGGGCTTTATAGTTCGGACCACTATTAGGTACAACTGACTTGTGTTTTTCCCGGTAAACCACTAGGAGTTCTCATAAACACATGAGACAACTACCTTAATGACGACTTACTATGCTGTAAGTACTTTAAGGCCCGGGCTTTATAGTTCCGACCACTATTAGGTACAACTGACTCGTGTTTCTCCCGGTAAACCACTAGGAGTTCTCATAAACACATGAGACAACTACCTTAATGACGACTTACTATGCTGTAAGTACTTTAAGGCCCGGGCTTTATAGTTCGGACCACTATTAGGTACAACTGACTTGTGTTTTTCCCGGTAAAGCACTAGGAGTTCTCATAAACACACGAGACAACTACCTTAATGACGACTTACTATGCTGTAAGTACTTTAAGGCCCGGGCTTTATAGTTCCGACCACTATTAGGTACAACTGACTCGTGTTTCTCCCGGTAAACCACTAGGAGTTCTCATAAACACATGAGACAACTACCTTAATGACGACTTACTATGCTGTAAGTACTTTAAGACCCGGGCTTTATAGCTCGGGCCACTATTAGGTACAACTGACACGTGTTTTTCCCGGTAAACCACTAGGAGTTCTCATAAACACACGAGACAACTACCTTAATGACGACTTACTATGCTGTAAGTACTTTAAGGCCCGGGCTTTGTAGTTCGGACCACTATTAGGTACAACTGACTCGTGTTTTTCCCGGTAAACCACTAGGAGTTCTCATAAACACATGAGACAACTACCTTAATGACGACTTACTATGCTGTAAGTACTTTAAGGCCCGGGCTTTATAGCTCGGGCCACTATTAGGTACAATTAACATAAATGTATTGTTCTTTAACACTAACCGTGTTTCAGGATAAAATTTTTAAAGGTAGAAAAAGCTGAAGAATTCAATGCTAGTTAAATTTTATATGTCCCATTTTAATAACAATTTTAGTGTGTATATAACCGTGTCAAAAGAATAAATATATCTGGCTTTATTGTGTTTTTTGCACTCATTGTTTTACAAACTACTTCCACAAAAGAATATTCTTCTATGTGATTATATATACGCTGGCTGACAAAACATTTCGTCTGTTGAACCATCCTGCTGACTCATGTCAACCGCACACAGATGGCTGGATACAAGAATCCACACGTTCTGAATTACATAAACATTGATTGCACTAGGTGATAGACTATTTTGGGGAAAGATAATAATGCTTAGCTAGCGTGGGAAATGCTGACGTAGCTGTTAGCTGCCATTTTGCAATCCCCTATTTAAAATCCGTTAAGCTAGCCCACCTGAAGTACTTTATGCTGGAAGATTGTTAGGGAGCTTGTATAGAAGTTTCTTTTAAAGTGCTTTCGAGATTAGATCGACAGGAAAGTGCGACAGGTCCAAACATCGCTTGTCAGCAAGCACAAACCTCAGCTATAAGGGCACGACATCACTGAAGGTATAGTTACACCATGTCACTATGTATTTAATATTTCAAAAGCACCCCTGATCTCTTCAAGATCCAGAGAGTGTCCTATACTGCTGTTACAACTCTCGGAGTATATTTACTAATTTTGGTTTGACATTAAGTGTTTCTTCTATCTCTTTTTTTCGCCACCATCTATACTTCCTAGAGCAGTAGCTACGCACCAGTTGCTGTAAAACCCCTCTTTATCTCCCTTACAACCCCATATGCAACAATATTAATCGAGATAAGTCTGTAAAAGTAGCTCCATTATACAAGGTTGGTTTGTACATATCAGGTGTAATCTAGTAATGAGCAGCTTTGTTTATTTTCGCCTTTGATGAAGGATCCTCAATATACCATATTTCTTGCTTGCTTTGATGATTAATTAACTTTCTTTGGCGAAGTAGGTTATGCCGGAAGGTGAACGTATCGGACGCGGACGACTCTTCAACGACACCTTTGTGTTTGTGTGGCGTGGGTCTTTAGAGCTTACAGTTACGCGATATTCTTTTTTCTGAGAACAAGGGAACTGCGGAAAAGAACCTTAACTCAAAACTCGCAAAGCCATCACTATCTTTGCCAGCGATAATCGTAGTATCGCCAACATAACAATAATTGGTTAAATTCCACGGCCTTATCAAATAACAGAAGAACATCGAGCCCCTTCAATATTCCTTGATCTCGGACATACACCATGGAATAATAACTGTAACAGTTTGTCCATTCATTTGTTTTGACTTTGTTTTGTTAGTAGCTTTATGTTGTGTTTGTAGTGAGAAGGTTTTGGAGTTATTAACCTCACTTATTTCTTTCCGAGTGCAATAACTGTATTAAGCAGAAATCCTTACACGGTGTTCATTAGGGCTTTTACATAGCAGTTCCTCGACATTCTTATGCTTGTGCATGATCTACATTTTTGTGTAATAAAATCTTGTCTATATAGTAAAATCAGCTTTGAAAAAATCCGAATTTTTGAAACTTATATAAAGGCTTGCTTGGTTGGGAGATTTCCCTGAAAATTTTCATGTCACATCCTTTGAAGATAATGGACTAGGTATTTAGCCAACGTTTTGTGGACTAAAGAACTTGTTTGTTTACATTTATAGCTCCCGAAGTTGTGATAAATCGGTTAATTAACACGTCAGGATCGACAAAACAAAGTTCAAACATGTCGGTAAGTTTTAAACAAACATGACACACACATTCACTTCTCTCTTTCTCTCGCAACCGGAACTTTGACAAACGCAACCGAAAACAAAAAGGCAAATAATTCCAAACTCAATTAGCTGTGCTTTTATCTGCCCACTGCTTTGGCTTAGCGGATTTAATAACATTAAAAGTAGAGCGTCACACTGCTTTTTATTTTCTGTACTACCCTTAGTTAGTATTGCATTAAAGCAAAAAATTCAATAAATACGAGGGTGGTCTGAAAAGTTCCCGACCTAATAAACATACACGAAATTTTGTCAGATTTTTATTTTTCAACAAAGTCTCCTTGTAACTCGACACACTTCTCCCAGCGATGTTCCCATCTCTGTAACCCATCCAAATAGTACTCGGCGTTTTTCAACATAGTCTCCTTGTAACTCTACATACTTCTCCCAGCGATGCTCCCATCTCTGTAACCCGTACAAATAGTACTCGACGTTTTTCAACATAGTCTCCTTGTAACTCGACACACTTCTCCCAGCGATGTTCCCATCTCTGTAACCCATCCAAATAGTACTCGGCGTTTTTCAACATAGTCTCCTTGTAACTCTACACACTTCTCTCAGCGATGCTCCCATCTCTGTAACCCATCCAAATAGTACTCGACGTTTTTCAACATAGTCTCCTTGTAACTCTACACACTTCTCCCAGCGATGTTCCCATCTCTGTAACACGTCCAAATAGTACTAGACGTTTTTCAACATAGTCTCCTTGTAACTCTACACACTTCTCCCAGCGATGTTCTCATCTCTGTAACCTGTCCAAATAGTACTAGACGTTTTTTAACACAGTCTCCTTGTAACTCTACACACTTCTCCCAGCGATGTTCCCATCTCTGTAACACGTCCAAATAGTACTCGGCGTTTTTCAACATAGTCTCCTTGTAACTCTACACACTTCTCCCAGCGATGTTCTCATCTCTGTAACTCGTCCAAATAGTACTCGACGTTTTTCAACATAGTCTCCTTGTAACTCTACACACTTCTCCCAACGACCCTCCCATACCTGTAACCTGTCCAAGTAGTACTCGGCGTTTTTCAACATAGTCTCCTTGTAACTCTACACACTTCTCCCAGTGATGCTCCCATCTCTGTAACCCGTCCAAATAGTACTCGGCGTTTTTCAACATAGTCTCCTTGTAACTCTACACACTTCTCCCAGCGATGCTCTCATCTCTTTAACCCATCCAAATAGTACTCGGCGTTTTTCAACATAGTCTCCTTGTAACTCTACACACTTCTCCCAACGACTCTCCCATCTCTGTAACCCGTCCAAATAGTACTCGACGTTTTTCAACATAGTCTCCTTGTAACTCTAGACACTTCTGCCAGCGATGTTCCCATCTCTTTAACCCGTCCAAATAGTACTCGGCGTTTTTCAACATAGTCTCCTTGTAACTCTACACACTTCTCCCAACGATGTTCCCATCTCTGTAACACGTCCAAATAGTACTCGGCGTTTTTCAACATAGTCTCCTTGTAACTCTACACACTTCTGCCAGCGATGTTCCCATCTCTGTAACACGTCCAAATAGTACTCGGCGTTTTTCAACATAGTCTCCTTGTAACTCTAGACACTTCTGCCAGCGATGTTCCCATCTCTGTAACACGTCCAAATAGTACTCGGCGTTTTTCAACATAGTCTCCTTGTAACTCTAGACACTTCTGCCAGCGATGTTCCCATCTCTGTAACACGTCCAAATAGTACTCGGCGTTTTTCAACATAGTCTCCTTGTAACTCTACACACTTCTGCCAGCGATGTTCCCATCTCTGTAACACGTCCAAATAGTACTCGACGTTTTTCAACATAGTCTCCTTGTAACTCTAGACACTTCTGCCAGCGATGTTCCCATCTCTGTAACACGTCCAAATAGTACTCGGCGTTTTTCAACATAGTCTCCTTGTAACTCTACACACTTCTCCCAGCGATGCTCCCATCTCTGTAACACGTCCAAATAGTACTCGGCGTTTTTCAACATAGTCTCCTTGTAACTCTACACACTTCTCCCAGCGATGTTCCCATCTCTGTAACACGTCCAAATAGTACTCGGCGTTTTTCAACATAGTCTCCTTGTAACTCTACACACTTCTCCTAGCGATGCTCCCATCTCTGTAACACGTCCAAATAGTACTCGGCGTTTTTCAACATAGTCTTCTTGTAACTCTACACACTTCTCCCAGCGATGCTCCCATCTCTGTAACACGTCCAAATAGTACTCGGCGTTTTTCAACATAGTCTCCTTGTAACTCTATACACTTCTCCCAGCGATGTTCCCATCTCTATAACCCGTCCAAATAGTACTCGGCGTTTTTCAACATAGTCTCCTTGTAACTCTACACACTTCTCCCAGCGATGTTCTCATCTCTATAACCCGTTCAAGTAGTACTCGGCGTTTTTCAACATAGTCTCCTTGTAACTCTACACACTTCTCCCAACGACGCCCCCATCTCTGTAACCCGTCCAAATAGTACTCGACGTTTTTCAACATAGTCTCCTTGTAACTCTACACACTTCTCCCAGCGATGTTCCCATCTTGTAACCCGTCCAAATAGTACTCGACGTTTTTCAACATAGTCTCCTTTAACTCTACACGCTTCTCCCAGCGATGCTCTCATCTCTGTAACCCGTCCAAATAGTACTCGGCGTTTTTCAACATAGTCTCCTTGTAACTCTACACACTTCTCCCAGCGATGTTCTCATCTCTGTAACCCGTCCAAATAGTACTCGGCGTTTTTCAACATAGTCTCCTTGTAACTCTACACACTTCTCCCAGCGATGTTCCCATCTCTGTAACCCGTCCAAATAGTACTCGGCGTTTTTCAACATAGTCTCCTTGTAACTCTACACACTTCTCCCAGCGATGTTCTCATCTCTGTAACACGTCCAAATAGTACTCGGTGTTTTTCAACATAGTCTCCTTGTAACTCTACACACTTCTCCCAGCGATGTTCCCATCTCTGTAACCCGTCCAAATAGTACTCGGCGTTTTTCAACATAGTCTCTTTGTAACTTTACACACTTTTCTCAGTGATGCTCTCATCATTGTAACCCGTCCAAATAGTACTCGGCGCTTTTCTCGATAAAATAATTGTTCACGAAGGTGATTGCTTCTTCATTTGACGAAAATCTCTGTCCTCCGAGCGCAATGTTCAGACGAGGGAACAAAAAGAAGTCGCTTGGGGCTAGATCTGGTGAGCCAAGCAGCTCCAACCGTAATTCATGGATTTTCGCCATTGCAACGCTGAGGTGTGAGAATGTGCGTTGTCTTGGTGAAACAGGAGTTTCTTTTTTGCAAATGTTGCCGTTCTTCCGCAAGTTCTGCCTTCAGCTTTTCAACTATTGGTACATAGGATGCTCCTGTGATGGTTTTTCCTTTTTGAAAATAATCGATTAAAATAACACTATTACTATTCGAAAAACAGTGGCCTTAAGTGCATTTTTAAGCCGGTTTTCCCCTTTCAGTCCACTATTTGGACTGTATGTTTGTTTCGGACGTATTATTGTATATCCAATTTCACCTAAAGTAATTAATCGGTGCCAAAATTCGGATTTATTGCGCCTAAACTGCGCCAACAGAGCGTTGGAAATATTCATTCGAACACGTTTTTGTTCTAACGCGAGCAAACGTGGCACCCAAAGCGCGGACAGCTTTCTCATGTCTAAATGTTGATTTAATATGTGACAAACACGTTCCTTTGACATGTTCATAGCCTTTGCCATCTCTCTCACTTTAATTCGGCTATCGTCTAGCACCGTTTGCTGAAGTTTGGCGATGCTTTGTTCGATAGTTGCAGTTTTTGGACGTTCCGTACGTTCATCGTCTCCCAAGCTCTTAGGACCACGTTTAAATTCAGCTGCACAAAATTTCACTGTGGTAATTGATGGTGCAGAGTCCCCATACACAGAATTCAACTCATTTTTGATTTGCGTAGGCATATTTCCTTACAAAAACAAATATTTAATGGCATCTCGATACTCGATTTTGTCTATTTTCATAAAAATACTCACATCAACTAACTCAAACGACTGTTACATAACAACTGAGCGTCCAAAATGGCTGAAACTTTGGTGAGTAACTGTCAACAGATAAACAACGATATACACTAGCCTTTATTTACGAGTGCTGCCATCTTGATGTTGAGGTCGGAAACTTTTCAGGCCACCCTCATATAATGCAATAAGATTACAATGGAAATATATGTTTTAGGACTCCTGGGATAAAAAATTAGAACAACATAACCTAAAAACAAAAAGTTTGTGTTTAAACTAACTTTACGATGAGCTGGAGACTTGAAACTTTAATAAAGATAGCTCAGAACTGAATGCAAGGTAATATTAACTGTTTTAAAGAAAACCTCCGATTTCAAACTACCTTTTATATGGACAAATGTTTCTCTAACTTCACGGTGCCCCAGACAATGGAATGTGGTATAACTGCTGCATAAGTAGAGAAAGTAAAAACGAATGCTAATGTGCTATAAACACGTAGTGGATCTGTTAATGACCTCTCCTCTATCCTGCAGGCTTAAGCACTAAGCCGTATACCCGCTGATGCACAGCGACCATTAGCATTACGTTATTTGAGAACTAAACACATTTTGTGAGCTTAAACGCTAACGGCCAGCCAGTTTGTCGCACTAATTAACAGCTCCCTATTTGCTGCCAATGAGTTATCGAACCCTTCCGTCATATCACAATGTCTGTCTCATCTAATACGTTAATGGAAGGTGCTATTATTAGTGTTTGTTTCACTCCCATGTTAAGATGACAAAAGTGACACTTTAAAAACACCAGTTCGTCTCTACTATTATATTTAACACTATTTTATTGCCTAGCATCAAAATTGTTTGTTTCTATTTTCTTCTGTTCAACTCTTCCCAAAACATTTATTCGTCTAATTACTTTATAGCCTATTAGATAGCCTTGTCAATGAATAGAACTTTTTATAAGACTTTAATACGAAATAAAAGCTGTAAATTGTCGTATTAATATGTTTACATCACTCAAGTCCAATCACATGGCAATTACGCTTTATATTTGTACATATTTTTAATAACTCGATTTGTTTTGGTTAGGTTGAACTTTTTCCTGTGTGATTTTACATAATTAATTTCTCATTTTACATCTGTTCACAATACAAGTCTTCAATTTATGGCAATTCGTCGTAGAGTTAACCTATACGGGCGGTCTTCTGTTTTGCTTCTTATAAAACGTTATTCTTTTGTCTAACATATATAACCAACACCAACTCCAATACTCAGACCATAATGCAGATTCCAAGATGGCGCCCGTCGAAGCCCAGCGGCTCTGGTTACGTAGAATAGGAAACTATACACAATGGACATAATATAATCCATATTACGGAGCAGCGAGGTAACTCCTAAGCATTTATCACTTTATACTTTCAACTAAAACGTGTAATAACATAAATAAGGAGCATCATGACAAATCCTAAGGGCTTATCACATTATATAGTAGCACGACCAGTACTATGCATTTTCCACCTTATACTTCCAATCAAAATTTAATTTATAAGGCATGACAACTCATAAGCATTAAACACAGAAAACTTCATCTTATTGGACTCAATCATCCTATCGTCTGTAGCAAGTACTAAAGTTTCTTTTATATTGTTTACATAGTAACCTTTTCTGGTAAGGACATAGGTACTGCTTATACTATAATGTTTAAGACAACTCACCAGATTGTCCAGTTTACTCCAATTGTCATGTTTGAAGGTGTCAGTTCCCTCACACTGCAAGATCCATTTAAAATTTTCCACTGGTAGGTTATGAAATACTTTGAAACTTATTAAGTGAAGGAACATCAGTGAAGCTAGGATCTTGAATGTTATTGAAAAGAACGTAACTAATCGTCTTTAATAATGACTATCAATGGGTTAAAATCTCCTCACCACTTCGGTTCAAAACTGTCAATAACATCTTGTGCACACAAAATATTAAAATTATCTTCACTCTCTGTAAAATGTCTTGGATACATTCTTCAGGATTTCGTCTTTTCTGGTTGAGCTTTAATGTGTGATAGGATGGCTGATTCTTAAAAATCGTGGGGTAGGCATCATCTATTAATTTTGGTACTTTTCGAAGGGCACGAATTTGTTCATCATCATTTACTGGAAAGATGTCTTCCTTAACCTCAAAGCACTGTTCAAAATTATGAATACAACCTACAGTTTTGTCATTTACTTTAAAATCTTTCTGGTCCACTTATCCCGTTACGATTTTTCCTTCGGAAATTTAAATGTCGTGTGAGGTACATTTCTATAGTTAGATTGCAGCTGGGAACACAATAACGATGCATTTCGACAAGCTTCACAGTATATATTTAGGTAAACGTTTTCACTTTATGTTAAATACTCAACTATAAACTAACTCGTTAGTCACTAATTGCCACTGTAATATGAATTACATTAATTCTTCAAACACACAATCAAAGTAAACAAACACACACTTTACTCTGTATATATTAACCACAACATAACAAGCTGGGCCACGAGCGCCGCCATTTTTCCTACAATCGATTCTCGTATTATGGTCTGAGTATTGGAGTTGGTGTTGATATAACCTACACAAAGATTAAAATAATTGCGACACACATACATTTAGAAGAAAATAAAATAGATGAACCGATTTGCAGGAAGAATAACACTGCAATTACTACTCAAAAAGTCTAGAAAGCAATATAAAGTACAATTTAATTCTTTATTGCTTGGTGCACTGTAATCCAGTGTATTAAAATATGTAACATCTCGTTGTACGCGAGAATTGATCTCGTTTTTGTGTAATTTTTCTTGCTTCAAAGATCTCGCTGTATACGTGAGACAAAATTATCGGTTGATTGCCGTTGAAATGAAATGTGTAGTGTTTAACGCCCGCTTTTACTACATACGGCACCGCAGGCGATGACACTGATGATACATGAGATGAAGATGGAGCACCGGTGGAATGAGATGGCGGGGGAAACCGGAGATCCCGGAGAAAACCCGCCCCAGCGCCGTGTTGTCCACCACAAATCTCACTTTGCGGTCGCCTGGGATAGAACCCGGGCCGCTTTGGTGAGAGCCAAGCGGTCTAACCACTGAGCCACGGCGCGGCCTGATTGCCGTTGATAACATAATCATTCATATAATCATTAACATTATCCACTTGTTGCACCAGTTACTGTTATAAGCATGTTTTATGAAGTTATAGTAAATATATTTGGAAGTAGAGGCGCGGTTTCCTGACAAAGTCTCAGTGGATACGTGTCGAAGTCGCCTTCTACCGGACAGAGGTGTGGACCTTTACGAGTAAATGAAAGCTATTTACATGACAGTATAATACACGCCAACAATTTGTAATTAATTAAATAACTGTAAAATATGTAAAATTGTCCAAATATTTAGTTCTTTTACGGTTTATACATAACTTTGAAGAACCAGAGTCCACGGATATAGAATACAATTGCTTGAAAGTGATGATGATTTTGAAATACTGTTTGAGCTCACAGCATACGTAACGCTTATGGGAGGTGACCATTGATGCACGATAATGTAAACAGAAATCAAATCACCAAGTTACAGCCATATTGCAAGCATTTGCTCCTTTTCAATAACAACAAATAAAACACAGACTGTTTTCGATTTTTTGAAAGCTCCTTCTCTGTTTTTACTTAAATAAACGGAGACAGCAATCCAGAAGAAACTCCCATTACCTCACACTTCCTTTTATTTACATGGAATGTTTTTCGAACATTTACAGTTTTTGAAAAACGGATGGCACCTGGCGCTGTCTAAAATTGAGTTATATACCGATACCTCAAAGTTGTGACGATTCCCATCCACTTTAGTAGATATCCGCGTTGATATGACCCTCAAAATCGTTGATCTATTTGATACGTACTCTGTAACCTTCATTTTGCAGTATCTACAACATTTCTGAGATTGGATATTTGGTGAAGAACCCACAGACGCTACCGCCCTAGCTCGGTTCATGAAACTGCTTCTCTTCACTTGTTATTCTTTCTGGGAAGCCTTACAGTGACAAAACAACTCGACATTTAAGTCGGGGTTCACCAACCGTCGGCTTTAGAGAACGCTTCGTCAATGTTTGCCTTATCGCCAATGACGATCACGTCACGTTAGTCAACTGTCACGACTTGTTACATAAGTTTGCCACTCTGGTGCATCAGTAGATATAAACGAACTACCTTCTTCACGGTTTGATTGACACTTTCGATCACTTAATAGTCCCTCGAGACAGTAGTACTGCTAAGGCTCACTTCATTTGTTATAAAGTAGACACTGTTGAGTAGTAAGCATATTTAAATTATAAAACTAAGTTTATTTGTAACAGGACAACAAACAAAACAGTATCGAGTGTTGTTAAACACAGATTAGATTAGATTTATTGTGCATATTCCAAAATTGTACAAATTATAACTTTAGGCAACATTTATTTGTGTTTACCTTGTTGCTACCTTGTCTTACATGACACCCTGGTCTTCTGCTCTGTCAGGTAGCTCTTAACCTCCATGTCTCCTTGTTACTTAATTAACCCCTTTCCTCCTCCCATCTTCCTTTCTTATATTCTTTACATTTATTTGTGTTTACCTTGTTGCTAACTTGGCTTACATGACACCCTGGTCTTCTGCTCTGTCAGGCAGCTCTTAACCTCCATACCTCCTTGTTACTTAATTAGCCCCTTTCCTCCTCCCATCTTCCTTTATTATATTCTTTACATTTATTTGTGTTTACCTTGTTGCTACCTTGTCTTACATGACACCCTGGTCTTCTGCTCTGTCAGGTAGCTCTTAACCTCCATACCTCCTTGTTACTTAATTAGCCCCTTTCCTCCTCCCATCTTCCTTTATTATATTCTTTACATTTATTTGTGTTTACCTTGTTGCTACCTTGTCTTACATGACACCCTGGTCTTCTGCTCTGTCAGGTAGCTCTTAACCTCCATACCTCCTTGTTACTTAATTAGCCCCTTTCCTCCTCCCATCTTCCTTTATTATATTCTTTACATTTATTTGTGTTTACCTTGTTGCTACCTTGGCTTACATGACACCCTGGTCTTCTGCTCTGTCAGGCAGCTCTTAACCTCCATACCTCCTTGTTACTTAATTAGCCCCTTTCCTCCTCCCATCTTCCTTTATTATATTCTTTACATTTATTTGTGTTTGCCTTGTTGCTACCTTGGCTTACATGACACCCTGGTCTTCTGCTCTGTCAAGTAGCTCTTAACCTCCATGTCGCCTTGTTACTTAATTAGCCCCTTTCTTCCCCCTCATCTTCCTTAATTATATTCTTTACATTTATTTGTGTTTACCTTGTTGCTACCTTGGCTTACATGACACCCTGGTCTTCTGCTCTGTCAGGCAGCTCTTAACCTCCATACCTCCTTGTTACTTAATTAGCCCCTTTCCTCCTCCCATCTTCCTTTATTATATTCTTTACATTTATTTGTGTTTGCCTTGTTGCTACCTTGGCTTACATGACACCCTGGTCTTCTGCTCTGTCAAGTAGCTCTTAACCTCCATGTCGCCTTGTTACTTAATTAGCCCCTTTCTTCCCCCTCATCTTCCTTAATTATATTCTTTACATTTATTTGTGTTTACCTTGTTGCTACCTTGTCTTACATGACACTCTCGTCTTCTGCTCTGTCAGGTAGTTCTTAAGCTCCATACCTCCTTATTATTTAATTAGCCCCTTTCTTCCCCCTCATCTTCCTTTCTTATATTCTTTACATTTATTTGTGTTTACCTTGTTGCTACCTTGCCTTACATGACACCCAGGTCTTCTGCTCTGTCAGGTAGTTCTTAAGCTCCATACCTCCTTGTTACTTAATTAGCCCCTTTCCTCCCCCTCATCTTCCTTTCTTATATTTTTTACATTTATTTGTGTCAACCTTGTTACTACCTTGTCTTACATGACACCCTGGTCTTCTGCTCTGTCAGGTAGCTCTTAACCTCCATACCTCCTTGTTACTTACTTAGTCCCATTGTTCCCCCCGATCTTCCTTTCTTATATTATTTACATTTATTTGTCTTTACTTTGTTGCTACCTTGGCTCACATGACACCCTGGTCTCCTGCTCTGTCAAGTGGCTCTTAACCTCCATACCTCCTTGTTACTTAATTAGCCCCTTTCCTCCTCCCATCTTCCTTTCTTATATTCTTTACATTTATTTGTGTTTACCTTGTTGCTACATTGGCTTACATGACACCCTGGTCTTCTGCTCTGTCAGGTAGTTCTTAACCTCCATGTCGCCTTGTTACTTAATTAGCCCCTTTCTTCCCCCTCATCTTCCTTTCTTATATTCTTTACATTTATTTGTCTTTACCTTGTTGCTACCTTGTCTTACATGACACCCTGGTCTTCTGCTCTGTCAGGTAGTTCTTAACCTCCATGTCGCCTTGTTACTTAATTAGCCCCTTTCTTCCCCCTCATCTTCCTTTCTTATATTCTTTACATTTATTTGTCTTTACCTTGTTGCTACCTTGTCTTACATGACACCCTGGTCTTCTGCTCTGTCAGGTAGTTCTTAACCTCCATGTCGCCTTGTTACTTAATTAGCCCCTTTCTTCCCCCTCATCTTCCTTTCTTATATTCTTTACATTTATTTGTCTTTACCTTGTTGCTACCTTGTCTTACATGACACCCCGGTCTTCTGCTCTGTCAGGTAGCTCTTAACCTCCATATCGCCTTGTTACTTAATTAGCCCCTTTCCTCCTCTCATCTTCCTTTCTTATATTCTTTACATTTATTTGTCTTTACCTTGTTGCTACCTTGTCTTACATGACACCCTGGTCTTCTGCTCTGTCAGGTAGTTCTTAACTTCCATGTCGCCTTGTTACTTAATTAGCCCCTTTCTTCCCCCTCATCTTCCTTTCTTATATTCTTTACATTTATTTGTGTTTACCTTGTTGCTACCTTGTCTCACATGACACTCTGGTCTTCTGCTCTGTCAGGTAGCTCTTAACCTCCATGTCGCCTTGTTACTTAGTTAGCCCCTTTCTTCCCCCTCATCTTCCTTTCTTATATTCTTTACATTTATTTGTCTTTACCTTGTTGCTACCTTGTCTTACATGAACCCCTGGTCTTCTGCTCTGTCAGGTAGTTCTTAACCTCCATGTCGCCTTGTTACTTAATTAGCCCCTTTCTTCCCCCCTCATCCTCCTTTCTTATATTCTTTACATTTATTTGTGTTTACCTTGTAGCTACCTTGGCTTACATGACACCCTGGTCTTCTGCTCTGTCAGGTAGCTCTTAACCTCCATGTCACCTTGTTACTTAATTAGTCCCTTTCTTCCCCCTCATCTTCCTTTCTTATATTCTTTACATTTATTTGTCTTTACCTTGTTGCTACCTTGTCTTATATGACTCCCCGGTCTTCTGCTCTTTCAGGTAGCTCTTAACCTCCATATCGCCTTGTTACTTAATTAGCCCCTTTCCTCCTCTCATCTTCCTTTCTTATATTCTTTACATTTATTTGTCTTTACCTTGTTGCTACCTTGTCTTACATGACACCCTGGTCTTCTGCTCTGTCAGGTAGTTCTTAACCTCCATGTCGCCTTGTTACTTAATTAGCCCCTTTCGTCCCCCTCATCTTCCTTTCTTATATTCTTTACATTTATTTGTGTTTACCTTGTTGCTACCTTGTCTCACATGACACTCTGGTCTTCTGCTCTGTCAGGTAGCTCTTAACCTCCATGTCGCCTTGTTACTTAGTTAGCCCCTTTCTTCCCCCTCATCTTCCTTTCTTATATTTTTTACATTTATTTGTGTTTACTTTGTTGCTACCTTGTCTTACATGACACTCTCGTCTTCTGCTCTGTCAGGTAGTTCTTAACTCCATACCTCCTTGTTACTTAATTAGCCCCTTTCTTCCCCCTCATCTTCCTTTCTTATATTCTTTACATTTATTTGTCTTTACCTTGTTGCTACCTTGTCTTACATGACACCCTGGTCTTCTGCTCTGTCAGGTAGCTCTTAACCTCCATGTCGCCTTGTTACTTAATTAGCCCCTTTCTTCCCCCTCATCTTCCTTTCTTATATTCTTTACATTTATTTGTGTTTACCTTGTTGCTACCTTGTCTTACATGACACCCTGGTCTTCTGCTCTGTCAGGTAGTTCTTAACCTCCATGTCGCCTTGTTATTTAATTAGCCCCTTTCTTCCCCCTCATCCTCCTTTCTTATATTCTTTACATTTATTTGTGTTTACCTTGTAGCTACCTTGGCTTACATGACACCCTGGTCTTCTGCTCTGTCAGGTAGCTCTTAACCTCCATGTCACCTTGTTACTTAATTAGTCCCTTTCTTCCCCCTCATCTTCCTTTCTTATATTCTTTACATTTATTTGTCTTTACCTTGTTGCTACCTTGTCTTACATGACACCCAGGTCTTCTGCTCTGTCAGGTAGTTCTTAAGCTCCATACCTCCTTGTTACTTAATTAG
Organism: Mantis religiosa; assembly: GCA_030765055.1. Lineage (NCBI taxonomy): Eukaryota > Metazoa > Arthropoda > Insecta > Mantodea > Mantidae > Mantis > Mantis religiosa. The sequence goes on from CM060949.1 coordinate 22,084,889, forward strand.
CCCCTTTCCTCCCCCTCATCTTCCTTTCTTATATTTTTTACATTTATTTGTGTTTAGCTTGTTGCTACCTTGTCTTACATGACACCCTGGTCTTCTGCTCTGTCAGGTAGCTCTTAACCTCCATACCTCCTTGTTACTTAATTAGCCCCTTTCCTCCTCCTCATCTTCCTTTCTTATATTTTTTACATTTATTTGTGTCAACCTTGTTACTACCTTGTCTTACATGACACCCTGGTCTTCTGCTCAGTCAGGTAGCTCTTAGCCTCCATACCTCCTTGTTACTTAATTAGTCCCATTGTTCCCCCCGATCTTCCTTTCTTATATTATTTACATTTCTTTGTCTTTACTTTGTTGCTACCTTGGCTTACATGAACCCCTGGTCTTCTGCTCTGTCAAGTGGCTCTTAACCTCCATACCTCCTTGTTACTTAATTAGCCCCTTTCCTCCTCCCATCTTCCTTTCTTATATTATTTACATTTATTCGTGTTTACCTTGTTGCCACCTTGGCTTACATGACACCCTCGTCTTCTGCTCTGTCAGGTAGCTCTTAACCTTCATACCTCCTTGTTACTTAATTAGCCCCTTTCCTCCTCCCATCTTCCTTTCTTATATTCTTTACATTTATTTGTGTTTACCTTTTTACTGCCTTGTCTTACATGACACCCTGGTCTTCTGCTCTGTCAGGTAGCTCTTAACCTCCATACCTCCTTGTTACTTAATTAGCCCCTTTCCTCCACCCATCTTCCTTTCTTATATTCTTTACATTTATTTGTGTTTACCTTTTTACTGCCTTGTCTTACATGACACCCTCGTCTTCTGCTCTGTCAGGTAGCTCTTAACCTTCATACCTCTTTGTTACTTAATTAGCCCCTTTCCTCCTCCCATCTTCCTTTCTTATATTCTTTACATTTATTTGTGTTTACCTTTTTACTGCCTTGTCTTACATGACACCCTGGTCTTCTGCTCTGTCAGGTAGCTCTTAACCTCCATACCTCCTTGTTACTTAATTAGCCCCTTTCCTCCACCCATCTTCCTTATATTATTTACATTTATTTGTGTCAACCTTGTTGCTACCTTGTCTTACATGACGCCCTGGTCTTCTGCTCTGTCAGGTAGCTCTTAACCTCCATGTCTCCTTGTTACTTAATTAGCCCCTTTCCTCCCCCTCATCTTGCTTTCTTATATTCTTTACATTTCTTGTCCATTTTTCTTTTACTTTCTGTAAGAACTGACCAATATGTTTTACCTTCTGTTCATCTTTCCCCGTTAACATTTTATAGCTACTATCCTCTTCTCTACTTTTCCCATTTTTCTTCCCAAACCTTTTTTCTCCATATTGCTAACTCCTCGTATTTTGTTACATAGTGTTCTATGCTTTCTTTTCCCCCACACAATTCACAAATTCCCTTTTCCCTACCTCTTATCGCTCTTAGAAATATTGTTCCTGTTCTCATCCAAGCTAACCCTTCTCTCTCTTGCCTAGTGCAGTAATCTACATATGCTTCTCGTCCCCAATTTCTTTTTATTTTTTATTTATTTTTTTTTTTTTTTTGTAAAATTGTAATGATTTCATATTTGCTAGACTTCCCCATATTTCCTGTCTTTCTATATCTTCTATTCTGCATGTTACCAATTTACCCACATTGCTCGTATTCCTTTCCTCTAATCTCCATATATCTCCCATTCCTATTTTTTCCATAATTCCTTCAACTGTTTGAGTTCTCTAATGTTTTGTTGCTGTCTCATACATAATTTCATAATTTCCCCTTTTTCTTTGGCCAAACACCTATACCAAAATGTTATTATTCTTTCCATTATTATTCCATTTCTTCTTGCCTTGCCCAATTCTACTAAAGCTACTTCCCTAGGTGCTGATCTTGGTAAGTTAACTACATGGCGAGGCGAGAAAGCGTATGGACAAAAATTCGCAACACAGAGATGTTTACCTCAGCTTATCGCACTTACACGGCGAGTCTAGTGTATGTATAGTCTGTTCAGATATAGTCATGTCTTCTGGACAGCAATGTGTCATATATCGGCAGGCGAGAGAAAACATATCATATAGACACACGCAGCTTCCATTCGCTCTATTTGTGTTTCGTAACTTACTAATATTTCACTCTTCTAATCGAACAGATAAGACCCGATAAGAGACTATCACAGCGCTGGTCACCTGGAGGTCGATACGCCTCAACGCTCTGTAGAATAATACGAAGTGAGAACGTGAGAAATATCCAGAACTTGATATCGATGAAGTGGTCAAATTAACATTGGGCGTGTTAGTTTCAAGGTTAGAACTGAGTCCAGCTCACATTAGAGCGATGTCACTGCATGTTACTCATACAGTAAAACCTGTCTGCCCGCCTCGGTAGCGTGGTGGTAGCGTGTCTGCCTCATGTTCAAGAGCTCCCGAGTTCGAATCTCGGTCAGGATGAGTTATCTGGATAAGGTTTTTTCCGGGATTTCCCTTATCCTGAAGACGAATGTCGGGTAACTCTAAGCTCCATGGACCATGGGCTCATTTGAGCGTCATTTCACCCGTTTCATTCATCGTCCGATATGACTTAATGTTTGAGGACGTAAATTACAAAAAAACTGTGTAAAACGAACTTCATATATGACGAAAACCTGAAAAATTGGAAAATAAATACATTTCAGAACGGATCTGTTTCCTATAGAAAATTGTACTCAAATCCGGAAAGCTGCCTAAGCGGAAACGGAAATATTTTTCGGAAACTGTTTGGTAAATAAGTTGATTAATTCATATTACCTAAGTGCAATAATTTTGAGGGTGACTGTGCTTGCACTAAGGTTCCATGAACCATAATGTTCATAAACTGTAATCCTTGGAGGAAAAGGTAAAACAAAGCATTAGTTCTCTCAACTCTCTTCCAACACACATGGTAAGGGTACAACTGTTTTGTAGTGTGATCATTCTCAGTTTAGTTGTTACAAGTGATCAAGTACCAGTGGAAGAAAACTCTCAACTTTGCTGATTTTTAAAAACATAGTTTGTATGTACACAAATTCTGTAAAACGAGTTCTAAACATAAGACATTATCACTGGTGGACAGATTTAAGTTTATTCAAGAACACGAAAAGAACAAATGTCCAGCTAAAGAGTTAACTGTGTTGCTTTAAATGGGCGAAAACTCATAATTATGAGATTTTGTTTAAACAAAAGTTAAAGACGAAAGGTTAAATAGAACAGTAGGGCAAGTAAAACACATCACAAAATCTACAGAGTATGACGAGCTAAATCGTGCTGTGTTCGAGTGTTTGTTAGTGCTCGTGCTAACGGAATTCCCATTTCTGGACCATTACTTCAGACTCAAGCTTTAGAGATAACAAGACAATTAGACAAAGACAATTTCAGAACTTCCAATGAATGACTCAAGAGTTTCAAATATCGACATAACATTGTTTTGAATGTTGTGTTGTTGAAACAAATGATGTTGATAACAGTTGAAGATTGGAAAGGGAAAATTGAAACTAAGCGATAATCTACAATTATTGTATGAAAGTTAAAAATATAGTACATAATACATATAGTCCATTGTTATTTACACTTAATTCTATAACATTCCATCATTGTAAACCTGTACGACTATTTCGTAATTTCTTTGTATTGTCGCGAAGCCGTTATCTACGATAGCGCGGCTTGTGTACAGAAAGAGCTGGCAAATAAAGATAGCGGAGATAAAGGACTTGCCGGCATAGATTAAGTTACGCTTCTGGAAGTTTTGTATTACGTCATTCGATGTCTTGTTTATTCCAGAAACATCTAGTGATTGTACAGAACAGTCTCGAATTATGAATGAGGTATTTAAGGAAGTGACGAGTCGTAAACAGATGTTGTAACTAGAGCTGATGTAATGAGAACGCTGTTTGGTCATCGGCCTTGGTACACTGTGTGTATGTGACGTAATGTTATTACGTGAGAATTGCACAGAGTGTATATCTACGGAATATCTGCAACTCGGACGTTTAATTCTACGAACCCACAAAGTCACAATATTCAAACACAATCCTCTGTAGGAAGGATACTTGTGTAAACCGAAAATAAATGCCAGAACGATCGCATTTCGTTTTAGAGAGGTTTTACTGTATTTATATCGAATAAATTTGTGATTTTACTGGCGAAAAATGTGATAATGTTATTTAGAAATGTTAGAAACTGGTGATTTGTTTGTGTCTATTTTATTCACTTAATCAACAAATAGCTCGACTTTCATTGACTTCCAAAACAAAAGCTAAGCGCAACATGCAGTTCAACTTCACGTCACACCCACTCTGTACCTATGGTCACCAATGTATACGATATCAGTGTTGCCAACTTGTTCCGCTAGCCTTTGGGAAAACAAAGAAGTGGAAAAGTATTGTGAGTTTTGTGAAGTTTATTTTTTAAATATAAATGACTGAAATAAGCTTGTTACTTTTGGTTTTCTACTTTAACCCCTTGCCTCTCGTTTGGGAGATTTATATCTCGCATGACGGGTTATTCATAAAGACACGCTGGCCTTTATCATTTCTTTTTCCTCTTGGGCTTCGAAACGTGCATTTTTGTTGATATTTTGGTATCGAATACTTTCTTTGTCATACAGAAAGTAATAGGCTTGTATAGAGGAGTGAACAGCAAATGTCGTATGACATCTTAGAGTACTTGTGCGCTGTAAAGGATTAGGAATGACCTCAATCTTTTATAACGCGAGGAAGATATGTTTCGTGGTGGAATTTTCATTCGCTGTGCCATGATTTTTTTGCTCCCAAAGAGGATTCCTGAAGTCGGTAGCTGGCGACCTACTTTCCTGCAAACGACCACTTCTACGGGGCGCGTTTATCACTTGTTTATCGGATACACTGTGTAACGCAACCTCTGACTTCCATTTTCATGTTATCTGTGAATGAATGTTTACATTCGCTTCATTTCTCCCATCACTCTTCAGTATCCTACTTTGACTGACATTGCAACTTAAGTGTTTATTACAGTGAAGTGGAACTATCTCCTATCACGTGATTTACTGCACATGGGGAAACTGTTCTGATGCCTCTGATAGACTAAATCTAGACATGAATAAATCCCTATGGCTGGAAGCGAAACAGAAACGATTCTACTCCACCAAATTAAGGAAGTGGCTCCAAAAAGTTTCCATTTCGTTGAACACTGATTTTTATAAAATCAACATTTTTGGTGTAGCGAAATCTTTTGGCTGCTTTGATCCTGTTAAATGGTTGAAGTATTTATGTAAAGTATATTAAGTAATTTTGATGAGTAGATGATAAGAGATGAATAATTGGTAAGAAGAGGTAAATGTTTTTTAGTTTAAATTAATAATATAGAATATTTTTATTTTGTTTAAGTGTGTTCTGAATATGATAATAAGTTGATGTGAATATATATAGAATGTGTAGAGAAATTATATGATATGAATTTTGTTAGATAAATTTTTAAAATTGTATGAATGAGATGATTGAAATAAGTTATTTAATTTGATGTTATAAAGTTTTGATTTAAATGAGTTTTGAAGTTATTTTGTAGTTTTAATTGTAAATTATTTTGTGATATTTAATACCGGATGCCGGTATATTTTTCTTTTTCTGTAGTTGTAGATATTTAGCTGGCTGCCAGTTAAATTATTTACTGTATTTCAGTAATTTTCTAGTTAATTTGAAATTGGTAGTTTTTCTATGATTTTTTATTTAAATTGTTTTATTTTTTGTTTATATTATCTAAAAAATGATTATGTAGTTTGTTGTTTTTTGTTTAATAAATGTAAAATTTGGAAATTACGTCCCGGTTTTAGTAATTAGGTACCGGGACGGAGAATTTTCGGATTTTATTTATTTATTGTTAAATGGAACATTAGATGGCATTACTCATAGCGGTCAATTTAAAATTAATTTAATGTAAATACATAACTTAAACTTCAAAGCGAATCACATTTATTTCTTGCAGGGATGGATTGACACCAGTTTTCCCGATACTCGATACCGCCATTCTACTTCTACATTCAATACAAAATACAACATTGGCAACACTGTGTGATATCAGTGTACATATTGTCGTGGCAACGGGTATTAAAGTTTCGGCGCAAATGACAGACGGAGAGTGTTTCACGGTAATAAAGAACTTGCATAAGCAGTTACACATAGCATGCAGATAAAGGTCTGCTGAAACAAACAAACTGAAATAAATGAAAGTTTCTGGTGACGTCTTGTTTGATATGGATTATTCGGTTTCTTTATTGTTCTGGAAATATCTGGAATTTATAAATGAGTTATTTAAGAAGGGACGACTCACCAAGAGTCAGTGGCGGGAGAGGTAAGCAGTAAAGAGCTGTAGTGTTGTTGTAACTAGAGCTGATGTAATCAGAACATTATTATTGTCGTCGAACTTGGTAGACCGTGTGTGTGACGTAATGCTGTTACGTGAGAACTTTTTTCTTTTTTGTTGTAATTTTATGTCCTCCAACGTTAAGTCATATCGGACGATGAATGGAATGGGTGAAATGATGCTCAAATGAGTCCGGGGTCCACAGAGCTTAGTGCTACCTGCCATTCGTCTTTCATGATAAGGGAAAACCCCGGAAAAACCTTATCCAGATAACTCACCCTGACCGAGATTCGAGCTCAGGACCTCTTGAACGTGAGGCAGACACGCTACCACCACGCTACCAAGGCGGGATACGTGAGAATTGATCAGAGTGTATTTCTACGGAAATAAAGAACATTTGGAATATCTGCAACTCGGACTTTTAATTCTAAGAACCCACAAAGTCACAAAATTTAATGAGACAAAACTTAAAACCATCAGAGTTCTTATTTTTAAACTCTACATTAGATATTTAAAACCAAAACAGTCCACTTTTATAAGTTTTTGTTCAAAAATACTAGCATTTTCACTGTTTCGTGGTCAAGTCTACTTCTTTTTCTGTCACATGAGTCCTGCTGTACTAAATAGTCTTTCAGAGAAAACAGTTGCAGGTGCAATACACAAATACTTAGCGGCATTTGTTTTGCAGTAATGCAGTGTACTAGAAAGAGGAGGTGACAGGAGATATGTAGTGATTTCTTCTTGGGAACAGTTAACTGACATTTGACACACGATTATTTTCTTGTATAATGTTACTTTACAGTTACAACATTCCTGACAATTTCTCGGACTCTGTAATGTTCTACTTGCGGCAATAATATTTTGTGATTTTAAAATAAAATAAAAATTGCAGAATCATTACCAAAGTATCGAAAAAGTATCGAGAGAATTTTCTGAATTATCGTTCAATCATACTATGCAACTATCGAGGACGCATTCCTAATTCCTTATATACATTTATTCTAACAATTTCACAATGTGTCGAATTCTTTCTGATGTTGCGGCTAAACAATTCATAATAAAGTCTTTCATTGAGAATTTGCTTTCTCATTTACACCTTCCTTACCAAAATAAAACAAAAGAACCGTATCGATATATTTCTTCAAATGTATTATACACAGATTCATATCTATTTCGAGATTTCGTTGTCAGAATCAGTCATATGTTTCCCCTAGTTACCTACACGGCCCTCTGCAACCAACCATCCACTAGAAAATCCATGTATATAGCCATTGTACAAACTTTACATATAAAATACTTTTTATCAAAATACATAAAACTTTTTGCGAAATCAGTATCATAAATAAATATTACGGCTTACCTGGTATAACAACATTCGAGATATACAGGGTATCCGAAATGAAAGCTACTAATAAAACATTGGAATAACTAGACAGCCATAAAACCTGCGTGCAGCTTCCAAAAAATTGTCGGGAGAAATCTTCCAGCTTTATATCTTCAAATTTACAGAAATGTTATTCGTATTCCTGTGTATACACAGATTGTTTAACAAAACGGCTCTTTATTCACGCCACGTTAGCAGGGCTTAAGTTTCCTTGCTATACATCACCAGTACCAATGAGGTTTTGTTTGAACTACTGGTTTCTAATAATGAGAGGGGAGCCGGACTTGCTGGAACATGTGCCCTCTGTAATCTGTGAAAGAGAACAATTTTAAAGCATATCCAGATAGTAAGGCCATTCACTGTGTGTTCCATAACGAAACAGGCTCCTACACTTTTGAAATGACTAATTTATAGCGGAGATTTAACTTTGGAGTGTTAGATTCCTAAATAAGACGGGTATTCACAGATCCTGTTGTTGACATTATCTCGCAGTGTCACCACCAGAAGAGCAAACCTTATATTTAACAAGTTTACCTTCCCTCCGCAACTAGATCATTCTAGAAAGTTCCGTAGAAACTTCTTTCGGCCATATCTCACAAGTTAGTGAGTCGTTTCTCGAGTCTGCTCTTTTACCGACTTCGTGAGTGCTGCTAGTGATGGAGAGATTCGAGAAGTCTAGTGTTGGACGCTTCAGGGAGAGAACCGTCCCGATAGACAGCTACTCGCTGTTTCATTATGCGGTAGATCACATTAGAGAAGTGACACTGAAAATTGAGTGAACTGGTTCACAATAGAGAAGTAAAGAATGAACTCTAGCAGATTAACTAAACAAATTTTTGTTTTATTCCGTAACTGTAAAACAAAACCTAACTGGTTTAAAGAAACTGAAAAAGACTTAACAGAATTAAAAATCACAGAAAAGTCATTACTTGACGGGACAGTGAACGTAATAACTAAAAATGAAAATATAACCTTTAAAGATAAATCTACATTAAAATCAAAACCATTATCTCGGCAGAAGAAAGAAAAAACAGACGAGACAGAATGAAGTAATACTGGGAACTAAGAAAAGAACAGCACATAGGGAAATGATTGATTCAACGTACTCCAAAGGAGGTGACATGAAAACAAGAAGAGGGGAACTGATACAGAAAATGGAGTGAACTAGATCATATTAGAGAAGTGAAAGAGAAAATTGAGTGAGCTAGTTCACATTATAGAAGTGATGCAGTAAATTTAGTGAAGTACTTCACATGAGTTAAGTGACATTGAACATTCAGTGAACTAGTTCACATTTAGTTTGCACTGAAAATTAAGTGAATGTCACATTAAATAAGTGACATTGAAAACTGAGTGAAATATTTCACTTTGAAAAGCGACGCCGAAAATTCAATGAAGCAGTTCACTTTAGGGAAGTAAACTTAAAACTAATTGAATGATTTAAGTTAATTGGTGGAAATTAATCATTTCTTCACACTAGCCACACCTAGGCTAAGGTTTTGTATGGATAGAGTCAACATGAAAAATTCAATGGCATGGCTGGGATTTGAACCAAGGATCTCCTGGTTTCCGTCCAGTCGCTCTTAACCTTTGAGCTACCATAGTCAACGTGCCGTCCTGACATTAAATTCAACATTTGACTCATACATTTCCCCGGTAAACCAATAGGGGCTCTCATATCCGAGATACACCGTTTGTGGCGACTTACTATCGTAAGTAGTGGAATCCCAGGCTTCATCATTAAACTCTTATTATTTTAGTTAATTGATGGAAATTAATCATTTCTTCACACTAGCCACACATAGGCTAAGGTTTTGTTGGCAATGGTATCTCAATGGGTTAGAGTGACTGGACGGAAACCAGGAGATCCGTGGTTCAAATCCCGGCCATGGCATTGAATTTTTCATGTTGACTCTATCCATTAATTGAATGAGTTCACATTAGGGAAGTGGCTGAAAATTGAGTGAACTAGTTCACATTAGAGAACGACTGAAAACTGAGTGAACTGTTTCACATTACTGAAGTGACTCTGAAAAGTAAATTAATTAGATGACCACATAAGGTCACAGAAACAGAGGAAGTCAAGTTTGTGTAAATTACAGGGGAAACTGTTTGTAGCGGTGCCCAGTGTAAGAGTGCTTCTACTGTTTCTCTATTACACGGCACAAAACGATGGGGAATGGGAAGTTTATTTTGAAACAATTCACCCTTTTGATACTTTTTAGGAGGTGGGGCGTGGGGACTGCCGTGGGGCAGGATGGATGTTAACGGGAAACCTCCATTGTGATGCAAGTGTTATTTTCATTTGAACTGCTCGTGGGCGCTGTTCTCATGACAGCTTAATGAAACACAATTAAGGGCGATCGTTTCACAACTAAATTGTGGCCATGGAAATGCAAATTTTTGTACAGCACTCACCCTCCATTCTTCCCAAAACGGTATTTAAAATGTGTCATGTTTTACATACATTCCCGAGTGTGGTATTTTATATTCACTTGATCTGATATTCTAATTCTATCTTCTGGTACAGGAAACACTTGAATACTTAGTCTACAGAACTGAATCAACGTGAAAATACCCAAGCTTGACATATAGCAGTGGCTAGCCATGACTTCAAAAGCGAGGGAAGCTCCAAATAATAATTGTCATTGAAATAAGAGAGAATAATGACTCAAAGAACTAAGGCAACTCTTTAGTACTCTTTCTATTGTACAGTCACACGTAGGTCGAGTAGCGAGGTGTGACTTTCAAAGCAAGGAAAGCTCCAAATAATAATTGTCATTAAAATAAGAGAGAATAATGACTCAGAGAACTCTTTCTATTGTACAGCCATACGTCGGTCCAGTACTGAGGCGTGACTTTCAAAGCGAGGGAAGCTTCAAATAATAATTGTCATTAAAATAAGAGAGAATAATTACTTAAAGAACTAAGACTACTCTTTAGTACTCTTTCTATTGTACAGTCACACGTATGTCCAGTAGCGAGGCGTGACCTTCAAAGTGAGGGAAGCTCCAAATAACTGTCATTAAAATAAGAGAGAATAATGATTCAAAGAACTAAGGCTACTCTTTAGTACTCTTTCTATTGTACAGTCACACGTAGGACCAGTAGCGAGACGTGACTTTCAAAGTGAGGGAAGCTCCAAATAATAATTGTCATTAAAATAAGAGAGAATAATGACAAGGAGAACTAAGGCTACTCTTTAATACTCTTCCTATTGTACAGTCACACGTAGATCTTTCTCACACTACAAGCTTCCCCTCTCCACTCAGACGTTCCCTGGTCCACACCACGTGAACTGTTAGTCTTACATGGAGAAAGTATGCAATTCACACACTTTTGCTAATAACTGAAAACTTCACAAGAATGTCCTTTATGCCACCACTAAATAATAATATACGTAAAATACTATTTCTAATGCTATTGATATATACTTACAGTTGTATTTAAAAGTGCCACATAAAATAAAAAATAAGTTTTTCTTCACATGCTACAGAGATTTCACGTGACAAAATCTATCAGTGCTTCCTAACTATCGAAGATACGCGATTGCTTCCAGAAATCTACGAAGCATTGTGTTCAATTTTACGAATGCGTAAATACAGTATTGAATGAGCTCGCGGAACTGACCACTCGAATCTAAGCAGTTGTCAAACTGTCCAGAACACCGAGGATGTTCGCGAATAAATTTTGAAAATATATCGAGAGCAAATAAAATTTTTGTTTGGCATCAATTTTCTCGCTTTTCTTGCTTTTCTTCTTTTTCACCTGAAGTCCTTTGGGAAGAGGGGCTTCAAGCGCTTCATTGCACCCTTTACAAGCATTTGTACATTAAAAACAGTTACAAAGAAAATGTTGCAGTTTGATGTCATTTCCAAGAAATGCTTTTAAAATGACATAGAACGTCCTGGAACAACAATGATATCTCAGTGTCACAGTATAGCAAAGAAGCCCAAACACATGTTTAGGGCTTACTACCCTTGAAGCTAGGCCTTATGAATGGAGTATTTCACTTCAACTGTGGTAATTACTGTCTAGGTAGCTTAGAATTAGAAATTCTAGTCCATTTCACACGTTTAAGTGTTTAATTTCATATAACCTGCACAAAATTTAGCAAGATTATCTATTGGGCAACGATAGTTGTAGATTCAACTAGAATAATTATTTATATTTCCATTGCCTCACAAAATAACAAATGAACAGAGAGTCCATGCGATATTCATTTCTCTCCTCTCTGATATCGATCACAGATAATAACAGTCTTTCCTTTGTTTTCTTACTAGTTTTTGTTTCTTGGTTATTGAGAATAGACGAGGTTATGTTGACGTTACTTAAACTGAGATTATTTCTTTCCAATCAGAGTTTGTCTATAAATAGCGACGAGATTGCCGGAATATGACAACGGGAAAGACATTCAGTCGACTTAACGAGAAATCATAACAAATCCTGCCAATGTCTGGGCATTTTTATTGTGTCCCTATAGTGTCCTGGGAGTTTTAATTAACTTTCTAATATGGCATGTCATGTGTGTTCATACAAGCACAAGGATATTGGGTGAGTACAACGTAAGTCTAAGTACTGTAAGGATAGACCATCAAACCCCGGAAAATGTCGGGGTATTCAGATAAAACTATTAATTTCACAGACAATAATTCCCTTATAAATGAGTGCAGTATTTGCATGAAATTCTCTAAAGAATCACATTTTCCAGTCTGAGAAGAAAGCCAATATTTCAGGACTACCACAGGAAACATTTAGTTGTGAAACAAGAGCTTGGTTTTGCTCGATTCCTCGGCAGAATTTTCTTTCCTGCCATGATGACATAGCTTTTGTTTTCTCTTTGTGTAATATCGTCTTCTTTTGTTCTGTCTCCGTAATGTCAACTCTCTGCCTCATACGACCAAAGGAATTGTTTGAGGCCAGTTGCTAAATTAAATTCACTCGCTTGGCTGGGTTTTATTATAACGAGCCGGTGTATTTATTAATTAAAGGCGAAATTATCGTATAACTTTTCATGCTGTGAATTACAATAAGTCACTTGTACTTCGCATAAATTGCCTTACTACGTGAAGGTAGTAACCAAGTGAGCACGTCTATTGCAATTAAAACGTGGTAAATAGTTATAAATTAGGATCTTAGTTATTCTGTGTTTATATAGAATTTTGCATCTTTATTGCCCAATGAAACAATATTACTAAATAATTTGTTTCGTTGCTATGAGTCACAGCCATCTGGAATATCGATATTACGCCATTATATTATCGCCATTATAAAGCCATAATTAGTTATTATGCACGATATTGAATACGGTGCACTCTATATGCTACTGTTAGTGTAATTAGAACTGTATGTTAAGTTGTAATTCAAAGCAAGATGTATATTGTTTCTTGAAATCTCTTTACAAAACAATGTTGACCAATAGCACCTACGCGTGGGTGGCATGAATAGTTTTCGGCCTGATAGTGAAAAACGACTATTTGTGCTTTCAAAGTAGTTTTTCGTTTAACTCCGTAAAGATTGATGAAAACTTTGAAGTTTGAAATGAGCTATACACTGACATCTAGTGGCTAACATGCTAAGCTTTATCATGTCCGCCATATTTCGATTTGATCAATTTCGAGGTTAATTAGCTAACCAGTTTACAACAATCGTATGTTAGAATTAGACTTTTAGTTCGTCCTTGGCAACATATATATGTTGAGACATGTCAAAATGTATAAATACAGTATATACATAAAGTCAAAATGATTACATACAATATACACAGTAAGCAGCTTTTCTATGGTTTCATGTGGTATTTGCATAGACTAATTTACTACAAGAAATGTCACAATATAAATATTACAGGTTTGTGAATGTACTATGCTCCCAGTGCTCATTTACGTGGTTATAGTTCTAAAAATTCATTAAATGTATAAAAACAGTGTACATGCAAAAATTTCTTATCCTTATTCTTAAAGTGTTTTAATGATGCAGCTTATTTAAATGAATGTGGAAGTTTACTATATAACATTATCACCTTGTAGTTAAAGCTTCCTTCATAAAGGCTCGTTTGGTGCCAGTTTATCCTTGTTACGAGTGTGGTAGTAATGTACATCAGCATTTACTTGAAAATGATTTATATTTGTATGAACATTTGTGGATGTTATGGCTCTCGAAAGGGGTTACATTATTATTCGTCTACCTCAGTATAACTATGATCTGAATGCAATTGAGCTGGTGTGGGCAAAACTAAGGAATGTTTTCAGAGGATGCAACATTACTTGTGATATCTTCGCTTAGCTTACACGCTATTTTGCTAAAATGTGTTTTTCAATGTTGAACACACTGCAGAAACAAAAGTGCATTAGCTCTCGCTTCTTCCCCTCTGCCCGCACCATACCGTAAATTCAGCGGTCGGCATATCTTGCGCGTACTCTATAGATGACTTTCTCTACTCTTGTACAAACACTTATTGCTCTATCTACTTCAAGATAAACATTATCTTATTGGGAATACAGTAGACATTAAGTGATAGTCAAATGTTTTGGTCGTTATGTGATGTATACATGACTTTCTCTACTCTTGTACAAACACTTGTTGCTCTATCTACTTCAAGATAAACATTATCTTATTGGGAATACAGTAGACATTAAGTGATAGTCAAATGTTTTGGTCGTTATGTGATGTATACATAACTTTCTCTACTCTTGTACAAACACTTATTGCTCTATCTACTTCAAGATAAACATTATCTTATTGGGAATACAGTAGACATTAAGTGATAGTCAAATGTTTTGGTCGTTATGTGATGTATACATAACTTTCTCTACTCTTGTACAAACACGTATTGCTCTATCTACTTCAAGATAAACATTATCTTATTGGGAATACAGTAGACATTAAGTGATAGTCAAATGTTTTGGTCGTTATGTGATGTATACATGACTTTCTCTACTCTTGTACAAACACTTGTTGCTCTATCTACTTCAAGATAAACATTATCTTATTGGGAATACAGTAGACTTTAAGTGATAGTCAAATGTTTTGGTCGTTATATGATGTATACATGACTTTCTCTACTCTTGTACAAACGCTTATTGTTCTATCTACTTTATGATAAACATTATCTTTTAGGGAATGCGGCAGACTTTAAGTGATAGTCAAATGCTTTGATCGCTATATCTTTAACATTCCGTTCTCTTTGCAATACCCGGAGATAAAAAAGGAATAAGTTTTCCATTTGAGATAGAAAACGTATTGGAAAATTCAAACCAATGTATTATGTATGCAGTATATTGAGCAGTCTACTTGTGCAGGTGTTCGAGAGTGGGTGTTGCTGCAACACGTCACTTCCTTGTGGAAGCGCTGCTTTGTTCTGCACTGCGATAGGTAAACAAACGACATGTGATAAGCGTTACTAGTTTTCGGAGACCAAGAACATAGTGACAGAACTACAAAAGCGCTTTATATAAACATGTTTCCAGATATTCTATATTTGCTGAAAGAGGATGTGCCACTGTTTTATTTTTTAAATGGAAAGAGTCCTGGTGTGCAGGAAATGGGATGCTTTTGTGTTCTCAGGGTCACCACTTTGTTAATCCCACTCTTCTTTTATTTCTCACTGTTGCATATTATCCTAGACCTGACGAATAATAGAGACATTATCCACCATATTAATGCTTCCCTCTTCTAAATAATTTAAGAATCTATTGAGAAATCACACTTTAAATGTGTCAGCTATCATCTCCTTATGATAATAGGAGGCAGTTTTGGAGAGGGATGTCCATTTACTTTCAGATAGGTAGACATCCATCGAGACACGTTACAAGAAAGTACAATACAAGGCTACTTAATACATTAGTAAATCAGGGGAGTGTGAAGTAGAATATATGTCAGCTAAACGTGCTTACATTGAATCCTGCTGTTACATACGTGTTTCATGGTATTAGTTTCTAATCATACCACTTGGAGTGCTAGTTACTTGAAATGGGGTCTACGTAAAGTAAAATAACCTAAAAATAACCCTATCTGGATCAAGGCAAGACAAAGAATTATAAAAACATGTTTTCTTGTTATTAATATCTAGAGCAGAGATGCATATTAATAAGAAAAGCAGAAAATAAAGCTGGAAGGTTTCTCTTGACGTGTTTCAGACGACAACAACATAGAACTGACTGTAGAGAAGTATTTTATAGAGCTAATATAATTCTGATTACGTAGAAATAACTAAATAAGATTTATAAAGAGAAAAACAATTAAAAATCGTGTATTATAATTAGGAACACCAGCGAGATAATATAGATGATGAAAGAGGTTGGTAGTAGTGCCCATGATAGGCTTACTACGAGGGTTGTTCAATAAAGAGGGATCACAACTTTTTTTGACAACGTATCTTTACTCATCCTCATAATTTTGATGGTCCTTTTCAAAATAGTCTCCCCTGAATGCGATGCACTTGTCCCAGTGTTTCTGCCAGTCTTCAAAGACATGCTGGAAAACATTTTTTGAGAGATCCTTCAAAATCGCCTCTGCAGCCTTCACCACTGCTTCTGATGATGGATAATGTCTCCCACGAAGGCGTTTCTTCAAGTTAGGGAATAGAAAAGAGTCACATGGGGCTAAATCCGGACTATAGGGAGGGTAAGGGATGCACTTCACGTTGCTTTTTGCAAGATATTCAGCAACAACGCTGGCAATATGCGGCCGCGCGTTATCGTGGTGCAGCATCCAACCTGCTTCACGGAAATGTGGTCTTTTGCTCCCGATATGGACTTGCAATATTTTCAGGACATCCCTGTAGTATTGTCCGGTTACTGATGTGTGTGCAGGTACAACATGCTGATAAACCATTCCATGAATATCAAAGAATGACCTTAACTTTCCCAGCAGAAGCAACCACTTTTGCTTTTTTGAGAGTTGGTGATGGAGGAGATTTCCACACTGAGCTTTGCTGTTTGCTCTCAGGATCAAAATGATGTAGCCAAGTTTCATCAGCAGTGATTACGTCTGAAAGAAACTCCGGATCTTCCTCTAACATCAACTTTAACTGCATAATACCTCCAATGCAGCGGTAGGCGATATTGAACCTGTCTGAACTTGCCTGGTTCTCACAGGCGGGAACCAGGAGTACCAAAAATGAAACTACTACGGCGTGTTTGTTTCACATTAATCTAACAGAATATAATGATACTGAATTTTAGTGCGAAAATTATGACCGTGAAATTATGATCATTCTTTATTGAACAGGCCTCGTATAATCCAAGAACCAAAACTAAGGGCTTTGTCCAAGCATTAACATGTTAGCTAAGGAATTTTCATTAATGATGAATATGAAGGTTAGTTTCCAGTAAAAAACTTTATTTTTGGCGGTGTACACAGTTGAAGATCGTCTTTTGTCGTTCCGAGAAGCGAGGAGAGTCCAAAAAGCTGGTCTTATTTAAGTATACCCCTAATTTCAAAGAATATTAAAATTTGTTTCTATACATACCATAGAACTTACAAACACGAGGCAGGCACTAAAAGTAAACGTATCGGAAAAACAAAATCACAGAGAATCGATTATTGCTTGTGCTGACACTGTTAGCGCGAGATGGCGATATATCTTCTGTGGTAAGAAATGGCGCTTGGTGACAAAACTCAAGTCAATAATGAAAACATTTTTATTACTGTTTTCACGGACTTTTATCTCTTCGTCCAATACATTGTTCTTCTAGCATAAATCGCGGATTTATCGGGGAATCAGTGACGTTGGTCTATGAATATATAAAGAGGTGTAACGAAAGAAATCATTTAACACGTTTTAGGTTATTTAGCTGCCAATACTTCAAGAACAGTTAAATTTCGACACATAAAGGTACCAGATGCGTGTTGTAGTGAATTGTTTCAGGTGGCTATAATACTATAAGTCCATGATGACATAAAAGCCCTCATTTTACGTTTGTCTCTTGTTGACCAGCTTTCATCATGCTTTGGTAGGTATAATAGCATATAGAAGGCCTTGTTTACAGAGAGAGAGGCCATTTTAATGTCCAACTCGCAGATAAACGTCAATTAGCCACTTCGCACGCCACTCGGCCATTTATATCGTTGTCCCCACAACTGGACAGTGTCAGAAATGAAATTCAAACACGAACGTTCGTGTGATTAGCACGCAGTGAAACTCAAAACACCACGCAGAGAGGATTTCGTTAAATAGCCTCTCCAATTTTACACTTTATTTTCGACCAGTTGTTAAATAAACGTGTTGATGTTAAATTCAGGATTGACGCCTTACCGAACAGGCAACTTCTTCAGCACACGTGTTTTGCGTTACGCCCTTCCCCTTAGAGTTGGCATTCGCTTCTGAAAATAAACTCAGAACAGTGTCATGTCAGACTGAAATACACACGGTGTATCTTAAATATGCTTATACAATAAAACATTATGTATTTAGTGATAGGTAATCACATAAGGAACATTTTTAATGAATTCAAAATGGTGGGTACTGCAAACATACTTTCTGAAATAAATAAACAGTAACTATTGAGATAAAACAAAATCATGAACTGAAACGAGAAATAAAACTTTGAAATCGCATACAAACTATGCTTCACTGTTCTGTTATTTTCTAATTCCACTGTCTTTTTATTTGTGACCTTAGCTACGTAGAAAAACAGTGCTAATGTATATTTCAAAAGCGTATGTTCCTTTTGAAGATAATAAGCTTAAAGTAGTTGCAGTAATTAAACATTCTATCCTTACTGTTACTTTATATTACTTAATTTAATATAACGTTGATGACGATATTGTTTCTTATTTTAATAGTAATAATCCTGGAAGTCCAAAAACTGCAACTACCGACGAAAACATCGCCAAATTTCACCAAATGGTGCTAGACGACCGCCGACTTAGAGGAAGAGTTTATGAACATGTCAAAAGAACGTGTTTGTCACATATTAAATCAACATTTAGACATGAGAAAGCTGACCGCACATTGGGTGCCACGTTTGCTCACGTTAGACCACAAACATGTTCGAATGAACATTTCCAACGCTCTGTTACCGCAGTTTAAGCGCAACAAATCCGAGTTTTGGTGCCGATTAGTTACTGTAGATGAAACTTGGATACACCATTATACGCCCGAAACAAAAATACAGTCCAAACAGTGGACTGCAAAGGAAGAACTGGCCCCAAAAAAAGAAAACACTGTTTTTTGGGCTGCGAAATTGCTGGGGACTGTTTTTGAAATAGTCATGGAATTTTTAATCGATTATTTTCATAAAGAAAAAGCCATTACACAAGTATCCTACGCATCATTAAATGAAAAGCTGAAGGCAGAACTTGCGGGAAAACGGCCACATTTGCAGCATAAGAAAATCCTGTTTCACGAACACAACTCCCCGTCTCACACCTCAGCGGTTGCAATGGCGAAAATCCACAAACTAAGGTTTGAACTGCTTGACTCACCAGACCTAGCCCCAAGTGACTTCTTTTTGCTCCCTCATCTAAAACTTACGCTCGGAGGACAGAGATTTTCGTTAAATGAAGAGACAATCACATTCGTGAACAATTACTTTAGAGAGAAAAACGCCGAGTACTGTTTAGAAGGGTTACAGAGATGGGAGAAGTGTGTAGAGTTACAAGGAGACTACGTTGAAAAACGTCGAGTACTATTTGGACGGGTTACAGAGATGTCAACATCGCTGGGAGAAGTGCGCAGAGTGACAAGGAGACTACGTAGAAAACCGTTGAGTACTATGTATTAGAACGGGTTACAGAGATGAGAACATCGCTGGGAGAAGTGTGTAGAGTTACAAGGAGACTATGTTGAAAAACGCCAAGTGCTATTTGGACGGGTTACAGAGATGAGAACATCGCTGGGAGAAGTGTGTAGAGTTACAAGGAGACTATGCTGAAAAACGCCAAGTGCTATTTGGACGGGTTACAGAGATGGGAGCATCGCTGAGAGAAGTGTGTAGAGCTACAAGGAGACTATATTGAAAAACGCCAAGTACTATTTGGACGGGTTACAGAGATGGGAGCATCGCTGAGATAAGTGTGTAGAGCTACAAGGAGACTATGCTGAAATACGCCGAGTACTATTTGGACGGGTTACAGAGATGGGAACATCGCTGAGAGAAGGGTGTAGAGCTACAAGAAGACTATGTTGAAAAACGCCAAGTACTATTTGGACGGGTTACAGAGATGGGAGCATCGCTGAGATAAGTGTGTAGAGTTACAAGGAGACTATGTTGAAAAACGCCAAGTACTATTTGGACGGGTTACAGAGATGGGAGCATGGCTGAGATAAGTGTGTAGAGCTACAAGGAGACTATATTGAAAAACGCCAAGTGCTATTTGGACGGGTTACAGAGATGGGAGCATCGCTGAGATAAGTGTGTAGAGCTACAAGGAGACTATGCTGAAATACGCCGAGTACTATTTGGACGGGTTACAGAGATGGGAACATCGCTGAGAGAAGGGTGTAGAGCTACAAGAAGACTATGTTGAAAAACGCCAAGTACTATTTGGACGGGTTACAGAGATGGGAGCATCGCTGAGATAAGTGTGTAGAGTTACAAGGAGACTATGTTGAAAAACGCCAAGTACTATTTGGACGGGTTACAGAGATGGGAGCATGGCTGAGATAAGTGTGTAGAGCTACAAGGAGACTATGCTGAAATACGCCGAGTACTATTTGGACGGGTTACAGAGATGGGAACATCCCTGAGATAAATGTGTAGAGTTACAAGGAGACAATGTTGAAAAAAGCCGAGTGCTATTTGGACGGGTTACAGAGATGGGAGAATCGCTGGGAGAAGTGTGTAGAGTTACAAGAAGACTATGTTGAAAAACGCCAAGTACTATTTGGTCGGGTTACAGAGATGAGAACATCGCTGGGAGAAGTGTGTACAGTTACAAGGAGATTATGTTGGAAAACGCCGAGTAATATTTGGACGGGTTACAGAGATGTGAAAGTCGCTGGGAGAAGTGTGTACAGTTACAAGAAGACTATGTAGAAAAACGCTGAGTACTATTTGGACGGGTTACAGAGATGAGAACATCGCTGGGAGAAGTGTGTACAGTTACAAGGAGATTATGTTGGAAAACGCCGAGTAATATTTGGACGGGTTACAGAGATGTGAAAGTCGCTGGGAGAAGTGTGTACAGTTACAAGAAGACTATGATGAAAAACGCCGAGTACTACTTGGACGGGTTACAGAGATGAGAACATCGCTGGGAGAAGTGTGTACAGCTACAAGTAGATTATGTTGAAAAACGCCGAGAACTATTTGGACGGGTTACAGAGATGAGAGCATCACTGGGAGAAGTGTGCCGAGTTACAAGGAGACTATGTTGAAAAGCGCCGAGTACTAATTGGTCGGGTTATAGAGATGGGAACGTCGCTGGGAGAAGTGTGTAGAGTTACAAGGAGACTATGTTGAAAAACGCCAAGTACTATTTGGTCGGGTTATAGAGATGAGAGCATCACTGGGAGAAGTGTGTAGAGTTACAAGAAGACTATGTTGAAAAACGCCAAGTACTATTTGGTCGGGTTATAGAGATGAGAGCATCGCCGGGAGAAGTGTGTAGAGTTACAAGGAGACTATGTTGAAAAACGTTGAGTACTATTTGGACGGGTTACAGAGATGGGAACATCGCTGGGAGAAGTGTGTAGAGTTACAAGGGGATTATGTTGAAAAACGCCGAGGACTATCTGGACGGGTTACAGAGATGAGAGCATCGCTGGGAGAAGCATGTAGAGTTACAAGGAGACTATGTTGAAAAACGCCGAGTACTATTTGGACGGGTTACAGAGATGGGAGCATCGCCGAGATAAGTGTGTAGAGTTACAAGGAGACTATGTTGAAAAACGCCGAGTACTATTTGGACGTGTTACAGAGATGGGAACATCGCTGAGAGAAGTGTGTAAAGTTACAAGGAGACTATGTTGAAAAACGTCGAGTACTATTTGGACGGGTTACAGAGATGGAAGCATCGCTGGGAGAAGTGTTTAGAGTTACAAGGAGACTATGTTGAAAAACGCCGAGTACTATTTGGACGGGTTACAGAGATGGAAGCATCGCTGGGAGAAGTATGTAGAGTTACAAGGAGAATATGCTGAAAAACGCCGAGTACTATTTGGACGGGTTACAGAGATGGGAGCATCGCTGGGAGAAGTGTGTAGAGCTACAAGGAGACTATGTTGAAAAACGCCGAGTACTATTTCTACGTGTTACAGAGATGGGAACATCGCTGAGAGAAGTGTGTAAAGTTACAAGGAGACTATGTTGAAAAACGTCGAGTACTATTTGGACGGGTTACAGAGATGGAAGAATCGCTGGGAGAAGTGTATAGAGTTACAAGGAGACTATGTTGAAAAACGCCGAGTACTATTTGGACGGGTTACAGAGATGGAAGAATCGCTGGGAGAAGTGTGTAGAGTTACAAGGAGACTATGTTGAAAAACGTCGAGTACTATTTGGACGGGTTACAGAGATGGAAGCATCGCTGGGAGAAGTGTGTAGAGTTACAAGAAGACTATGTTGAAAAACGCCGAGTACTATTTGGACGGGTTACAGAGATGAGAACATCGCTGGGAGAAGTGTGTAGAGTTACAAGGAGACTATGTTGAAAAACGCCGAGTACTATTTGGACGGGTTACAGAGATGTGAACATCGCTGGGAGAAGTGTGTAGAGTTACAAGGAGACTATGTTGAAAAACGCCGAGTACTATTTGGACGTGTTACAGAGATGGGAACATCGCTGGGAGAAGTGTGTAGAGTTACAAGGAGACTATGTTGAAAAACGCCGAGTACTATTTGGACGGGTTACAGAGATGTGAACATCGCTGGGAGAAGTGTGTAGAGTTACAAGGAGACTATGTTGAAAAACGTTGAGTACTATTTGGACGGGTTACAGAGATGTGAACATCGCTGGGAGAAGTGTGTAGAGTTACAAGGAGACTATGTTGAAAAACGCCGAGTACTATTTGGACGGGTTACAGAGATGTGAACATCGCTGGGAGAAGTGTGTAGAGTTACAAGGAGACTATGTTGAAAAACGCCGAGTACTATTTGGACGGGTTACAGAGATGTGAACATCGCTGGGAGAAGTGTGTAGAGTTACAAGGAGACTATGTTGAAAAACGCCGAGTACTATTTGGACGTGTTACAGAGATGTGAACATCGCTGGGAGAAGTGTGTAGAGTTACAAGGAGACTATGTTGAAAAACGTCGAGTACTATTTGGACGTGTTACAGAGATGAGAACATCGCTGGGAGAAGTGTGTAGAGTTACAAGGAGACTATGTTGAAAAACGTCGAGTACTATTTGGACGGGTTACAGAGATGTGAACATCGCTGGGAGAAGTGTGTAGAGTTACTAGGAGACTATGTTGAAAAACGCCGAGTACTATTTGGACGTGTTACAGAGATGAGAGCATCACTGGGAGAAGTGTGTAGAGTTACAAGGAGACTATGTTGAAAAACGTCGAGTACTATTTGGACGGGTTACAGAGATGGAAGCATCGCTGGGAGAAGTGTGTAGAGTTACTAGGAGACTATGTTGAAAAACGCCGAGTACTATTTGGACGTGTTACAGAGATGAGAGCATCACTGGGAGAAGTGTGTAGAGTTACAAGGAGACTATGTTGAAAAACGCCGAGTACTATCTGGACGGGTTACAGAGATGAGAGCATCGCTGGGAGAAGTGTGTAGAGTTACTAGGAGACTATGTTGAAAAACGCCGAGTACTATTTGGACGGTTACAGAGATGGGAACATCGCTGGGAGAAGTGTGTAGAGTTACAAGGAGACTATGTTGAAAAACGCCGAGTACTATCTGGACGGGTTACAGAGATGAGAGCATCGCTGGGAGAAGTGTGTAGAGTTACTAGGAGACTTTGTTGAAAAACTCCGAGTACTATTTGGACGGTTACAGAGATGGGAACATCGCTGGGAGAAGTGTGTAGAGTTACAAGGAGACTATGTTGAAAAACGCCGAGTACTATTTGGACGGTTACAGAGATGGGAACATCGCTGGGAGAAGTGTGTAGAGTTACAAGGAGACTATGTTGAAAAACGCCGAGTACTATCTGGACGGGTTACAGAGATGAGAGCATCGCTGGGAGAAGTATGTAGAGTTACAAGGAGACTATGTTGAAAAACGCCGAGTACTATTTGGACGGTTACAGAGATGGGAACATCGCTGGGAGAAGTGTGTAGAGTTACTAGGAGACTATGTTGAAAAACGCCGAGTACTATTTGGACGGGTTACAGAGATGGGAACATCGCTGAGAGAAGTGTGTAGAGTTACAAGGAGACTATGTTGAAAAACGCCGAGTACTATTTGGACGTGTTACAGAGATGAGAGCATCACTGGGAGAAGTGTGTAGAGTTACAAGGAGACTGTGTTAAAAAACGCCGAGTAATATTTGGGCGTGTTACAGAGATGGGAACATCGCTGGGAGAAGTGTGTACATTTACGGAGATTGTTGAAAAATAAAAAATTTAAAAAAAGAAATCGGCAAAAATATCTTGTATCTTAATTAGATCGGAAAATTTTTAGACCACCCTCGTATACTTATCTACTGGAGGAGCGTGGTACAAGAAACAGAAATGAGGTTATATCTGGATAAGGTGTGTTTGTTTACCGGTACAACTGCAATCTGTATGACAAAAAAGTGAGCCCGAGTATGACGTAACAACACATTGATATGCAATAGCCACAGATCAATAACATCAAAGGGATATGTGTTATATTTTGCTGTTAGTTTTAGAGCGCTCGGTTTGTTTCTCGCTTCAGTTACCAAAAGGTGGTCATCCCTCATGTGGAAAACGTGCATTGTTCCGCCATTAAGATAGCAGTAGCACGACAGAGTTCGAAGTGCAACTTATCGAGGACTCAGATAACTACATTGTTCTTATTTTAACCTTATTTGGACATTTGCTTTGGTTGTTTCAGGTACTTTTATGTTAACTTGTGTTGAGACTGGCTTGAGTGTGAATACACAAACCTCAAACATTAGCAGTTACTCTGTAACTGTTACAGACAGTCACTGGTTACCCAATAGCAGTTGCTAAGGTAACGAAACATCTACTCCTAGTTTATGCGTGATTTTATGCGACGCCGAAGTATCTGCGAGTAATACACGAAATATTCTATACTTTGACCTATAACTACTTATTAGTTTTGATTAATTTGTTTATTTTTATGATATTACGCATATTTTATACCATAATTCATCAACTGGTCATAAATAACAACACACTTAATGTTTAAAACAAAAATAAGTTTTAACTTGTGTAACATAGAATAACAAAGTTAAGAGTTTATTAAAACATTAAGAATAACACGATGGTTCTAGCTTTGCTTTTACGTACAGACACTATTATCAATCTTCTTTTTTATCATCTATATCACCATCTTGACGCTGTGTTTCGTGCTGGCAATTATAATACACGGATTTTAATGTTTTGCTCTAACCATAGTAATTTATTATTCTCGTCTGGAACACGCCGAGATAAATCTTGCAGCCTTCTTTTGTTTTCTTATTTATAGGTCTCTGCCCTAGATAGTAAAAGCAACAGAATATATTTATGTACGAGAGCTGTTCAATAAGGAATGATCATAACTTTAACGGTTATAATTTTTCACATAAAATTCAATCTTATTATATTCTGTTAGCTTAATGTGAAACAAACACGCCATAGTAGTTTCATTGTTGGTACTCCTGGTTCCCGCCTGTGAGAACCAGGCAAGTTCAGACATGTTCAATATCGCCTACCACTGCAATGGATGTAACACCCGAGGAACAATATGCTGCTTTGAAATTCTGCTTTCCTCTCAAAAAATCTTCAGTTGAGGCCTATACAATGTTACAGGAGGTCTATGGAGAGTCTGTTCTTCCCTACAGCACAGCTCGAATGTTTAAAGAGGGGAGACAATCAATTTCAAAGGAAGGTGGACCTGGTGCTCCAGTTACTGCTCTTACGGAAGAAAACATCAAAACTTCTGCTGCCATTGTGAGAGAGGATCGACGAATTACCTTAAGATCACTTTCGGAAATACTGAACATTTCATAGGCTGCCACCCACACGTTGGTGACAGAAAGATGACACATGAGACGTGTTTGTGCGCGATGGGTAGCAAGACTGTTGATTCCCGAGCAAAAGTACATTCGCATACAGGTCTGCATGCAGTTAAAGTTGATGTTAGAGGAAGATCCGGAGTTTATTTCAAACGTAATCACTGCTGATGAAACTTGGCTACATCATTTTGATCCCGAGAGCAAACAGCAAAGCTCAGTGTGGAAATCTTCTTCATCACCAACCCCAAGAAAGCAAAAGTGGTTGCTTCTGCTGGGAAAACTATGGTCATCTCTTTCTTTGATATTCATGGAATGGTTTATCAGCATGTCGTACCTGCACACACATCAGTAACTGGACAATACTACAGGGATGTCCTGAAAACATTGCAAGTCCATATCAGGTGCAAAAGACCACATTTCCGTGAAGCAGGCCGGATGCTGCACTACGATAATGTGCGGCCGCATATTGCCAATGTTGTTGCTGAATATCTTACAAAAATCAACGTGAAGTGCAATCCTCACACTCCCTGTAGTCCGGATTTAGCCCCATGTGACTTTTTTCTATTCCCTAACTTGAAGAAACGCCTTCCTGGGAGACATTACCCATCATCAGAGGCAGTGGTGAAGGCTGCGGAGGCGATTTTGAAGTATATCTCAAAAAATGGTTTCCAACAAGTCTTTGAAGACTGGCAGAAACGCTGGGACAAGTCCATCACATTCAGTGGAGACTATTTTGAGAATAACCATCAAAATTATGAAAATGAGTAAAGGTACGTTGTCAAAAAAAGTTGTGGTCATTCTTTATTGAACAGCCTTCGTATTTATTTCTCTTGACTCACTCCTGATGCGGATTATTTTCATCCTAAAGTTTTGATTTCTTTTTCAGGCTCTATTTCAAATAACTAGCTCGCTGGGCAACAAAATTATTATAATTTTAATCTAGCCTATTATAGTATAGATCACTAAGGTTTCTTAAATACAGAGTCTGTATCTTTTCTAATTGAATCATGATTGTTGAAGATGGTATAACTGATATTTTTGTAAATGAAGTATTTTTATGACAATTTTTGGGAACAAAGTGAAATTTATTTTTTTAAAAAAAAATCTTACAAATATAACAAACTGTAACAATATTGTGATATACTCACTTTGTTTCGTATTATTTTTTTTACTTTTAAAGATTATTATTGAGAAATCAAAACAGTTTTGTTTCGGTGATGTGTCAAACATTTAATAATGTCAAGTCGCCGCCAGGCGTCCGGCTCCTTATGGCTGGCTGGAAATCTTCGCAGTAGTGTTTCTATGAAAACAACTGTTAGCCGTGATCTAGCCAGCCATGGGAGGTTCTGGAACTGGCTGGCCAAGGAAGAGATAAGCTTGACCGTGTCTTACATCTCTCTGCACCTGTAAAATGCTGTATTGTGATTTGTTTAGGTATTTAGAATTTTGAATAAAACAGGTATGTATGTTTCAAGGAGATTTGTGTAATTTAATTATGAAGTGTCCCGTATCTTTCAAGATTTAATGTAATTAATTTGACCTCTCACTCTCCGAGTTATGTCCCCCAGTAATCTCCTTGGAATTGTTCACCATTTGGTTGATAACATATTAAAATATTTCCAGGGATATCACAATATACATAAATAGGAAGCTAGTTCTAAACTGCCTTGTTTACAAAGATATATTTTTTGTTTATAAATATACCCAAGTTTGTTAGTGCCAGGTTAAGTCACGTTAACTAGATGCTGTACGACTAGTTCTTTATTTTAATGTTTAGTTTATAATATGGTTCCACTTGTAGGAGGATTTAACACTTCATCGCCTTGTACTTCGAGTTCTTTTTGCAGCCATTTTGTCATTTCACCCGTTGCAATGGCAAACACCAGAAAACTGAGCTGTTTAGATTTCCACGAAACAAGCAGGTCGATAACAATGGAAGCGACATTCTATTGTCACGCGATGAGTTGTTTATTGTGGTTTTATGGTTCTCCCACTGTCGCGACTAAAACGAATAAAGCTTAGTTGTCAAAAACGGTGTTCTAGTTCTTCGAGTTTGTAAACAAGCCTCAATATTCTCACACGAATAAACGGAGTTTACTGTAGAGAACTAAAGGTTAATAGAGCAATGAAGCGTGCTCGAAGCAGCGCCTCCCCAAGAATTTCAGCAGAAAACGCTACAAAACAAGAAAATGCATGCCAAGCAATTCTCGATTTGCTCTGGATACGTTTTCAAAATTTACTGGCGAACTTCCACGGTGCTGCGGACAATTTGATTAGATTCGAGTTACCAGTTCCACGAGCTCATACAATACTGTATTTACGCATACGTAATCTTAAATACCATAATTGGTAGGTTTACGGAAGCAATAGCGACTCTTCGAGAGTTAGAAAGCGCTGACATATTTTGTCCCGTAAAGTCTCTGCGGCGTGTGAAGAAAACTTTACGCTTTTTTCCATGTAGCGCTTTTTAAATACAACTGTAAGAATATTTCAATAGCGTTGGCAATAGTAATTTACGTAGGTCGGTATTTAGAGGAAATTCCTGTGAACTTTCAAGCTAATAACAAAACTGTGTGAGTTGCATACTTTTTCTATGTAACGCTAAGAGTTCACGTAGTGTGGGTCAGGAAACGTCTGAGTGGAGAGGGTGAGCAGGGCCTAAGTTTGACTGTCCAATAGAAAGAGTACTAAAGAGTAGCCTTAGTTCTTTGAGTCATTATTCTCTCTTATTTTAATGACATTTATTATTTGGAGCCTAACTCACTTTGAAAGTCACGCCTCGCTACTGGACCTGTACAATAGAAAGAGTACTAAAGAGTAGCCTTAGTTCTTTGAGTCATTATTCTCTCTTATTTTAAAGACATTTATTACTTAGAGCTTCCCTCAATTTGAAAGTCACACCTCGCTACTGGACCTACGTGTGGCTGTACAATAGAAAGAGTACTAAAGAGTAGGCTTAGTTCTTTGAGTCATTATTCTCTCTTATTTTAATGACAATTATTATTTGGAGCTTCCCTCGCTTTGAAAGTCACGTCTCGCCACTGGACCTACGTATGACTGTACAATAGAAAGAGCACTGAAGAGTAGCCTTAGTACTTTGAGTCATTATTCTCTCTTATTTTAATGACAATTATTATTTGGAGCTTCCCTCACTTTGAAAGCCACGTCTCGCTACTGGATCTGCGTGTGACTGTACAATAGAAAGAGTAATAAAAGGTAGCCTTAGTTCTTTGAGTCATTATTCTCTCTTATTTTAATGACAATTATTATTTGGAGCTTCCCTCACTTTGAAAGTCACGCCTCGCTACTGGATCTACGTGTGACTGTACAATAGAAAGAGTACTAAACAGTAGTCTTAGTTCTTTGAGTCATTATTCTCTCTTATTTTAATGAAAATTATTATTTGGAGCTTCCCT
The DNA here is from genome assembly GCA_030765055.1 of Mantis religiosa. Lineage (NCBI taxonomy): Eukaryota > Metazoa > Arthropoda > Insecta > Mantodea > Mantidae > Mantis > Mantis religiosa. The sequence continues at coordinate 22,114,073 of CM060949.1, forward strand.
CACTTTGAAAGTCTCACCTCGCTACCAGACCTACGTGTGGCTGTACAATAGAAAGAGTACTAAAGAGTAGCCTTAGTTCTTTGAGTCATTATTCTCTCTTATTTTAATGACAATTATTATTTGGAGCTTCCCTCACTTTGAAAGTCACACCTCGCTACTGGACCTACGTGTGACTGTACAATAGAGAGAGTACTAAAGAGTAGCCTTAGTTCTTTGTATCATTATTCTCTCTTATTTTAATGAAAATTATTATTTGGAGCTTCCCTCACTTTGAAAGTCACACCTCGCTACTGGACCTACGTGTGACTGTACAATAGAAAGAGTACTAAAGAGTAGCCTTAGTTCTTTTAGTCATTATTCTCTCTCATTATAATGAAAATTATTATTTGGAGCTTCCCTCACTTTGAAAGTCACACCTCGCTACCAGACCTAAGTGTGACTGTACAAAATAAAGAGCACTAAAGTGTAGCCTTAGTTCTTTGTATCATTATTCTCTCTTATTTTAATGACAATTATTATTTGGAGCTTCCCTCACTTTCAAAGTCACGCCTCCCTACTTGATCAACCTGTGACTGTACAATAGAAAGAGTACTAAAGAGTAGCCTTAGTTCTTTGAGTCATTATTCTCTCTTATTTTAATGACAATTATTGTTTGGAGCTTCCCTCACTTTGAAAGTCACGCCTCCCTACTTGAGCAACCTGTGACTGTACAACAGAAAGATAATTAAAGAGTAGTCTTAGCTATTTGAGTCATTATCCTCTCTTATTTTAATGAAAATTATTATTTGGAGCTTCCCTCACTTTGAAAGTCACGCCTCGCTACTGGACCTACGTGTGACGGTACAGTAGAAAGAGTACTACAGAGTTGCCTTAGTTCTTTGTCATTATTCTCTCTTATTTTAATGACAATTATTTTGAAAGTTACTCCTTGTCACTGCATAAAAACCTTGATTTGACATGTATTTTTTTAAATGAAATCATTACTGCAGGTTAAAAAATTATTTTTCCTATCTTTCAGTTGTTTTCGGCAACTCAAATTCTCCCTTCACTGAAAAGGTGGTCTTCAGGAAGTTGATCTCTTTGTAATTGGAGGCATAGTTTTCCCCCTAAAATTTTAAGGATGCGGCTTATTTTTGTGTGTACACAAATTTATAAAGCAGGATCCGCCACTGAATGTTGCCGCAATGCGCGTCGCCGCCACTGCACATAAATTCCGTCACGTACTGGAGCAACTACAGAGCGAATAATATAAAGCGGCGGGAGGGAATTAATCAGATTTGCCGAATTCGTGCTTGTCCGGGATTCGAACCTCTTGAACAAAAGTCGGTCGTGACCCGGAGGTCCTCCTCAACTGACCCTAGTGATCAATACAACCGACCTCAGAGTAGAGGCCTCCATCCCCCGCTACCTTTTACACGAAATCATTTCTGTTCCACCGCCCAAAGCTACAACACATGTGCCACTGTATCTCTGCTTGGACCGGAATATCGATTGCTTTATCGATTATGTAGATAAAACTGCCGTCATAAATTGTGAAATATGAACATTCCAAACGAATATTTGCCCCTAACTGCCAGTTAAGGAATACTTTGTGTGCTAGAGGAACCTCGAATTCGATTTTTGATCGGAAATGCAGACTTTCAGGTGTAGAACCCCCGATAACCAGAAAACAACCTCACAATTGCTATATTTGACTCTAACACTGTTTAAATTTGTTAGAAAAGTAACTTTTTCTTCCTTTTTATAATATGCATTCCACAAACTACCCCTTATATAGAATACCTATAACTGAAGAAATTAGAGAAGAAGGTAATCTTAGTTTTCTGCCACAAAAGTCATCTGCAATTTATGACAAACAGTATTTATGTTTTAAGCAATGGTGCAGTTCAAAAGGTGTGTGCGATTCTTTCTTCAGGGATAATTAAAGAAAAATTGAAGATCGGACGAGGTAATCGATAGTCAAAGAGATTATAATATAATGTCTTTGTTACTATATTAGAGTAGACGTTCTGAACTAGTTTTCCAACTAACAAAAGATACTTAGAACAAGAAATCACTATCATCAGGATCCAAAATTAAACGTTATAAAACAGTGATTAAACAAGAAACACTGTACGCATCAGAACCACTCTATCAGGTTCAGATAGAGAACCTCGAATTAAAGGAACGGAAAATATTAAGAAAGACCACAGAACCAAAATTTCTAGATAAGATAATATGCATCGAGAATTAAACTCTCTACAAGAAAATTGAAAAAACTCTCAGATACTATGTGAAAAAGGAGTATACATTGCTATGGCCATCTCCACAGAATGAACTCTAGCGATTTAACTAAGCAAATCTTTGATTTCTTCCGTAACCGTAAAACAAAACCTAAAACTGGAAAATACTTAAAATCATAGAAAATATATAACTTGACGGGACAGCGGAAGTAATAATTAAAAGCGAAAATATAAGGTTCAAAATAAGTCTACATTAAAATACAAACCCATTATCTCAGCAGAAGAAAGGAAAAAAATTTAGATAGAACAAAGATATACTGGGAAATAAGAAAAGAACAACACATAGAGAAATGATTGATTCAAGGTACCCCACAGAGGGTGAAAGGAAAATAAGAAGACTAGGCGTTCCTTAAGAATAATGTGTTTTTGTGTTGCAAATTTTGGCTTTATTCTTTTTATTGGCGTGCTATATTGACTCTGGTAGAGCTAATTCGACTCTTTACAGAGATTATTCATGTCTAACAGTAAAAGGCCTACTTTTCAGTAACAAAAGTATCGCGTAATGATGTGTTTTTGTCCCATATTGACTCTGGTAGAGATAATTCGACTCTTTACAGAGATAATTCATGTCTAACAGTAAAAGGCCTACTTTTCAGTAACAAAAGTATCGCGTAATGATGTGTTTTTGTCTCATATTGACTCTGGTGCAGATAATTCAACTCTTTACAGAAATTATTCTTGTCTAACAGTTAAAGGCCTACTTTTCAGTAACAAAAGTATCGCGTAATGATGTGCTTTTGTCTCATATTGACTCTGGTGCAGATAATTCGACTCTTTACAGAGATTATTCATGTCTAACAGTTAAAGGCCTACTTTTCAGTAACAAAAGTATCGCGTAATGATGTGCTTTTGTCTCATATTGACTCTGGTGCAGATAATTCAACTCTTTACAGAGATTATTCATGTCTAACAGTAAAAGGCCTACTTTTCAGTAACAAAAGTATCACGTAATGATGTGTTTTTGTCTCATATTGACTCTGGTAGAGATAAATCGACTCTTTACAGAGATTATTCATGTCTAACAGTAAAAGGTCTACTTTTCATTAACAAAAGTATCACGTAATGATGTGTTTTTGTCTCATATTGACTCTGGTAGAGATAAATCGACTCTTTACAGAGAATATTCATGTCTAACAGTAAAAGGTCTACTTTTCATTAACAAAAGTATCGAGTAATGATGTGTTTTTGTCTCATATTGACTCTGGTAGAGATAATTCGAATCTTTGCAGAGATTATTCATGTGTAACAGTAAAAGGTCTACTTTTCATTAACAAAACTATCGCGTAATGATGTGTTTTTGTCTCATATTGACTCTGGTAGAGATAATTCGAATCTTTGCAGAGATTATTCATGTCTAACACTAAAAGGTCTACTTTTCAGTAACAAAAGTATCGCGTAATGATGTGTTTTTGCCTCATATTGACTCTAGTAAAGATAATTCGCCTCTTTACAGAGATTACTCATGTCTAACAGTAAAATGCCAACTTTTCACTAACAAAAGTATCGCGTAATGATGTGTTTTTGCCTCATATTGACTCTAGTAAAGATAATTCGACTCTTTACAGAGATTACTCATGTCTAACAGTAAAATGCCAACTTTTCACTAACAAAAGTATCGCGTAATGATGTGTTTTTGCCTCATATTGACTCTAGTAAAGATAATTCGACTCTTTACAGAGATTACTCATGTCTAACAGTAAAATGCCAACTTTTCACTAACAAAAGTATCGCGTAATGATACGTTTTAAATGATTTTAGTGATCGATTGTAACTTTTCGGGTCCTTCATTTTCAGCTTACACTAGTGGACCTGTATTCTACTCTAACAATTGTACCATTAATATTAATCATGCAATAAGACCATAATAATAAAATATATTTCTGTAAAATGTATATGTTGTAGTTTGGAATAGTTTTTCAGTTAACTAAAGAAAAATTGAACATCGGACTAAGCCAACTGCAAGTTTACGCGTAAATATCGGAGTAGCTGCATGTTAGAGATGGACCCGTGTGTACAAAGCGCACGTGCTATAGGAACATTGTAGAGACGTTTTGTATTTGTGTAAAAGAAAGACTGATTCTACTTTATTATTGAATTAAAGCTTTTAGTGATAAATAAAGCAGTTTTCAAGTAAACCTGCTGTCTTTCTTACATTATATAAGTTTTTTTCTATTTATTCGGTAAAATTCTCATTACCGGCTCCGTAAGAGCTTCTCAGCCAGTTGAGATCGCTTAGAAAGTTAGTAATCCATTAAAAGATAAACACTTGAGCTCTTAAAGGACTAAATTTACTAAAACTTCTGGCACAAGTTTTTCTTGAACGTCTCTGAGCAGTACTAAAGTACATCGTTCTCGAGGGAACAACTGATAAAGTTTATTTTACAGCTAAAGTTAGTCGCCGAGAGATATGGCGCTGCATTCGGAAACTCCCAGTAGCCGTCCAAGGGTCAACAAGATAGTTCTCTTCTATGAAGGGCCTTCCTCCTCCATTTCGTCTCCCTATTCATGTTACACGATGGCACCCTGGCCGTGTGCGGTAGAAGAGGCTTGCGAAAATCTCGTCTCCGTCAGAAGTTGGCCGTTCGGGGCTCTAGTACTGAGTGCTGCTTGTAGGGGCGCTATGAACCAAGCTCCAGTATCTTAGTGGGTTGACCTCTAGCGCTGTCACTAGGTTAGCGGTCAAGCTAGTAAAGGCCGCGCTTTGGCCGAGTGGTCAAACCACTCGACTCTCAGCAAAGTGGCCCGAGTTCGATTGCAGGCCACTGAATATGAGATTTGATGTGCACTACACGGTGTAGGTAGGGCTTTCTCCGGACTCTCCGGTTTCCCCCGCCACCTCATTCCACCGGTGCTTCATGTATCATCAGTGTCCGTGGGAAAGAAAGCCTTCCACACCTAGGCTTAGTATAAATGCCACTAGGGAGAGATACTGGCGGGATTTGAACTGAGGCTTGACAACTTATTACTACCTCGGGCTTCTATCCTATTAAAACTGAACATTTAGGTACCTAAACCAACTTTCAAGAACTTTAAAATGCTTCCTAAAAATGCCATTTAGGTTCTTTAAATTTCGATTAACCTCAAAAGGCAATTAAGACTATAACATTAACAAATAATATAAATAAAATATATATTAACTATATAAACTAACAGAAGGCATAATATATTTAATTACTCCAGCTACTGCAAGCTTATTATCTTCAAAATAACCACACAGTTGTGGAATATACACTAGCAAAGCTTTTCTTCGTAGTTAAGGTCCCAAATGAAAAGACAGTTGAATGAGGAAACAACAGAATAATGACTGCATTTTGCTACACAAATGCAAAATTTTCTTTCTCATTTCAACTCTTCAATTTTTCCCGTAGGGGAGGGTATCCGTCTCCTTCAGCTGCCGTGGTGCGAGCGCTGTGGACCTCTAGCACTCGTGGTACCTCTGACGTTACTAGAGGAACCTCGGGCCGACATTCGAGCCCCTCCCTGATTGGGAGTTGTTCGGATTGGGTTGGACTCGAGGTAGCAGTGGTTCCCGATACGCGTGGGAGATCGGGTACGTTTCCGGACGGGGTTGAGGGAAGTCATATATTCCCACGTATTAGCCAGCATAGCTAGTATTAGGTGTGCTAGATCACCAGGCGGCCCTACCCAGGTTAATCGGTAGCCTTCCCATTTGGGGTTGGCGCACGTAAGTGGCGCATACACTTCCATCCCGTCTTGTGTTTTCAGACCAGATGCGGGGGCTTGTTAGTCTCTAGGTCTTGCCCTATGGAAAACCCCATGGAGGCGCCGGGCGTCCTTTCGGGGCAGCTCGGTAACTTCCTGGTTGTCAGAGGAGGGGGGGTTCAGTCTTGACTTTGTATTGCCCTGGTAAATACCCTCGAGCTATATAACTTCATTTTTGTTTAACCTCAATTATTATTTGTTTATTTCAGGAAGTGTGTTTGCAGTACTCAGCATTTTGAATTACCATCCAATATGTTATTGATGGCATCACACTAACACAAACTAAAGAAGCTGTGGATCGCATAAACATATTTAAGGCACCACGTATGCATTTCAGTCGGTTATCACGTCATTGCTGTATTGTTAATTTTCTGAGGCGAATGTCGCCTCTAAGGGGAAGAGTGTAACGCGAAGTAAGTGAGCTGAAGAAGTTGCCTAACAGGTAAGGCGTTCAATCCGACTGCAATATCAGGGGCACGTCATTCAAATTATAACGTAATCGCGCGCCTCGAATTTAAAAGTAGTATCAAATAACATTTAAAAAGATTTATCTAATACTGTACTTACGAGGGCGGTCTGAAAAGTTTCCGACCTAATAAAGATAAATATCATTTTTTCAGACTTTTTTTATTTTTCAACATAGTCTCCTTGTAACTATACACACTTCTCCCAGCGATGTTCCCATCTCTGTAACCCGTCCAAATAGTACTCGGCGTTTTTCAACATAGTCTCCTTGTAACTCTACACACTTCTCCCAGCGATGCTCCCATCTCTGTAACACGTCCAAATAGTACTTGGCGTATTTCAACATAGTCTCCTTGTAACTCTACACACTTCCCCCAGCGATGCTCTCATCTCTATAACCCGTCCAAATAGTACTCGGCGTTTTTCAACATAGTCTCCTTGTAACTCTATACACTTCTCCCAGCGATGTTCCCATCTCTGTAACCCGTCCAAATAGTACTCGGTGTTTTTCATCATAGTCTCCTTGTAACTCTACACACTTCTCCCAGCGATGCTCTCATCTCTATAACCCGTCCAAATAGTACTCGGCGTTTTTCATCATAGTCTCCTTGTAACTCTACACACTTCTCCCAGCGATGCTCTCATCTCTATAACCCGTCCAAATAGTACTCGTCGTTTTTCATCATAGTCTCCTTGTAACTCTACACACTTCTCCCAGCGATGCTCTCATCTCTATAACCCGTCCAAATAGTACTCGGCGTTTTTCATCATAGTCTCCTTGTAACTCTACACACTTCTCCCAGCGATGCTCTCATCTCTATAACCCGTCCAAATAGTACTCGTCGTTTTTGATCATAGTCTCCTTGTAACTCTACACACTTCTCCCAGCGATGCTCTCATCTCTATAACCCGTCCAAATAGTACTCGGCGTTTTTCATCATAGTCTCCTTGTAACTCTACACACTTCTCCCAGCGATGCTCTCATCTCTATAACCCGTCCAAATAGTACTCGCTGTTTTTCAACATAGTCTCCTTGTAACTCTACACACTTCTCCCAGCGATGCTCCCATCTCTGTAACCCGTCCAAATAGTACTCGGCGTTTTTCAACATAGTCTCCTTGTAACTCTACACACTTCTCCCAGCGATGCTCTCATCTCTGTAACCCGTCCAAATAGTACTTGGCGTATTTCAACATAGTCTCCTTGTAACTCTACACACTTCTCCCAGCGATGCTCTCATCTCTATAACCCGTCCAAATAGTACTCGGCGTTTTTCAACATAGTCTCCTTGTAACTCTATACACTTCTCCCAGCGATGTTCCCATCTCTGTAACCCGTCCAAATAGTACTCGGTGTTTTTCATCATAGTCTCCTTGTAGCTCTACACACTTCTCCCAGCGCTGCTCTCATCTCTATAACCCGTCCAAATAGTACTCGGCGTTTTTCATCATAGTCTCCTTGTAACTCTGCACACTTCTCCCAGCGATGCTCTCATCTCTATAACCCGTCCAAATAGTACTCGGTGTTTTTCATCATAGTCTCCTTGTAACTCTACACACTTCTCCCAGCGATGCTCTCATCTCTATAACCCGTCCAAATAGTACTCGGCGTTTTTCACACATAGTCTCCTTGTAACTCTACACACTTCTCCCAGCGATGCTCTCATCTCTATAACCCGTCCAAATAGTACTCGTCGTTTTTCATCATAGTCTCCTTGTAACTCTACACACTTCTCCCAGCGATGCTCTCATCTCTATAACCCGTCCAAATAGTACTCGGCGTTTTTCATCATAGTCTCCTTGTAACTCTACACACTTCTCCCAGCGATGCTCTCATCTCTATAACCCGTCCAAATAGTACTCGGTGTTTTTCAACATAGTCTCCTTGTAACTCTACACACTTCTCCCAGCGATGCTCCCATCTCTGTAACCCGTCCAAATAGTACTCGGCGTTTTTCAACATAGTCTCCTTGTAACTCTACACACTTCTCCCAGCGATGCTCTCATCTCTGTAACCCGTCCAAATAGTACTTGGCGTATTTCAACATAGTCTCCTTGTAACTCTACACACTTCTCCCAGCGATGCTCTCATCTCTATAACCCGTCCAAATAGTACTCGGCGTTTTTCAACATAGTCTCCTTGTAACTCTATACACTTCTCCCAGCGATGTTCCCATCTCTGTAACCCGTCCAAATAGTACTCGGTGTTTTTCATCATAGTCTCCTTGTAACTCTACACACTTCTCCCAGCGATGCTCTCATCTCTATAACCCGTCCAAATAGTACTCGGCGTTTTTCATCATAGTCTCCTTGTAACTCTACACACTTCTCCCAGCGATGCTCTCATCTCTATAACCCGTCCAAATAGTACTCGGCGTTTTTCATCATAGTCTCCTTGTAACTCTACACACTTCTCCCAGCGATGCTCTCATCTCTATAACCCGTCCAAATAGTACTCGGTGTTTTTCAACATAGTCTCCTTGTAACTCTACACACTTCTCCCAGCGATGCTCTCATCTCTATAACCCGTCCAAATAGTACTCGGCGTTTTTCATCATAGTCTCCTTGTAACTCTACACACTTCTCCCAGCGATGTTCTCATCACTGTAACCCGTCCAAATAGTACTCGGCGTTTTTCAACATAGTCCCCTTGTAACTGTACACACTTCTCCCAGCGATGTTCCCATCTCTATAACCTGTCCAAATAGTACTCGGCGTTTTTCAACATAGTCTCCTTGTAACTCTACACACTTCTCCCAGCGATGTTCCCATCTCTGTGACCCGTCAAAATAGTACTCGGCGTTTTTCAACATAGTCTCCTTGTAACTCTACACACTTCTCCCAGCGATGTTCCCATCTCTGTGACCCGTCAAAATAGTACTCGGTGTTTTTCAACATAGTCTCCTTGTAACTCTACACACTTCTCCCAGCGATGTTCTCATCTCTGTAACCCGTCCAAATAGTACTCGGTGTTTTTCAACATAGTCTCCTTGTAACTCTACACACTTCTCCCAGCGATGTTCCCATCTCTGTAAGCCGTCCAAATAGTACTCGGCGTTTTTCAACATAGTCTCCTTGTAACTCTACACACTTCTCCCAGCGATGCTCCCATCTCTGTAACCCGTCCAAATAGTACTCGACGTTTTTCAACATAGTCTCCTTGTAACTCTACACACTTCTCCCAGCGATGTTCCCATCTCTGTAACCCGTCCAAATAGTACTCGGTGTTTTTCAACATAGTCTCCTTGTAACTCTACACACTTCTCCCAGCGATGCTCCCATCTCTGTAACCCGTCCAAATAGTACTCGGCGTTTTTCAACATAGTCTCCTTGTAACTCTACACACTTCTCCCAGCGATGTTCCCATCTCTGTAACCCGTCCAAATAGTACTCGACGTTTTTCAACATAGTCTCCTTGTAACTCTACACACTTCTCCCAGCGATGTTCTCATCTCTGTAACCCATCCAAATAGTACTCGGCGTTTTTCAACATAGTCTCCTTGTAGCTCTACACACTTCTCCCAGCGATGTTCTCATCTCTGTAAGCCGTCCAAATAGTACTCGGTGTTTTTCAACATAGTCTCCTTGTAACTCTACACACTTCTGCCAGTGATGTTCTCATCTCTGTAATCCATCCAAATAGTACTCGGCGTGTTTCAACATAGTCTCCTTGTAACTCTACACACTTCTCCCAGCGATGTTCTCATCTCTGTAACACGTCCAAATAGTACTCGACGTTTTTCTCTGCAAAATAATTGTTCACGAATGTGATTACCTCTTCATTTGACGAAAATCTCTGTTCTCCGAGCACAATTTTCAGATGAGGGAACAAAATGAAGTCGCTTGGGGCTAGATCTGATGAGTCAAGCAGTTCAAACCGTAATTCGTGGATTTTCGCAATTGCAACCGCTGAGGTGTGAGACGGTGCTTTGTCTTGGTGAAACAGGATTTCCTTTTTCTGCAAATGTGGTCGTCTTTCCGCAAGTTCTACCTTCAGCTTGTCAAGTAATAATGCGTAGTATGCTCCTGTAATGGTGTTTCCTTTTTGAAGATAATCGATTAAATTATCTCCATGACAATCCCAAAAAACAGTCAGCATCACTTTCCCAGCCGAGAAAACAGTTTTTACTTTTATTTGGAGCAGTTTCTGCATTTGCAATCCACTGTTTGTACTGTATTTTTGTTTCGGGCATATAATGGTGTATCCAAGTTTCATCTACAGTAATTGCCCGCCTCCGTAGCCTAGATGGTAGCGAATCTGCCTCACGCTCAAGAGGCTCCGAGTTCGAATCTCGGTCAGTGAGTTAACTGGATAAGCCTTTTTCCGGAGTTTTTCCTTAACCTGATAGGCGAATGTCGGGTAGCTCTAAGCTCCATGGGCCCTGGGCCCATTTGAGCATCATTTCACCCATTTCATTCATCGTCCGAAATGACTTAATGTTGGAGGACGTAAAATAAATGATTAATGGTCGCCAAAGCTCAGATTTTGTGCCTAAACTGCGCCAACAGAGAGTTGGAAATATTCATTTGCTCTAACGTGAGCAAACGCGACACCCAACGCGCGGACAGTTTTCTCATTCCTAAATGTTTATTTAATATGTGACAAACACATTCTTTTAACATGTACATAGCCTCTGCTATCTGCCTCACTTTAATTCGGTGGTCGTCTAGCACAATTTGGTGAACTTTGGCGATTTTGTCGTCAGTGGTTGCAGTTTCATAACGTCCCGAAAGTCCATCGTCTCCCAAACTCTTACGGCAACGTTTAAATTTAGCTTCCCAAAATTTCACTATATTCCCGTCTTCTCGGATCTCTCTAAACCAGCCTTTTGAAGGTAGAAGGACACATTCTGTAGAATACTTAAAGACATGGGATATCTATTTCATACGTCGTGTTACGTACGCTGTACTGATGGTCAGACTGTACTGTACTATATTCCCGACTTCTCTGATCTCTCTAAACCAGCCTTTTGAAGGTAGAAGGACACATTCTGTAGAATACTTAAAGACATGGGATATCTATTTCATACGTCGTGTTACGTACGTTGTACTGATGGTCAGACTGTACTGTACTATATTCCCGACTTCTCTGATCTCTCTAAACCAGCCTTTTGAAGGTAGAAGGACACATTCTGTAGAATACTTAAAGACATGGGATATCTATTTCATACGTCGTGTTACGTACGTTGTACTGATGGTCAGACTGTACTGTACTATATTCCCGTCTTCTCTGATCTCTCTAAACCAGCCTTTTGAAGGTAGAAGGACACATTCTGTAGAATACTTAAAGACATGGGATATCTATTTCATACGTCGTGTTACGTACGTTGTACTGATGGTCAGACTGTACTGTACTATATTCCCGACTTCTCTGATCTCTCTAAACCAGCCTTTTGAAGGTAGAAGGACACGTTCTGTAGAATACTTAAAGACATGGGATATCTATTTCATACGTCGTGTTACGTACGTTGTACTGATGGTCAGACTGTACTGTACTATATTCCCGACTTCTCTGATCTCTCTAAACCAGCCTTTTGAAGGTAGAAGGACACGTTCTGTAGAATACTTAAAGACATGGGATATCTATTTCATACGTCGTGTTACGTACGTTGTACTGATGGTCAGACTGTACTGTACTATATTCCCGTCTTCTCTGATCTCTCTAAACCAGCCTTTTGAAGGTAGAAGGACACATTCTGTAGAATACTTAAAGACATGGGATATCTATTTCATACGTCGTGTTACGTACGTTGTACTGATGGTCAGACTGTACTGTACTATATTCCCGTCTTCTCTGATCTCTCTAAACCAGCCTTTTGAAGGTAGAAGGACACATTCTGTAGAATACTTAAAGACATGGGATATCTATTTCATACGTCGTGTTACGTACGTTGTACTGATGGTCAGACTGTACTGTACTATATTCCCGTCTTCTCTGATCTCTCTAAACCAGCCTTTTGAAGGTAGAAGGACACATTCTGTAGAATACTTAAAGACATGGGATATCTATTTCATACGTCGTGTTACGTACGTTGTACTGATGGTCAGACTGTACTGTACTATATTCCCGACTTCTCTGATCTCTCTAAACCAGCCTTTTGAAGGTAGAAGGACACGTTCTGTAGAATACTTAAAGACATGGGATATCTATTTCATACGTCGTGTTACGTACGTTGTACTGATGGTCAGACTGTACTGTACTATATTCCCGACTTCTCTGATCTCTCTAAACCAGCCTTTTGAAGGTAGAAGGACACGTTCTGTAGAATACTTAAAGACATGGGATATCTATTTCATACGTCGTGTTACGTACGTTGTACTGATGGTCAGACTGTACTGTACTATATTCCCGTCTTCTCTGATCTCTCTAAACCAGCCTTTTGAAGGTAGAAGGACACATTCTGTAGAATACTTAAAGACATGGGATATCTATTTCATACGTCGTGTTACGTACGTTGTACTGATGGTCAGACTGTACTGTACTATATTCCCGTCTTCTCTGATCTCTCTAAACCAGCCTTTTGAAGGTAGAAGGACACATTCTGTAGAATACTTAAAGACATGGGATATCTATTTCATACGTCGTGTTACGTACGTTGTACTGATGGTCAGACTGTACTGTACTATATTCCCGACTTCTCTGATCTCTCTAAACCAGCCTTTTGAAGGTAGAAGGACACGTTCTGTAGAATACTTAAAGACATGGGATATCTATTTCATACGTCGTGTTACGTACGTTGTACTGATGGTCAGACTGTACTGTACTATATTCCCGACTTCTCTGATCTCTCTAAACCAGCCTTTTGAAGGTAGAAGGACACGTTCTGTAGAATACTTAAAGACATGGGATATCTATTTCATACGTCGTGTTACGTACGTTGTACTGATGGTCAGACTGTACTGTACTATATTCCCGTCTTCTCTGATCTCTCTAAACCAGCCTTTTGAAGGTAGAAGGACACATTCTGTAGAATACTTAAAGACATGGGATATCTATTTCATACGTCGTGTTACGTACGTTGTACTGATGGTCAGACTGTACTGTACTATATTCCCGTCTTCTCTGATCTCTCTAAACCAGCCTTTTGAAGGTAGAAGGACACATTCTGTAGAATACTTAAAGACATGGGATATCTATTTCATACGTCGTGTTACGTACGTTGTACTGATGGTCAGACTGTACTGTACTATATTCCCGTCTTCTCTGATCTCTCTAAACCAGCCTTTTGAAGGTAGAAGGACACATTCTGTAGAATACTTAAAGACATGGGATATCTATTTCATACGTCGTGTTACGTACGTTGTACTGATGGTCAGACTGTACTGTACTATATTCCCGACTTCTCTGATCTCTCTAAACCAGCCTTTTGAAGGTAGAAGGACACGTTCTGTAGAATACTTAAAGACATGGGATATCTATTTCATACGTCGTGTTACGTACGTTGTACTGATGGTCAGACTGTACTGTACTATATTCCCGACTTCTCTGATCTCTCTAAACCAGCCTTTTGAAGGTAGAAGGACACGTTCTGTAGAATACTTAAAGACATGGGATATCTATTTCATACGTCGTGTTACGTACGTTGTACTGATGGTCAGACTGTACTGTACTATATTCCCGTCTTCTCTGATCTCTCTAAACCAGCCTTTTGAAGGTAGAAGGACACATTCTGTAGAATACTTAAAGACATGGGATATCTATTTCATACGTCGTGTTACGTACGTTGTACTGATGGTCAGACTGTACTGTACTATATTCCCGTCTTCTCTGATCTCTCTAAACCAGCCTTTTGAAGGTAGAGGGACACATTCTGTAGAATACTTAAAGACATGGGATATCTATTTCATACGTCGTGTTACGTAAGTTGTACTGATGGTCAGACTGTATTGTACTATATTACCGTCTTCTCTGATCTCTCTAAACCAGCCTTTTGAAGGTAGAAGGACAGATTCTGTAGAATACTTAAAGACATGGGATATCTATTTCATACGTCGTGTTACGTACGTTGTACTGATGGTCAGACTGTATTGTACTATATTCCCGTCTTCTCTGATCTCTCTAAACCAGCCTTTTGAAGGTAGAGGGATACATTCTGTAGAATACATAAAGACATGGGTTATCTATTTCATACGTCGTGTTACGTAAGTTGTACTGATGGTCAGACTGTATTGTACTATATTCCCGTCTTCTCGGATCTCTCTAAACCAGCCTTTTGAAGGTAGAGGGACACATTCTGTAGAATACATAAAGACATGGGTTATCTATTTCATACGTCGTGTTACGTAAGTTGTACTGATGGTCAGACTGTATTGTACTATATTCCCGTCTTCTCTGATCTCTCTAAACCAGCCTTTTGAAGGTAGAAGGACACATTCTGTAGAATATTTAAAGCCATGGTCAGACTGTACTGTACTATATTCCCGTCTTCTCTGACCTCTCTAAACCAGCCTTTTGATGGTAAAAGGACACATTCTGTAGAATACTTAAAGACATGGGATATCTATTACATACGTCGTGTTACGTACGTTGTACTTATGATCAGACTGTACTGTACTATATTTCCGTCTTCTCTGATCTCTCTAAAGCAGTGACCTCCCATAACAATTGCATTCATTGGTCGGAGCGAAGAGAATACAGTTTGTTGTATGCTGCTATGATGTGGGAGTTTCTCACGTTAAGGCTTGAACGCCTGTTGCCTAGGCAACTTCTTCACCACAGAGGTCATACCCCCTTGCTGCTGTACTAGGCGAAATGAATTTTAGATGTGATTGCATTTACGTTATACCTGAGAAACTGCCTCTTACTAACTCAACAATTTTTTTTTAAGTGACCTGCTGTCCCTTCTGTACGAATGGTTCTCTCTTAGGGTCCCGGCTAGGGTTGGAAGATCAAGTTATTCGTAATCCTTCTGAGAGTGTGTAATTATCTATTAGAGTGTTTATTTTTGTGTGTTTAAATGTACATTAAACCGAAAATTCACTGTATAAGAGTTATAACATCATCTATAGGCAATAGAATCCAGTATAAAGTCAATAAATATCACCAAAGAAGTGAAAAAATAAAAATAAAGGTTATAAAATGTTTGATTTGGCCTTACTCACTTTTGGTGTAAATTCCGACACGTCAGTATCCTGCTGGTAGGTCTTACAATTATACCTGAGTTGAATTCTTACTGAATCACACTAAATTTGGAAAAAATCATGCAAAATCATGGATTTTTGAACTTATCAGCGGGTTTATCGTTTTTATCTCCCACCTAGCGTCTGTTAATTTCCTTACGATATTCGTTTGTTTCCGCCATAGTTACTCAAAGATAACATCATTATAACAACACGGCAGCAAACGATATAAAATAAGGAAGGAATTTATTAAGTTAATTGCTATTTTATTGTTTTTATTGCTTGTAAACTAATACTTTTTAAGTGTGAACACAGCCAAAAAATCCACTCAAATTTTCACTTTCTCCTCTTAGATATAAAGCTCTAGTAAGTTTGCTGTTTATTAAAACAAGCTATAAGCGTTCTTTTCTATCTATTTTTGTGCTGACTTTGTTATTATTAGGGAATCCATCCCAATAGTTTCTTTATGGTGTGATTGGGAATGCTATCTTTCAGATCAACTTCCATAAAGGACCGTAAGACCCTCATCTCTTGTACTTAATATGTTTTCGAAATCCAAGTTTCATACAAACGTATAAGTGGATTTTCTACCATTTTGTGCAATTTAGATTGTACATTTCTTGATACACTTTTCTGAAACTCTGTTTTATCAGACCATTTATTTTGTGGTGGTTTTTTAATTATTAAATAAACATGTGCCAAGCTCTTCAATACTTTGTTCGTTTGCTTCTTCCTAAACGGATACTTTCCTTTATTGCTATACTTTCTGTAGTATTGGGAGAAATTTTCATGTTTTTTTTTAATTTAAAATAAATTACGGGCTAAGATTTGCTATTCATCTTCATTTTGCATGGAGTAACTCGTCGAAGACAAAATTCAGCTTCTATAAGTCTCAAAAGAACTGATACAGTTGGTTTAAACAATAAAATAAACTTCTATCTTCCTTAATAAATAAAGATATTGTATATTAGTGTATGAGTAAACTGGAAGGCGTTCCTTTATACCTTGTAAATGTTTCAGCCTGATATTTTAAATGGTTTGTGAGATAAAGGGAGAGAAATATCGGTGCCAGCTGAGTGTCGTGTCTTATCTCTATTCTATTTTCGCCGCGATGAGTGTTGAAGATGGCCCCGGTTAACATAATCATGGTCGTTCAGAGATACGGCATCGACCTCCCCCAAACCTAGCGACCTTGACCGCAGCGGCGCAGCCCACTGTGGAATACGCGGGAGAAGCTCTGCACGGGCTACGTAAGCAATTTTGTCGTTTTCGTGTGCTTTGTCAGCAAAAACGCAACTGTCATATGCCGCAAGCATCTCCTCCGTCATTTGTTTACACTTTTAAATAAAATGACAGCTACGAGATTCAGTTGGGCGACATGCACTTGTTAATTTTGTTTTATAATCTTGAATCTTTTACAGGTGTGACAGTTATTTTCGGGTAACGGTTATAACTGTCGCGTTTAACGGCTCAGAGTAATGATAACGTTGTTTTTCACAGTTACATTACACTAACGTAACAGTCAGTTGTGACTAATATGAACCGCAGACTAATATGAACCGCGTCCATACAGTCTGAAGCCTCATTCACATAGAAACATTAAGCGTAACGCTAGGACGTCAACGTAAGACATGAACATGGAATTTGCTTTGCCATTCACAATGACATAACCTCAACATCAAAACAAAATAATAACCATTTTATCTATCATATTAAATATTTTTAAAATACTATAAGTTTGATGTTTTTGAATTAAATTTACACTACATTATTAACATTTCACAGAACTAATGTTTTTCGAAGCCTTCATATTGTGAATTTGTGGGTTCGTAGAATTAAAAGTCCAATTTTTAGACATTCAAATCGTTTTTTATTTGTGTTGAAATACAGTCACAGTAGCAGTAGCAGTATTGCATCACATACACAATCACGATCTACCAAGGTCGATGACAATAACAAACAGCGCTCTTACAACATCAGTTCTCGTTACAATACTTCACAACTGTTTACTCCTGTTTACTACTGACTCTTGGCGAGTCGTCGCTTCCTTAGATACCTCATTGATAATTCGAGACTGTTCTGTAGCAATCACTAGATGTTTATGGAATGAAAAAGACATCGAATGTTTTGTCACTAGACGAAACCCGAACCTTTCAGAAGCGTAACTTAATCTGTGCCGGCAAGTCCTTTATCTCCGCTAACTTTATTTGCCGGCTCTTTGTATACACAAGCCACGCTTATCTCTCTGCACCGAACATTTTGTGCGCGTCGCCGCGACAATATTAATTTAGCACTTAAAATATTCACATAGAATAGAACGTTACTTCGGTGGTGATTCTGCAATTTTTATTTTATTTTAAAATCACAAAATATTATTGTCGCAAGTAGAACATGACAAATCCCGAGAAATTGCCAGGAATGTGGTAGCTGTACAGTAACATTATGCAAGAAAATAATCTTGTGTCAACTGTCAGTTAATAGCTCCAAACAAGAAATCACTACATATCTCCTGTCACCTCCTCTTTCTAGTACACTGCATTACTGAAAAACAATTGCCGCTAAATATTTATGTATTCCACTTGCAACTGTTTTCTCTGAAAGACTATTTGGTACAGCAGGACTCATATGTGGTAGAAAAAGAAGTACACTTGACCACGAAACAGTGAAAATGCTAGAATTTTTGAACAAAAACTTATAAAAGTGGAGTGTTTTGCTTATAAATATCTAATGTAGAGTTTAAAAACAAGAACACTGATGGTTTTAGGTTTTGTCTCATTAAATATGTGCACCCATTTAGTTCTATTATCATTCACAGTTCTACCAACATTCTATTTTGTATTGCAACTAGAAGCACATATGACGATATCGAGTATCGAGAAAAACTGCTATTGACCCATCCATAATTATTATATTATGGTTTTTCCACATATAAAGAAAACCTACATAACCTAAATTTTCTCACAAAGTCGACAGATAACATAGTAAGTAATATTAACAACTCATGCCTACCTTCACATTTCAGTTCATTCGTAATTTTCTTCCAAATATTTTCCTTCAGTAAATTATCTTTGTAGTATTTATGCTTTTTGTCATAAAGACAACGATGTTTTTGAAATAAAATAATCAATTTCCCGTCAAACTCCATATCTCTTCTTTTTTGTTTCTGTGCATTGCGATCGTTTTTTTTATTCCTCACTCTCTTTTGTTTCATCGCCAAACACGAATGTGATAACTTAAAGTTTGCAAGATATGACGATAAATCAACGAAAATCATTGTCAATTATCTTATTTATTAACCTGGCAACAAGCTTTTGTGCCCGCGTTACGTTTGCAACAACTTTTTTATGTGAATGGGGCATTATTTAACTATCTGATGCAATCTAGACACAAGATTCGATTGTTATTACACTTACTTCTATATTACTGGACATATACACCGTGACCTGAGCTATATGAGTCCAAATACGTGATACAGACATAGCTAAGGAAAATATATAACTATTACCAACATAAACATAATGAAACTAGGCAGATAAATTCTTAAATATCCTTTAGAGTTATATAAAACATCAAAAATCTTTTCCATGCTAAATATATTAATTTATCATATCGATATCGCGGTAGTGTACCACGAACTCAAATATATAAAAAAGCAATAAAAATTAATTTTAAATAAAAAGTAAATGAATTTAAATCAGAACCTAAAAAAATAACTAATGACACTTTGATGTTGCTAGAAAAGAAGAAATATTAACGTGCATTACCAAATATGCTGATATTTTCACCTGATTTCTTATATGTAGCAAAGCGGATAATTAATACGCTACTTTGGTTCGACAAAGATACTCATGAGCTCTTGTGGAGGAGATAAGTACTACATATAAAGTTGAAGAAGTCAATTTCCGGTAACAGATACCACATTTTTTTCACGGAATGCTGTATAAGTTCTCTACCGACTGGCTACGTGGTACAGAAATGTAAAAGCAGTTAATTTCCGATTATGAACTACTCCGAATCAGTCGATATGACGGGAATTGGGTAACATTTGAACTTCTGCTGACGAAACTCCTTAGTGGGATGCAATTTCAACCAGAAGGATATCGAAAGAGACTGCACTGAGTCAGTTGCTGACAAAGCAGTTGAGCATCGTATAAGTTGAACATCGACAAGTGCAGCGGAGAGAAAAGGAGTTGAGCATCGTATAAGTTGAACATCGACAAGTGCAGCGGAAAGAACCGCTTCTGAAGACGTTACATATTAAACCGGGACCAATCAGTGAAACCAGGGCAAAGGTGACAAAATAATATCTTATGTGTTTACTACTTACTCTTCGACTAACTATTGTTAAAAGCCTAATTCTTTTATATACTTCACGTTAATGAAGATAAAATGTTACAAAAAGGGAATAGGGGAAATCTAATAGACGTTACGTGATGCTCCTAACTTTAATAGCTGGTTGCTGAAGCATTAGAATCACATGACATTCTCTATTGTTGTACAAGTTCTTCTTACAGACTTCCATTTTACTATGTGAAAGAATTCTTAAGGGACAAAATTCCGACATATCGGTAGATATAACGCTTGCAACTGACAGCGTCGTTAACAAACTATATTTTTCGTAATATTAGGAAGGGTAAATTGAGCAGTAAATGCATTTGCTATAAATTACGTGTTTTAATAGTCGAGTGTGATGGCTCAGGCGGTTTCGCCTGAAACCCATTAACCGGGTTCGACAGTGACCGACCCACCTGACCCATGGGTTTTTCGGGTTTTTTCCCGGATTCGCAGTCAAATGCTGGGTAGGTTAATTACATGCCCCAAACATCCTGTGTCTCCATTTCATCTCTCATCTGGTGGTCTCTTTCAGGATAGAAGTGTCGGCGTCTGTCTCGGCGTTGCATGGCAGGATGATAAAAAATTTATTAAGTAACAAAGAAAGTACATAAATACGTAAAATATGAAGCTATTAACAGCGAGGGAAACATATATATAATCTGTAACTTATAAACTCACTTATCTGATAAGAAATGATGATACTTTTCTTATAAATTGTTCGAAATCGTGATTTCATAGAAACTCTTCCACGTGGTCAGCCGGAACCAACAAAACTGTCGTTTCTTGTACAATGTTTGCCCAAAGTTCCTGTAGTGTACGACAATTGCAACGATATACTTTGTATTTTCAGCAACTCCATAAGTAAAAATCACTATCCATTAAGTCAGGAGAGTGAGGGAGCCACAAATCAACAGTAATTATTCTGTTATCAAGCAGCTCTCTTACTGCATTTAATGTTTTGGCAGCCGTACAGATCTCTGTGGACACGTAACTAAGCAACAAGGTATGTATCTTACAGAAATGAGACCTAGAATGTTTATCTTGAAGTAGATACAGTAATTGAAAATAAAATGTAATGCCTGTCTGTATTTTTGTTATCAAATTCTGAACTATGCCTAAGCACTTAGAAGGATATCCCCAGAAACTTCAAAAAATACATTTTTGTCACTGAAATATGTTAATTATTTCCTAATTTAACAAAAAACCATTACTCAGACTTGAGAAAAGAAATTTCAAAACTTTTACATTGAAAAGGTGGTTTGAATTGGAATATTTTCTTGAAAGCGAGTTAATATTACATTGTCATCCAGTTTTGAGCTATGTTTAAATTATCAAGTCTCCGTCTCATCGTGAAGTTAGATTAAGGTCTACTGTACAATTTGTTCCGAACAGACAGATGATACACTTAAAGCCTTTTTGAACAATAGATCTTCTGTATCTTCAAGTCATATGTTCAACTGCTTGATGTTGAGCGTTTTTAGAAACATTAAAAGACCATTAACATCATAAAGTAAGATGAAATCACTAAGTAAGTAACGCTTGCAGGGCTATAAAAGAAACCTTGTGGTCTGACAATGCAATTTCATGAATGATTTTAATGTTAGGGTATCATTTTATTCTGCTTTCCCTCCCACTAGTTTTGTATTCCACCCGTAAATTAGATTTCACGGTTTGTATATCTTTATGTCCCCTTGAATCCAAAATTAAACATTAACAAGTATGTTTGTATTTGTATCTGTTTGCGAGCAGCAAACCTGATATTCAACTTCAGTATCTTACCAGAGCGTGACCCGGAACTCTGCTGTGACTGTTACACATTAAACGTTTATTTACTTTGTAGAATAGGTACCAAATTCTGACCTATCCAATTCGCAATCCGCGTCAGTTTTAGCTAATCATTGCATTTATCAATTAAATGTCTAAATAACTGATTCGCAGTTGTTTCTGATTTGTACAGCAAAGAGTATGAAAAGAACGTGTTAAATTAGCAAACGTGTTTGTAAGAGGAGTGATTATGTGGCATGTCAGAGCCGATAGTTGTAGTAAATGTCACTTGAGGTTACGTGTACTTCCCACACACGTATATCTGTCGATAAACTGGTAAACCCCTGTGGGATTACATAGGAATGCGAATTAGTTAGGATACTCTCTGGCGTTTACTGAAGGTTTCACAGTTCATTATATTGTGTACCAACTAGAAACTTTGTAAGACTATCAGTGTTTTGAAACTATACCTTCTCTATCAATTGATACAGCAGTAGAAACTACCACAATTGATGGTACAACGACATTTATAACCTGCAAAATGAAACGGCGATTATTTAAGGTCTGAAGAGCTCTATAATATTGGACATTTTTCAAGCTCAATTTATTTTATCCATGGCAATTTACTTTGTATTTATATACTATTTACGAGCGATATTAATCCCAAAATTATCGTAACATACAACATACTAGAGTAAAATAGTCTCTCCTCTTGTTCAAAGTACTCTTACATCAAGATAAACATTTAATTGTAGTTACAAAGGAAAACCTGCAAAGTTAAGTCAAATCGGACGATGAATGAAATGATGTTCAAATGAGTACAGGGTACATAGAGCTTAGAGTTACCAGACATTCATCTTTCAGGATAAGAGAAAACCTCCAACGTTAAGTCATATCGGACGATGAATGAAATGATGTTCAAATGAGTACAGGGTACATAGAGCTTAGAGTTACCAGACATTCATCTTTCAGGATAAGAGAAAACCTCCAACGTTAAGTCATATCGGACGATGAATGAAATGATGTTAAAATGAGTACAGGGTACATAGAGCTTAGAGTTACCAGACATTCATCTTTCAGGATAAGAGAAAACCTCCAACGTTAAGTCATATCGGACGATAAATGAAATAATGTTCAAATAAGTACAGAGTACATAGAGCTTAGAGTTACCAGACATTCATCTTCCAGGATAAGAGAAAACCTCTAACGTTAAGTCATATCGGACGATGAATGAAATGATGTTCAAATGAGTACAGGATACATAGAGCTTAGAGTTACCAGACATTCATCTTTCAGGATAAGAGAAAACCTCCAACGTTAAGTCATATCGGACGATGATTGAAATGATGTTCAAATGAGTACAGGGTACATAGAGCTTAGAGCTATCAGACATTCATCTTTCAGGATAAGAGAAAACCTCCAACGTTAAGTCATATCGGACGATGATTGAAATGATGTTCAAATGAGTACAGGGTACATAGAGCTTAGAGTTACCAGACATTCGTCTTTCAGGATAAGAGAAAACCTCCAACGTTAAGTCATATAGGACGATGATTGAAATGATGTTCAAATGAGTACAGGGTACATAGAGCTTAGAGTTATCAGACATTCATCTTTCAGGATAAGAGAAAACCTCCAACGTTAAGTCATATCGGACGATGATTGAAATGATGTTCAAATGAGTACAGGATACATAGAGCTTAGAGTTACCAGACATTCATCTTTCAGGATAAGAGAAAACCTCCAACGTTAAGTCATATCGGACGATGAATGAAATGATGTTCAAATGAGTACAGGGTACATAGAGCTTAGAGTTACCAGACATTCATCTTTCAGGATAAGAGAAAGGCTCCAACGTTAAGTCATATCGGACGATGAATGAAATGATGTTCAAATGAGTACAGGGTACATAGAGCTTAGAGTTACCAGACATTCATCTTTCAGGATAAGAGAAAACCTCCAACGTTAAGTCATATCGGACGATGAATGAAATGATGTTAAAATGAGTACAGGGTACATAGAGCTTAGAGTTACCAGACATTCATCTTTCAGGATAAGAGAAAACCTCCAACGTTAAGTCATATCGGACGATAAATGAAATAATGTTCAAATAAGTACAGAGTACATAGAGCTTAGAGTTACCAGACATTCATCTTCCAGGATAAGAGAAAACCTCTAACGTTAAGTCATATCGGACGATGAATGAAATGATGTTCAAATGAGTACAGGATACATAGAGCTTAGAGTTACCAGACATTCATCTTTCAGGATAAGAGAAAACCTCCAACGTTAAGTCATATCGGACGATGATTGAAATGATGTACAAATGAGTACAGGGTACATAGAGCTTAGAGCTATCAGACATTCATCTTTCAGGATAAGAGAAAACCTCCAACGTTAAGTCATATCGGACGATGATTGAAATGATGTTCAAATGAGTACAGGATACATAGAGCTTAGAGTTACCAGACATTCATCTTTCAGGATAAGAGAAAACCTCCAACGTTAAGTCATATCGGACGATGATTGAAATGATGTTCAAATGAGTACAGGGTACATAGAGCTTAGAGTTATCAGACATTCGTCTTTCAGGATAAGAGAAAACCTCCAACGTTAAGTCATATCGGACGATGATTGAAATGATGTTCAAATGAGTACAGGGTACATAGAGCTTAGAGTTACCAGACATTCATCTTTCAGGATAAGAGAAAACCTCCAACGTTAAGTCATATCGGACGATGATTGAAATGATGTTCAAATGAGTACAGGATACATAGAGCTTAGAGTTACCAGACATTCATCTTTCAGGATAAGAGAAAACCTCCAACGTTAAGTCATATCGGACGATGATTGAAATGATATTCAAATGAGTACAGGGTACATAGAGCTTAGAGTTACCAGACATTCATCTTTCAGGATAAGAGAAAACCTCCAACGTTAAGTCATATCGGACGATGAATGAAATGATGTTCAAATGAGTACAGGGTACATAGAGCTTAGAGTTACCATACATTCGTCTTTCAGGATAAGAGAAAACCTCCAACGTTAAGCCATATCGGACGATGAATGAAATGATGTTCAAATGAGTACAGGGTACATAGAGCTTAGAGTTACCAGACACTCATCTTTCAGGATAAGAGAAAACCTCCAACGTTAAGTCATATCGGACGATGAATGAAATGATGTTAAAATGAGTACAGGGTACATAGAGCTTAGAGTTACCAGACATTCATCTTTCAGGATAAGAGAAAACCTCCAACGTTAAGTCATATCGGACGATAAATGAAATAATGTTCAAATAAGTACAGAGTACATAGAGCTTAGAGTTACCAGACATTCATCTTCCAGGATAAGAGAAAACCTCTAACGTTAAGTCATATCGGACGATGAATGAAATGATGTTCAAATGAGTACAGGATACATAGAGCTTAGAGTTACCAGACATTCATCTTTCAGGATAAGAGAAAACCTCCAACGTTAAGTCATATCGGACGATGATTGAAATGATGTTCAAATGAGTACAGGGTACATAGAGCTTAGAGCTATCAGACATTCATCTTTCAGGATAAGAGAAAACCTCCAACGTTAAGTCATATCGGACGATGATTGAAATGATGTTCAAATGAGTACAGGGTACATAGAGCTTAGAGTTACCAGACATTCGTCTTTCAGGATAAGAGAAAACCTCCAACGTTAAGTCATATCGGACGATGATTGAAATGATGTTCAAATGAGTACAGGGTACATAGAGCTTAGAGTTACCAGACATTCATCTTTCAGGATAAGAGAAAACCTCCAACGTTAAGTCATATCGGACGATGATTGAAATGATGTTCAAATGAGTACAGGATACATAGAGCTTAGAGTTACCAGACATTCATCTTTCAGGATAAGAGAAAACCTCCAACGTTAAGTCATATCGGACGATGATTGAAATGATGTTCAAATGAGTACAGGGTACATAGAGCTTAGAGTTACCAGACATTCATCTTTCAGGATAAGAGAAAACCTCCAACGTTAAGTCATATCGGACGATGAATGAAATGAAATTCAAATGAGTACAGGGTACATAGTGCTTAGAGTTACCAGACATTCATCTTTAGGATAAGAGAAAACCTCCAACGTTAAGTCATATCGGACGATGAATGAAATGATGTTCAAATGAGTACAGGGTACATAGAGCTTAGAGTTACCAGACATTCATCTTTCAGGATAAGGTAAATCTTTCACCGAGATTCAAAATCGGGACCTCTTCGAATGTGACGCTACCAATACGTTATGGAGGTGATTAACTCAGTAGTAGAATGTGTTGGAAATGTCATACGAGCTTAGTACATCAATTTATAGATAAGACAGCAATTGGTACACAAACATTTACAAAAGCGCAGTAACATAAACATAATGCTAGTAACATGTTGCCAGACGTTTCGTACCTGATCTTCGTCTTGATCCAGAAGACTGAAAGTCATGGCTAGCCTACGTCACACGCCACTTCCGTCAGGAAGTCGTCACATTGCCACATTTTTGAGGATGAGGCACCATCCTCGCTCGTCAGCACCAACTTGTGCCCATTGTACTGAGTCTCCCCTCGAACTGCGGCAACCAGCAGGCAAGCAGGCACGTGGAGTTGCTCCGCGCATGTCGCTGCAACACGATGATGGTGATGCTGATATCTGTATCGACCTCTTCCGATAAATGGGTAAGAGGCTACTCACGGAACAAAGCGATTTTTTCTTTGGAAATGTTCCGAAATTGTGCTCGACAAGATACTGCTTCGATACATCGCCTTCACTTTATTAATCACTGAAACGAAACCACGTTTGTCTATTGTTTTAAAACTAAAAACAGTAGACAAACGTCTACACCACACGCTTATATCACACAATGCAAAACAATAGAAAGCTATATAAATACGATAGAATAGATTACTTTGTGTTATCACTTATTATTTGGAACTTCCCTCGCTTTGAAATTCACACCTCGCTTCTAGACCTACGTGTGACAGTACAATAGAAAGAGTACTGAAACGTAGCCTTAGTTCTTTTAGTCATGCTCTCTTATTTTAATGACAATTATTATTTGGAGCTTCCCTCGCTTTGAAAGTCAGGCCTCGCTACTGGACCTACGTGTGACTGTACAATAGAAAGAGTACTGAAACGTAGCCTTAGTTCTTTGAGTCATTATTCTCTCTTATTTTAATGACAATTATTATTTGGAGCTTCCCTTGCTTTGAAAGTCAGGCCTCGCTACTGGACCTACGTGTGACTGTACAATAGAAAGAGTACTAAAGAGTAGTCTTAGTTCTTTGAATCATTATTCTCTCTTATTTTAATGAAAATTATTATTTGGAGCTTCCCTCGCTTTGAAAGTCACGCCTCGCTACTGGACCTACGTGTGACTGTACAATAGAAAGGGTACTAAAGAGTAGCCTTAGTTCTTTGAGTCATTATTCTCTCTTATTTTAATGGCAATTATTATTTGGAGCTTCCCTCGCTTTGAAAGTCAGGCCTCGCTACTGGACCTACGTGTGACTGTACAATAGAAAGAGTACTAAAGAGTAGCCTTAGTTCTTTGAGTCATTATTCTCTCTTATTTCAATTATTATTTGGAGCTTCCCTCGCTTTGAAAGTCAGGGCTCACTACTGGACCTACGTGTGACAGTACAATAGAAAGAGTACTAAAGAGTAGCCTTAGTTCTTTGAGTCATTATTCTCTCTTATTTCAGTTACAATTATTATTTGGAGCTTCCCTCGCTTTGAAAGTCAGGGCTCACTACTGGACCTACGTGTGACAGTACAATAGAAAGAGTACTAAAGAGTAGCCTTAGTTCTTTGAGTCATTATTCTCTCTTATTTCAATTACAATTATTATTTGGAGCTTCCCTCACTTTGAAAGTCAGGGCTCACTACTAGACCTACGTGTGACAGTACAATAGAAAGAGTACTCAAGAGTAGCCTTAGTTCTTTGAGTCATTATTCTCTCTTATTTTAATGAAAATTATTATTTGGAGCTTCCCTCGCTTTGAAAGTCAGGGCTCACTACTGGACCTACGTGTGACAGTACAATAGAAAGAGTACTAAAGAGTAGTCTTAGTTCTTTGAGTATTTTTCTCTCTTATTTTAATGAAAATTATTATTTGGAGTTTCCCTCGATTTGGAAGTCACGTCTCGCTACTGGACCTACATGTGACAGTACAATAGAAAGAGTACTAAAGAGTAGCCTTAGTTCTTTGAGTCATTATTCCTTACGCTATCTGATGTATTTTATGCTGATTTCAAGAAAGTTGGTTGTAGAGAGCTCCTTTTCGAGTAGTTCCATCATTCCAGGAATCCCTTAGGGGAGTTGCAGTGTGCAAACTACGTTTCGTTAATTAGTGGCTGTTTGCTTTAGGAGAAAGTTGAAATTTAATTCATGTAAACAGAGTTCCAATTTGTAGCGACGGTGCCGAGTACACAAAACTTGTCTTAAGCAAACAATTCCTTTTGGTTTTACTCTCAAGAATTTCATTGAGTTCCAAAATTGTATTTCGCTTCGACCGCTGCTTGGTCCAGTGGCCGTTACTCATTTGTTGACATTGAGGTTAGGTTTTCAGTCGGATAATTGCGCAAAGACCACTTCCGAGAAATTTAACAAAAATTTTTGATAAGTTTAAATTATTTTTGCTTCAATAAGTGACAGCTTTTTAATTTATTTGATTCCAAGAATACTGCATATATGTACCAAGAATGAAACTATTACAGCGTGTTTGTTTCACATTAAGCTAACAGAATATAATAAGATTGAACTTTAGGGCAAAAAATTATGACCGTAAAAAATTATGATCAATCTTTATTGAACTCTACGTTTCCACAATTTAGCCAACACACGGCCAGTGTGAAAGAACAATTAATTTCCATTAATTGTACCTAATAGTGGTTAACTATAAAGCCCGGGCCTTAAAGTACTTACAGCATAGTAAGTCGCCATTAAGGTAGTTGTCTCATGTGTTTATGAGAACTCCTAAGTGGTTTACCGGGAAAATACGAGTCAGTTGGAGAATTTATTGTCATATCGGCACGTTGGCCATAGTAGCACAATGGTAGTGCGGCTGGACGGAAACCAGAAGATCCGTGGTTCAAATCCCGGCTATGGCATTGAATTTTTCAGTCTGACTCTAGATTTCCACAATTTAGCCAACACACGGCTAGTGTGAAAGAACAATTAATTTCCACTGTGAGGGCATTCTGTTTATGCAGCGTTATCAAAAGAGAAATAAAAACCTAGGTATTGTATTTACTGCAGCGTTTGCGTAACTCGCTTGCCGCAAGTCATGTTAAGCGCGTGTTAGAATATCGGCAACCAAGGTTTAGCGTCTAACGTTGTCATGGAAACGTATCGATTCTAATTGGTCCCTCTAATCGTTACCATGATAACCGTTATGACGTACTCATCCCCTCCCATTTATTTAGACCGTTATTCCATGTGGTTACTGTCAATCACATTCTAGTTTGGCGACCAGTATTGTAAATCTGATGATCATTGATGATGATAATTGGTGCTACAGGCCATGTAGGTCTTTGGCTTCCCTAACCACCCTCTGCCATTCTACTCGGCTCTCTGCTTTTCTTCTCCAGCCTTTAACCCCCAACTTTCTAAAGTCATCTTCTACATCATCTACCCATCTTTTCCTGGATCTTCCTCTTCTCCTTCTGCCATACAGCTTTCCTATGACTATCTTCTTAACTACACTGGTTTCCGGCATTCTCTGCACATGGTCAATCCACCTTATTCTTCCTTGTTTAATTTTCACTACTATATCTGTTTGTCCAAATAGACACTGCAACTCAAAGTTTGTCCTAATTCTCTAGCCATCACAGTCCCTTATCACTCCAAATTTCTCCCTCAAAACCTTCCTTTCCCATCGTGATAACCTCTGTTCTTCTCTGGTTGTCAACACCCAACTCTCTGAGCCATACATTGCTATTTGTTTCAGTTGTATATATATTCAGTTGTTATACAGTTGTATATATTTTAATTTTAGTATTCCTACTGACGTTCAGTGTGCAATAAATTAAACATTGGTGTCATAATGAACCCGAATACTACTGATGTACATGGCATAGGTCGAGGTAACTTCCTAACAAACCCTAGCCTACCTCCTGAGCGATCCAGCTGGGTAATTAGCGTAGTACAAATGCAAGAAATGACATTACTGTTGCATTTTAATCGCCCTCCTACCTTTAACTTGTCTTAGATCATTTAATCGAGCTTTGAAAGGGACAATAGTCATTCGTTAGGCTCAGAAGCAGTCAGCTGTAGTGGTACGCAGTACGCGTGTCAGAAATAGGTCACATATGAAGCTGTTTCTCTTTCTGCCGACATGCTCCTTGAAAAGCCTGATGATTTATTGTTGCAGCGGCTTTGTAATTATTCTCCCCCCGTTTTCCTTCTCTTGCGACCTCGGACTTGTGTTTCTCTTGTCATTCTCAGATGGGATCAAGCTCTCTACGTATGTATTTATATTTACATTGCAAAGTATATCGTGTGCGTTTGAAAATCTTGTTTGTAAATAAATATGGCTGAGTTGTGCGTTATGTTGTGATGACCAATTCATTACATTTACCTTACACACGTTTTGAAATTATTTCACTGTTACCTAGACGGTTCTATAATGAATCTTCCTTGTAATTCTAGTTCTGGACACTCCGAGTATTCCAAATAACGTATTTAGAATCACTCAAAGGGAATATGAAACATTGTGTAAATATGTGAGTTTCTTAACCTCTCCTCGACAGTCTTTCAAGTCTATAAGTGTTCCTTAGTAATGCAACTATGGAATGACATTCATTTGTTTATGTAATTACACGAGGATAAATAACCCTTTGTATCTTCTTTTGGTTTCACAGTTATTTAATGACATAAGCCCTACATACACAAAATGCAAAACCCTTAGCATATATACAACAAATTAAACATCGCACCTCTTTGGAAAATACATAAAAAGTCGACAAATTTGTATTTTAGTTAATATATAATTACGAAATGTCCCTTATATAGTTATAATTTTAGAATTTTGCTCTCTACAATGATTTGCCATGTCTGCCCAATGAACTAATACAAAGAGAAAACTTTCTTAGAGCCACGCACAGAGATACCATTGAAGAGTCATACTTCTTCGAGGACAAGGAGCCTTCGACGTTTCGCCATTCCAGGACTGTGTCCCTTACTGACGTTATGATGGATTTATAACAATAGACGGTCGGTAGTTAAGGGTATGTATGACTGAAATTTTCAAATTCTGAACTAATAATGCTAGCTTTTTCAAATTTACACCATAGGTGTAGTATATTGTAAACATGTTACAACCTAAATTTAAACCATTTTTCTCCAGAAGTTTAGAAATTATGATAAATTTTGTATGTTTTTTGTTACGTCACTAAAAAAGTCCCTTGCGACAAAATATTTTGAATTTTGGTCTAATATTTTAACCCTATGTTCATAATACACATACTTTTTGAAATTGCTTTGGGTTTTTCTGTGTCTCCTTTAGTTTAGGTCACAAATTTTTTTTTTTTTAATTTACAAATATTCTTTTTTTGTCTAAAAAAACTGTAAGTTTTGTGTTTGAAAATTAAAAATATATGCTTATATACATTTCACAATAAAACCTAGGGCAATTTCTATTCCTCGTGATATTCTGAACCTGTATAGGAAATTTCATGAATGTAGTACAAAAACTGCATCGCAAGGAGCATTTTACAGGAAGAAAAATGCTGAAAATATGAACATTGAGAAAACAGCGATTAAAGATTTGATTGCATAACTCACATTAAAATCCACCAGGCTGATAGGTTGTACCCTCAGATTTCTTTTTCCTCTCCTCTGTTGCTGCTTTTTCCACCTTTTTCTTCTTTAGATGTTGCTTTTCTTCTGCACAACTTCGCTTCTTGCTTTGCAGGATACGAGTCTGATCTCGCTGCACTGAAGTTTTCCTTGCTGAGTCTACTACACTTTCACCTCTGATATTTTGCTGCAGCTCCAATGACTTAAGACTACCCATGTTAAACTCACTGATGCTTTTAATAACAGCAAGATCCAATTTTTGTTTTGATATGAAAACTTCCTTTGGGCACTTATTCCATATGACATGATGCAAAGATTCATTGGCATTCTGTGTTTTTCCTGTTTTGCACCTCTCTAGTAATGTTGTAGAAGCCAGCCTCTGATATATTGGCAACATTTTAGGAACTATTTTGTCTGAAAGCCTTATTTTTCTTTTCTTGAATTGAAAATTTAAGACCGGAAAACAGACAAAGAATGTGGATGTAGGCAAACGAGGGCGTGACTTTGACAGAGTTTAAAGGCCACCGACATTTAAATAAGCATTTAAAAATGGCGTTCGGAGGCAAATTATGCATTTTTCACATTCGGGAATGTCTAAATTATTTTATAGAATTAAAATAAAAAAAGTCGTTATTTTCACGATTTTCATGAAATTTCAGTCATACATACCCTTAAGTATCACAAGTTGTAGGATGAAAGAGGGGATATTATGTTAATTATAGGAGACCATTGAGATTATGATGGGCCTAAGGTGAGTCTGGGACGCTTGTAGGTCAATCTCATATTCCCCCAAGCTTCGGATAAGTTGATTGAAGCTGTAGGGAAGACGGCAATAGAATTTATGAGAGAGGTTGAGTATATCGTCATTTAGATTCCTTACAGTAAAATGTAACACGCTTTTGCTTTTATACTCTTTGGAGTTTTTCAATTATTTATATTCTGTGGAGTGACAACAAACATTTTTACGTCATGGCATTCTTTAGTAATACATGGAATCAGATTTTCTGTAGCTCTATAATTGCACTATTTAGTGATGAAAAATTATGAAAATCAGTTGATTATTTCGTTAACTAAATACATACTCAGGAAATGAGTGAGTTTTAACGACCCGTAGAAAACTAAATCATTTATGGCTTGCTAAACAGACAAACACAAATGTAATGTTTTTCTTCATAATATGTATGAATTTTTACTTTTTCTATCACAGGATAGAAACTGTGACAATTCATGTGTTCAATAGCGGAGATTTCGATAAAAATATACGTTTGAGATTCTGCGAAACAAAAGAAAATCCGTTCGAGATGTTCTCGGGAAGCAAGCCGGGTGAAAAGACGATTAGAAATTGATGTTTCGGGAGTGTACATCTTTCCCATCATCATGATATTCTAAGAAATGTTATAACCACTAAATAGATATGACACAAAAGTCAACAAACACAAAACACTATCAATACTCGCATCACTGAAAAAAGACTGTTTTCAGTAAATTAAATGCCAGGTCAGGAGATGGCGTGAGTGTAGAAAATTAATTGGGTCAAAAGAACGTAACTACTTAACTTGGTGATCTAGCTGTATAAATCTGTGCTTCTAAAGTCGACAGATTGACCCTTTTAAGGCATTTTCCAAGAAGCGCTGAACTGAAATCCAGCATCTCGATTAAGCGTGACCCTCTCGGAGGAAATGGCCAAAGCCTCTTTTCTTCCTTTTTATATTAAAAAAAAAATATATATATACATTTTCCTTATCCTTATCTAACCGTTTCTTATAGCTTCCGTTTATTTTCCTATCTTTTTCTTTAGCTTCACACATATACACTAGGGCTAAAATGACCTTGTTGTCGACGGGCCCTAAAACACCACACACTCACTCACTCACTCACTCACATATACACTATACACATAAACACCCATGCCCAAGGCGGGACTCAAACCCGTGACCCTCTACGCGGTGGAACGCTAGAGACATACGCTCTAACGACCATAGCTACGAGGTCCGGCTCTCTCCGCTCCCAGTAACTGTTGCAGTTTGCCAAGATGGTCGTCTCCCGAAAGTTGGCTCTATGGTCGTTATCAAAACAATGCTCTCTCAGTCCAGACTTCTCAGGTTGTATTAAACGAATGCTCCGTTCATGTTCGTTTATTCTGGTAGCGATAGTCCTTCCGGTTTGTCCTATATACGGTGTCCCACATTCACAGGAAATGCGGTACACTCCCGGCTCTATGGTCATTATCAAAACAATGCTCTGCCAGTCCAGACTACTCAGGTTGTATTAAACGAATGCTCCGTTCATGTTCGTTTATTCTGGTAGCGATAGTCCTTCCGGTTTGTCCGATATACGGTGTCGCACATTTACAGGGAATGCGGTACACTCCCGGCTCTATGGTCATTATCAAAACAATGCTCTGCCAGCCCAGACTTCTCAGGTTGTATTAAACGAATGCTCCGTTCATGTTCGATTATTCTAGTAGCGATAGTCCTTCCGGTTTGTCCTTTATACGATGTCCCACATTCACAGGGAATGCGGTACACTCCCGACTCTATGGTCGTTATCAAAACAATGCTCTGCCAGTCCAGACTTCTCAGGTTGTATTAAACGAATGCTCCGTTCATGTTCGATTATTCTAGTAGCGATAGTCCTTCCGGTTTGTCCTATATACGATGTCCCACATTCACAGGGAATGCGGTACACTCCCCACTCTATGGTCGTTATCAAAACAATGCTCTGCCAGTCCAGACTTCTCAGGTTGTATTAAACGAATGCTCCGTTCATGTTCGATTATTCTAGTAGCGATAGTCCTTCCGGTTTGTCCTATATACGATGTCCCACATTCACAGGGAATGCGGTACACTCCCGGCTCTATGGTCATTATCAAAACAATGCTCTGCCAGGCCAGACTTCTCAGGTTGTATTAAACGAATGCTCCGTTCATGTTCGATTATTCTAGTAGCGATAGTCCTTCCGGTTTGTCCTTTATACGATGTCCCACATTCACAGGGAATGCGGTACACTCCCGACTCTATGGTCGTTATCAAAACAATGCTCTGCCAGTCCAGACTTCTCAGGTTGTATTAAACGAATGCTCCGTTCATGTTCGATTATTCTAGTAGCGATAGTCCTTCCGGTTTGTCCTTTATACGATGTCCCACATTCACAGGGAATGCGGTACACTCCCGGCTCTATGGTCATTATCAAAACAATGCTCTGCCAGTCCAGACTTCTCAGGTTGTATTAAACGAATGCTCCGTTCATGTTCGATTATTCTAGTAGCGATAGTCCTTCCGGTTTGTCCTATATACGGTGTCCCACATTCACAGGGAATGCGGTACACTCCCGGAACTTGAAAGTCCAGTTTGTCTTTCACTGGTCTCAACAGATGTTTAATCTTCGGCGATGGCTTGAGGATGGTCCTGATGTATTTGGCGAGAGTACTGCTAATTCTGCCGGATAGATTACCGGTAAACGGGATGTAGGCTGTAGCTTGCTGTATTACAGGTTTCCCTTTCCTAGCTCTGGTGATCGAGGCTGCTGATTCTGCCGGATAGGTTGCCGGTAAACGGGATGTAGACTGTAGCTGTAGGCTTACCTGACGCTTGCTGTATTACAGGTTTCCCTTTCCTAGCTTTGGTGATCGAGGCTGCTGATTCTGCCGGATAGGTTGCCGGTAAACGGGATGTAGACTGTAGCGGTAGGCTTACCTGACGCTTGCTGTATTACAGGTTTCCCTTTCCTAGCTTTGGTGATCGAGGCTGCTGATTCTGCCGGATAGGTTGCCGGTAAACGGGATGTAGACTGTAGCGGTAGGCTTACCTGACGCTTGCTGTATTACAGGTTTCCCTTTCCTAGCTTTGGTGATCGAGGCTACTGATTCTGCCGGATAGGTTGCCGGTAAACGGGATGTAGACTGTAGTGGTAGGCTTATCTGACGCTTGCTGTATTACAGGTTTCCCTTTCCTAGCTTTGGTGATCGAGGCTACTGATTCTGCCGGATAGATTGCCAGTAAACGGGATGTAGACTGTAGCGGTAGGCTTATCTGACGCTTGCTGTATTACAGGTTTCCCTTTCCTATCTTTGGTGATCGAGGCTGCTGATTCTGCCCGATAGGTTGCCAGTAAACGGGATGTAGACTGTAGCGGTAGACTTATCTGACGCTTGCTGTATTACAGGTTTCCCTTTCCTAGCTCTGGTGATCGAGGCTGCCGATTCTGCCGGATAGATTGCCGGTAAACGGGATGTAGGCTGTAGCGGTAGACTTATCTGACGCTTGCTGTATTACAGGATTCCCTTTCCTATCTTTGGTGATCGAGGCTGCTGATTCTGCCGGATAGATTGCCGGTAAACGGGATGCAGGCTGTAGCGGTAGGCTTATCTGACGCTTGCTGTATTACAGGTTTCTCTTTCCTATCTTTGGTGATCGAGGCTGCTGATTCTGCCGGATAGATTGCCGGTAAATGAGATGCAGGCTGTAGCGGTAGGCTTATCTGACACTTGCTGTATTACAGGTTCCCCTTTCCTAACTCTGGTGATCGAGGCTGCTGATTCTGCCGGATAGGTTGCCGGTAAACGGGATGCAGGCTGTAGCGGAAGACTTATCTGACACCTCAGTATTACAGGTTTCCCTTTCCTAGCTCTGGCGATCGAGGCTACTGATTCTGCCGGATAGAGTGCCGGTAAACGGGATGTAGGCTGAAGCAGTAGACCTTTCTGACACTTGCTGCATTACTGGTTTCCCTTTCCTAGCTCTGGTGATCAAATCTGCTGTTTCTGCCGGATAGATTGCCAGTAAACGGGATGTAGACTGTAGCGGTAGGCTTGGCTGATGCTTCTGTATTACAGGTTTCCCTTTCCTAGCTTTGGTGATCGAGGCTGCTGATTCTGCCGGATAGATTACCGGTAAACGGGATGTAGGCTGCAGTGGTAGGCTTATCTTACACTTGCTGTATTACAGGTTTCCCTTTCCTAGCTCTGGTGATCGAGGCTGCTGATTCTGCCAGATAGATTACCGGTAAACGGGATGTAGGCTGTAGCGGTAGGCGTATCTGACACTTGCTGTATTACAGGTTTTTCTTTTCTA
This sequence comes from Mantis religiosa, assembly GCA_030765055.1. Taxonomy (NCBI): domain Eukaryota; kingdom Metazoa; phylum Arthropoda; class Insecta; order Mantodea; family Mantidae; genus Mantis; species Mantis religiosa. The sequence continues at coordinate 22,150,655 of CM060949.1, forward strand.
GCTCTGGTGATCGAGGCTGCTGATTCTGCCAGATAGATTACCGGTAAACGGGATGTAGGCTGCAGCGGTAGGCGTATCTGACACTTGCTGTATTACAGGTTTTTCTTTCCTAGCTCTGGTGATCGAGGCTGCTGATTCTGCCAGATAGATTACCGGTAAACGGGATGTAGGCTGTAGCGGTAGGCGTATCTGACACTTGCTGTATTACAGGTTTTTCTTTCCTAGCTCTGGTGATCGAGGCTGCTGATTCTGCCAGATAGATTACCGGTAAACGGGATGTAGGCTGCAGCGGTAGGCGTATCTGACACTTGCTGTATTACAGGTTTTTCTTTCCTAGCTCTGGTGATCGAGGCTGCTGATTCTGCCAGATAGATTACCGGTAAACGGGATGTAGGCTGTAGCGGTAGGCGTATCTGACACTTGCTGTATTACAGGTTTTTCTTTCCTAGCTCTGGTGATCGAGGCTGCTGATTCTGCCAGATAGATTACCGGTAAACGGGATGTAGGCTGTAGCGGTAGGCGTATCTGACACTTGCTGTATTACAGGTTTTTCTTTTCTAGCTCTGGTGATCGAGGCTGCTGATTCTGCCAGATAGATTACCGGTAAACGGGATGTAGGCTGCAGCGGTAGGCGTATCTGACACTTGCTGTATTACAGGTTTTTCTTTCCTAGCTCTGGTGATCGAGGCTGCTGATTCTGCCAGATAGATTACCGGTAAACGGGATGTAGGCTGTAGCGGTAGGCGTATCTGACACTTTCTGTATTACAGGTTTTTCTTTCCTAGCTCTGGTGATCGAGGCTGCTGATTCTGCCAGATAGATTACCGGTAAACGGGATGTAGGCTGCAGTGGTAGGCTTATCTTACACTTGCTGTATTACAGGTTTTTCTTTTCTAGCTCTGGTGATCGAGGCTGCAGATTCTGCCGGATAGATTGCCGGTAAACGGGATGCAGGCGGTAGCGGTAGGCTTATCTGACGCTTGCTGTATTACAGGTTTCCCTTTCCTAGTTCTGGTGATCGAGGCTGCTGATTCTGCCGGATAGATTGCCGGTAAACGGGATGCAGGCTGTAGCGGTAGGCTTATCTGACACCTGCTGTATTACAGGTTTCCCTTTCCTAGCTTTGGTGATCGAGGCTGCTGATTCTGCCGGATAGATTGCCGGTAAACGGGATGCAGGCTGTAGCGGTAGACTTACCTGACGCTTGCTGTATTACAGGTTTCCCTTTCCTAGCTTTGGTGATCGAGGCTGCTGATTCTGCCGGATAGATTGCCGGTAAACGGGATGTAGGCTGTAGCAGTAGACTTATCTGACGCTTGCTGTATTACAGGTTTCCCTTTCCTAGTTCTGGTGATCGAGGCTGCTGATTCTGCCGGATAGATTGCCGGTAAACGGGATGTAGACTGTAGCGGTAGGCTTATCTGACACTTGCTGTATTACAGGTTTCCCTTTCCTAGCTTTGGTGATCGAGGCTGCTGATTCTGCCGGATAGATTGCCAGTAAACGGGATGTAGGCTGTAGTGGTAGACTTATCTATCTCTTGCTGTATTGCAGGTTTCCCTTTCCTAGCTCTGGTGATCGTCTTTTCACCTGGCTTGTTTCCCGATAAGATCTCGGACATATTCGTCGCCAGGATATCTTGAGGTCTTATTTTAAAATAAAATCCGTGTTCCATCTGTAAAAGAAAAAAATGAAAGGGTCAAGTCTGAAAAGAGACAGTTGTAGGATATAAGTACTGTATTATTTAATGAATGTACTTTACAAAATTTGCGTTCCTTTTTATTTTCTCAAATAGCTTTTATGAGTTTGACTGAAATATGAACTATTGACGGGAGCATTACTTCATTATAATTAAATATCGTACAACTGAGAAACCAGAGTAAGTAAAATAGCAAACAATCATGTTAAATTCACATGCCTTTCTGTGCCCCTATTGTTTGTTAGGAAGTACATAGTATTTAAAACAAAATATTAATTTTCCATCCGGTTTTAATTTTAACTGAGATAAACTTTACAGTAATAGTTCCATTACATATTTAATGATTGATACAAAGAGAATAGCGTTAGTCACATGTTTAACAAATGAAAGTTATATATTTTTCTTATTAATAAGAGGAAAAGTTGACTATCAACTATAATTTAACAGAATAACTAAGTGTTGAGTAATCCGAACCATTAATAGAAACATCTAGGAAGTTTCTTACGTCAAAAAACGTATTTGGAGTTATTTGTGTGTTTTAATAAGACATACATTGTTTGTGTTGTAGAGTTTCATGTATTACTTTACGTTTTCGTTATGTAAGATTTCTTATAAGAACATCTTAAACGTATGAATCTTATTTGAAAAGTTTTGCGCCACATCTTTGAAAAGTGGTCAATTTGAACAGCACGTTTGGTATTGCTTAGTTTTAACAGAAATAAACCTACTAAAGCAACACTTTAATATTACGGATGCATAAAATTTCACTTTAAGCAGTGTATAAATAAAATACAATACTCCTTTTATGTAAATTTATATTTGCTTGATAACAAATCAATAAAGCACTCTTGGCTTCCTGCAAAACTTTGTCTGGTATACATACCTCCTCTTCTTTCATTTTGGTATCAAACACTCATGATGCAAATTGCCATATTATTTCTGTCAACCAGTTTATCTTGATTGACGTAAAGATATATGTTATATGAAGAGTGCAATGTACATAGAAATTGTAAGGAATTTACGATATGGTGTGACGGTTACATTATCTTTGGTATAAATCGAGAGGGGCTACCTAGTTGTTAGGCAACTTCTCCGACACGTGTGCAATGCAGTAAGGTCTAACGTACGTACGAGGAGAATGTTCTTACTTCATAAGTGTGACGGCGCTGCTGTCTAGTACACCTTACGAGAACTATAGAATACTTCTTATACACGTAACAGGTTCATACACATCGGTAGTTTAATGAATGATTCTACAATCACTGCCTTTCATTTGCTTTCTGACGAATGTATGAACAAATGCTAGCAGAGAACTGAAACTGCATGTGGAACAGTTGACGATCTGACAGCCATCATATAACAGCGAGCTGCACTATGTCGTGTTAATTTGACCTGCAGTATACAACGATTACTGTCTATAAATATTCAAGTATAAATTTATTAAATTTGTAGGCTAACACAAACTTATATAATAAGGAGTTTTCCATGTCTGTCTGTCCACCTCGGTAGTATCTGCCCCACGTTAACAGGTCCCGAGTTCGAATCTTGGTCAAGGTGAGTTACTTGGATAAGGTTTTTTCCGGGGTTTCCCTTATCCTGAAAGACGAATCTCGGGTAACTATAAGCTCTATGGACCCTGGGCTCATTTGAGCATCATTTCATTCATCGTCCGTTAAGACTTAACAATGGAGGACGTAAATTAAAAAAAGATGTCATGTCTACAGATGCTATTGGGAAAACGTTGAAAGGTTTTATTAAATTTGAGGAAAATGTCTTCAAGAAGGTTTATCTATAAATCACAAAACTTAAATGTCTGGTTTTCTTTCTAGAATCCGCACAATTTGCCGCTCTTAAGGACATTTGGTAGTGTCAGTAGCAATTTCCATGTAGAATTTCAGTGTTATATATGTTAGCGTTTCTTGAAAGCTATGCAATATATCATAATGAAACTTCTACCACTTATATATCAGTCTCTTATAATTTAGAAACCACAATAAAATCATAAATAAAGTTAATAACTTTTGTTTTATTGATATTCCAATAAACACAAAAATTTCAAAAATGTTCACGCATTTTCTTCTTTAGGTGCCCTTTTCTCCTAAACAGTTGAAGTAATACACTTGAAACTTTGATATTTTTGAGCAATTTCATGAAAGTGGACTATATGAAGCTTTCACTAGCTCATTAGAGCAGTATATCCTGCATATGAACAAGGCCGCGCCGTGGCTCAGTGGTTAGACCACTTGGCTCTCACCAAGGCGGCCCGGGTTCGATCCCAGGCGACCGCAAATTGAGATTGGTGGTGGACAACACGGCGCTGGGACGGGTTTTCTCCGGGACCTCGGGTTTCCCCCGCCATCTCATTCCACCGGTGCTCCATCTTCATCTCATGTATCATCAGTGTCACCGCCTGCGGTGCCGTATGTAGTAAAAGCGGGCGTTAAACACTACACATTCACACATTCATGCATATGAACAAAAACATCAAAGATCTGTCTATTATATCTTTCTAGAAAAGTGTACCTAAAGTTTTAAAAAAGCAAGTTAGGGTAAACGGCAATGTAACATATCCAAAATTCAAAACAATGCTGGTCCATATTCCTGACCCCAGTTGTCTCAGCATCCTCTCTCCTCCTCTTTTCACCTCTCATCCTAATTCTTGCTTCCTTAGACACTTCCTGCACTTGTTTTTCTGCTCCTCTTACTCTTGATGCGTCAATGTTTTCAAAGGCACAGTCAAAAGTAAAACCTCGTTACAGTCCAGTTTTCCTAAATACAGCTTCCTGTTTAGTATCACGATCATTAAAACATACCACAGTCTCCATCACAGCAAATTTAATAGTTTTACTGCCAACATACACAGACTTTGGAACTCTTTCCCACATTAGGTGATTGAAGCTCTCGTTTGGGTTTTGGCACGACCATGTACCCTTTCATATTATTTCTCTTTTATCTAAGTCTTCTGCCCATTCTTTTTTGTGCATGTCCAACACACTATAGCTCTTTCACTTGCACCCCTTGTCTATATACATTGGCTACTTGGACCCTTAGAAAACCTTTGTAGTCCCCATCCCCTAAATAACTCTGCTTGTTATAAGAGAAGAGAAAACACAGAGTAAAAAGGGGGCGTGAGTGTCTGGCCGCCATATTTAAAACCCCATTTAGATACACTTACTACGTAGATTTATATTAAGCAAAAACAAAATATCTATATTTTCCTCCAAAACCACTACGTACAGACACAAACGTGTCTTTTCGAAAACTTTGATATGTGCTTACGTCACAGTCAAGATTCTTTGCAAATACTTCATCCATATAATAAGGAATTTTGTCACTAACATCTTTAAATATCAATTTTTACTTAAACATTCAAGTTCATTTTAAGCTTAATCGTGTAAAAATGATAAAATTTGTAATTATGTGCACTTTAAAACATCACACAAAAGCCCGCAAGGACATGAAACACATCCCAAAACTTAATTTCTATCCTAATTAAAAGAAACAGGGGTCTGCATTGCATACATATCAAATATAACATTACAGTATATAAAAACGAAAACATTAAATATATCTCTTTTTGTAAAATGTATTAAAATAACTATAATAACATATAAGAGAAATAGATTATAACTAAACAGTTACGCTTTTGTTTTGGTTTCCGTAGTCACTTGTTCTTGTTTTAGTAAACAGTATCTCTCAGTTACCAACTGTTGGTTTATGATAATATGACGTGTTGGTACAGATGATGTGATGGAAGACATTCTCGTAAACACGTGTCTCATCTCGAAATATTCCCTTGACCTTAATCGGACAACGTAAACCGCTCACATATTGCATCTCCACTTACTTTCTGTTACGTGGTACGTGGGCAACGTTGTATTGCACTCAAAAATGGCTCTAAATATTTTTCTTATAATACAATATGTTTAAAAGGTTTCCATGACAAATTAAATGTATATATTGAATTTTCTGAGAATGTTCTCAGAGGTCCTCTTCCTTCAAGATAACTTTTGTATAACTATAAGCTGCGAGCGACAAAATATTACTGCACAACAATGTAGATCTTGTCAAGGAATACAATGTATATCAAACATCTTTTTGTGCAGTAAACCATTTGTGATATATTCTTTCTTATTTGTTTTATTTGGTACTTATACTTTTCTCAAATGGCAAGCTTACATTCATTTTAACACTATGGCATGCAAAGAGAATGTCATTACAAATACATCACATAACGACCAAAACATTTGACTATCACCTAAAGTCTACTGTATTCCCAATAAGATAATGTTTATCTTGAAGTAGATAGAGCAATAAGTGTTTGCACAAGAGTAGAGAAAGTCATGTATACATCACATAACGACCAAAACATTTGACTATTACTTAAAGTGTACTGTATTCCCAATAAGATAATGTTTATCTTGAAGTAGATAGAGCAAAAAGTGTTTGTACAAGAGTAGAGAAAGTCATGTATACATCACATAACGACCAAAACATTTGACTATTACTTAAAGTATACTGTATTCAGAATAAGATAATGTTTATCTTGAAGTAGATAGAGCAATAAGTGTTTGTACAAGAGTAGAGAAAGTCATGTACACATCACATAATGACCAAAACATTTGACTATCACTTAAAGTATACTGTATTCCCAATAAGATAATGTTTATCTTGAAGTAGATAGAGTAATAAGTGTTTGTACAAGAGTAGAGAAAGTCATGTATACATCACATAACGAACAAAACATTTGACTACCACTTAAATCTACTGTATTCGCAATAAGAAAATGTTTATCTTGAAGTAGATAGAGCAATAAGTGTTTATACAAGAGTAGATAAAGTCATGTATACATCATATAACGACCAAAACATTTGACTATCACTTAAAGTCTACTATATTCCCAATAAGATAATGTTTATCTTGAAGTAGATAGAGCAATAAGTGTTTGTACAAGAGTAGAGAAAGTAATGTATACATTTCATAACGACCAAAACATTTGACTATCACTTAAAGTCTACTCTATTCCCAATAGGATAATGTTTACCTTGAAGTAGATAGAGCAATAAGTGTTTGTACAAGAGTAGAGAAAGTAATGTATACATTTCATAACGACCAAAACATTTGACTATCACTTAAAGTCTACTGTATTCCCTATAAGATAATGTTTATCTTGAAGTAGATAGAGCAATAATGTACAAGAGTAGAGAAAGTCATATATACATCACATGACGACCAAAACATTTGACTATCACTTAAAGTCTACTGTATTCCCAATAAGATAATGTTTATCTTGAAGTAGATAGAGCAATAATGTACAAGAGTAGAGAAAGTCATGTATACATTTCATAACGACCAAAACATTTGACTATCACTTAAAGTCTACTGTATTCCCAATAAGATAATGTTTATCTTGAAGTAGATAGAGCAATAAGTGTTTGTACAAGAGTAGAGAAAGACATGTATACATCACATAACGACCAAAACATTTGACTATCACTTAAAGTCTACTGTATTCCCAATAAGATAATGTTTATCTTGAAGTAGATAGAGCAATAAGTGTTTGTACAAGAGTAGAGAAAGTCATGTATACATTTCATAACGACCAAAACATTTGACTATCACTTAAAGTCTACTGTATTCCCAATAAGATAATGTTTATCTCTGAAGTAGATAGAGCGATAAGTGTTAGTACAAGAGTAGAGAAAGTCATGTATACATCACATAACGACCAAAACATTTGACTATCACTTAAAGTCTACTGTATTCCCAATAAGATAATGTTTATCTTGAAGTAGATAGAGCAATAAGTGTTTGTACAAGAGTAGAGAAAGTCATGTATACATTTCATAACGACCAAAACATTTGACTATCACTTAAAGTCTACTGTATTCCCAATAAGATAATGTTTATCTCTGAAGTAGATAGAGCGATAAGTGTTAGTACAAGAGTAGAGAAAGTCATGTACACATCACATAATGACCAAAACATTTGACTATCACTTAAAGTCTACTGTATTCCCAATAAGATAATGTTTATCTTGAAGTAGATAGAGCAATAAGTGTTTGTACAAGAGTAGAGAAAGTCATGTATACATTTCATAACGACCAAAACATTTGACTATCACTTAAAGTCTACTGTATGCCCAATAAGATAATGTTTATCTCTGAAGTAGATAGAGCGATAAGTGTTAGTACAGTGTTTATGATTGACTTTCTCTGCCGTGCGGCTATGGAGGCAGTTTCTACACGCATATTGTAAAGTTTTGCCTACATGGGTAAAAGGTAGAAGGTGAGCAGAGCACACAAATGTCCTTATGGGCCTTTAACACATGTAACTTTAGTTTAATGATCTATTACAGTACTAGTTCAAGTCCTGCAAGTTCCAGAGAGCACTTGTTGTAAACTTTACAACACAACCCTGACCTACATAACTTATGCAAGTGGTGTTTACGAGGGATTCACAGTTCCAAGTGGTTAACCTGTGTTTTACGGCGTCCAGATTCAGGCTAATGGAATGTTACGGAACTTAACTACATTTATGACGTCATTACGAGCATTTTATGTGCCTGGATGAAGTTCAAAAGAATCGTTGCGTATCTCGCGGGACCAAAAAGAACGATACGCCCTTTTCTGGTTCTTACACGAGTGTAAGATAAGAAACGTGACTGTATTTAGCTCACTGAACTACTGTTTTATAAATTAAAAGATATTAGTACATTCAAGGACTTAGCTGCCAGGATTGACTACCATATTTGATAAATGTTGTGACTTTGTGGTTTCGTAGAATTAAAAGGCCGAGTTACACTGAGATACACTGTTCAGTTATCACATAATAACACAATCTTCCAAGGTCGATGACAATAACAAACCGTGACGCTGATTACATCCTTAGCTCTCGTTACAACAACACAGCTGGCTGTCTCTCATTTCACAACACTGTTTCACAACTCGCAACTGCCTCTTGGCCAACCGTCGCCTCTTTAAATACTTCACAGATAATAGACCAGAACGCGAACAATCTCTATCAGTCCAGAAGCAACTAGAAATTTCCATTTATATCAGTTTGTATGTTTCGGCAGACCCTTATCTGCCTGTTATCTTTGTTCGCGGGCTCTTGGTATTCACACTGCCCTCCTATCAGTTTCTTTTGTATAAACAAGCCACACGGTCGTAGATATGGGTTCGCGACACTGTTCCCTCCTCGTCGTCCCGAACAGCACCATCTTAGAGGGCCAGACTACCCAGGTGTACCACCATCTTCCTTCGGGGCACCTTCTGGATGCAGTAGATCACGTCGTTAGTCCTCTTCACCACCTGGTACGGTCCTTACCATGGCTGTTGAAGTTTTTCGATTGTTCGGTTAGCTCCCAGGTGTTCACCTGAAGTACCGGCGTGCACTTCCTCCAAGACCTCTGAGACCTTACTTCGGGGAAGTACTAACTGTTGTCTCTGCGTCTTCCCGTAGGCGATTCCCATACCCGGAACAACACGCCCTCTCTGATCTTCAGTGAGTCCCATTGGGCCGAGTACGACTTTTAGGTGGCGCTCCTCAGTGGGATGTCCTCCCAGGTTGGTCTTGTCCCTGCCTTCACTTCTCTCAAGAGTGGTCCCAAGTGTGCGTCCGCCAGCTGCTCCCTCTTCAGGCCTGCGCTATCCCAGCCATCCGCAGGCACTGCCGTGACTACTCGGACTGCTGCGGCACGCTCCTTCTCTTCCACTCTTGTGCATTGGCCGCACTCCTCTGGGCAGGGTCTTCGGGACATGGCGTCAGCGTTACCGTGGCTCTTCCCTCTACGATGTTCAGAGGCGAAGTCGTACTCCTGCAGCCTCTGAACCCAACGTGCTGTCTGGCCTTCCAGGTTTCTAAAGCTCAGTAGCCAAGTTAGGGCGGAATGGTCACTCCTCAGGTGGAATGGCTGACCGTACAGGTACTTGTGGAAGTGCTACAATGTCTTTACTACCGCCAGTAACTCTCGGCGGTTGACGCAGTAGTTCATCTCTGCCTTGGCTGAAGACGCGTTGGTGTCGTCTCAGCAGTTGTCGTAACTTCTCGAGCTGTTCTGCGGTCAGATGATCGGCCGCCCTCTCCAGTAAGCCTTCCAGCCGGGACCCAGGTGTTGCGTTGGCACCGGCTCCTGTGTCTTGTCGATTGCTGTCACGATGACCACGGGCTCGCACGTCCCCATCTCCGTTCCCGCCTGGACGTCGTGATCGATGTCCGCTAGGTTAAGCAGCCTCACTGGCACCTCTCGGCACGGCAACAATGTTCTTCATTCGCTGCCCTTCCAGTCACGCCGTCACCGCCAGGCATCTACATCGAAAGTGAACTGGGGGACAATCAACGGCGGTTAAATCCTCGATAAATTTCTACGGTCGTCGATGACACACAAACGACCTTACATCGCAGTGAAGTCAGTGTTTAACCACGGTAAATTATTGATCGAGAATTATGTACGCGATCATTGGGTAAATAGCATTATCTTCCATCGAGCCAGCGAAGAAAAAAAGAGAAAAACGTTTTTATTTCCGGTTTGCAAAACATCACGTTAGATGTAGGTTGCACAGAGGACTAAGGAAGTTATGATAGAAGATGAATGAGAGGTAGAGACAGAAAACACAATGAGTCAGTGACATTTTATAAGGATGCGGAGAAAATGTAATGCATAATAAACGAGAATTAAAAGTTCATAGGACTAGAGAGGACTTGTGTCTTTTTTATTTTTATCGCCGCCGATGTGGAGTGGTAGAGAGGAGAAATAATAGGAGAGGACAGGAGAGACTGGATAAGAGAAGGAGAGAAATAGATGGAGAGAAGAGAGTGGGAGAAGATAAGAAGGGAAGGACACAGAGGGAAACACAAGTTGAAAGAGAGTTAAGATTAGGAGAGAAAAGTGCGAGAGAATAAAGGAGAGGGTAAGAATGTAGAGAAAGTAGAAAACGTTAGAAGAGAGAATGAACTGCGAAGTTCACATGGAGGTCAAAACTTGGTCTATTCTACCTATGGCCCCAGTGGGACAATCCCGCGAGGAAGAATGAGGTGAAAGGTGATCCCAAGAAAACACGAGTGCAGAAATCCCGGTCGGCTTAGAAGAGGATGAACAAGAGAGAGAAATAGAGACGGGGGCAAAGAGGGAGGAAGTGAAGGAGAGTTAAGAAAGAGGTAGGAGATAGAGGAGAAAATGAAAAGCGGAGAGAGCGAGAAAAGGAGATATCGTCAAAAATTATCCAATTTAACGCAGCAATACCAGTCTGGGTAAAACTGCAAATAGAAGAGGTAAGAAGTTCCAAATTAATTAATTATTGAACATTTGACTTCAGTTTTACACAAGAACATTGAAGAGGTTAGTCACACGTCTGTTGTTGACTTCTAGACTTTTGTAATCTCTACTGCCTTCAAATGTTTAACAGTTACGTGACTTGCTGTACAGTTTCCGTTTCATTCTGATCGAAGCAGGTATACATAAACGTAAGGCATAAAGGAAGATGTTTAAAAGCGGGATACAATATACTACGTTAAGAAGTATAACGCAGTGATTGAAAGAGTAACAAAAATCACATATCTAGGTTTGATTCTAGACAGTACGCTCACATGGAAGGACCATATCATGCATGTAAAAAATAAGATTCTTCCTGTGTTAGCTGTAATTCACAGGCTGAAATTCAAAGGATTCAGTGTAAATCATTTACGAAGTATCTACCATGCTTTAATTCAATCTCATTTGGATTACTTAAACATCTTATGGGGTAACGCTGTTAAATATTTAATTCATGACCTCGAAGTACTTCCAAATCGTGCCTTGAAAATAATCTACAATCTACCCTTTAGAACAAACACAAAAACACTCTATCATCTAACTAACATTTTACCATTACAAGTAAACATAGAGTTGTCCTTGATAATATATCTCCACAAAATTAAAAATAATCTTCTAAAGTCCAGTCTAACATTTGAAAGCTCCTCACATATATATATAATACAAGAAATACAGGAAACTTAACAAAACCAACAGTGAACACTTCTACTTATGGCCTGAACAGCTTAACCTCACACGTTATCAACTTATATAATGCGCTGCCACTGGAACTGAAAGGCTGCAGGAACATAAAAGGTTTTAAAAGGAAAGTTGCTGAAAATTTACTGAAGGCATATATAGTTAGTTAGTTACTAACACTCCCCACATGGCAACCTTGGCCTTCGGGGTAACCTCACCCCACCAAGTGATGACCGGACCCATTTCTCAGGTGGAGGCACCCAGAGGGCGGTGTCCATTACCTCCGATGATAGGGTGATAGTGAAGATGGCGGTGAGGTGAGAGGACCTACAGTTTTTACCGTGGACTCCGAACCACGTTGGGCATAGGGGATACTTCACATGTGCTAGACAGAGGTGAAGGCGTGGATAGGGCCGACTTAAAATCGCCAACCCCAGAGCCGGGAATCGAACTCGGGACCCTTAGAACGGGAGCCGCGAACGAAACCACCGCGCTACCCCGGCGCCCCCTGAAGGCATATATTGATAGCTGATAAAGTGTTACACATTTATAGCTGGTTTGAAAGATGAACTGTTTAAAAATTAATATGGATTAATGTCCCATAGAATATGTAGCTCCTATTTTTCTGTTAAGTTCTTTGTTACTGTTATTTCTTGAGTTATGGTGAATGTCTGTATCTTTGTATGTTTCATATATGTTATTCTTGTACGGTAATTCATTCCTACTATGAAAATGTAATATAAGTATTGTTAAGGGCTGTTTGCCATTATTTTATATATTTTTGTACTGTTCCCTAGCATGAGCTATGGCTCTGGGAACCTTTTCAGATAACAATAAATAAATAAAATAAATAAGAATTCCATACTCTCTCCATTGCATCGAACAAATGAATACCAAGAGGTCTTTTCTTGCATTTCATACCAATAATAACGCTAGAACCTACAAATGGTTATTACGGGGGCTGTACATAAAAAAATAATCACATTTTTTGAAAATGTACCTTTACTCATCCTCATAATTATGATGTCCCTTCTCAAAATAGTCTCCCCTGAATGCGATGCACTTGTTCCAGCGTTTCTGCCAGTCTTCAAAGACATGCTGGAAACCAGTTTAGATAGATCCTTCAAAATCGCATTCCCCACTGCTTCTGGTGATGGATAATGCCTCCCACGATGGCGTTTTTGGAACTTAGAGAATAGAAAAATGTCACATGAGGCTAAATCCAGACTATAGGGAGGGTGAGGGATGTACTTCACGTTAATTTTTGCAAGATATTCAGCAACAACATTGGCAATATGCGGCCGCACATTATCCTAGTGCGGCATCCAGCCTGCTTCACGGAAATGTGGTCTTTTGCGCCTGATATGGACTTGCAATATTTTCAGGACATCCCTGTAGTATTGTCCAGTTACTGATGTGTGTGCAGGTACAACATCTGATAAATCATTCCATGAATATCAAAGAATGAGATGACCATAACTTTCCCAGCACAAGCAACCACTTTTGCTTTTTGGGGGGTTGGTGACGAAGGAGATTTTCACACTGAGCTTTGCTGTTTGCTCTCAGGATCAGAATGATGTAGCCAAGTTTCATCAGCAGTGATTACGTTTGAAAGAAACTCCGGATCTTCCTCTAACATCAACTTTAACTGCATGTTACCTCCATTGCAGCGGTAGGCGATACTGAACATGTCTGAACTTGCCTGGTTCTCACAGGCAGGAACCAGAAGTACCAACAATGAAACTACTACGGCATGTTTGTTTCACATTAAGCTAACAGAATATAATAACATTGAATTTTAGTGCGAAAAATTATAACCGTAAAAAATTATGATAATTATTTATTGAACAGCCCTCGTAGCTTAAAAAGGTTAGTCTAAATAAATTTTACAGAGATCCTTCTCTAATAATGCACCTTCTGTATGAGTACCCTGGGCGAAACATCGACAAGAAGTGTCTTCGTCAGGTTGATAAGAGCTGAACCCTGCACAACTAGGATCTGGGTCAATGTTATCCTAGTGATACATGGACTGCATCTTAGAGCGAGACAGAACACCGCAGCAAACTTCCAGACTACTGACACATGAAAAGGAAATAAAGAAACCTCAATCCATCCCTATTACAAAACATTATCTACTTATTGATAATGTAAATAAATGCTCAATTCATATTTACGCATTGCAGTTCATGATGCAGCAAACATCATTAAATACGAGGATGGTCTGAAAAGCTTTCGAACTAATAACCATACAAGACATTTTTTCAGACCTTTTCCTAACATAGTCTCCTTGTAACTCCACACACACACGCTTCTCCCAGCGCTGTTCCCATCTCTGTAACCCGTCCAAACAGTACTCGACGTTTTTCAACATAGTCTCCTTGTAACTCTACACACTTCTCCCAGCGATGCTCCCATCTCTGTAACCCGTCCAAATAGTACTCGGCGTTTTTCAACATAGTCTGCTTGTAACTCTACACACTTCTCCCAGCGATGTTCCCATCTCTGTAACCCGTCCAAATAGTCCTCGGCGTTTTTCAACATAGTCTGCTTGTAACTCTACACACTTCTCCCAGCAATGTTCCCATCTCTGTAACCCGTCCAAATAGTACTCGTCGTTTTTCAACATAGTCTCCTTGTAACTCTACACACTTCTCCCAGCGATGCTCCCATCTCTGTAACCCGTCCAAATAGTACTCGGCGTTTTCCAACATAGTCTCCTTGTAACTCTACACACTTCTCCCAGCGATGCTCTCATCTCTGTAACCCGTCCAAATAGTACTCGGCGTTTTTCAACATAGTCTCCTTGTAACTCTACACACTTCTCCCAGCGATGCTCTCATCTCTGTAACCCGTCCAAATAGTACCCGGCGTTTTTCAACATAGTCTCCTTGTAACTCTACACATTTCTCCTAGCGATGCTCCCATCTCTGTAACACGTCCAAATAGTACTCGGCGTTTTTCAACATAGTCTCCTTGTAACTCTACACACTTCTCCCAGCGATGCTCCCATCTCTGTAACACGTCCAAATAGTACTCGGCGTTTTTCAACATAGTCTCCTTGTAACTCTACACACTTCTCCCAGCGATGCTCCCATCTCTGTAACACGTCCAAATAGTACTCGGCGTTTTTCAACATAGTCTCCTTGTAACTCTACACATTTCTCCTAGCGATGCTCCCATCTCTGTAACCCGTCCAAATAGTACTCGGCGTTTTTCAACATAGTCTCCTTGTAACTCTACACACTTCTCCCAGTGATGCTCCCATCTCTGTAACACGTCCAAATAGTACTCGGCGTTTTTCAACATAGTCTCCTTGTAACTCTACACACTTCTCCTAGCGATGCTCCCATCTCTGT
Organism: Mantis religiosa; assembly: GCA_030765055.1. Lineage (NCBI taxonomy): Eukaryota > Metazoa > Arthropoda > Insecta > Mantodea > Mantidae > Mantis > Mantis religiosa. Next base: position 22,165,701 of record CM060949.1, read on the forward strand.
AACCCGTCCAAATAGTACTCGGCGTTTTTCATCATAGTCTCCTTGTAACTCTACACACTTCTCCCAGCGATGCTCCCATCTCTGTAACCCGTCCAAATAGTACTCGGCGTTTTTCATCATAGTCTCCTTGTAACTCTACACACTTCTGCCAGCGATGCTCCCATCTCTGTAACCCGTCCAAATACTACCCGGCGTTTTTCAACATAGTCTCCTTGTAACTCTACACACTTCTCCCAGCGGTGTTCTCATCTCTGTAACACGTCCAAATAGTACTCGGCGTTTTTCAACATAGTCTCCTTGTAACTCTACACACTTCTCCCAGTGATGCTCCCATCTCTGTAACCCGTCCAAATAGTACTCGGCGTTTTTCAACACAGTCTCCTTGTAACTCTACACACTTCTCCCAGCGGTGTTCTCATCTCTGTAACACGTCCAAGTAGTACTCGGCGTTTTTCAACATAGTCTCCTTGTAACTCTACACATTTCTCCTAGCGATGTTCTCATCTCTGTAACACGTCCAAATAGTACTCGACGTTTTTCAACATAGTCTCCTTGTGACTCTACACATTTCTCCCAGCGATGCACCCATCTCTGTAACCCGTCCAAATAGTACTCGGCGTTTTTCAACATAGTCTCCTTGTAACTCTACACATTTCTCCTAGCGATGCTCCTATCTCTGTAACACGTCCAAATAGTACTCGGCGTTTTTCAACATAGTCTCCTTGTAACTCTACACACTTCTCCCAGCGATGCTCCCATCTCTGTAACACGTCCAAATAGTACTCGGCGTTTTTCAACATAGTCTCCTTGTAACTCTACACATTTCTCCTAGCGATGCTCCCATCTCTGTAACACGTCCAAATAGTACTCGGCGTTTTTCAGCATAGTCTCCTTGTAACTCTACACATTTCTCCTAGCGATGCTCCCATCTCTGTAACCCGTCCAAATAGTACTCGGCGTTTTTCAACATAGTCTCCTTGTAACTCTACACACTTCTCCCAGCGATGTTCTCATCTCTGTAACACGTCCAAATAGTACTCGTCGTTTTTCAACATAGTCTCCTTGTAACTCTACACATTTCTCCCAGCGATGCTCCCATCTCTGTAACACGTCCAAATAGTACTCGGCGTTTTTCAACATAGTCTCCTTGTAACTCTACACATTTCTCCTAGCAATGCTCCCATCTCTGTAACACGTCCAAATAGTACTCGGCGTTTTTCAACATAGTCTCCTTGTAACTCTACACATTTCTCCTAGCGATGCTCCCATCTCTGTAACCCGTCCAAATAGTACTCGGCGTTTTTCAACATAGTCTCCTTGTAACTCTACACATTTCTCCTAGCGATGCTCCCATCTCTGTAACACGTCCAAATAGTACTCGGCGTTTTACAACATAGTCTCCTTGTAACTCTACACACTTCTCCCAGCGATGCTCCCATCTCTGTAACACGTCCAAATAGTACTCGGCGTTTTTCAACATAGTCTCCTTGTAACTCTACACATTTCTCCTAGCGATGCTCCCATCTCTGTAACACGTCCAAATAGTACTCGGCGTTTTTCAACATAGTCTCCTTGTAACTCTACACATTTCTCCTAGCGATGCTCCCATCTCTGTCACCCGTCCAAATAGTACTCGGCGTTTTTCAACATAGTCTCCTTGTAACTCTACACACTTCTCCCAGCGATGTTCTCATCTCTGTAACACGTCCAAATAGTACTCGGCGTTTTTCAACATAGTCTCCATGTAACTCTACACACTTCTCCCAGCGATATTCTCATCTCTGTAACACGTCCAAATAGTACTCGGCGTTTTTCAACATAGTCTCCTTGTAACTCTACACACTTCTCCCAGCGATGTTCTCATCTCTGTAACACGTCCAAATAGTACTCGGCGTTTTTCAACATAGTCTCCTTGTAACTCTACACACTTCTCCCAGCGATGTTCCCATCTCTGTAACACGTCCAAATAGTACTCGGCGTTTTTCAGCATAGTCTCCTTGTGACTCTACACACTTCTCCCAGCGATGTTCTCATCTCTGTAACACGTCCAAATAGTACTCGGCGTTTTTCAACATAGTCTCCTTGTAACTCTACACACTTCTCCCAGCGATGTTCTCATCTCTGTAACACGTCCAAATAGTACTCGGCGTTTTTCAACATAGTCTCCTTGTAACTCTACACACTTCTCCCAGCGATGTTCCCATCTCTGTAACACGTCCAAATAGTACTCGGCGTTTTTCAACATAGTCTCCTTGTAACTCTACACATTTCTCCCAGCGATGTTCTCATCTCTGTAACACGTCCAAATAGCACTCGGCGTTTTTCAACATAGTCTCCTTGTAACTCTACACACTTCTCCCAGCGATGTTCCCATCTATGTAACACGTCCAAATAGTACTCGGCGTTTTTCAGCATAGTCTCCTTGTGACTCTACACACTTCTCCCAGCGATGTTCTCATCTCTGTAACACGTCCAAATAGTACTCGGCGTTTTTCAACATAGTCTCCTTGTAACTCTACACACTTCTCCCAGCGATGTTCTCATCTCTGTAACACGTCCAAATAGTACTCGGCGTTTTTCAACATAGTCTCCTTGTAACTCTACACACTTCTCCCAGCGATGTTCCCATCTCTGTAACACGTCCAAATAGTACTCGGCGTTTTTCAGCATAGTCTCCTTGTGACTCTACACACTTCTCCCAGCGATGTTCTCATCTCTGTAACACGTCCAAATAGTACTCGGCGTTTTTCAACATAGTCTCCTTGTAACTCTACACACTTCTCCCAGCGATGTTCTCATCTCTGTAACACGTCCAAATAGTACTCGGCGTTTTTCAACATAGTCTCCTTGTAACTCTACACACATCTCCCAGCGATGTTCTCATCTCTGTAACACGTCCAAATAAAACTCGGCGTTTTTCAACATAGTCTCCTTGTAACTCTACACACTTCTCCCAGCGATGTTCTCATCTCTGTAACACGTCCAAATAGTACTCGGCGTTTTTCAACATAGTCTCCTTGTAACTCTACACGCTTCTCCCAGCAATGTTCTCATCTCTGTAACCCGTCCAAATAGTACCCGGCGTTTTTCAGCATAGTCTCCTTGTAACTCTACACACTTCTCCCAGCGATGTTCTCATCTCTGTAACACGTCCAAATAGTACTCGGCGTTTTTCAACATAGTCTCCTTGTAACTCTACACGCTTCTCCCAGCAATGTTCTCATCTCTGTAACCCGTCCAAATAGTACCCGGCGTTTTCAACATAGTCTCCTTGCAACTCTACACACTTCTCCCAGCGATGTACTCATCTCTGTAACCCGTCCAAATAGTACCCGGCGTTTTCAACATAGTCTCCTTGTAAATCTACACACTTCTCCCAGCGATGTTCTCATCTCTGTAACCCGTCCAAATTTTACTCGGCGTCTTTCAACATAGTCTCCTTGTAACTCTACACACTTCTCCCAGCGATGTTCTCATCTCTGTAACCCGTCCAAATAGTACCCGGCGTTTTCAACATAGTCTCCTTGCAACTCTACACACTTCTCCCAGCGATGTACTCATCTCTGTAACCCGTCCAAATAGTACCCGGCGTTTTCAACATAGTCTCCTTGTAACTCTACACACTTCTCCCAGCGATGTACTCATCTCTGTAACCCGTCCAAATAGTACCCGGCGTTTTCAACATAGTCTCCTTGTAACTCTACACACTTCTCCCAGCGATGTTCTCATCTCTGTAACCCGTGCAAATATTACTCGGCGTTTTTCAACATAGTCTCCTTGTAACTCTACACACTTCTCCCAGCGATGTACTCATCTCTGTAACCCGTCCAAATAGTACCCGGCGTTTTCAACATAGTCTCCTTGTAACTCTACACACTTCTCCCAGCGATGTTCCCATCTCTGTAACCCGTCCAAATAGTACCCGGCGTTTTCAACATAGTCTCCTTGTAACTCTACACACTTCTCCCAGCGATGTACTCATCTCTGTAACCCGCCAAATAGTACCCGGCGTTTTCAACATAGTCTCCTTGTGTACTCTACGCACTTCTCCCAGCGATGCTCCCATCTCTATAACCCGTCCAAATAGTACTCGGCGTTTTTCAACATAGTCTCCTTGTAACTCTACACACTTCTCCCAGCCATGTTCCCATCTCTATAACCCGTGCAAATATTACTCGGCGTTTTTCAACATAGTCTCCTTGTAACTCTACACACTTCTCCCAGCCATGTTCCCATCTCTATAACCTGTGCAAATATTACTCGGCGTTTTTCAACATAGTCTCCTTGTAACTCTACACACTTCTCCCAGCGATGTTCCCATCTCAATAACCCGTGCAAATATTACTCGGCGTTTTTCAACATAGTCTCCTTGTAACTCTACACACTTCTCCCAGCGATGTTCTCATCTCTATAACCCGTGCAAATATTACTCGGCGTTTTTCAACATAGTCTCCTTGTAACTCTACACACTTCTCCCAGCGATGCTCTCATCTCTGTAACACGTCCAAATAGTACTCGGCGTTTTTCAACATAGTCTCCTTGTGTACTCTACGCACTTCTCCCAGCGATGCTCCCATCTCTATAACCCGTCCAAATAGTACTCGGCGTTTTTCAACATAGTCTCCTTGTAACTCTACACACTTCTCCCAGCCATGTTCCCATCTCTATAACCCGTGCAAATATTACTCGGCGTTTTTCAACATAGTCTCCTTGTAACTCTACACACTTCTCCCAGCGATGTTCTCATCTCTATAACCCGTCCAAATAGTACTCGGCGTTTTTCAACATAGTCTCCTTGTAACTCTACACACTTCTCCCAGCGATGCTCTCATCTCTGTAACACGTCCAAATAGTACTCGGCGTTTTTCAACATAGTCTCCTTGTAACTCTACACACTTCTCTCAGCGATTCTCTCATCTCTGTAACCCGTCCAAATAGTACTCGGCGTTTTTCAACATAGTCTCCTTGTAACTCTACACACTTCTCCCGGCGATGTTCTCATCTCTGTAACCCGTCCAAATAGTACTCGGCGTCTTTCAACATAGTCTCCTTGTAACTCTACACACTTCTCCCAGCGATGCTCCCATCTCTGTAACCCGTCCAAATAGTACTCGGCGTTTTTCAACATAGTCTGCTTGTAACTCTACACACTTCTCCCAGCGATGTTCCCATCTCTGTAACCCGTCCAAATAGTCCTCGGCGTTTTTCAACATAGTCTGCTTGTAACTCTACACACTTCTCCCAGCAATGTTCCCATCTCTGTAACCCGTCCAAATAGTACTCGTCGTTTTTCAACATAGTCTCCTTGTAACTCTACACACTTCTCCCAGCGATGCTCCCATCTCTGTAACCCGTCCAAATAGTACTCGGCGTTTTCCAACATAGTCTCCTTGTAACTCTACACACTTCTCCCAGCGATGCTCTCATCTCTGTAACCCGTCCAAATAGTACTCGGCGTTTTTCAACATAGTCTCCTTGTAACTCTACACACTTCTCCCAGCGATGCTCTCATCTCTGTAACCCGTCCAAATAGTACCCGGCGTTTTTCAACATAGTCTCCTTGTAACTCTACACATTTCTCCTAGCGATGCTCCCATCTCTGTAACACGTCCAAATAGTACTCGGCGTTTTTCAACATAGTCTCCTTGTAACTCTACACACTTCTCCCAGCGATGCTCCCATCTCTGTAACACGTCCAAATAGTACTCGGCGTTTTTCAACATAGTCTCCTTGTAACTCTACACACTTCTCCCAGCGATGCTCCCATCTCTGTAACACGTCCAAATAGTACTCGGCGTTTTTCAACATAGTCTCCTTGTAACTCTACACATTTCTCCTAGCGATGCTCCCATCTCTGTAACCCGTCCAAATAGTACTCGGCGTTTTTCAACATAGTCTCCTTGTAACTCTACACACTTCTCCCAGTGATGCTCCCATCTCTGTAACACGTCCAAATAGTACTCGGCGTTTTTCAACATAGTCTCCTTGTAACTCTACACACTTCTCCTAGCGATGCTCCCATCTCTGTAACCCGTCCAAATAGTACTCGGCGTTTTTCATCATAGTCTCCTTGTAACTCTACACACTTCTCCCAGCGATGCTCCCATCTCTGTAACCCGTCCAAATAGTACTCGGCGTTTTTCATCATAGTCTCCTTGTAACTCTACACACTTCTGCCAGCGATGCTCCCATCTCTGTAACCCGTCCAAATACTACCCGGCGTTTTTCAACATAGTCTCCTTGTAACTCTACACACTTCTCCCAGCGGTGTTCTCATCTCTGTAACACGTCCAAATAGTACTCGGCGTTTTTCAACATAGTCTCCTTGTAACTCTACACACTTCTCCCAGTGATGCTCCCATCTCTGTAACCCGTCCAAATAGTACTCGGCGTTTTTCAACACAGTCTCCTTGTAACTCTACACACTTCTCCCAGCGGTGTTCTCATCTCTGTAACACGTCCAAGTAGTACTCGGCGTTTTTCAACATAGTCTCCTTGTAACTCTACACATTTCTCCTAGCGATGTTCTCATCTCTGTAACACGTCCAAATAGTACTCGACGTTTTTCAACATAGTCTCCTTGTGACTCTACACATTTCTCCCAGCGATGCTCCCATCTCTGTAACCCGTCCAAATAGTACTCGGCGTTTTTCAACATAGTCTCCTTGTAACTCTACACATTTCTCCTAGCGATGCTCCTATCTCTGTAACACGTCCAAATAGTACTCGGCGTTTTTCAACATAGTCTCCTTGTAACTCTACACACTTCTCCCAGCGATGCTCCCATCTCTGTAACACGTCCAAATAGTACTCGGCGTTTTTCAACATAGTCTCCTTGTAACTCTACACATTTCTCCTAGCGATGCTCCCATCTCTGTAACACGTCCAAATAGTACTCGGCGTTTTTCAGCATAGTCTCCTTGTAACTCTACACATTTCTCCTAGCGATGCTCCCATCTCTGTAACCCGTCCAAATAGTACTCGGCGTTTTTCAACATAGTCTCCTTGTAACTCTACACACTTCTCCCAGCGATGTTCTCATCTCTGTAACACGTCCAAATAGTACTCGTCGTTTTTCAACATAGTCTCCTTGTAACTCTACACATTTCTCCCAGCGATGCTCCCATCTCTGTAACACGTCCAAATAGTACTCGGCGTTTTTCAACATAGTCTCCTTGTAACTCTACACATTTCTCCTAGCGATGCTCCCATCTCTGTAACACGTCCAAATAGTACTCGGCGTTTTTCAACATAGTCTCCTTGTAACTCTACACATTTCTCCTAGCGATGCTCCCATCTCTGTAACCCGTCCAAATAGTACTCGGCGTTTTTCAACATAGTCTCCTTGTAACTCTACACATTTCTCCTAGCGATGCTCCCATCTCTGTAACACGTCCAAATAGTACTCGGCGTTTTTCAACATAGTCTCCTTGTAACTCTACACACTTCTCCCAGCGATGCTCCCATCTCTGTAACACGTCCAAATAGTACTCGGCGTTTTTCAACATAGTCTCCTTGTAACTCTACACATTTCTCCTAGCGATGCTCCCATCTCTGTAACACGTCCAAATAGTACTCGGCGTTTTTCAACATAGTCTCCTTGTAACTCTACACATTTCTCCTAGCGATGCTCCCATCTCTGTCACCCGTCCAAATAGTACTCGGCGTTTTTCAACATAGTCTCCTTGTAACTCTACACACTTCTCCCAGCGATGTTCTCATCTCTGTAACACGTCCAAATAGTACTCGGCGTTTTTCAACATAGTCTCCTTGTAACTCTACACACTTCTCCCAGCGATATTCTCATCTCTGTAACACGTCCAAATAGTACTCGGCGTTTTTCAACATAGTCTCCTTGTAACTCTACACACTTCTCCCAGCGATGTTCTCATCTCTGTAACACGTCCAAATAGTACTCGGCGTTTTTCAACATAGTCTCCTTGTAACTCTACACACTTCTCCCAGCGATGTTCCCATCTCTGTAACACGTCCAAATAGTACTCGGCGTTTTTCAGCATAGTCTCCTTGTGACTCTACACACTTCTCCCAGCGATGTTCTCATCTCTGTAACACGTCCAAATAGTACTCGGCGTTTTTCAACATAGTCTCCTTGTAACTCTACACACTTCTCCCAGCGATGTTCTCATCTCTGTAACACGTCCAAATAGTACTCGGCGTTTTTCAACATAGTCTCCTTGTAACTCTACACACTTCTCCCAGCGATGTTCCCATCTCTGTAACACGTCCAAATAGTACTCGGCGTTTTTCAACATAGTCTCCTTGTAACTCTACACATTTCTCCCAGCGATGTTCTCATCTCTGTAACACGTCCAAATAGTACTCGGCGTTTATCAACATAGTCTCCTTGTAACTCTACACACTTCTCCCAGCGATGTTCCCATCTATGTAACACGTCCAAATAGTACTCGGCGTTTTTCAGCATAGTCTCCTTGTGACTCTACACACTTCTCCCAGCGATGTTCTCATCTCTGTAACACGTCCAAATAGTACTCGGCGTTTTTCAACATAGTCTCCTTGTAACTCTACACACTTCTCCCAGCGATGTTCTCATCTCTGTAACACGTCCAAATAGTGCTCGGCGTTTTTCAACATAGTCTCCTTGTAACTCTACACACTTCTCCCAGCGATGTTCCCATCTCTGTAACACGTCCAAATAGTACTCGGCGTTTTTCAGCATAGTCTCCTTGTGACTCTACACACTTCTCCCAGCGATGTTCTCATCTCTGTAACACGTCCAAATAGTACTCGGCGTTTTTCAACATAGTCTCCTTGTAACTCTACACACTTCTCCCAGCGATGTTCTCATCTCTGTAACACGTCCAAATAGTACTCGGCGTTTTTCAACATAGTCTCCTTGTAACTCTACACACATCTCCCAGCGATGTTCTCATCTCTGTAACACGTCCAAATAAAACTCGGCGTTTTTCAACATAGTCTCCTTGTAACTCTACACACTTCTCCCAGCGATGTTCTCATCTCTGTAACACGTCCAAATAGTACTCGGCGTTTTTCAACATAGTCTCCTTGTAACTCTACACGCTTCTCCCAGCAATGTTCTCATCTCTGTAACCCGTCCAAATAGTACCCGGCGTTTTTCAGCATAGTCTCCTTGTAACTCTACACACTTCTCCCAGCGATGTTCTCATCTCTGTAACACGTCCAAATAGTACTCGGCGTTTTTCAACATAGTCTCCTTGTAACTCTACACGCTTCTCCCAGCAATGTTCTCATCTCTGTAACCCGTCCAAATAGTACCCGGCGTTTTCAACATAGTCTCCTTGCAACTCTACACACTTCTCCCAGCGATGTACTCATCTCTGTAACCCGTCCAAATAGTACCCGGCGTTTTCAACATAGTCTCCTTGTAACTCTACACACTTCTCCCAGCGATGTTCTCATCTCTGTAACCCGTCCAAATTTTACTCGGCGTCTTTCAACATAGTCTCCTTGTAACTCTACACACTTCTCCCAGCGATGTTCTCATCTCTGTAACCCGTCCAAATAGTACCCGGCGTTTTCAACATAGTCTCCTTGCAACTCTACACACTTCTCCCAGCGATGTACTCATCTCTGTAACCCGTCCAAATAGTACCCGGCGTTTTCAACATAGTCTCCTTGTAACTCTACACACTTCTCCCAGCGATGTACTCATCTCTGTAACCCGTCCAAATAGTACCCGGCGTTTTCAACATAGTCTCCTTGTAACTCTACACACTTCTCCCAGCGATGTTCTCATCTCTGTAACCCGTGCAAATATTACTCGGCGTTTTTCAACATAGTCTCCTTGTAACTCTACACACTTCTCCCAGCGATGTACTCATCTCTGTAACCCGTCCAAATAGTACCCGGCGTTTTCAACATAGTCTCCTTGTAACTCTACACACTTCTCCCAGCGATGTTCCCATCTCTGTAACCCGTCCAAATAGTACCCGGCGTTTTCAACATAGTCTCCTTGTAACTCTACACACTTCTCCCAGCGATGTACTCATCTCTGTAACCCGCCAAATAGTACCCGGCGTTTTCAACATAGTCTCCTTGTGTACTCTACGCACTTCTCCCAGCGATGCTCCCATCTCTATAACCCGTCCAAATATTACTCGGCGTTTTTCAACATAGTCTCCTTGTAACTCTACACACTTCTCCCAGCCATGTTCCCATCTCTATAACCCGTGCAAATATTACTCGGCGTTTTTCAACATAGTCTCCTTGTAACTCTACACACTTCTCCCAGCCATGTTCCCATCTCTATAACCTGTGCAAATATTACTCGGCGTTTTTCAACATAGTCTCCTTGTAACTCTACACACTTCTCCCAGCGATGTTCCCATCTCAATAACCCGTGCAAATATTACTCGGCGTTTTTCAACATAGTCTCCTTGTAACTCTACACACTTCTCCCAGCGTTGTTCTCATCTCTATAACCCGTGCAAATATTACTCGGCGTTTTTCAACATAGTCTCCTTGTAACTCTACACACTTCTCCCAGCGATGCTCTCATCTCTGTAACACGTCCAAATAGTACTCGGCGTTTTTCAACATAGTCTCCTTGTGTACTCTACGCACTTCTCCCAGCGATGCTCCCATCTCTATAACCCGTCCAAATAGTACTCGGCGTTTTTCAACATAGTCTCCTTGTAACTCTACACACTTCTCCCAGCCATGTTCCCATCTCTATAACCCGTGCAAATATTACTCGGCGTTTTTCAACATAGTCTCCTTGTAACTCTACACACTTCTCCCAGCGATGTTCTCATCTCTATAACCCGTCCAAATAGTACTCGGCGTTTTTCAACATAGTCTCCTTGTAACTCTACACACTTCTCCCAGCGATGCTCTCATCTCTGTAACACGTCCAAATAGTACTCGGCGTTTTTCAACATAGTCTCCTTGTAACTCTACACACTTCTCTCAGCGATTCTCTCATCTCTGTAACCCGTCCAAATAGTACTCGGCGTTTTTCAACATAGTCTCCTTGTAACTCTACACACTTCTCCCGGCGATGTTCTCATCTCTGTAACCCGTCCAAATAGTACTCGGCGTCTTTCAACATAGTCTCCTTGTAACTCTACACACTTCTCCCAGCGATGTTCTCATCTCTGTAACCCGTCCAAATAGTACCCGGCGTTTTCAACATAGTCTCCTTGCAACTCTACACACTTCTCCCAGCGATGTACTCATCTCTGTAACCCGTCCAAATAGTACCCGGCGTTTTCAACATAGTCTCCTTGTAACTCTACACACTTCGCCCAGCGATGTACTCATCTCTGTAACCCGTCCAAATAGTACCCGGCGTTTTCAACATAGTCTCCTTGTAACTCTACACACTTCTCCCAGCGATGTTCTCATCTCTGTAACCCGTGCAAATATTACTCGGCGTTTTTCAACATAGTCTCCTTGTAACTCTACACACTTCTCCCAGCGATGTTCCCATCTCTGTAACCCGTCCAAATAGTACCCGGCGTTTTCAACATAGTCTCCTTGTAACTCTACACACTTCTCCCAGCGATGTACTCATCTCTGTAACCCGCCAAATAGTACCCGGCGTTTTCAACATAGTCTCCTTGTGTACTCTACGCACTTCTCCCAGCGATGCTCCCATCTCTATAACCCGTCCAAATAGTACTCGGCGTTTTTCAACATAGTCTCCTTGTAACTCTACACACTTCTCCCAGCCATGTTCCCATCTCTATAACCCGTGCAAATATTACTCGGCGTTTTTCAACATAGTCTCCTTGTAACTCTACACACTTCTCCCAGCCATGTTCCCATCTCTATAACCTGTGCAAATATTACTCGGCGTTTTTCAACATAGTCTCCTTGTAACTCTACACACTTCTCCCAGCGATGTTCCCATCTCTATAACCCGTGCAAATATTACTCGGCGTTTTTCAACATAGTCTCCTTGTAACTCTACACACTTCTCCCAGCGATGTTCTCATCTCTATAACCCGTCCAAATAGTACTCGGCGTTTTTCAACATAGTCTCCTTGTAACTCTACACACTTCTCCCAGCGATGCTCTCATCTCTGTAACACGTCCAATAGTACTCGGCGTTTTTCAACATAGTCTCCTTGTGTACTCTACGCACTTCTCCCAGCGATGCTCCCATCTCTATAACCCGTCCAAATAGTACTCGGCGTTTTTCAACATAGTCTCCTTGTAACTCTACACACTTCTCCCAGCCATGTTCCCATCTCTATAACCCGTGCAAATATTACTCGGCGTTTTTCAACATAGTCTCCTTGTAACTCTACACACTTCTCCCAGCGATGTTCTCATCTCTATAACCCGTCCAAATAGTACTCGGCGTTTTTCAACATAGTCTCCTTGTAACTCTACACACTTCTCCCAGCGATGCTCTCATCTCTGTAACACGTCCAAATAGTACTCGGCGTTTTTCAACATAGTCTCCTTGTAACTCTACACACTTCTCTCAGCGATTCTCTCATCTCTGTAACCCGTCCAAATAGTACTCGGCGTTTTTCAACATAGTCTCCTTGTAACTCTACACACTTCTCTCAGCGATTCTCTCATCTCTGTAACCCGTCCAAATAGTACTCGGCGTTTTTCTACATAGTCTCCTTGTAACTCTACACACTTCTCCCAGCGATGCTCTCATCTCTGTAACCCGTCCAAATAGTACTCGACGTTTTTCAACATAGTCTCCTTGTAGCTCTACACACTTCTCCCAGCGATGCTCCCATCTCTGTATCCCGTCCAAATAGTACTCGGCGTTTTTCAACATAGTCTCCTTGTAACTCTACACACTTCTCCCAGCGATGCTCCCATTTCTGTAACCCGTCCAAATAGTACTCGACGTTTTTCAACATAGTCTCCTTGTAACTCTACACACTTCTCCCAGCGACGCTCCCATTTCTGAACACGTCCATATAGTAGTCGGCGTTTTTCAACATAGTCTCCTTGTAACTCTACAAACTTCTCCCAGCGATGCTCCCATTTCTGTAACCCGTCCAAATAGTACTCGGCGTTTTTCAACATAGTCTCCTTGTAACTCTACACACTTCTCGCAGCGACGCTCCCATTTCTGAACACGTCCATATAGTAGTCGGCGTTTTTCTCTGCAAAATAATTGTTCACGAAGGTGATTGCCTCTTCATTTGACGAAAATCTCTGTCCTCCGGACGCAATTTTCAGATGAATGATAAAAAAAAATGCGCTTGGGGCTAGATCTGGTGAGTCAAGCAGTTCAAACCGTAATTCGTGGATTTTCGCCATTACAATCGCTGAGGTGTGAGACGGTGCGTTGTCTTGGTGAAACAGCATTTTTGTTTTCAGCAAATATGGCCGTCTTTTCCGCAAGTTCTGCCTTCAGCTTGTCAAGTAATGATACGTAGTGTGCTCCTGTAATGGTTGTTCCGTTTATAAGATAATCGATTATTATAACGCCATGACTATCCCAAAAGAACACACTCCATCTCTTTCCCAGCCGAAAAATCTCTTTCCCAGCTCTTTTTGAAGTCGGTTCTGCCTTTGCAGTCTACTGTTTGGGCTGTATTTTTGTTTCGGGCGTATACTGGTATATCCAAGTTTCATTTACATTAATTAATCGGCGCCAAAACTTGGAATTATTGCGCCTAAACTGCGGCAACAGAGCGTTGGAAATGTTCATTCGGACACGTTTTTGGTCTAACGTGAGCAAACGCGGTACCCAATTCACGGAGAGCTTTCTCGTGTCTAAATGTTGATTTAATATGTGATAAACACGTTCTTTTGACATGTTCATAGCCTCTGATATCTCTCTCACTTTAATTCGGCGGTCGTCTAGCAGCATTTGGTGAACTTTGGCGATGTTTTCGTCGGTAGTTGCAGTTTTGGACGTGTCGAATGTTCATCCTCTCCCAAGCTCTTAAGGCCACGTTTAAATTTAGCTGCCCAAAATTTCACTGTGGTAAATGATGGTGCAGAGTCCCCATACACTGAATTCAACACATCTTAGATTTGCGTAGGCGTATTGTCTTTCAAAAACAAATATTTAATGACAGTTCGATACTCGATTTTGTCCATTTTCAAAAACCACTCACATCAACCCACTCAAACGACTGTTACATAACAACTGAGCGTCAAAATGGCTGAAACTTTAATAACTGTCAACAGATGAACAACGAAATTCATTACGAGTGCTGCCATATTCATGTTGAGGTTGGAAACTTTACAAACCACCCTCTATTGTAAATGGTTCAAAACGTGGCGAGTAGTATTAAACACTAACAAAAGCGAAACGAAAATATTCTTAAGATTTTATCAGAATCTATCCCTAGCGGAACTGCAGGGAAAGCAACTAACTTGGCAGCTTCCAGAAATATTCAGTCAAATATTTAGGAGTAATGTTAGACACTAAATTGACCTGGAACTCTCACATATCTTACATTTTAAGTTCCTTATACGCCCCATAATTTCTTACGCTGCTTCGCCCCCTTCTCTCTCTCTCTCTCTCTCTCTCTCTCTCTCTCTCTCTCTCTCTCTCTCTCTCTCTCTCTCTCTCTCTCTCTCTCTCTCTCTCTCTCTCTCTCTCTCTCTCTCTCTCTCTCTCTGCGATTCATAGAGAGCAATTCCCTGCCAAAGTAAAAATCACGTGTTAACATTTAGGGAAGTAAATCTGAGGTTTTGCTGTACAAAGTTCGCCTTGAGGTTACAGAACGGCTGTAACATTTATAATTGAGAACAAAGCACTATCGATCGTTGGTAACATCAGATAACGGGATCTGATCAAGAGCTGCTTCTGGTTGATGACACTTGTGTCGCTGTCTACTTGCCACTAAACTCTTTATTTGCATTTTATTAACTCACCTTCCTAGCTGTTACACGTTGTACAGTCAACTTTAACCTTACAATCCGCTTCAAACAAAGCTCAGAACTGCAAGATAGAGCAATGAGGTACATCGAGCAGTTCTAGCGCAAACTTTCCGGGACATTCACAGCGTTTATCTACGTATTTATTGCTATATTTAGCGAATTTGGCCTTATCTTACTGGAATTATAGCCATATTTAAGGGCTGTTTCATAAACAATGATCATTTTTTATATAGAAAACGTATCTTTACTCATCCTCATAATTTTGATGATCCTTCTCAAAATAGTCTTCCCTGAATGCGATGCCCTTGTCCCAGTGTTTCTGCCAGTCTTCAAAGACATGCTATGAACCATTTTTGAGAGATCCTTCAAAATCGCCTCCGCAGCCTTCACCACTGCTTCTGATGATGGATAATGCCTCCTACTAAGGCGTTTCTTCAAGTTAGAGAATAGAAAAAGTCACATGGGGCTGAATCCGGACTATAGACAGGGTAAGGGATATACTTCACGTTGATTTTTGCAAGATATTCAGCAACAGCATTGGTAATATGCGGCCGCGCATTATCGTGGTACAGCATCCAGCCTGCTTCACGAAAATGTGGTCTTTTGCGCCTGATATGGACTTGCCATATTTTCAGAACATCCCTGCAGTATTGTCCAGTTACTGATGTGTGTGCAGGTACAACATGCTGATAAACCATTCCATGAATATCAAAGAATGAGATCACCATAACTTTCCCAGCAGAAGCAACCACTTTTGCTTTTTTGGGTGTTGGAAATGGAGGAGATTTCCACACTGAGCTTTGCTGTTTGCTCTCAGGATCAAAATGATGTAGCCAAGTTTCATCAGCAGTGATTACGTTTGAAAGAAACTCCGGATCTTCCTCTAACATCAGCTTTAACTGCATGCAGACCTGCCTGCCAATGTCCTTTTGTTTGGGAATCAACAGTCTTGGAACCCATCGTGCACAAACACGTCTCATGTGTAATGTTTCTGTCACCAACGTGTGGGTGGCACCCAATGAAATGTTCAGTATTTCATAAAGTGATCTTAAGGTAATTCGTCGATCCTCTCTCACAATGGCAGCAGCAGTGTTGATGTTTACTTCCGTAAGAGCAGTAACTGGAGCAGTAACACTGTATAGGCCTCAACTGAAGATTTGTTGAGACGAAAGTAGAATTTCAAAGCCGCATATTGTTCCTCGCGTGTTACCTGCATTGCAGCAGTAGACGATACTGAACATGTCTGAACTTGCCTGGTTCTCACAGGCGGAAACCAGGAGTACCAACAATAAAACTACTACGGCGTGTTTGTTTCATATTAAGCTATGTAATAAGATAGAATTTTAGTGCGAAAATATTGACCGTAAAAAAAATTATGATCATTCTTTATTGAACAGCCCTCGTATTTATTTATATTACCATATTTCAGTAACTGATGTACGAGATCGCCTTTCTACCACTCGTTAGCTCTTCTTTTACTTAGAGTAGATTCACACAATCAACATTTCAGACGTGGTACTGTACTTTATTACATTTTAAGCAAATGTAATACACATTATGTAAAAATTCGCCAAGCAGTCCAAAAGACGTATAGTCAACGCTAAAGTAAACATTCAAAACAGTTGAAAGTGCAAACGTGGATCAGAAACATGTGTACCAACAAACGTTTGAAAATCTAATGTATAATTACAGCGAAATTAAAGACTCCTGTCTATTTTTTCAGGTAGTATCTAAGCACACATTCTACTACACAGCTTACTACTTACCAATCAGTGATATATGCAGTAGTTCAGTGTACAATTAAGAGCTGGAAGCGCCATTTCCCCAAGAATTTCACGAGAAAAAGCACAAAAGCAAGAAAATTCATATCAAACAATATTTTATTTGCCCTAAATACATTTTCAAAATGTGTTACCAAACATCCGCAGTGCTGCCGACGATTTGATAGTTGCTTAGATTCGAGTGACCAGTTGCGCGAACTCATTCAGTTCTGTATTTACGCATTCCTAATCTTGAATACCATACTTAGCAGATTTCCGGAACCAATCACGACTCTTCGATAGTAACGAAGCACTGACAGATTTTGTCACGTGTAGTCTCCGTACCGTGTGGAGAAAAGTTTATCTTTTGTTTTATTTGCCGCCTCTTAAATATAACTATGAAAGTCACGCCTCACTACTGAACCTACGTGTGACTGTACAATAGAAAGAGTACTAAAGAGTAACCTTAGTTATTTGAGTCATTATTCTCTCTTATTTTAATCACAATTATTATTTGAAGCTTCCCTCAACTATGAAAGTCACGCCTCACTACTGGACCTACGTGTGACTGTACAATAGAAAGAGTACTAAAGAGTAACCTTAGTTATTTGAGTCATTATTCTCTCTTATTTTAATCACAATTATTATTTGGAGCTTCCCTCACTTTGAAAGTCTCGCCTCGCTACTGGAACTGCGTGTGACTGTACAATAGAAAGAGTACTAAAGGGTAGCCTTAGTTCTTTGAGTCATTATTCTCTCTTATTTTAATAACAATTATTATTTGGAGCTTCCCTCGTTTTGAAAGTCACACCTCGCTACTGGAACTACGTGTGACTGTACAATAGAAAGAGTACTAAAGAGTAGCCTTAATTCTTTCAGTCATCATTCTCTCTTATTTTAATGAAAATTATTATTTGGAGTTTCCCTCACTTTGAAAGTCACGCCTCGACACTGACAGATACGTGACAATAAAAAGTTTCACTCATAGGAAGTCGTGTTTACAAACCTCGTTTAAGATATAGAAGACTGTGTTGAACTGCATACAACAGTTTGCAGACGCCTTTGAGTAATGAACGGTACAAATTGAGAAGCCGCTCATTAGGCTTTGTCAAACTTGCAGCATTGTGCCGGTATTTATTGATCCATGTTCATGAGAACTACAGTTCCTGTAGTCTCAACTAGTTCCCGACGCTAATAGGGGACCGACAACCAGTAAACCAGACACAATCCATACATCTCTTGCGTAAATTACAAACTCTGGCATGCTTTACTTACACGACCTTCTCTACTCTTGTACAAACACTTATCGGTGTATCTACTTCAAGATAAACATTATCTTATTGAGAATACAGTAGACTTTAAGTGATAGTCAAATGTTTTGTTCGTTAAGTGATGTATACATGACTTTCTCTACTCTTGTACAAACACTTATTGCTCTATCTACTTCAAGATAAGCATTATCTTATTGAGAATACAGTAGACTTTAAGTGATAGTCAAATGTTTTGTTCGTTAAGTGATGTATACATGACTTTCTCTACTCTTGTACAAACACTTATTGCTCTATCTACTTCAAGATAAACATTATCTTATTGGGAATACAGTAGACTTTAAGTGATAGTCAAATGTTTTGTTCGTTAAGTGATGTATACATGACTTTCTCTACTCTTGTACAAACACTTATTGCTCTATCTACTTCAAGATAAACATTATCTTATTGGGAATACAGTAGACTTTAAGTGATAGTCAAATGTTTTGGTCGTTATGTGATGTATACATGACTTTCTGTACTCTTGTACAAACACTTATTGCTCTATCTACTTCAAGATAAACATTATCTTATTGGGAATACAGTAGACTTTAAGTGATAGTCAAATGTTTTGGTCGTTATGTGATGTATACATGACTTTCTCTGCTCTTGTACAAACACTTATTGCTCTATCTACTTCAAGATAAACATTATCTTATTGGGAATACAGTAGACTTTAAGTGATAGTCAAATGTTTTGGTCGTTATGTGATGTATACATGACTTTCTCTACTCTTGTACAAACACTTATTGCTCTATCTACTTCAAGATAAACATTATCTTATTTGGAACACCGTAGTCTTGGGGGTCACACTTGGGGCCAATTGGGGACCACACCCACTTGATGGGCCTGGGCCCACTTGGGAGACCAACCAATTTGGTGTTCCATCCCCATTCGGGGTCGGGCCCCCTTGGATGTCAAGCCCACTTGGGATGTCGAGCCCACTTGAGCGTCCGGCCCAGTTGGCGCGTTGGCCCCTACGGAAGGGGATGGGGCCAACTTGGTGTTCGGGCACACATCTGTGGTCGGACCCACTTAGCTTTCGGGCACATTGGTGTTTCGAGCCCACTTAGGCTTCGGGTCTATTTTTGGGGTCAGTTCCTCTTGGCGGTCAGTCCCACATTGGTGTTCGGGTGGACTTGGTGGTCCTGCTCACTTAGGGGTCAGCCCACTTGGGATCGGACCCAATTGAAGGGATGGGCATGCTAGGTAGAGTGAGCCCACTTGTGGTTGGGCCTACCTGGTTGTCGAAAGAACTTGGGGTCGGGCCCACTTGTGTGTCTGCCCTAACCTGGGAGTCGGGCCCTACTTTGGGTTGTAGCTTATATGGGCTTATATGGTTGTAGCTTATTTGAGGAGTGCGGCCCATTTGGGGGTCGGGCCCATTTGGGAACTGGCACCCTCTTGGGGTTCAGGCCCACTTGGAGTGTCGGACTCTCTTGTTTGCTCGAAACATCTTTTGGGTGGAGCCCACTTGGGATTTGTGCCTCTTGGGGGATCAGGCCCAATTGTGGGGCAGGCCGACTTGTATTACGGGCCATCATCCGGTTCGGGCTTACTTGGGTAGTTGGACCCACTTGGTAGTTTGGCACAAATGGGGGTCGGGTCCAATTGGGGAGACGTGCCTCCTGGGGTTCGGGATTATTTAGCTGCCAGGTCCACTTGGGCGTTCGGGCCAACTTGGTGGGAAGGGCTCATTTGGGTGTCGGGCCCACTTAAAATTCGGGGCAAATTGGAGGTCGGACCTATATGATGTGTCTGACCAATTTGGAGGTCGGACCCAAATTGGTGTCGGGCGCACTTGGGGTAGGGCCCACTTGAGTGGTCGGGCCTACATGGTGGGACGAGCCCACGAGACGGGTCTGGCTCTCTTGGGGGGTTGGGCACAATTAGGTGTCGAGCCCATATGGGGGGCGGTCCAACGTAGGTTCGGAATCACCTGGTAGTCGCAACAATTTGTTGGTCGGTCCCAATTGAGAGAAGGGCCCACTTGGGGTTATTGGACAGCTTGGGGTCAGCCTCATTTAGGCTGTCGAGCCCAATTGGGAATCGATTCCACTGGGGTGTCATCCCACTTGGTTTTCGGTTCCACTTGGTTTTAGGGCCCACTTGGGGTTCGGTCCAAAATGGGTGTTGGGCCCAATAGGAGGTCTGGCCCATTTCGGCGATTGGGCCCACCTCGTGGCCTGGCGCACTTTGGGCTCGAGCCCACTGGGGGTGTCGGGCCTACTTGCGGGGAAATAGGTCTTCTTCGGTTTGGGCCTTCTTGGGTTTCGCACCCACTTGGGCTTCGGACCCACATGGGGGGTTAAGACCACTTGGGGGGTCGGGCCCACTTGGTGTCAGGCCCATTTGGGGTTTTGGCAGATCTCGGATGAGTCCACTTGGTGGTGGAGCCCACTAGGGATAAGGGCCCACTTTGTGTGTAGGGTCCAACTCGGGGTGCGGCCCAATTAAGGTTCCAGTCCACTTGGTGTGTCGGGCTCACTTGAGGGCTAGGCCTCACTTAGTGGTCTGTCCTACTTGGTTGTCGGCGCTACTAGGGGTCGGGTCCAATTGCCGTGGGGCGCACTTGGGGGTTGGGCTCACCTAGGGTAGGCCCAATTGCTGATCGGTCCCACTTGGGGTCGGGGCCACCTGGTGTCGAACCTCGTGCCGTGCCTCCCCGCGATGTCCCGTCAGCTTGTCACCACAGTTTCCCTACGTTACCAAATTTGAAGCAGTGTGTGGTCTAGCCTAATCTCGAGCGAAAGTATTATCTTAAGCATGGGTATATAGCGGTAGGGATCACACTGGAATCCAAGTTTACGATTTGTTTCATAACTGCCACTTGTAATAATGTTTACGGATATCGGTAAGTTGCGGATCAATGTACACTGGTCTATATTAATGTCCAGACTTACCGTAGGTGAAACTACTCGATAACAGAATAATGAGTTATTCATTATTTACGTAAGAACAGATAATTCCTAATCATGTCAGGTCTTTCTTCCTCGACGACCAAGCTGTGTGTGATTCCTTTCAATAAAATGTGTCATTGACACTCCAGAATTTCCAAACCATATGGCACGTTGTAACTTTTATTCCACTGACAAGCTACTAAGGGTATTAAGAAAAGTCCTCTCCCCTTTTCAAAAGCGTCGACCATCTGGACCTCCCTCGAAGCCTACTTCCTCACAGTTAACTACTCAATCTATATCCTGTTTCACATTTAAAGAATATATCAAAAGTTCATATACAATCTATTTTGATTCTTAATTTATTTTATCCATAATTTCGATATCAAGCTTTTCCCTTATCCTGAAAGATAAATGTCTGGTAACTCTAAGCTCTATGTAGCCTGTACTCATTTGAACATCATTTCATTCATCGTCCGATATGACCTAACGTTGGAGGTTTTCTCTTATCCTGAAAGATAAATGTCTGGTAACTCTAAGCTCTATGTAGCCTATACTCATTTGAACATCATTTCACTCATCCTCCGATATGACTTAACGTTGGAGGTTTTCTCTTATCCTGAAAGATGAATGTCTGGTAACACTAAGCTCTATGTATCCTGTACTCATTTGAACATAATTTCATTCATCATCCGATATGACAAGGTTGGAGGTTTTCTCTTATCCTGAAAGATAAATGTCTGGTAACTCTAATCTCTATGTACCCTGTACTCATTTGACATCATTTTATTCATCTTCCGATATGGCTCAACGTTGGAGGTTTTCCCTTATTCTGAAAGATGAATGCCACGTAACTCTAAGCTCTATGTACCCTGTACTCATTTGAACATAATTTCATTCAACGCCCGATATCACTTAACGTTCGAGGTTTTCTCTTATTCTGAAAGATGAAAGTCTGGTAACACTAAGCTCTACGTACCCTGTACTCATTTGAACATCATTTCATTCATCGTCCGATATGACTTAACGTTGGAGGTTTTCTCTTATCCTGAAAGATGAATGTCTGGTAACTCTAAGCTCTGTGTACCCTGTACTCATTTTTTTAAATTATGTCCTCCAACGTTAAGTCATATCGAACGATGATATATAAAGGACATTGCAAGTACAGTTCTTTTCGCTGATGACACTAGTGTCCTGGTGACCAGTACAAATTTAAATGAGTGTTTAATTAAAATGAATTATGTTTTGAACTGTATGTCATGCTGGTTTAAAGCGAACAAATTATCTGTGAATCTAGACAAAACAAAAGTGGACAAATTTATAACCTGTCGAACATCACATACTGAAATAAAAATCGGGATTAATGATATGTTATTAGAAGAAATTGACAGCATAAAATTTCTGGGCCTTCAAGTGGACAGATGTTTAGATTGGAAAGCTCACATAAATTATATCTTACCTAAACTCTGATCTGCCTTTTATGCTATCCGAGAGCTGGTTAATGTGAGTTCTCCTGACACACTTAAATTAGTATATTATGCATACTTTAACTCATGGAATATTGTTTTGGACAAACTCAGTAGAAAGTAAAAAAAAAAAAAAAAAAAAAAAAAAAAATATATATTTCTTATGCAAAAGAGGGTTATAAGAATCATTACTAACCCCCACAACAGATGCCTGGGTAAAGATCTTTTTAGAACATTGAAGATATTAACGCTTCCTTGCATGTATATATTCTCGATCCTAAAAATATTTGTATGCAATCGTGCCTTATTTGCAACAAGTAATGTAATTCACAAAATAAACACTAGACAAAAGTATAATATCCATTATGCTATCCATTGTGCTAAACTTTCTTGCTTCCAGAAAGGTGTGCATTATGAAACTATCAACATATTTGGAGCACTTCCTAATGTTCTTAAAGAAAAAATTGATAATTTCGGTGCTTTTAAAAAAGCTGTTAGAGAGTACCTTTGCTCAAAATCTTTTTATTCTGTACAAGATTATCTGAATGACAAATTATCCTGATTTCATTCATCGTCCGATATAACTTAACGTTGGAGGTTTTCCCTTTTCCTGAAAGATGGATGTCTTATAACTCTAAGGTCTATGTACCCTGTACTCACTTGAACATCATTTAATTCATCGTCCGATATAACTTAACGATGGAGGTTTTCTGTTATCCTGAAAGATGAATGTCTGATAACTCTAAGCTCTATGTACCCTGTACTCATTTGAACATAATTTCATTCATCTTCCGGTATGAGTTAACGTTGGAGGTTTTCCCTTTTCCTGAAAGATGAATGTCTTATAACTCTTCCAGCTGTGAGATTTGTACTTACAAAAGCAGGAAAATGTTTCTGTAAATGTGATATACCTAAGGAGATTTGTGGTGAGATAATTCAAAGCTTGCGAAGCTACAGTTCCCAAGAATCGTTACCGTCGAAATACAATACAGTTTTTGTGATATTCTGACCAAGAGGGCCAATTTTAAAGTGATTGCAGTATTGCGTAATTTACACGATAATTTTATATTTACCGCTATTTAATGTGTAGTACGTGCTTGTAACATTACATCCAGGGACATTTTAAGCAGTTTGCCTTTCACGTTTCAAACCTCAACTTCGTTATGATTAGCGTTCTGCTTGGTCAGCATGCTTTAAGTGGTGGAAGAAATTGCGGAATTCTGCAGGTTTGCTAGTTCCGGTGCTGTTTAGGGATGAATTCGGTGCGTTTTCTTTTCCGTAGTTGGCTACACTACAGTCATGGTGTATTTCGATATAAATACGGTGATGTAATTTTGTCATTGCAGGAATAGGTATCAAAATATTGCAGCAATATGTCTCTATACAGAGAGGTAGGTAGTGAAATTATTTAAGCTCAAGACTGTATAATGTTTTTTTTTTTTTTTTCCTAAACTTAGACGATGATGATTAAAAGAAATGGAATGATGAACTGTGAGGTTATGTGAGAGGTTCATACCTCTTTAAATGATTGATAAATGATTTGAAGGTGTATTTGTCTTTAGTGGCAATGTAATGATCGGTTATTTTACCAGCAGAGATAAGATTGAGAGTACTATCATCTTATGCGAAGTAAATCAGATATACTAGTGTTTTTTTTTTGTTTTTTTTTTTTTTTTTTCTGTAGACCAAATTACTAAAATGCTTCGGAGCAGAAGCAATCAAGAGG
Organism: Mantis religiosa; assembly: GCA_030765055.1. Classification (NCBI taxonomy): domain Eukaryota; kingdom Metazoa; phylum Arthropoda; class Insecta; order Mantodea; family Mantidae; genus Mantis; species Mantis religiosa. Next base: position 22,189,692 of record CM060949.1, read on the forward strand.
ATGTTTTTGCAGCTTACAAGGTAAGAGGAAATTGTGTAATTGCGTCAGGCTTAAGTAAAGGTCCCATATACACGGTTCCTTGTAAATGCTGAAGAAGAATTTAAAAGAGGTAATACTGCAGATAAGCGGCGTGGAATTATGTTAGTAACGAATGACGTCTGTAAAACAAGTTGTTGGCAACTGCAGCGCTCCGATATACGCGAAAATAGCGGAGCGTTGCCAACACATTTACTTTTTATTATAAACTAGCGATACTGTAATGAGAATAGTGCGTAGTAAGTTTTGTTTATTATTATCATTATTATGTATTATTTATCATTGGACGTTGAATGGAATGGGTGGAATGATGCTTAATGGGCCCAGGATCAATAGAGCTTAGTTACCTGACATTCGTTTTTCAGAATAAGGGAAGAGCCCGAAAAAACCTTATCCAGGTAACTGAGCCTGACCGAAATTCGAACTTGGAACCTCTTGAACGTGAGGCTGACACGCTACCATCCACGCTACCCAGGCGGGCAGTAATAATAATATGATGATAATCATAATGATGATAATAATAATAAAAGTAGTAGTAGTAGTAAAGCTTACTATGACCTGAAAGGGTAGAGCCAGACTGAAAAAGTCAGTGCCATAGCTGAGATTTGAACCACAGATCTTCTGGTCTCCGTCCAGCTGCTCTAACCATTGAGCTACTATGGCCAACGTGCCTATATGACATTAAACTCTCCAACTGACTCTTGTTTTTCCCGGTAAACCACTAGGAGTTCTCATAAACACATGAGACAACTACCTTAATGACGACTTACTATGCTGTAAGTACTTTAAGGCCCGGACTTTATAGTTCGGACCACTATTAGGTACAACTGACTCGTGTTTTTCCCGGTAAACCACTAGGAGTTCTCATAAACACATGAGACAACTACCTTAATGGTGACTTACTATGCTCTAAGTACTTTAAGGCCCGGGCTTTATAGTTCGGACTACTATTAGGTACAACTGACTCGTGTTTTTTCCGGTAAACCACTAGGAGTTCTCATAAACACATGAGACAATTACCTTAATGACGACTTTCTATGCTGTAAGTACTTTAAGGCCCGGGCTTTATAGTTCGGACCACTATTAGGTACAACTGACTCGTGTTTTTCCCGGTAAACCACTAGGAGTTCTCATAAACACATGAGACAACTACCTTAATGACGACTTACTATGCTCTAAGTACTTTAAGGCCCGGGCTTTATAGTTCGGACCACTATTAGGTACAACTGACTCGTGTTTTTTCCGGTAAACCACTAGGAGTTCTCATAAACACATGAGACAACTACCTTAATGGCGACTTACTATGCTGTAAGTACTTTAAGGCCCGAGATATATAGTTCGGACCACTATTAGGTACAATTAATGGAAATTGTTCTTTCACACTAGCCATGTGTAGCACACACTATGAAAGTGCACTATGAAGAACATGAGTCAGTTGGGGAATTTAATGTCATGTTGGCACGTTGGCCATAGTAGCTCAATGGTTAGAGCGGCTGGACAGAGACCAGAAGATCCGTGGTTCAAATCCCAGCTATGGCATTGAATTTTTCAGTGTGGCTCTACCCTTTCATAGTGTGTCCTACACATGGCTAGTGTGAAAGAACAATTAATTTCCATTACTATGCCTATTCCCATTACATATCACTAGTTTATAATAGGAAAAATAAAAAGTGTTGGCAACATTCCTCTATATTCGCATATATCAGAGCCTCGCAGTTTGCAACAGCTTCTTTCTGTGAGTCATTCCTTACCAACATAACTATACACTGTCCTAATGCATCTGTACCAAATAGTTCTATAGGATTGAACATATAGACTTTTGGCAATGACTTAAATGGATCAATAAACTTAAGTGTTGACTTCTTTTATTATGTGTATGTAAAATTTTAAATTGCATTTGACTGTGAATTCTGAGGATTTCATTTTATAAAAAAAAGACAGTTTAAACCAAACTTTAATTTATTAAAGAATATCAGAATATCTCAAATTTATACCGTCTTTATGCCTATTGCTTTTTGTTGATATTCTTGTTCCATTATTAACACCATCTTCGTCGTTATCATCATAATAATTGTCATCTTCATATTCATGAATGTCTATCATATTGTCAGTGTTACTTTCAGCACATGCCAATCCAAGTTAACGAAAATCTGGGTTATGCAGACAATGACAGAAAAGCGATAAAAACTTGTACAACATCACCAAAATATTTTAATGTAGTTTATAAATTACTATTGGCACACTTTCACCTAAAGATACATACACTGTATGTACTGTAATAGCCTATGTATTTGTACTGTACTACAAACTAGTCGGTAGTAAAAAAGACAGTGAGATTCTGCTGTCTCAGTTTAGTGTATCGCTTATCTCACATCCGCTTTAACATTAGACGTTAATTTGTCTTGACTCAAAATAAAACATCAGTTTCACTTTGCTTGCTACTGCTTGTGTGTGGGTCATAACAGCAGCGAGCTTCTGCTCTCTCAGTTTAGTGTATCGCTTATCTCACATCCGCTTTAACATTAGACATTCCTTTGTCTTGACTCTCAAAATAAAACATCAATTTCTCTATGTTTGTTACTGCTTGTGTGTGGGTCATAACAGCAGTGAACTTCTGTTGTCTCAGTTTAGTGTATCACTTATATCAGATCCGCTTTAACATTAGATGTTCATTTGTCTTGACTCTCAAAATAAAACACCAATTTCTCTATGTTTGTTACTCTTGTGTGTGGGTCATAACAACAGCGAGCTTCTTCTGTCTCAGTTTAGTGTATCGCTTATCTCACATCCGCTTTAACATTAGACATTCCTTTGTCTTGACTCTTGAAATAAAACATCAATTTCTCTATGTTTGTTACTGCTTGTGTGTGGGTCATAACAACAGCGAGCTTCTTCTGTCTCAGTTTAGTGTATCGCTTATCTCACATCCGCTTTAACATTAGACATTCCTTTGTCTTGACTCTCGAAATAAAACATTAATTTCTCTATGTTTGTTACTGCTTGTGTGTGGGTCATAACAGCAGTGAACTTCTGTTGTCTCAGTTTAGTGTATCACTTATCTCAGATCCGCTTTAACATTAGACGTTCATTTGTCTTGACTCTCGAAATAAAACACCAATTTCTCTATGTTTGTTACTCTTGTGTGTGGGTCATAACAGCAGCGAGCTTCTGCTGTCTCAGTTCAGTGTATCGCTTATCTCACATCCACTTTAACATTAGACGATTTGTCTTGACTCTCAAATAAAACATTAATTTCTTTTATGTTTGTTACTGCTTGTGTGTGGGTCGTAACCATAGCTGGTTCATCAACACTGTCTCAATCTGAATACTCTTCATTTTCCTTTTCAGTAACACTGCATGATGTAATAATGCCTTCATCTGTAATCGGTTTATACCCTCCGTCATGTCAATGTCTTGTTCATCGGAACAGCCATCAATATTTTTAAAAAGCCTCTAAAATATTCTTCCACTCCTATTTTTTCTTCTTCTTCAAGCAGGCAACAACTTTATCAAAGTTTCTCTTCCAAGCTGGTCTTAAGCAAGTTGGGCGAGTGCAATGAATTCACCTGTGGGCAAGAGAATTCAAGAAATGTATCTTAGCAATAGCTAAGAAAGTCTTCATTTCCTATGCTAAACATTTTTTATTTCTTTCATACGTAATGCCAGTTATCCAGATGCCTGGGTAAATGAGGCTTTACTATACTTGTATTTAGAAGGCCTTATAGTGACAGAAGTTAACAATAGTATGAATAATAGGAGCTGTAGCTTTCCTGGCGGCATGAGTATTTCAGGTTCTCTTAGGCTTCAAGCCAGGTGTCGATGTGGTGGTGTACCAACGTTTTGGGAGTGACTTTGTGGGTTCGTGAAATGAAAAGTCCAATTGCACCACTCAAGAATGTTCTTTATTTCCACCGACTTACAGTTGAACACTTGCCAATTACACAGGATTACGTAATGCACACAATTACGATTCACCAGTTCATCCGTTACAATTCCACTTTGCTCCCGCGATTACGTACAATCCTCCGATGCACAATCTTCTCGTCCGTACACTAGCACTACACTCTTATGCTGCTTGCCAAGAACTCTCCGACTCCACTCATTCCAGCCCTTTTTATAGGAATATTATTGTCTTCTAGAAGTCTCTGGTTTCCGTGAATCACTGCGAAAATTCCAGATGGCAGGCGAAGGGGGAAGAGGCGGCCAGCGACAAGTGACACTCCTCAGTTAGTGACTGAGATTAATGAGGGGGTGTGGCTCGGCTGCCTCTGGTCCCTTCTCAGCTGTCGTTCGTCTGGCGTTCCGATAATTGGGTGACAATACATTATTCCCGTCTTCAGGGTATGCTGTACATTAGCTCCCGTAGGGGAGGGGATCCATCCCTTTCAGCTGCTGTGGTGCTAGTGCTGTGGACCTCTAGCACTCGTGGTACCTCTGATGTTACGAGAGGAACCTCGGGCCGAACATTCCAGCCTCTCCCTGAATGTGAGTTGTTCGGATTGGGTTGGACTCGAGGGGGCAGTGTGTTCCCGTTACCCGCAGGAGATCGGGTACCTCCGGCCAGGCTTCGGCCGCACGGAGGGGGCAGAGGGTTGCCTAAGAAGTCCCAGGTAGTAGAAGGTGTACTAGATCACCAGGCAGCCCCCACTGAGGTTATTTGGTAGTCTTCCTGCGGGGTTGACACGTGTAATGGCGTATCCACTTCCACCCGTCTTGACGTTGTTGATGGGAGAGCTTTTTAGACTCAAGGTATTGCCCCAAGGAAAGAACCCCAGAGTTCTCATCACCCCCGGGCTGATAGAGGCTGGAGTCTTGGGACTTTCGGATAGACCTCGCGCCAACTGTACATTTGAAGCCCAAGAGAACCTGGAATAGTACAAATATTTCTTGCACATTTACTACTAGGTGTGCATTTCTTTATGTTACAGATGTCGACTATTTGCTGATAACACTGACAACAGGAATATGGCTCAACAAAGCAGAAGTGTAATTGCTATGATTGTTAAGAACTTTATTCAGTCTTTGAGACCAAGAAGGTTTCGTGGTACAGAAGTTGGACGGGATTATTTTGGAAACACGTACTATGAGATACCAGCCGATCCACAAGGTGGAAGGCGGCGGACAGAAAGATGGTTTCAGCCAAGAAACAAGGAAGACTTTGATCAAGAAATTCCTGCTGAATGGGAGGCATGGTTGAGAGGTAGAAGGAAACAAGCTCCAACTGAAGAAGAAGTGTTGCAGAGTTTAGCCCTAATGCAGCAGAAAAAGGAAGGTGCTAAAGCAATTGAAGAAGAATATCAGTCAAAAAAGCATGGCGTGTTACAGAAAACTGTCAAAGGAATGGAGTCCTTTCCAAAATATGAGGAGTATGAGATAATGCCTGGTAAAAATAAACAAACTGAGAAACCAGAGTCTTGATGTAGACCCTTATAGCTACGGTATAATTACAGTAAAAAAATAGTCTTTTAGCAAGTCAGTGCCTATTTGTTTTTTGGTTACAAGATTATATTGCATGACCTGCAGTGGAAGTGACAAAGGCAACCAACTTTTTCCAGAGTATTTCACTTGCACCAAGTAGAGATTCATGCTAAGGCCTTTAGTTGTCTTTGGCATTCCTTGAATTAGGAAAAATAAAGGTACTCATTTAATGTACTGGGTTTTCTGAAAAATGTTTTAATTAAAAGTTATAAATAAAGGTGTTGTTAAAAGTGAAGCTATTTTGCATTAAAAGAGTTATTGAGTTGTACTTAAATAAAGCTCATCCTCAGCTGATTGGTGACTGACTACTATCTTCACAATCAGTTTTCAGGTGTACCTCTTGTAATTTGTAATTTATTTCTCATGTTTCCTATTACATCATCAAATGAAAATACAAAATCAAGATTACAATTATAAAATCCATACTGGAAAACGCCGAATATTCCTAAATTCTGAAAATGCTGCCATGTTGCTTGCCATTGAATAATAATTCAGTCCCCATACACCTAACCCTAGGTTTTTGTGTATTGGAGGTCCTCTTCTCCTTTTTACACTTCTACCATTTCACCTATCCTACTCTACATTTTTCTTTTAATTGTTCTTAGCCATCTCTCTTTAACGTTCCCTAAATAATTCCCTATATTTCTCCTGTTCTTTTCCCCTTTTACTGACAAAATTTTTCTAATTACTACTTTGCCTCCCAAATTGTCCCATTTACAGTACGCGCAAGATAAGTTGAGCGCTGGATTTACGGTGTGGTGCGGGCAGAGGGGAGGAAGCGAGAGCTAACGCTCTTTTGTTTCTGCAGTGTGGTCAACCTTGAAAAAAACAGTTCAGCAAAATAGCGAGTAAGATAAGCGAAGATATCACAAGTAACGTTGCATCCTCTGAAAACATTCCTTAGTTTTGCCCACGCCAGCTCAATAGCATTCAGATCACAGTTATACGGAGGTAGATAAATAATAATGTGTCCCCTTTCGAGAGCCATAACATCCACAAATGTTCATACAAATATAAATCATTTTCAAGTAAATGCTGATGCACATTACCATCACACTCGTAACAAGGATAAACTGGCACCAAACGAGCTTTTATGAAGGAAGCTTTAACTACAAAGGGACAGTGTTATGTAATAAACTTTCAAATTCATTTAAACAAGCTGCATCATTAAAACACTTTAAGAATAAGGTTAAGAAATTTTTGTATACACACTGTTTTTATACGGTTAATGAATTTTTAGAACTATAACCATGTAAATGATCACTGGGAGCATAGTACATTCACAATTCTGTAATATTTATATTATGACATTTCTTGTAGTAAATTAGTCTATGCAAGTACCACATGAAACCATAGAAAAGCTGCTTACTGTGTATACTGTATGTAATCAATTTGACTTTATGTATATACTGTATTTATACATTTTGACGTGTCTCATAACATGTACATGTTGCCAAGGACGAATTAAAATTCTAATTCTAACATATGATTTTATGTTAGCTAATTAACCTCGAAATTGATCAAAACGAAATATGGCAGGTATGATAAAGCTTAGCGTATTAGCCACTAGATGTCACTGTATGGCACATTTCAAATTTCAAAGTTGTCATCTATGTTTACGGAGTTAAACGAAACTTATCGAATGAGGACTTGGAGCCCAATCGCTCTTCTTATTGTGTTCATATTGTGACTTGGTGGGTTCGTAAAATTAAAAGTCCAATTTTCAAAAATCCCTAATGTTCTTTATTTGCATAGAAATACACTTCGTAGCAGCAGAGTTACACCACATGCATAACACTATCTACCAAGGTCGATGTCCACATAAATGGCATTCTGATTACATCAGCTCTTGTTACAACAGCACTCTACAATTGTTTACTCCTTACTGTGTTTACTACTGTTCACAACTAACTCTTGGCGAGTCATTGCCTTCTTAAATACCTCATTGATAAATTCGAGACTGTTCCAGAACAATAAAGAAACTGAATCAAGATGTCATCAGAAATTTCCATTTATCTCAGTTTGTTTATTTCGGCAGACCTTTATCTCCGGCGCTATGTTCATCTGCTTATGCAAGCTCTTTATCTCCATGAAACACCATCCGCCTGTTATCTATTTGCGCTGAAACTTTTTATGCTTGTTGCCGCGACAATATAGTACGTAGCCAAGCCTGCTCTCTCTCCATATCTTTGTTTGACTACAATACAATATACAATGGAAGTCTGCATTCTCTTCTCCACACAATGGACATTTATCTAGCTATCTATCTTGACCTATACCTTTCTGTCCGATTTACGTAGCCAAGCCTGCTCTCTCCATGATATTGATATATATAAGGGCGCTCAAGTATGGCGGTCATCAGCGCCCTTTAAAAAACTAGTCATGGCAAGAGCCAGATATAATACTTTCTAAAAACTATACAAGTGTAAAAAAAAACGATTAAAAATACACGTACATAAACAAAATCAATCAAACCCTACTAAAAATTTCGTTCACTATATCCTAAACTCTAAACTAGAAAAGAATCTACAAAGAATCTAATCGTCTCCACGCACGGCCTACACGTGGGTGGGCCTGTTGACCGTCTCCCTCAGCCACGATGAGGAGCCCACACGAGGGAGACTGTTGGCTCGGGACCCCGGTGCGCCAAACCCTTACCTACCAAAGTAGGCCCCTGGGGGGCTGCTCTCTCCATATCTTTGTTTGACTACAATACAGTATACAATGGAACTCTGCATTCTCTTCTCCACACAATGGACATTTATCTAGCTCTCTATCTTGACCTATACCTTTCTGTCCCATTTACGTAGCCAAGCCTGCTCTCTCCATATCTTTGTTTGACTGCAATATAATATACAATGGAAGTCTGCATTCACTTCTCCACACAATGGACATTTATCTAGCTCCCTATCTTGACCTATACCTCTCTGTCCCATTTACGTAGCCAGACCTGCTCTCTCCATATCTTTTTTTGACTACAATATAATATACAATGGAAGTCTACATTCTCTTCTCCACACAATGGACATTTATCTAGCTCCCTATCTTGACCTATACCTTTCTGTCCGATTTACGTAGCCAAGCCTGCTCTCTCCATATCTTTGTTTGACTGCAATATAATATACAATGGAAGTCTGCATTCACTTCTCCACACAATGGACATTTATCTAGCTCCCTATCTTGACCTATACCTTTCAAGTTTCTCACTCCTGTTCTCGCCCAAACAAAACCTTCTCGCCCTAACTTATTACATATGTCTATATATCTTTCCCTCGCCCAGGTTGTTTTTATTTCTCTATATAAGTTCAGTGAGTTTTTGTCACTTGTACTGGCAAAAATGTCTTGTCTGTCGATATCTTCTAATCTTAACTTCTTTCCAGAAGCCTCTATACCCATACTCTGCATTTATCCAAGAATGACCCATACCTATCTGCTTAGCCCGCCTCGGTAGCGTAGATGGTAGCATGTCTGCCTCACGTTCAAGAGGTCCCGAGTTCGAATCTCGGTCAGGGTGAGTTACCTAGATAAGGTTTTTTCCAGGGTTTTCCCTTATCCTTCCCGGCGGATGTCGGGTAACTCTAAGCTCCATGGACCCTGAACTCATTTGAGCATCATTTCACCCAATTCATTCACCGTCCAATATAACTTAACGTTGGGGCGGATGTAAATTAAAAAAAAAAAAAAAACCTATCTGCTTCAACACGTCATTCATTTTATGTGCCCAAGACCCTCTCCAGTTACTTCTGCTTTGATTATGAAAACATTCTTTAATAATATTGTCATCATGCAAGTTAGCGATTCTGTATAAATATTTCATTGCCCTTAACAAGATTTTAATTTTAGTAGAATGCCTGCCCAGTTCCAATTGTGCTGCCCCATTAGGTAATGCTATCGGTAATTCCAATATATATTTGCGAAAGAATCTGTGTACTTTATCAGTTTCTCTCCAAGCCACTTCTGCTCCCCATACCTCTGCTCCATGTAACTTTCTATTTTCTACTACTGCCATATAAATCCTCTCCAACCATTTGACATTTATATCTGGCAGTCTACTGTAACATGATCTTATCACCCTCATGGCCATTTTACCTTTTGCCACAGACATATTTTCTGTTTTTTCCAGTTACCAACTGAACTCAACCTTGTCCCAACCTTACCACCTCTATTTCTCTTCTATTAACTTCCCATTTCTCATCCTTATGCAACCTGTATCCTTTTTTTAAGACCATAATCTTGTACCTCTTGTAATTGGCTCCCTCTCTCAGAAATTTTTTTTTTTTTCCTAAGTGCATTATACCACTCACTGATGAACGACAAAATTTTAAACATGTGGAGTGCTTTTTACAATAAAAATCTTCTCCCATGTTGTAACTCACAAGTTTTCTTGTTAATGTTGTTGTTATACTAATGGCACTGGGGATTAGTTGATTTGCATTATTTTCCCCCTAGCTTCCCAATATAAAGCCTGTTTTGTTGTTAATAGCTTCAGTAATTTAATCTTCTCTCTGATAGGACAGGAACACTTCCAAAAATGTTCTTGTTTTTAATATTGATGTGAGTAAAGTTTTAATAAATTATAACTAAGTCTTTTAAATGTATTTCAGTTAACATATATGGATATCTAAGGGTTAATATAATTTTGAGTCAAACTAGTACTCAATGCTCCATTTATTGCCAGTATTTACCTAGTATGCATTTTGTTAGGACTTTCCTAACATCTTCAGCTAATGTTGACAATTGAATGTTGGCTATGTAAACTCCTTGGAGGTGATAGGGGCGTCTCTGTTGATATCTTGATGAGCTTGAAGTTTGGGTTCTATATTCAATTCAAAAAACAACAAAGATGCAAAGATGCCATGGCATTGAATTTTTCATGTCAACTCCTGAAGCACAATTAGTGCTCATGCGATGTTTGAAGATGCTATGATGATGCCTTTCTCACCTTTGGAGATGATCATGAAGAAATCTAGAAGTTTCTCCAGCAACTCTGGATCACTAGGCGCATCTGTAATTCATAAGCGATGTGTTCTTTTTCTTTCCCAAGGTTGCGGTAATGGGCTGATCAAGTTAATATTACAACTTTTTAAGAATGAACAAATAATACTTTCCTTATTAAATTATAGATGAATCGTATTTATTACACATAGACTTCACTCACGTACCTATATTGAGGACATGTTTCGCGAACCATCGTTCGCATCATCGGCTCTAATGCGCATAAGAGCCGATGATGCGAACGATGGTTTGCAAAACATGTCCTCAATATAGGTACGTGAGTGAAGCCGATGTGTAATAAATACGACTCATCTATAATTTAATAATTATTTCGCTTCACTGTGGTGTTCCAATACAGTTAAATTTCAGAATACTTTCCTTGTCCAAAGATGGAAATTTAATTCCTCATAAACATTTTTAAACTCTTTGATACAATTCTAAATATTAATGTAGTCTTTTTACAACCAGCGGTTGATGTTACGATGAACTATTTCTTTTCTTGCGCACACACTATTTATGCATCTTTGATGCACACACAAAATTGTTTCTGCACACACTTGGAGAAGCAAATACACGTCTCACGCCTAAGACGTTCATAAGCAGAATAAAATCTTTTAAAACATTTGACAACTTCTTATCATATTACGTTGTCAGGTTACACCATTACCTACCTTACATTATTTTTTTTATTACCAATACTAATCTCTTTGACTATTCTTAACAAAACATGAAGTATCTAAAATAACTGTTACACTCTAACACCTTAACCTGTATACGGCTAGTGTAAAGAAATGATTCATTTCTATCAGTTAAATATTAGGAGTTAAATGATGAAGCCTGGGACTCAAGTACTTACAACAGTAAGTCGCCACAAACAGTGTATCTCAAATGCGAGAGCCCCTAGTTGTTTACTGCGGAAATATGTGGGTCAGTTTGAGAATTTAATATCATGATGGCAAGTTGGCCATAATGGCTCAATGGGTAAGAGCAATTGGATGGAAACCAGTAGATCCATGGTTCAAATCCCAGCCATGGCATTGAATTTTTCATGTCGACTAGCAATCCAAGTAACTACTCTTTTATCAATCAGCAATAAAACTTCATACAGAAAATTAACATATCATTCCAGAGCTACACACCTTTTCCAAAAATTCTTCAAAGGACACAACATTACTTCGGCCTCACAGAACAAATTCAGTGTACAACACCTTTTGAAAGCATATAATACAAAGCAGATACCTACAGACAAAAAATCAAGTGTATACAAGATAAACTGCAAAGGCTGTGACAACTTTTACATTGGAAAAACTAAAAGGAATTTGAACATTAGGCTTAAAGAGCATTTTAGGAACATCAGGAACAAAGAAATAGATAAATCAGTGGTAGCATACCATTTTTGGAATGATAATCACAATATAAAACAAGAAATCCACTTATTAAGTGTTCAGGGTCCAACTGCTTTAATCACTTGGGAAAAAAATATTCATAAAGAAATATGAAAGAAAAACTGTTCAGTTTCGACACTACCTTTAAAGAGAGCCCAAACTTCAAATTTATCAAGATACCGACAGAGATAATCAAAATTCAACAGTTGACATTACCTGAGGAAGTTAGGAAGGTCCTAACCAAACATATTCTATACAAATACTAGCAATAAATGGAGCGTTGAGTACTAGTGTGACTCAAAATTATATTAATTTTATGCTTCATTGTATCATAGTCCTTACTCATAGGAATCTAAGGGTTAGTTTTACCAGCAACGATAAATGTAGCTGTGCTCAGGTTACCAAAAAACAAAGATGGTTGATGGCGTATCTGGGTGGCACATTTTAACTTAGTACCTTGATATAGGATATGTCAGTAAATTTACACTTTATATTACAAAGTTAAACATCAAATATACCTAACCTACATTCAGTTATAATGTAACACAAATTAGATTAATTATAAATGAGAGAAATGAACAAGCTAAGTAAATTCATGTTTTATGATTATCTGGATTTGTTAAATTGCAGATATTCCTTTATTGTGTAAAAGCTGTACTCCTGCAAGAAAGCCCTTGTTCTAGTTTTAAACACGTAGTTATCTGTGCTTTTGATGCCATTAGGAACGGAATTATAAACTATTGTACAGGAATGCAGTACTCCATTCTTAAACATTGTAGTTCTGATTGAGGTTAATATGCCTCGTGTAATGCACATGAAGACTTCCGTTGTTTTGAAAGTTAAATCTGTTTCTTTTTACAAATAAAGCTGTCTCCAGTATATTGTGACTTTGTGGGTTTGTAGTATTTAAAGTCCGACTTGCAGATTTTCAAAATGTTCTTTATTTCCATAGAAATACGCTCTGTTCTATTCTTACAGTAGTCACATTACATCACATACACAATCACAATCTACCAAGGTCGATGATCACACAAACAGCGTTCTGATTACATCTGTTTACTACATCAGCTCTCATTACAACACTTCTGTTTATGACTGACTCGTATCCATGGCTTCTTTTGATAGACCCATTCATGAATTCCAGACTGTTATAGAATTTTCTCTAACATGTCACCAGATAAAACACGAATGTTCTAGAATGTAACTATATCTGTGTCGGCAAGTCTTTTATCTCCCGCACTATGTTTATCTGCTTATGCAAGCTCTTTATCTCCACACTGTCTGCCTATCAGTTCTTTTGTGCAAACAAGCCGCGCAAACCATTTTTGCGCACATGCCACCAGTCGTAAAAAGGGATTTGCGACAGTATAAACATATGCCAAAGGAAATATGCAAGCTTTTTGAACAGTGGCTTACATGAACATAGCATTCTTTCGTTGCCTATAATTTGAATGGCTTGTTTTTTTTTAATAAATATATGTTTGGCTTCTGGTGAATTTCTGTGGTGTAAAGATTTACTCATCACCTTCTTTCTCTGTCATGATCACTGATTATCTCTAACCTGGATGGACATTAAGTGTTGAAATTAAGCACTGATTGAAATGATTGCAAATCACTGCACTGTAATAGTAAGAAGAACAATTAATATTTACATCTTATAATTTTGTTATATTTGTCTAAACCAATTACATTGCGTACGTTTCTTGTATACAGATTTTCTTCCTCTAAAAATAAAAATGCTGCTCACAGACAAACAATAACAAAATTATTGTACAGTTAGTCTTTAATGTAGTTCTAATTCATCTAACACAATCAGTGAGAAAGTGACCAAGCAGAATGTTTTGTCTCTGGATTCAATTCCTGTGCCTGGCCTACTCGACCCATGGTTTTTTCCGGGGGTTTTCCTGGACTGCCAGGCGAACAATGGGAAGGTTAATTACATCCCCTAAATTTCCTGTCCCTAATTTCATCTCCACTATCATTTCACATCATCTCAGCATTGCATGGCAGGAAGATATGCTCCTGGTAAACACTTCCTCTTCCGATGGCATGGTCTCCGGACTCTGGGCTGCCCTAGTGGGGCTGTTTCAGAACCATGGTGGATGGATGCTGTAAACACTTCCTCCTCCGATGGCATGGTCTCCGGACTCTGGGCTGCCCTAGTGGGGCTGTTTCAAGACCATGGTGGATGGATGCTGTAAACACTTCCTCCTCCGATGGGATGGTCTCCGGACTCTGGGCTGCCCTAGTGGGGCTGTTTCAGGACCATGGTGGATGGATGCTGTAAACACTTCCTCCTCCGATGGGATGGTCTCCGGACTCCGGGCTGCCCTAGTGGGGCTGTTTCAGGACCATGGTGGATGGATGCTGTAAACACTTCCTCCTCCGATGGGATGGTCTCCAGAATCTGGGCTGCCCTAGTGGGGCTGTTTCAGGACCATGGTGGATGGATGCTGTAAACACTTCCTCCTCCAATGGGATGGTCTCCAGACTCTGGGCTGCCCTAGTGGGGCTGTTTCAGGACCATGGTGGATGGATGCTGTAAACACTTCCTCCTCCGATGGGATGGTCTCCAGACTCTGGGCTGCCCTAGTGGGGCTGTTTCAGGACCATGGTGGATGGATGCTGTAAACACTTCCTCCTCCAATGGGATGGTCTCCGGACTCCGGGCTGCCCTAGTGGGGCTGTTTCAGGACCATGGTGGATGGATGCTGTAAACACTTCCTCCTCCAATGGGATGGTCTCCGGACTCTGGGCTGCCCTAGTGGGGCTGTTTCAGGACCATGGTGGATGGATGCTGTAAACACTTCCTCCTCCAATGGGATGGTCTCCGGACTCTGGGCTGCCCTAGTGGGGCTGTTTCAGGACCATGGTGGATGGATGCTGTAAACACTTCCTCCTCCAATGGGATGGTCTCCAGACTCTGGGCTGCCCTAGTGGGGCTGTTTCAGGACCATGGTGGATGGATGCTGTAAACACTTCCTCCTCCGATGGGATGGTCTCCGGACTCTGGGCTGCCCTAGTGGGGCTGTTTCAGGACCATGGTGGATGGATGCTGTAAACACTTCCTCCTCCGATGGGATGGTCTCCGGACTCTGGGCTGCCCTAGTGGGGCTGTTTCAGGACCATGGTGGATGGATGCTGTAAACACTTCCTCCTCCGATGGGATGGTCTCCGGACTCTGGGCTGCCCTAGTGGGGCTGTTTCAGGACCATGGTGGATGGATGCTGTAAACACTTCCTCCTCCGATGGGATGGTCTCCGGACTCTGGGCTGCCCTAGTGGGGCTGTTTCAGGACCATGGTGGATGGATGCTGTAAACACTTCCTCCTCCGATGGGATGGTCTCCGGACTCTGGGCTGCCCTAGTGGGGCTGTTTCAGGACCATGGTGGATGGATGCTGTAAACACTTCCTCCTCCGATGGGATGGTCTCCGGACTCTGGGCTGCCCTAGTGGGGCTGTTTCAGGACCATGGTGGATGGATGCTGTAAACACTTCCTCCTCCGATGGGATGGTCTCCGGACTCTGGGCTGCCCTAGTGGGGCTGTTTCAGGACCATGGTGGATGGATGCTGTAAACACTTCCTCCTCCGATGGGATGGTCTCCGGACTCTGGGCTGCCCTAGTGGGGCTGTTTCAGGACCATGGTGGATGGATGCTGTAAACACTTCCTCCTCCGATGGGATGGTCTCCGGACTCTGGGCTGCCCTAGTGGGGCTGTTTCAGGACCATGGTGGATGGATGCTGTAAACACTTCCTCCTCCAATGGGATGGTCTCCAGACTCTGGGCTGCCCTAGTGGGGCTGTTTCAGGACCATGGTGGATGGATGCTGTAAACACTTCCTCCTCCAATGGGATGGTCTCCGGACTCTGGGCTGCCCTAGTGGGGCTGTTTCAAGACCATGGTGGACGGATGCTGTAAACACTTCCTCCTCCGATGGGATGGTCTCCAGACTCTGGGCTGCCCTAGTGGGGCTGTTTCAGGACCATGGTGGATGGATGCTGTAAACACTTCCTCCTCCGATGGGATGGTCTCCAGACTCTGGGCTGCCCTAGTGGGGCTGTTTCAGGACCATGGTGGATGGATGCTGTAAACACTTCCTCCTCCAATGGGATGGTCTCCGGACTCTGGGCTGCCCTAGTGGGGCTGTTTCAGGACCATGGTGGATGGATGCTGTAAACACTTCCTCCTCCGATGGGATGGTCTCCAGACTCTGGGCTGCCCTAGTGGGGCTGTTTCAGGACCATGGTGGATGGATGCTGTAAACACTTCCTCCTCCAATGGGATGGTCTCCGGACTCTGGGCTGCCCTAGTGGGGCTGTTTCAGGACCATGGTGGATGGATGCTGTAAACACTTCCTCCTCCAATGGGATGGTCTCCAGACTCTGGGCTGCCCTAGTGGGGCTGTTTCAGGACCATGGTGGATGGATGCTGTAAACACTTCCTCCTCCGATGGGATGGTCTCCAGACTCTGGGCTGCCCTAGTGGGGCTGTTTCAGGACCATGGTGGATGGATGCTGTAAACACTTCCTCCTCCGATGGGATGGTCTCCAGACTCTGGGCTGCCCTAGTGGGGCTATTTCAGGACCATGGTGGATGGATGCTGTAAACACTTCCTCCTCCAATGGGATGGTCTCCGGACTCTGGGCTGCCCTAGTGGGGCTGTTTCAGGACCATGGTGGATGTATGCTGTAAACACTTCCTCCTCCGATGGGATGGTCTCTGGACTCTGGGCTGCCCTAGTGGGGCTGTTTCAGGACCATGGTGGATGGATGCTGTAAACACTTCCTCCTCCGATGGGATGGTCTCCAGACTCTGGGCTGCCCTAGTGGGGCTGTTTCAGAACCATGGTGGATGGATGCTGTAAACACTTCCTCCTCCGATGGGATGGTCTCTGGACTCTGGGCTGCCCTAGTGGGGCTGTTTCAGAACCATGGTGGATGGATGCTGTAAACACTTCCTCCTCCGATGGGATGGTCTCCGGACTCTGGGCTGCCCTAGTGGGGCTATTTCAGGACCATGGTGGATGGATGCTGTAAACACTTCCTCCTCCGATGGGATGGTCTCCAGACTCTGGGCTGCCCTAGTGGGGCTATTTCAGGACCATGGTGGATGGATGCTGTAAACACTTCCTCCTCCAATGGGATGGTCTCCAGACTCTGGGCTGCCCTAGTGGGGCTGTTTCAGGACCATGGTGGATGGATGCTGTAAACACTTCCTCCTCCAATGGGATGGTCTCCAGACTCTGGGCTGCCCTAGTGGGGCTGTTTCAGGACCATGGTGGATGGATGCTGTAAACACTTCCTCCTCCGATGGGATGGTCTCTGGACTCTGGACTGCCCTAGTGGGGCTGTTTCAGGACCATGGTGGATGGATGCTGTAAACACTTCCTCCTCCAATGGGATGGTCTCCGGACTCCGGGCTGCCCTAGTGGGGCTGTTTCAGGACCATGGTGGATGGATGCTGTAAACACTTCCTCCTCCGATGGGATGGTCTCCAGACTCTGGGCTGCCCTAGTGGGGCTGTTTCAGGATCATGGTGGATGGATGCTTAAACACTTCCTCCTCCGATGGGATGGTCTCCAGACTCTGGGCTGCCCTAGTGGGGCTGTTTCAGGACCATGGTGGATGGATGCTTAAACACTTCCTCCTCCAATGGGATGGTCTCCGGACTCTGGGCTGCCCTAGTGGGGCTGTTTCAGGACCACGGTGGATGGATGCTGTAAACACTTCCTCCTCCAATGGGATGGTCTCCGGACTCTGGGTTGCCCTAGTGGGGCTGTTTCAAGACCATGGTGGATGGATGCTTAAACACTTCCTCCTCCGATGGGATGGTCTCCAGACTCTGGGCTGCCCTAGTGGGGCTGTTTCAGGACCATGGTGGATGGATGCTGTAAACACTTCCTCCTCCGATGGGATGGTCTCCGGACTCTGGGCTGCCCTAGTGGGGCTGTTTCAGGACCATGGTGGATGGATGCTTAAACACTTCCTCCTCCGATGGGATGGTCTCCGGACTCTGGGCTGCCCTAGTGGGGCTGTTTCAGGACCATGGTGGATGGATGCTGTAAACACTTCCTCCTCCGATGGGATGGTCTCCAGACTCTGGGCTGCCCTAGTGGGGCTGTTTCAGGACCATGGTGGATGGATGCTGTAAACACTTCCTCCTCCGATGGGATGGTCTCTGGACTCTGGACTGCCCTAGTGGGGCTGTTTCAGGACCATGGTGGATGGATGCTGTAAACACTTCCTCCTCCAATGGGATGGTCTCCAGACTCTGGGCCACCCTAGTGCGGCTGATTCAGCACCATGGTGGATGGATGCTGCCTGTACTGGCCTGCCGAGGAATTTTCTGCCCTCTGCATTGTCGTGACTTCTTGGTTGGCCACCTCCTGTCGCCTCTCGCCTCATCCTTCCTCCCAGGGATGCCCCACTTGTGGCATAGACAAATAGATCAAGATTGATCGCAGTGCCAAATCCCCTCTGTAGGAACATATGCTGATATAATGACTGAGTAATTTGGCTGGCTTACAATGTTAATTGAACACTTATATACGAGTAAATGATTGGGGCAGAGTAAAATGTATTGACATCTGTGATAAAGTAGGAAGAGAAGGGTTGGCATGGTTTAGAACAGTAATATATAGTACGATCCATCTAAACCTGAACTATTTCAATAGGCCATAACTTTTGAACCAATAATAGGACACATGGGCAACTTTGGGAGAATATAATACACAATTGGGAGATTACATTACACTATTTACATCTCAGAGAAAATGTTGGAAGTGTCCTCCACCAGCATCTATACATGTTTGTACTCGTCTCACCATATTCTCTCAAGTTTTACGGAGAGTATCCTCGCCAATGTTACTTATTTCGGTTCGAATGGATTCCTTGAGAACATCAGTTGTCCGTGGCCTATTCTTGTACACTCTATTTTTAGATACCCCCCCCCCCCCCACAAGAAAAAATCCGATGAGGTTAGGTCAGGGGATCTGGGGGGTCACACACTTTTTGAGATTATTCGATTATCAAAGAAACTGGTTACAAGTTTCATAATGTCATTAGATGTATGGCACGTTGCTCCATCTTGCTGGAAATAACCTTCTCTCAATTCGAAATCATCCAGCTGCTCTACAAATGTCTTGAAGATACCAATATAAACTTCAGTGTCTATAGTCGTATCAAAGAAAATTAAGACATTTAAGACTGTCAACAATGTCAGTGTTGTCAGTTCTCCCAAAGCCACTAAAACAAATTTCTACATTCTAAGAGCTTCAAAGGGAAATTATGGCCTATTGAAATGGTTCAGGTTTATATGGATCGTACTGTACTTAAGGGGTATAAGCAATGGATATATTAAGGGAAGATGTCCAATGTGTGAAAAAGAAGATAGTACTTGGCATTATATTTTTGATTGTCAAAAAACAAAATATTGGAGAGATGAATTTCTTTTGCATAAGTGGGAAAACATACCAAATGAAATAAACGGCAAAAGAATCTTGAATCTAAGATCAGAAGAAAACATAATAAAATTGGGAAAATTTATTGGCAAGGTAAGACAAAAATGGCTTTTGAAAACAGGGAAGACTAATGGGAACAATTACGAAAAATAGTAGAAGGTATAAAGGAAAACAAAACTCTAGATTCCAAGTTTTAAAATGCTTCATTATATGCACAACCTGGATTAATTACAATGGAACATGAGAAAATGCAACTCCAAAACGAGGAGTTTGCAAGATTTTGTGTTTATTGTATACTAATATTGTCGCGAACCCGTATCTACGATCGCGCGGCTTGTTTACACAAAAGGAACTGATAGGCGGGCAGTGTGAAAACCAAGAGCCCGCTGACAAAGATAACATGCAGATTAGGGTCTGCCGAGGCAAACAAACTGAGATAAATGGAAATTTCTGGAGTGATAGAGATTGTTCGGGTTCTGGTTTATTTTCGAATCAACTAGAAATTTGATGCAGGTATCTAAAGAGGCAACGACTGGCCAGGAGTCGAGTTGCATGTTGTAAAACAGTGAGGCAAGCAGAGAACAGCTGAGAGAGTTGTGTAAAAACATGTAACGAGAGATGATGTTGTTTGTTATTGTCATCGACCTTGGTGCTGTAGATTGTGTTGTATTGGTGATGTAATGTTGGTACGTGAGAATTGAACAGTGTATTTCTACGGAAATAAAGAACATTTAGAATTTCTGCAAATTGGACTTTTAATTCTACGAACCCACAAAGTCACATTATGTTATACAAGGGGGGACCCAAAAGAAACCGGACTCCGATGGCGCTGCCACTCTTAGACGTAGTGCAGGGTTCTCACGCTAGATAGTGTTAGTAGAGACCTTCATGAAATAGCTGTGCAGACGGCGTCAGTGTAGAGCTGAGTGTGCAAGTGTGGTATTGTGTTTCTCTGACTGTTAGCGGGTTACCTCTGCGAAGTCGTTATGGCAACTTTAAAAGAACAAAGAGTGTGTGTGAAATTTTGTTTCCTGCTTAAAAAAACTGCAACGGAGACACACCAAATGCTTCAGGAAGCTTTCCAGGAGGACACTATGAGCCGCACACAGGTTTTTGAGTGGTTTGGGCGCTTTGAATGTGGTGAGATGTGTGTTGAAGACCAAGCTCGTTCTGGACACCCTTCAACATCGCAAAATGAGGAGAACATTGAAAAGGTCCGCCAAAAGATCAACGAGGATCGTCGCCAAACAATCTACCAAATTTCAGCAGCGACAGGAATCAGTTGGAGCTCGTGCCAGCGGATTTTGAGGGAGGATTTGCACATGAGACGTGATGCTGCTAAATTTGTTCCGCGCCTTCTCACACAGGAGCACAAAACCATCCGGATGAATGTGTGTCAGGACTTGAAAACAGGGATTGCACGTGATCCAAACTTCTTGAACAAAGTCATTACAGGGGATGAGAGTGTTACGGGTATGACCCAGAAACCAGCAAGCGTCAAGCCAGTGGAGGACTCCCAACTCTCCCAGACAGAAAAAAGCAAGGCAAGTGAGGTCATATGTGAAGATGATGATCATTGTCTTTTTTGATGTTCGTAGAATTGTGCATTGGGAATTCGTACCCCCTGGCCAGACTGTTGGATGTTTTAAGGCGTCTGCGAGAGGATGTAAGGAGGAAACGCCCGGAAGGCTAAATCCAAGCAACTGCAATCAAATGATACCCTGTCAACATCCATGCATGCCATCACACCATGCCCTCCCCAGCCTTTACCACAGGCACATTTCACTGCAGTTGTCGAGATTCAACTTACGATGTTTAGCTTTGAATGGATGGCCAGTACATTATATATCGGTTTAATGACCAGGGTATTTGAATCGATTGTGTTGAGGCACCACAGAAAGGAGTATGAAAACTGGTTTAGAAAGTACAGCAAGAGCAGCATAAATAGCAAAATAATTCATGCATTAAAGTATTAATAATATATAAGAAAGGCAATTCCTTTCTTGGAAGTGTTGAAAACAGTGTTGTTATGATAAATTAAATTTAAAGGGAGTCGATTAATGACACTAAACAACACTTACTTTTAAATTTTTCTGGAACATGTTTCAGAGACTTTGCCTCAATCCTCAACCGGCCATCGACTGGTTCTCCATCGGACCAGTCGATGGCCGTTTGAGGATAGAGGCAAAGTCTCTGAAATATGTCCCAGAAAAATTTAAAAGTAAGTGTTTTTTAGTGTCATTAATCGATTCCCTTTAAATTTAATTTATTTGTTTGTTTGCACAGAACATATCCAACCATGATAAAGGTAAATCCCTGAGCCTCACCAAATAAGAACTGTGGATTCAGTAAAGGCACTTAGAAGGAAACACATCCCAATAATGATAACCTTGCAAGGGAAATCCTGCAAACGAGAAAAGCAAACAAGAGAACAAATATATACACCAAGAAAGCATTATGCAAATCGAGGAAGTTATCAGAGAAACAACTGATTTAGTTGGTTTTTAAACAGGAACTTTGGTCCTTGGATAAATTATTCATTTACTTATGTAATATATATTCTGCCTTCATTGAATTGTCGTACCCAGGAACAAATATTAGACACATCCATGGTACCATCACCACATGCCTCACTTAACTGTCTTGGTTTGTTGTCACACGATGTTCTGCCTTCATTGAATTGTCGTACCCAGGAACAAATATTAGACACATCCATGGTACCATCACCACATGCCTCACTTAACTGTCTTGGTTTGTTGTCACAAGATGTTCTGTCTTCATTGAACTGTCGTACCCAGGAACAAATATTAGACACATCCATGGTACCATCACCACATGCCTCACTTAACTGTCTTGGTTTGTTGTCACAAGATGTTCTGTCTTCATTGAACTGTCGTACCCAGGAACAAATATTAGACACATCCATGGTACCATCACCACATGCCTCACTTAACTGTCTTGGTTTGTTGTCACAAGATGTTCTGTCTTCATTGAACTGTCGTACCCAGGAACAAATATTAGACACATCCATGGTACCATCACCACATACCTCACTCAACTGTCTTGGTTTGTTGTCACAAGATGTTCTGTCTTCATTGAACTGTCGTACCCAGGAACAAATATTAGACACATCCATGGTACCATCACCACATGCCTCACTTAACTGTCTTGGTTTGTTGTCACACGATGTTCTGCCTTCATTGAATTGTCGTACCCAGGAACAAATATTAGACACATCCATGGTACCATCACCACATACCTCACTCAACTGTCTTGGTTTGTTGTCACAAGATGTTCTGTCTTCATTGAACTGTCGTACCCAGGAACAAATATTAGACACATCCATGGTACCATCACCACATGCCTCACTTAAATGTCTTGGTTTGTTGTCACACGATGTTCTGCCTTCATCGAACTGTCACACCCACAAACGCACATTACACATCCATGGTACCATCACCACATGCCTCACTCAACTGGTGATGAATTTTAATAGGTGTCATACCATGAAAATGAAGAAAACGAATGATTACACGCTGTTCTTGCAATGAAAACATCGCCATTTTAAGTATAACAGCCCTAACCCTTTTTGCTGCCACTAGAGTTCTATGCACTGTACAGTGCTGCCATCTCTGTCACACATTGACAAAGAAGTTCCTATCTGGTCCCAGTCCTGAAAAAAAGCTGGAGGCGTTATAACTTGAACGTACCTCGTATAACCAAATCTCAATGACTTACCTCATAATGGTGAAAAACTGTCAGTTACACTTTACCATTCTTAATCAAAATTGTTAAAGAGTTGTTAAAAGTGAAGCTAATTTCATAATAAAAGATTTATTAAGTCATATATTAAAACTTAAAACTTCACTCATGTCAGTTATTACTACTTGACAAAGCGTGGAGGCATATCGGAAAAAATGGGAACAACAGAGATGTTGATGTCAGGTTTTCGCACATACAGGGCGAGTCCAGTGTAAGTACACTCTGTTCAGATGTTATCATGACAGCAACATGAATACATTGGCAGGTGCAAGAAATCATATATAGGATGTGATTGAATGTTGTAACAAGGAGAAAAAAACGAAGGAATCAAAATTGCTTTGAGATCCCTCAGTAGATACTGCTGATGAATTGTCTGGGATCATACCTATAGCACTTTAATTCTCCAGGTATGTTGATTCAAAGTCAGTAGAACTGTTGTTTATTGTTCATTTCAATGGCATGTTTTGTATTCAGTAATTATGTTGGGAGGGGGGAGATATTTTTATATAATGTGATGTAAATCTTAACTATGAATGTTGTAATTTTTGTTTATATTTTAGTTAATTGATGGAAATTAATCATTTCTTAACACTAGCCGTATATAGGCTAAGATTTTTTATAGATACAGTCGACATGAAAAATTCAATGCCATGGCCAGGATTTGAACCACGGATCTCCTGGTTTCCATCCAGATTTTCATTCAGATTCATCATTAAATTAACATGAGATTGTGTTCCATTAGTAATTGCAATAAGTGTCTAAAATTATTCAGTGATTTATATAGAATTGACACATTTCTTTCATTGTTTCAAAACAAATTGTGCTAGCAACAACTTATTATACCTTAAATGTAGAGAAATTTTGGGAGATTATTTACCTCTATGGCAAATGTTGAAAATGTCCTCCATCCTGCATAAGGCACATCTCAACACGTCATTCCATGTATAAAGACTAAAATTGAGTCATAGTTTTTATACTGGTTGCCAAACTAAATGTGATTGACAGTTAGTAACCACATGGAATAACGGTCTAAATAAATGGGACGGGATGAGTATGTAACGGTTGTCATAGTAACGATTAAAATGACCAATTAGAGTTGAGAGGTTTCCATGACAACGTTAGACACTAAACCTTGGTTGCTGATATTCTAACATGTGCTTAGCACGACACGGGCGAGCGAGTTATGCAAACGCTGCAGTAATCATAATACCTCGGTGTTTATTTCTTTTCTGATAACGCTGCATAAACAGAATGCCCTCACAGTTAGAGATCCTGTACTGGCAGGTTACTTTGCATTTTATTTGTGGCAATTTGCCTTGGTTTATGTGTGCCTGAGTCCGTGTATCTGAGCGCGTGTTGTGATCATTTGCAATTGTGTTTAATGAATGTTTATTTATGTCAAAATATTGTGATTTTGTGGATTCGTGAAATTAAAAGTCCAATTGCACAAACTCAAAATGTTCTTTATTTCCACCGAATTACAGTTGGAACACTTGCCGATTACACAGAATTACGTAGCACACACAATTACAATTCACCAGTTCCTCTATCACAGGTCCACTCTACACTCACAATTACGTACAACTCCTCTGATACACATACACAGTCTTCCGGTCCATTCACTCACTCGGCGCTCCTCACGGCTGCTCGCCAAGAACTGAACTGAACTCTTGGTCGCATCGTGCTTCTATTTATAGTTGGCTAAACGTTTCTAGAGAATTCTTTACCATGGAGAAGGAAAGATATTCCGGAGATTTTGCGTTCTTTCAGGCGGCAGGAGGAGGGGGAAGAGATGGCTAGTGATGTTTTTTCAGCCATCTCCTCGTTAGCGCTACAAGATAAATGGGTAGGCGTGGCCTGAAAGGTTCCTGTCCTTACCCAGCTGCCAGTTGGTCCTGCCTTCCATTAATTGGGTGACAATATAGTGACAAGCGAAAACCTGAACGTGCTCGGGAACCAAATAAAACTGTATTTGGTAAAGGTATTCCAATTAAAGGACATACACGGGAAATAATATGCGCTGTGAGAGAATACTTGATAAGGAGAAATTGAAAGAGGAGTATATTATTTCATTCTCTAAGGTGCTTGATAGGACTTCACGTGCGTAGATATCAGTAAGGGCATTAAGGTTAAGATTGGGAAAGAAAAGTATTTTAAAAGAGAAAGTAAGACATTGGGGTGTAAATTACAAACTCCGGGAAAAATTATGTAAGCAGCATTTTCCCACTTCAATAAGCATCAAAATGTCACAGGTATGCCTCTTTTGTTACGATGATCTTTACATTGATGTGTTCTTGCATGTTCTAGCATTTGCATGTAGATCCACGACTTTACTATTGTCTTTGTGTACAGTATTATAAATTAGTAATAATAATGATGATGATGATGATGATGATGATAAGAATACCCATTTCAGTTGCAACTGAATCACCTTCGCATGCGTAATGCTATCGCGCTCTCCACGTGGCAGCAATAAGCGGCAACGTCGTCTCTCTCTCCGTACAAAATGTCAATCACTTTCTAGATTGGCGACCAGTAAAACTTGTCACTTCACTCACATCCTTTTCCAAAATCAGGAACGTTTTCAAAACTGTTGCAGTTTCATCCTCAGCTGATTAGTGACTCATCACAGTTGGTTGTTGTCTGGATCTGTTGTAGTTGGCTCCGTCTCTCAGAAGCTTCTTTACATAAGATGGGACTTCAAAATTTAGTGAGCAATTTGGAGACACACATCACTAAAACCTTCTCATATATGTTTAAATTCTGGACCAGATATGTTGATGATATTTTTGCTGTAGTATCTCAAAAGATTTTAACTGACTCCTTAAAACTACTGAATATACAAGATCATCATATATAATTCATAATGGAAGTTGAAGAAAACAATCAATTGCCTTTCTTAGATTTGATGATTATAAGAAGACAAAATGAGCATAAAATTTGGAATCTATAGAAAACCTACTCACACAGATAATTACATAAAAAGCAACAGTTTCAGTCCTCTGTCACATACATTAGCTGCTCTTAGAAGTTTGATCCATAGATCTTTAGATCAAAAACAATATAATGAGGAATTTACATATATTTTAAATACAGTACAAAAATGGTTTCAATACAAACTCAACAAAAAGAATAATCAATCGGGACTATAAGCAAAAGAAATTGAAACAGATCACTACTCTTCAAAACATAAATAAAAACTGGAAATACAAAAAATTCACTTACCACCCTTGAGCATTTCCGAAGTTTGAATGAATATTTAAAGATTATGGCATCAAACCAGTACCACAAAACAGATTCTCACTCAAGAAATTGTTAAATAATCCCTTAAAAAACGCGATCCCACCAGAACAAAAATCAGGCATATATAGGATAAACTGTGAAGACTGACAAATTTTATATTGGTTTGACAAAGAGAAATTTAAAAACTAGATTAACAGAACATGTTAATCCATTTTACTGGCCACTCGTTGGAGGACTCTGTTGTCAACAGCCTGAGTCTCCTGTGTGATGTTGTGCTTCAGATTGTCCAATGTCTGCAGACGTGTGGTGTAAACCCTGTCTTTTAAGTAACTGCATAGAAAGAAGTCTGGTGATGTCAAATCAGGAGATCTTGGTGGCCACAGGTTCCTGGAAATTATCCGTTCGTCAAAGAAACTTGCAATTAGTTCCATGGATTCATTTGATGTATGGCATGTAGCGCCATCTTGCTTAAAATATCCTTGACTCAGCTCTACATCGTCCAGTTGCTCAACAAGCTCCATAAAATCAGTTGGTACTCTGCATTGTTCACAGTCTGGTTAACAAAATTGGCCGCACTATTCTCTGTGTGGGTATCGCACACCAAACTCTGATTTTAACTGGCTGCATAGGTGCTTCATTGGTGACATGTGGATTTTCGATGGCTCAATGGCATGAGTTCTGTGAGTTCACATAACTGGACAAATAGAACCATGCTTCATTTGTGAACCATGTGATGGACAATATGGCAGGATTATGCACAATGAACGTCTGAAACCAACAACAATAATCTTTTATCCTTATCTGGTTCCTGTAGCTGATGAACAACTGTTACCCTATATGGCTTTAGGCCTGCATTTTTCGCAGCTCTCTGATGCAGAGTAGGTGTATTAACTGCAATTAACTGTGTTATGTATGGCCACAGGACATGTATTGCCTATCTCAACTTTCTTATATTATGATGTGTGTTTGGAGGAATTTAGTAACAGTGACGTCAAAATTAATATAAAAATTATTTGTGGTTGGTTTATTGACACTCGTCACTTACTTTTTTATATATTTATGAGAGACTAGTTTCAAAGGCCCTGGCCTCCATTTTCAATCTCTTCCCAACTAGCATCTGTTGTTATCTGCTCTCTCTGGTGGTGGAACTATGAACTTTTTTGTCAAATTATCTGCTGGCGGGATTTCAAAGTTCATTACGCGATCCTTATTTTTCCAGATGAATATGTTCTCCCATGTTGTCAATCTATTTTGGTTTATCACTCCTTTTAATAATTTTGGATTTGGATCAATGTCATGGTTTTCATTCCAAAAATGAAATGCTACTGCTGATTTGGATCAATGTCATGGTTTTCATTCCAAAAATGTAATATTTGGATCAATGTCATGGTTTTCATTCCAAAAATGAAATTTGGATCAATGTCATGGTTTTCATTCCAAAAATGAAATATTTGGATCAATGTCATGGTTTTCATTCCAAAAATGAAATCAGCAGTAGCATTTCATTTTTGGAATGAAAACCATGACATTGATCCAAATCCAAAATTATTAAAAGGAGTGATAAACCAAAATAGATTGACAACATGGGAGAATATATTCATCTGGAAAAATAAGGATCGCGTAATGAACTTTGAAATCCCGCCAGCAGATAATTTGACAAAAAAGTTCATAGTTCCACCACCAGAGAGAGCAGATAACAACAGATGCTAGTTGGGAAGAGATTGAAAATGGAGGCCAGGGCCTTTGAAACTAGTCTCTCATAAATATATGAAAAAGTAAGTGACGAGTGTCAATAAACCAACCACAAATAATTTTTATATTTCTTATATTAATCACATCTAGAATCACTGAAATTATTTTGATGTGGTTCATTGACACTCTGCATATATGAGTATTGTCTGTTAGCAATACTGAAAATTGCTAGGCTAATATCAATGCACCAGTGTCCAGAAGTTTGACCTGCAGGAGTTATTTTACATGCCAGTAAATCTATTGGCCATTGATTTTAAGCACAGTTAAAAACCATCTTTAATTAGAGATTAAGTTTATAAATGCTATTATAACTGCTCAAGCTTGTATTATAATTTTCTTTATAGTAATAATACCTATTATAATTTATAATAAAAATGAATATCTGAACCGTGTTTTTATTTTCATAAGAATCATAGAGTTTTAGATATTAATGATAGGACTTTTTTTTTACTTTTAGTCTCTTGGTCGGGTTTGAACCTACAAACCTGGTAAGGCCAGCACCTAACCAATTGAGCCACCCAGACCAACCTAAACTGCATATAAGCAAATGTATAAATTAACATATTGTGGCTAAATGAAATACACTGCTAACTTTAGTGCTTACTTTCATTTTTTCAGTTGCACAAAGCAAACACAGCTGTGATTGTACATTTGATGGTACTGCATCTTTATAATTGTATAGAATCTTTTTATAGGCAGTATCTGTTTAATTTTGATATTATCTCCTGTATTTTCACTATTGTTAATAAAAATAGTATTTGCTGGTTCGAAATTAGTCATTAACTTTGAACCCACAAAGGGTATCCGGGCATGTGAATATTTTGTAGTTCTATTCATATTATATAAAATGTAAGAAACAAGCATAATAGAATATTTAATTTACGAAGAACTCAGAAAATCTAAGTAAATTCTGCAATTTAAAGTGGCCGCCTGCTTGCAGGGCTTAAACGACAAAAACTTGATTGTTCTGAAATAAGATTAATCAATACAATATTTAAACTTCCCGCTAAAGAAGGTTAGACGGCAACAGGATCGCCAAGTATCTGATTAAAATGGGAGGCAGTAGTGCATATTGTATTTCATGTCCATTGCGGATTCTATTGTTTAATATAGATTTATCAGCCTTCCTTTCAACCATACATGTATATCAAGCATGATCACTTGTAAAACATTCAGGTTAAGATACGTATTATTGCACACTCCTGACCTTGGTGATCAGTTTCGAATGTTGGCCATGGTTTCATCTAGCGCCAATGAGATAGCGGCAATTAAGGGAATTATGGTGGCTTCACCAGGAAAACGGAACTAGATATAAGTGCCGGTTGTAGCGATTTTGTTTCAACGATTAAGCAGATTTATTTGCAGTAGCTCTGCTTTCCTTGATTCAGAGGAAAGTAATGAAAATTTGCTGATCTCTCCAGTGCGGCTACTGATTGTGAAATAATCATTTTCGTGGTAAGTATGAATTGAAGTTGAGCATTAACTTTGGTTTTAATGCACACCTTTTTAACACGTTTACAGCAATTTTTATCTTACTTTGGTTGCATAACGCTTTTAAATCGTGCAAAGGTGCGTGTAATGGTTTGTATGCATAGTGGAATCAGTTTGCAAAAATCTGAATGTTGCATTGGTAACTAATTGCAGTGAGGATACTTGGCGATCGATGTAGATTGTTGTATATAGCTGGGAGATGTAGAAACGCACAATTAAGTGATGCGCGTATTAGAGTTATAGTTTATATTCAGCATCTTCGGACCTTTAAAGAAGAGACAGATTAAACAATATATAACCACATTACGCAGCCTTACCTCAAATAGGCGTAATGTAATTTATGAACTTGCTCATAAAATGCATCTGCCGTTGTAAGGTTCCCACATAGCCACAATTGTCAGGCAGGGCTATTTGGTAGTGTGAAGTAGCTTCCATTGATTCAAACCTGGTAAATTTTTGCTCAGCACTTTCTTCGCTCCCTAGCGAGTGCGTGATGACGCCATATCCTCCCTACCGCTTTGCTACCCACGTGCTCGAATATCATGAATGCCCATAGCGTAGTTATTCCAACTTTGGTTTTCGCCTCTATAATGGAATTGAGGTTAAATTTTGATACCTGTCTTCCATTTAGCTGGTGATTTCCTATTTACCTTTTGACGGCGCTAAGCTAACCAATGATGAACATTGGAAATACAGTTTAATACCTGTATTAAAGGTAATCCGATTCCTACGAAAACGTTTGATTTGGTGCAGACATTTAGGTCTCCACATCACAATATCTTCTCTGTCCACTATAACCAATTTCCGAAATTTCTATCCAATATCTATTAACAACTGATGGAGAGTACTTCGTGAAAACTTTGGCAAATCTGTGTCAGAATTTAGCGCATGTCAAACCTTATTTAGAGTCTGCTGTTCATTTCTGAAAAAAATAATCCTGAACTTAACTGCGTATAGCGCTTTTCGTGAAATCGTCGTATTTCTTCACGCGCTGTTTGCATTTACGTGATAATCCCGGTGTTCTTAATAGTTCCGGATGCATGCTGTTCCATTCTAACTTTATTCAGACTACTTGCAGAGATTACCAGATTCTTTCCCTTTTTTTCCTCCCTCAAATAGACGATTGCGGGTTTCTTTAAGCACCGGGAAACAAAGCGCGATCATTCGCCTCTCGCCACTTTTTAAACGTTTGCCTCGATTGTGTTTCATTTCTGCTGAAGCACCGGCCTGCTCCATAATGAAAAGCTTACTGATTTTAAGTTGCATATACACCTGTTCTCGGGCTTGTGAGGTACGCGAGATGAACAAGAAGTGCAGTGTCAAATATCAGAAGTAACTCCACAATATAAACATTAACATCTTAATCAGCATTCAACTCGATACAGACCTCATTGCGAGAGAGCTGCCTGGTATAGGAATGCAAAAATATATAATAGCAGTGTCCTTTAGTAGTTGTTAAATAAAATACAGCTTAATTTAACATAATAAGTTAATAGTGTGTATAATTTCACCTGTCTTCTGTTTAATCTGTATATAGTATACAGAACACATCTATGTGGTAATGGAAGCAGAAAGATAAAAGGTGAGGCTATTACGTTTATAAGAACTGAAACATTTGCACACTTTTCTCTCCGAAATTAGCTCGCACAGAGCAGTGATCAGAAAACTACTTACAGTACTGTACTTAAAGGAGGGGTTTATTGTACACATGCAAATAAAAGAAAACCATTAACTTCGCTAAACCAATGAATAGCTTAACAATTTTGTGTCCCAATATCTCTGTCTCTCTTACCGCCCAGATGTTTACAACAGGATTAAACTAGGTTGAGACAGATTATAGCTTCTGTGCATTTGCAGCGTTAGGAAAACTTGCCCCTTATATAGTATAGTTGCGCTGTTCAAACAGTTACCATGGATTTATCTTTGATAATAGATATCTCTGAGATAACGCACTGATTACTCCATGTGAAGTGAACATATATCTGTCATTGGTGATTCCTGCTAACTCCATTGGCTGAAGTGATGCATTCATTGGTGCTTAGTGCAGGGCCGGGAAGTGGCAGCAGTTCCCCTCATTCTCACAAGAATAATCAGTGTGTTATATGAGAGGTTTCTATTAACAAAGATAAATCCATGGTAACCATTTGAGCAGCACACTACAAAAGAGTGAGATAATTTACAAGTGTGTGCTTTTATTGGTACTATGGTTGGGAAATTGGAGTGTAATTATATTTTCTGTTTTGCAACAAGAGGTGGCAATCTGAAATTTGCCTGCAATCGTGAACTTGAATGGTCCCCGGAGCACAATTCCCCTCCAATCATTGTTCCTCATACTGTCCTCCACAGGAGAGAAAGTATCCAAGGCCTGAGATGCATGGGAGGGGGGCTGCTGCAGAAGGTTCCCACACCCTCTCTGGAGAGGTTTGACACCCCATGTTAGTACAGTTACAGCCCATTCAAAAGCATTCTGACGTTTTCTACTTTTATGCATGAATCTTCTCGGGTTTTGTGTACATATTGAATAGGGCACATGTATTTTTAACAGTTCTGCTCCTTGTGTAGCATGCATTTCCTGTCGCACATTTCCTGTCCATGTCCCACTGAGTAAAGAAGCACATTCCTCTCAGGAAGCTTGTTTGTGTTGCTGGACAGTATTTTTCCCTCTTAGCGACTCTGATGTCAGGTTCTCCATCATTTCATACTTATTGGAATAGAGAAATATTTGCAGCAGTGCTTAGTAAGTACAAGCTCACCGGACAAAAATTAGTCACCCCTGTTCAACTTAACATTAATAATGTGTAACACAACCTCTGGACTTGATAGTTGCCTGGTCCACAAGGTTCTGCAAATATGGCACATCCAGCTGACACCACACATGTATGAGTTGCTCATTCAAATCCACCAAATTGTGGGGATGCTGATTTCTGTGTTTCACATGCTGTTCCAATATATTCCACAAATTTTCAATTGGGTTCAAGTCGGGTGAGTTTGCAGCCCAATTAAGATGTGATAAAGTGCATGTGTGTTCCTCAAACCAGTCCAACACTCTTCTGGTCTGATGAACCCTGCAGTTGTCATCTTTAAATAAAGGGGAGGCAACTGCAAATAAACATGCTGGTTCATCTTATTGGTCACCTGATGGAGTGGACCCAATCCATAGATAGAGAAACACCTCCAAAATATATTGACCTAATCCAGCTTGAACCTGACTCTGTACACAGTCCAGATGAAATGCTTTATGTGGCTGACAGTGCACCCAACGATGTGTGTCATTTGAATAGAAGCAAAAACGTGATTTATTGGATCACATGACATTCTGCCAGTCACCTACTGTCCATGTTTGGTGATTTATAGCCTGCCAAAGTCGCGCATCTTTGTCTCTTTATGAGCAGGTGTCCGACTCCAAATATTCATGGAATGTACTTCTTGTCACAATGTCCTCATGCTAGTAGGATGGGATGGAACTGCATTCCCAGACTGGAGCAATTCCGGTTGTTTGGAAGCAATATGTATTTGCAAGCCGTGAAATTCGTTTCTGGTACCTCTCAGTCATGATCCTTTTCCATGTTTCGTGGCCATGTGTATTGCACCACTACGTGTAGATCCACTGGACAGTCCTCTTCGACAGCCAAACACGATTGCCCCTTTTTGCCACTCTGTCACGTCTTCACATTTTCCTATATTGCATTATACTGAATGCTTGTCGCACAACGCCTCAGCTTGCTAGACCCTCTGATCATGTAGTGTCAGTGGGCTAGCAGCTAACTACATGACATGACCAACATCTGTCGAATCCTAAAAATTCATTGCAGATTTTTATAGGGGTGACTAATTTTTTTGTCGGTGAGCTTAAGTTTGTATTATTTGTCTGTTCTCAATGATAAGCATAAATGTATTACTTATCCATTTGCACATAAAAGGAATGCATGTTTGTTTACATTTTAAAGGGAACAAATTCACAAATATGTGCATCAATAATGTGATAACATGTGTCGTTATTTCTGTTCCATTTTAGTGAATATACTTCACCTGATATGCTGTTCCTGGATGCCTAAATGACAAAAATATTTTTGTTGTGCCTATTTTCCAATATGCCTGTTCACTTTGTCAACTAATGTGCATTTTTACTAAAATTAGGCAAATGAGTCAACCTTCGATATACTTTTCTCCACTTATGAGTTTTATCCTCAGTTCTGTGGTTGACTGATGATGCTTGTGGTGTCTGCATCTGGCTTGGTGTCGTGTTGCCATCTGATGCTCGGTAAGTTTGATGACGTCATCTACGACAGGAATTTCAAAATTCAGCAAGAGGTTATGTTTCTTCGTAATAAATGTTTTACCAAGCTGCAGTTCTAGAGGTTTCTTTGCCTGTTTGATCAATTCTATTTCTTGCTTGATGTGATTCTCAGACCAAAAGTGATGTGCTACGGCAGACTTGTCCATGTGTTTGAATTTAATGTTACTGAAGTGTTCTTTCATTCTTGATCCTATATTCCTTTTAGTCTTCCCAGTGTATATCTTGTTGCAGTCCTGGCAGCTCATTTGGTAAATGCCTGATAATTGAGTTTTGCATGTGCTATTTTTAGAGGGTGGTTTAGTAAGTTGCAGATGTCACAAAAGTGAATTGAGAGGATATTGACACACTGCTTCACTCACACTGCTTTTTCACAGGATATGTTTCAAGAGCTTTTGCTCTCATCAGCTGGAACTCGACTAGTGCAAGTTGTGGTGGTTTCTTCTTTCTCCGTATCATCGATAGATGGCATGATGTACTTCTTAAAGACACTACAACTTGCACTAGTTGAGTATCAGCTTATAAGAGCAAAAGCTCTTGAAACATGTCCTGTGAAAAAACAGTGTGTCAATATCTTCTTGGTTCACTTTTGTGCTAAGTTGTGGTGCACTGTCATTACACTTCTTTCAATTTTATACTTTGCAGATGTGTTTGTTCAGAGGGGCTAATTATATGTTGAAGCTCTTAAATGTCTTAAATTAAATTTAAAGGGAGTCGATTAATGACACTAAACAACACTTTTACATTTTTTTGTTTCTAAAGTGTTCCTTTGCTCTTGTTTCCAAATTTCTTTTGGTTTTTCCCATATAAATTTGACTACAGTCACTGCAATTAATTTGATATATACCAGATTTTTTGTTAGATGGAATGGCATCTTTGATGTTTGAGCAAATTAGGTTTTTTAAGGAGAAATGGTTGACTGGTGCTAGTTTAATGTTTTGTTTTCTGAAGGCTTTTTTGAATTTATCAAAGGCCCATGGAAGGTAAGAGAATTTTTTGAAAATCATATTAGTTTCTGTAGCTGAGAGTTTCCTTTATTAGCTTCTTTTTTGTTAAGTTCACTTTTTTGTCTACTAATGATTTGGGAAAGTCTCTCCTTTTTTTTTTTTTTTTTTTTTTTTTTTTTTTTTTTTTTTTTTTTTTTTTTTTTTAATTCTGTTTTGTATTCTGCTGTGAGAGGGATGTTGACCAGTCTGTGTGCTAAACTATTGAAGATTGCCTGTTTGTGGGATCTTGGGTTGTAGCCATTGCTATATTTGGAATATTGATGATTGCTTGCCATCTTTGTCTTTGTTACACTGTTAGATTTCTCCATAGTACTGGTGTACGGAGCTGTGATGCTAATTTAGTCTACAGTATGATTTTTAAAAGATACGTGAAGGTCATCAAGCAAGGCACACGAAGGGTAAGAGGGGAAGGTCGTTGCTATGAAAATGTAAACAAAGGTTGCCAGATTGCTTACACTGGTGAATCCCATACTATTTAGGTCAGTTATCACTAGTTTTGTGCGGGAAACAAGTTTGCTTGAGTGTTCAGTTGTATTGTGTATTGTTAGCCTACTGTGTGAAAGCAAAATCAAAGTACGTTGTTTTGAAGCAAGACATAGTGGCGGTAGGATTAGAGATAGACAGAGGATTCATAGCCCAAGGCAAAGATCAGCTTACGGTCCCTTTGTTACATTGCATATCACCCTAGAGAATTTGTCTGTTCTCTTAGGGAATTCTTTGAACAGGAAGATGAGAGTTTGCTCCTTATCAATGAACAGCTTGTTCCTTTCAACCGAAAGCAACAGCCCCATGTCAGTAAATATGCTTGCATGTAACAGATGCATATGGGTAAAAAATTCTGGCATATCGGCGGATGTAGTATATTGCTATACTGTGGTAAGACTTTATATGGAACGAGGAAAGGTTTGAAAAGACGAGGCACCTGCATCTATTCACTGCGTAGACTTCGACAGCCGGTGTCCATAGTAATAAAGTCTTCCGGGGAAGGCCGCATCTTGGTTGTTTGGTGATGCCAACGTTTCGCCCTACTATGTGGAGCTTCTTCAGGGCTCTTCTTCTTGACAGCACCGCAGGAACTGTGCTGACTGGGAGGCTGTCCGTTGTTTTATACCTTGGCCGTGGAAGCTTGGGCCAGCACTCTTGATCTCATTTGCTGAGGGTCTGCCAATCCTCGCGCTATCAAAGTCTGCCAAATAGCGTGGAGATGTCTTCAATTATACCTGTTTATGCTATTTTTAGTTTGAATATTTCTATGCTTTCTCTGGCCATTCTATGTGTAAAATAGAGTTAATTCAGTAGTAATTCAGCTACTAGCTGACTATTTTACACATAGAATGGCCAGAGAAAGCATAGAAATATTCAAACTAAAAATAGCATAAACAATGATAATGGAAGACGTCTCCACACTATTTGGCAGACTTTGATAGCGCAAGGATTGGCGGACCCTCAGCCAATGAGATCAAGAGGGCTGGCCCAAGCTTCCACGGCTAAGGTACAAAACAACGGACAGCCTCCCTATCAGCACAGTTCCTGCGGTGCTGTCAAGAAAGAGGAGCCCTGAAGAAGCCCTAAATAATAGGGCGAAACGTTGGCATCAGCGAACAACCAAGACACAGCCTTCCCCAGAAGACTTTATTACTATGCTTGCATCTAGTCTTTTTTTTTCCCTCCATTTTCCGAGAATGCATTATGTGCTTACAACATGTGTATTGCATACCATTTTTTGCATTCTGTATTAATATTAATCTGAATTTTAGTATTTAAGATATTAAATAAAATATTAATAAATATAATTGAAGGTAAATGTTAGGTTTTAGAATAAGCATTGCCTATGTGTTGCTATGAAGAAATTAGTTACTGCAGTAGTGCGGGAATTTACAATGCATAGCAACAATAATGGTAAGTATGGAATATCAGTTACATAGTGTAAAAATTATTTAAAAGAATGCACACATGTGAAGATGCTACAACGCATTGAATGTGTGAACAACTTATTTTTGTTCTTAAAGTAGGCTAATATAGATTAAATATGCCTGTTTTTGTTGAGATGTGTTAACCTCAAATGCTTTATATTTTGTGTGTTGAGAGGGTAAAGAGGGGAGTATGAGTAACTTAGTTCTAGGCAACATAGCAGCACCTCACGTGGAGAAACAGATTACCTTCACGTATCTTCTTTTAAAAATCAGACTGTAAGGGGTCAAGTTCCTATGTTATTTCATGGACTCATATGGTAATTTTAGGCTTTAAAATTACAGCTAGCCTTCTTTAAGAAATTTGCAGTTCTACAGTAACAGAGTTTTAAGAAGCACCTGTAATTTGTGAACTGTTGTATGATACACCTTTACAGGACGGCCGTTGTATCTCCGGCTCTGACATTTTGCGACTGCAAGAGGTGGAGGGGGAAGGTTAACAGTACCAACATACAGTAATGAGCAATTGAAAACATATCCTCAAAATTATCTTTAAAATGAAAATGTACTATATTAGCTTTAAAACACTGAAATCCAACTTGCAATTTCATTATCATGCAAGATATTTATTACAACACTATTTGAATATTTCGTTCACACCTTTCACACACACTAACTGCATCTGTTGGTAGTACTGGGAGTCTCTACATCCGGTGTTGTGGTCAGGAAGTTAAAACTGTCTGCTAGTGCCAATCAGCATTGTCGCTGCTAGGCATGGCTTCCGAACCCAACACCATGTTGCCAGCTACAATTTGTTGGAGCCACGTGGCTTTGGCTGCTTGCGCTGGTGAACTTTCTTTGCTATATTTTGCATTGCGTGAATTCCATTTTTTGTGTTCGTAAGTCCTTATATTATCGCTATTATAATAATATGGCTACTGGTTCGTGAAATATGCAAATACGTGAAACCTTTAAAATGTGCAGTGTTCCTCTGCTTGAAATTCCCACTAAAGAACTGGCAACAGCCTGCTTCCCCCTCTTGAGAAATGTCAGCGCCGGGAAAGAGCGGCTGGACTCTTGTGCAATAGTGTTTTTAATCCTAACAAGAAATATGCAAATTTCCTTTTGCAATCCCTCGAATTATAAGCTAGATGATGTTAAAAGATGATATAAATTAGTTTAGTATACTTGATGTAGGAGTACTTACCTGGGGTGGTTCAACAGTTAAATCCACATACTCAAGAATGGGTACATAAGTTCATATTTTGAAATGTTTAATCTTTGTAATGGTTTTGGAAAGCATTAGTACTGGATGGAGACTGGAGTTTCTGGTGCAAATCTTGGCTATGACATTGAATTTTACAGTCTGTCTGCACAAACTTTAGCTTACACATGCTAGTGTGGAAAAACAGTCAGTTTCTATCTCAGAAATGGTTCCCTCTGCAAAAGACAATTTGACAGTTGTGCGCTTCAATGAGATCTACATCTATCTCTTTATTTCCCAGATATGCAAAAACCATTCAGATTGAAAAGGACTTCTGAAGACATGACCAAAAGGTTTGATATGTACATATCATTGTACATGAAAATGTCTTAAACATATTGTGTTTTGAGCTAATTGATGCAAATTAATCATTTCTTCACACTAGCTGTATATAGGCTATAGAATTTGTCATGACGGCAAGTTGGGCCTGCCTCGGTAGCGTTGTGGTAGCATGTCTGCCTCACATGCAAGAGATCCCGAGTTGGAATTTCGGTCAGAGCGAGTTACCTGGATAAGGTTTTTTCGGGGTTTTCCCTTATCCTGATTAACAAATGTCAAATAACTCTAAGCTCTATGGACCCTGAGCTCATTTGAGCATCATTTCACCCATTCCATTCATCGTCCGATATGACTTAACGTTTGAGGACATAAATTACAAAATAATATAAATGGCAAATTGGTCATGGTAGCTCAATGGGTAAGAGCGACTGGACAGAAACCAGGAGATCCATGGTTCAAATCCCGGCCATGGCACTGAATTTTTCAAATTGACTCAATCAAAACCTTAGCCTATATACGGCTAGTGTGAAGACATTAATTTCCATCAATTAACTAAAATAATAAGAGTTAAATGGTGAAGCCTGGGACTCAAGTACTTAAAATAGTAAGTCACCTCAAATGGTGCATCTCGGATACGAGAGCCCCTAGTGGTTTACCAGGGAAATATGAGTCAGTTGGAGAATTTAATGTCATGACGGCATGTTTGCCATGGTAGCTAAATGGGTAAGAGCGACTGGACGGAAACCAGGAGATCCATGGTTGTATATAGAGGGTAATCTAGGGTTTAGGGATTTTGTAAGCATATCAAATGCATCTGTAAACCTGTTTGTTTCAGATGGGAAGAAAGCGGTTTAGGGGTGGAGGCTATGGAGACCAACCATCGTCCTATGGCAGAAGCACATGGTATGGTTCAGATGGTGGAGGATCTGGATATCAGCCCTTTGGTGGCAGCAGCAGCTCGTTTTCAAATCAGTGGGGGCCGTTGCATGGAGGATCAAGTTGGTCTAGTTCACAGTTTGGCAATGGATCCCAGCAGTATGGGAGAAACAGCTATTGTAAGATATTGACTACATTCTATTTACTATAATGCTGAACTTGGTGTGTTTTAAAATAACATGTTTCCTATCTTGAATGAATGAAAGTAAATGGGTTGGGCTCTTTCGGCCCCTTGCACATAGGCCGCATTGTGCCCCTATCATTGGAGTGTATTAAAGCTCCGTGGCCTCCAAAAAGGACAGGATAAGTCTTGGATGAGCATTCATTATATCATCTGGTCTCAGTTTGTCAGTTTCCTATCTTACAAGATAATACAGAAAATTACAATTGGACCTCCATTGTTTTTTAATGTCATTTTTTATATTTTTCTTTAGTTCCCCAATGTGAGAGGTTTTATATGATAAACTCTGTCCTGTATGTAATAATTAGACTTTGTTAAATCTAATGAACTAGTGGGTCCCACATATCATTAATCACTCACACACTGGTGACACTGACTAAATTCAACTTACTATTAAAATTGTCGAAATTCTCCGGGACTAGTTTCGTGATGTTTCCATCACAGCCTCAGCCGGTAGACTCATTTGCCCTTTTTCACATAAATTTGCTGTTTTTTAATAGTTTGAATTACAGGCCAATAAATATACCCATAAATAAAGAGGAATTGAGTACAAACACTGTTGTAATCAATGTTTTAATAAAGATGTTATACACAAAAGGTTTTAAAAAAAGTATTAAGTATTTTATTTTATGTAAGCGTAATTTGCACATATTAATCAGTGCACACTGTGCTTGCACAGTTTGAAACAGAAGGAAGTGAGAGGATCAGTTTAAAACATACAATATGTAAAACATCACAGAGGGGAACCTTTAAAAAGTGGTGAAAAACAAATTATATTGAAGATACGTAAAATATGAAGCTATTAACAGTGAAGCAAACAAATATATATAAATATCACGTAAGTGAATCGAGAAGGTATTGACACAATATCTTCTCACTTCACTTTTGTGCTAAGTTGTGCTTCACTGTCTCTACGCTTCTTTCAAGTTTATATTTTGATATATAAATATAATAATCTGTAACTTAAAACTTCACTTATAAGAAATGAAACTTTTCTTATAAATTGAACAGGATTGTGATTTCGTGAAAATTCTTTCACATCGTCAGCCAGAATCACAAACAAACCTAAGTACTTCTGTACAAGAAATTAATATTACAAATTGTAACAGTGCACAGTCAGCATCAAAAATACAAAAAGAAAAAATGGTGTTGAAGAAAGCATATATTTATTAAAATGAATGTTGCATTTATTCTGTTGGTTTCTTTCTGCTACAGCCTTCTATTTGTAGTAGATGTTAAGATTGCAAAAGTTATATGGTTCAGATGTTATGTAGGTCAAACAGACTGAAGCTCACCATGGTGATGTCAAGATATACACTGTTGTGTCCATTTAAATTATTATGTGTTTGAAATGGGATAATGTTTGTCCTTGAATAATGCTAGGTGTGCAACCAGTCAGAGTCCTGGTGTTGTCATATTGCATTCCACATAGGTGGTGTGTGACAAGTGCCAACTAAATCCACCTCTAATAAATACTGTTTCCGCTAAGACAAAAATTCAAATTTTCCAAAAAATTATCCAAGAGGGAGGTAAAGAGATGTGTCTAATATAACTGTAAAGACCCCCATATTTCTGGCTGAAAAGTTTCCCTAATACAAATAAATAAGTACTCATATAAAAGTACATTGTGACGTAAGCACTTTAATGAACTTCATCATTGGTAGGTATGTATGCATGTGCATATATTTGCAATTACTCGGGACTGAAATATAAACATTTGACATGATATAAGAATTGCTTTGATTAAGCCAAGGTGTTTGTTAAATTCGAGAGAGAGCAAATGGTGTACTTCCTAATGCAGAACATGAGCTGTCACATGATGTGTTTATTTATTAATGTTTC
This sequence comes from Mantis religiosa, assembly GCA_030765055.1. Classification (NCBI taxonomy): domain Eukaryota; kingdom Metazoa; phylum Arthropoda; class Insecta; order Mantodea; family Mantidae; genus Mantis; species Mantis religiosa. The sequence goes on from CM060949.1 coordinate 22,231,009, forward strand.
GTCATCTCTATTTACTGTAGAAAGTTCAAAGCAGAAGTGAGATTTGTGATGGACAGTATGGCGCTGGAGTGGGTTTCTCTGGTCCTCCAGTTCTCTGCGCCAGCATTCCACCAGTCGTTCCATCATCTTTCCTATTATTTCATCTCGCCCTCATTCTGTCATCCACTAACCTCACTCTCATACCAGGCATTGGGCTGATCTCCCATCCTGAATTCTCTCTCTCACTGATGCAGAGATTCTGCCCCGCAACCCACATAAGGGTTAAGAGGAACAATAGTACCCTGGCACCACGTAGTGGTATAAGAGGGCAGTTAAAGAAGTAGAATAATTCAAAGCAGAGATTTAACTGTATTGGAACACCACAGTGAAGCGAAATAATTATTAATTTATAGATGAGTCGTATTTATTACACATCTGCTTCACTTACGTACCTATTTTGAGGACATGTTTCAGAAATCCAGGATTTGACAAAAACATGTCCTCAAAATAGGTAAAATGTGTGTAGTGTTTAGCGCCCGCTTTTACTACATATGGCACTGCAGGCGGTGACACTGATGATACATGAGATGAAGATGGAGCACCTGTGGAATGAGATGGCGGGGGAAACCGGAGGTCCCGGAGAAAACCCGCCCCAGCGTTGTGTTGTCCACCACAAATCTCACTTTGCGGTCGCCTGGGATCGAACCCGGGCCGCCTTGGTGAGAGCCAAGCGGTCTAACACTAAGCCACGGTGCGGCCTCAAAATAGGTACGTAAGTGAAGCAGATGTGTAATAAATACGACTCATCTATAAATTAATACTTCAAAGCAGAATTATTCAGTTGTTATTCTGTTTAAAAACAAGCAAAAAGTGTATCAGCTGGATCAACCTGCAGTTGAGACACGAGGCAATCTGCCTTCCCCATTTACACTGCCAGTACAATTGAGTTAATGGGGGCTCAATTTATGTTGCAAACAAGGATAATTCTAAATCCTTTCATGGAAGTGTTGAAAACAGTTGTATAAATTAAATTTATTAGGAGTCAATTAATGACACTAAACAACACTTACTTTAAATTTTCCCGGAACTAGTTTCAGAGGCCTTCCCTCTATCCTCAGCCAGACATCGACTGGTTCTCATTGGTGTAGCTGGCAATATTTTGTCATCAGTCTCCTCTGGTGGCAGTTCGAGGAACTTGCTGAACAAATCTTTCTGGGGGATGTCGAAATTGAATACTTTGTTCCTATTTTTTGAAATGAAGATTTGTTCCCATGTGGACAGTTCTTGTTTTCCTGTTGTATGTTTTAGTAATTTTGGTTCTGGATTTAATATATGAAATTGAATGCTGTGATTGTAGTCAAATTTATATTGGAAAAACCAAAAGAAATTTAGAAATAAGAGCAAAGGAACACTTTAGGAACATAAAATACAAACCATTAGAAAAATCAGCAGTTGCCACGTATTTTTGGGAAAAAAACCACAACATAAATCCAGAACCAAAATGACTAAAACATACAACAGGAAAACAAGAACTGTCCACATGGGAACAAATCTTCATTTCAAAAAATAGGAACAAAGTATTCTATTTCGACATCCCCCAGAAAGATTTGTTCAGCAAGTTCCTCAAACTACCACCAGAGGAGACTGATGACAAAATATTGCCAGCTACACCAAATGAGAACCAGTCGATGTCCGGCTGAGGATAGAGGGAAGGCCTCTTAAACTAGTTCCGGGAAAATTTAAAGTAAGTGTTTAGTGTCCTTAATCGACTCCCAATAAATTTAAAGGATAATTCTTTTAAACTGACTGACGTTGAATGACTTACTCATGAAGAAATTGACAAGGTATCACAAGAGTGGAACAAGTGCATGAGACATGCAGAAAAACAAGACGATGACTTTTGGAAAGAAATAGCGCTGACACTGACAAGATTTTGGAGCCTACTATCATAAATTTGCAATGCTTGGACAATTACGAATTGTCTCTTGACATAAGTGACATTCACAGCTATATGTATGTGCCACTTCAGTTCCATTGGATTAAAAAAATGGAATTATATATGCATTTAATATGTGCGTAATATGCAAATATCTATATTGCAATTATTACAACTACTGCATTATTAAAAAAGTTTGGAAAATTCCGTTTGGGTTCCCTTACGTTTAGCACCAAGGTCTAGGTTAATGTGTAAAAGAGAGGGAAATATGAAAAGAGTGGGGTAAACGAGGTGGCAATGCTCAGCACGCTAACACATCTGATTGGCTGAGTTCCATAAATCTTTTCATTTGAAACACAGACGAGGGTCCTTCAATAATTAACTGAACTAATTTAATTGTATTTTAATAAATTACCCTGGAGCACCATGGCTGCTAGTGATGGAAAGGTGAATCCTTCCTCTAGCAGTGCTGTGAGTGCCAGTCATACAGGGTCAATCTGTTGGGAGTTAGAGCCGATATGTAAAGTTGTGTTAACTGCATCCACCTTGGAACTGAAATTGCAGCAATGCGCATCAATAAAGTTTTGTGTTCTTTTAGAGAAAACTCCTACAGAAACCTTTGAAATGGTGCAGCAAGCATACAGGCACCAAGCTTTAGGCAAAACACAAGTCTTTGATAGTATAAACGTTTCAAAGGGGGTCATGAAGACCTTCAAGATTATCTGCGCCCTTGAAGACCCGTAACAGCAAAAATGGAAGTCAACATTAACACAATTGTGCGAGAAGATGATCGTATAACAATTTCGAAAGTTGCAGACATAATGCATTTGTCTTTTGGAACTGTAGATGACATAATTTACAATGATATTGGCTATTGAAAAGTTGCAGTAAAATGGGTACCGCACATGCTGAAGGACAAACAGAAGGCTCACCGCATCATGACATGTCAAGAATGGCTCGGAAGGTTAGGACGGGAGCCTAACTTTCTGAATAGGGTCATCACTTGTGACAAGAGCTGGTTCCATCATTACAATCCATTAACAAAACAGGAGAGTTTGCAGTGGAAACATTCAAGCCCTAGGCCTAAGATAGCAAAAGTTCAGAAAAGGTCATGCATCACGTATTCTTTGATAAACAGGTCATTCTGTGTGATCATGTTTTAACTAATCAACACACAGTAACTGCTGCTTACTATTGTGACATACTGAAGGGTCCACTGAAGAAAAAAATAGCCGAAAAGAGACCAGATCTCGGAAGGAGAGGATGGATCTTGCATCATGATAATGCCCGTGCTCCATTGAGCACATGCAACTCAAGATGTCATTGCAGAAATGGGCATTGAGATCATGCCTCATCCACCTTATTCTCCGGATCTCGCACCATGCGCTTTTCACCTTTTCCCTAAAGTGAAAGGAGTTGAACAATGTTGTCATAGGTATCCTGAACAGACTGTCCAAAAATGGGTAAATCATTGGAATAATTGTATTTCATCAGAGGGAGAATACTTCGAAAGTGTGTAGGTAAATGTTAGTGAAATAAAGCCATTATGTGTTAATTGAAGGACACTCGTAATAGAGTTTACCATTGTAATGTCCAGATATACATTGTTTCCATTTAAATTAACTGCAGCATACTGTCCTTAATGAATATACAGTATACATAATTACAGTATTATTAAAACCTGTGTTTAAGGGTCATCTGGAGGTTCTGGAGATTTTGGCAGCCAGTGGAGCAGAAGTCCACAGCCGTCCTGGAGATCATCAGGTGGCTACAGAAATGAAAAATCATCTGACAAGTATCCTACACCACAACGAAGAAAAGGACCTCACAGTAAGAGATAACAGTATCTTATTTTTCAGCTGCAATTTATTTTTAATACTCTTCCTATACATGGCTTAATGCTACATAATGTGATATCCAATTTTAAATTAACCTTTACATTGCGGTTAAGAAAATTGGGTCCAAAGTTAGCCATTAGGCACCAATGAGTCTTACAATTTATGACTCTTACAGAAGCTGGCATTGAACAATGCTGTGTGCAACAAGAAAGTTGGGTAAGAAGTACTTAAGCATTTAAGTTGCTGTTAGTACTTTGTCCTTGAGACAGCCCTAGTGTGCAGTGAGTATGCTCATTGTTGTGCCCGAAGGATGCAGTAGCATGGTGTCAGATGTTAACATCTCCAGCAGATAATATGATCCAAAGTTTTATGTGTATGTGTAGAAATATAAAGGTGTATACATTTTGTTTTTCAAATTCTCAGTTGACTAAGAACTACAAGGTGATCAAATTTAGTCATATTTTATTGCAAATCAGTTTGAATGGATGACATTTAATTTTTTAATTGGCTATTATATAGGTACAAGTGTAGATATAGGGCTAAAGAGAGTGAAAGTAGTTAAGATGCGTATATTGTCAATAATTTATAGTTGTGTATAGCTTCTTTGTTTGCTTTTTTAGTTCCTGAACTCATTAAGGCTCATATTGCGGAGATCCTGAAGCCTATACAAAAATGTGGAAAACCAATGTGCAAAAGTTTATAGAGTAGAAAAATATAAATTTAGCATTTTGAAGATAGGTGCCAGGGGTTGTAGATGCAGTATAACAGGAGCACTGCATCAGCCTAACTGAAACCTAGTCAAAGTAAAACGTAACTCATGCAACTAATTATTGCTGGTACATATTGAGAAACTTAACTGCTTGTTGTGCAAAGGGGGCAGTTAATTCTATTCCCTGCTATTCCCTATATATGGTGGATGTATGATGGTCTAATGTACAGAACCTAAGAAGAAAAAAGGGAGTCAAAAAGCACTATGCAAAGTAAAATGGTTACAAATATGGTAGTGTTGTAGCAAACACCAGAAAGAAGTTCCGTATCAGAGGAGTGTAGCTTCCAGATTTAGGCAACTCAGAGAGGGTTGGGAACATAACTGCCATTAGGGAGAGAAAAGTTTACTAACCCCAAGTTAGTACATAAGCCATGTATTGTATTAATTAAATAAGGGCATAAAGGCCATATGCAGCCTTGCCCTAAGAAGGCACACCCAAACTTATCTTAAAATTCTTTGTAGGTTGACAGCTCTATTGGCTGCTTATCGACTGCCCATTGTCTACCGTGTTGACCTACATCAGGTCACCATAAATACTTCCTTGTTGAAACGCAAGCACTCCATAATTCCGAATTCCAGGCTTGAACTGCTTTCAACACTTTGTCAAATTTTATAATCTAGGTGGTAGAGGTTCGATTCCTACCATGGCCATCACACTTTACTGGAAGTCGTCTCCCAATTAACTACATTTTTGGCTCTTCTTTCTAATATAGGACACAGCGATTTTTTTTCTAATTCTTTCACACTTTTTTGATGTTTTTATGTACATGATTTTTAATATAATTTCTTTACTTTTAGTGCAATTTCGTGTTGGAGAGCATTCTTTTAACGTTACTAATTGTTTTTACTTACTGCGTAATGTAGCCATATTGAAGAATTCAGTGCAGCCAAACTATGCTTGTTTCTCCACTGAAAACAATGCTGCCAACAGTCTTACTTGTCCCAAAATTATACTATCTAGCAGACTAAATGTATGAGTTCGCGGACTGTATTGGACTGATTCAGCTACTACCACAAAGTTTGCATGATGTCAAATGACACCAAGTATACTGCAAGGGGGAAAATTGACAGTCCCGGCCATGTTGTTCAAATTAACGAATGCAAAATAGAACATTCATTATGGGCACTGCAATTAGACTAGAGCGTATTTGCATCCCTCCTGTTGTTGGGGCATTTCATCATCCGCACCTCATTCATTTCCATGTCGATCATTCCCAAGATCCAGTTGCTCTATGACGCACCCACGATGAAACTTGTGTCGTCCTATTTTGCATTCGTCAATTTGAATTGTGTGGCTGGGACTGCGAATTTCCCCCCTTGCAGTATACTTGGTATCATTTGACATGCACACTTCACAGCAGTAGCCGAACCAGTCTGATACAGTCCGTGAGCTCATACATGTATTTCCTATGGAGCACTCCATTATCATCGTGTCATAGGATTGTTTATGTGCAAAGCAGTGCATGAGTAACAAAATTTGACTGGGCGATAACTTAATCTGCTCAAACCATGTTCCTTTGCACACGGACTGCATCACCTATATCTGGGGCATTTTTGCAGAAGTTGGCTACAAGTTTTACATATCTTTCTCATGTTGGCTCCAACACCAGAACCGGCTGGTTGTGTGCTTGCTAATTTAACTTAGAAGGTTATAAAATGGTTCCCGCAATTACACTTTTGGTTTGGTTGTACTAAACCTGCAATCATACCAGGCCTTCCTTAATGTTGATGCATGTAGCTGGTTCCTATTGTCAAAGTGCTGCCTTTCTATGCTATAATTCTTTGCACATTGTTTTCTGCACTAAATATATTACTTGGAGTTTTTTTTTATGGTTTTCTGCAGTAACCAGGGTAAATAGCTACAAAGTAGATATAGTGCAGGCAACTCATTATACAGCGAAGCCATGTCAAGTGATACCAGTGATAGAAGTTTAAAAAAAAAAAAAAAAAAAAAAACTCAATACTGAAAGGAAACTTGTTTTCTTATGGTAATATTACTTTAGAATAAGAATAAATAATATGAAAATAATTCATTACAATCCTAAACAATACACGAAAAGCTTTTGACAGTATTCTTTCAAGATATTCCTTTATTTGGACTAAATTTGAACCATGAAAACAAGGTCTTGGAGGCATTGCTTGCAACAACACCACATTTCAAATTCCATATGGTGAAAAGCTAGTCAATTGACATCCAGTTTACTTTTTTCACACATATATTCAATAGGAAGCGAAGGTATAGACTTATATTTGAAATGTCAGTCAACTCTGTTAAAGGGGTATCATAGAGGCTTAATTTTGGTATACAGCAAGTCTTTAGAACATTTAACATCCAAAGTCTCATTGGTTTCAGTGGAGTAGTTTTTGAATGATTGAAAGTTTCTTGAAGAAAGGATGAATGTTTCCAAAGTGTATTTACTGTTTAAAGTATCAGCTACAGGTCTTTAAAAAGTTGCTAATGCATCTTTGATGTGTATATAAATAAAGGCTCTTCTTTCTAATATGCGACACAGCAATTTTTTTCTGAGTCCTTCACACTTTTTGATGTGTTAATATACAACTATGGTTTTTAATATAATTTCTTTTCTTTTTAGTCCAATTTTGTACTGGAGACATTCTTTTAACGTTATTGTTTATTTCCTTACTGCGTATATAGCCGTATTGAAGAATTCAGTGCAGCCAAACTATGCTTGTTTCTCCACTGAAAGCAGTGCTGCCAACAGTCTTACTTGTCCCTAAATTGCACTAGCAAACTAACACTAAGTAGTACGTAAATATATTTAACATTGGTGTTAGCACTGTGACAATTTTTACGTTACATTTGTTAACATCAATTTTAAATTGGGCACAATTCGCGGCAGTAGCCGAACCAGGCCGCGAGCTCATACATTTTACTGATTTGTCAAGCCATTTTCCGATTTTCAACAACATACTGAACAAATCTTTAATATTTGAAGAAAGCACAGAACAAACAGCCTTCACTTCTAACAGTACAATTGGCACTTTTGTTGGAAAGCAAGCCTACTTTTGTAAAGCAATAAAACCTGAAAGGAAACGATCATTATTTACCACAACTGATCCGCGCTAATCGCATCCACATACCATTTTGCACCGGCGTAAAACCTGTCTGGGGCATTTTTGCAGAGGTTGGCTACAAGTGTTACATATCTTTCTCGTGTTGGCTGCAACATGAGGACTGCAGGTTGTCTACTTGCGCATGTGTATATGTGCACCGTTGAACTTAGAAGATTTTCTCGCATCACACAAAAGAAAGTTTCTCAGATTTTCTCGCATCACACAAAAGAAAGTTTCTCCTAAATAAACAGAACCAACATTCTTAATGAATATGGACTATGATTTAAGTTTAATGATTATGGAAGATCATTAAGTTACCTATGCACTGCGGCCATTTCTAATCTATTGTGCTTCCCCTCATCTAGTCTCCAAGAATACCAGAATTCTTGACACAAAATGCCAGCTTCTTGAGAGAGAGAGAGAGAGAGAGAGAGAGAGAGAGAGAGAGAGAGAGAGACCATTGATAGTTCATGATCTGAATAAACCAATGGTTAAAATGTGTAACCCTGAGTGCTGCCAGTGATTCGCAGTCACTTAACAGATTAAACACTAATTTGTCTGCTTTGTAGCATCTTCTGCATCAACTATGATACAATGAAGCACAAAATTAATATAATGTTGCGACCAGTACTCCATGCTCCATATATTGCTAGCATTTACCTAAAACATGTTTCGTTATGACCTTCCTAACATCCCAGGTATCATCTAATGGACGTCCTTGAAATTTTATTTTGGTTCCCTCACAAAAGCTTATTACCCTGAATAAACATGAAAGTTTGTTTCCACCCGATGTAACTAGCACTTGTCACTTCATTTTAAAGGATATTTATGCAGACAGATATTGTAATCTCAAAAACTTGATTGTAATTCCTCCAAACATATAACAGGTATTGTAATATAATGTGAATCAAAGAATCCTTTTTATGTGATCAATTTAGCAGAATTAAATCAATTGGTTGAAACGTTACATAAATCTGTCATATACCTTTTTTCCCTGTTCTTTCATTTGGAGTGGAGTGTTCCATTTTTGCCTGCTGTCAAAGAGCATTAAACATTTTACTGCAAATCCACATATTAAATATTCAAGCAGAATTAATATAATTTTGAGTCAAACTAGTACTCCATGCTCCATATATTGCTAGTACTAGAATGCATTTCCTAAGGACCTTCCTAACATCCACAGCTAATGTTGACTGTTGAATTTTGATTTGGTGAACTCTTTGGAGGAGATAGGAGTGGCTCTATTGGTGTCTTGATGAACTTGAATTTCAGGTTCTCTTCAAAGCTAGTGCCATGATTGAAGAGTTTTCCTTCATATTTATGAATATGTTTTTCCACATGGTTAATACAGTTAAGCCCTGAACACTTTTCAATGAATGGATTTCTTGTTCTATATCATGATTATCATTCCAAAAATGCTAGGCTACTGCTAATTTGTCTATTTCGTTGTTCTTGATTTTCCTAAAATGTTCTTTAAGCCTAATGCTCAAATTTCTTTTTGTTTTGCCAATGTAGAAGTTCTCACAGCCTTTACAATTTATCCAGTACACACCTGAGTTTTCATCTGTATGTTTTTCTTTTGCGTTATATGATTTCAAAAGTGTTGTACACTGAATTTCTGTGGAGCTAAAGTAATGTGTTCTTTGAAGACTTTTTGGAAACCTGTTATCACTTTTCTAGACCAAGCTATGTGCCACTTAATAGTTCATATTATCACAGCCTTCTCATATATCTTTAAAACCTGTCTCATATATGTGGATGATATATTTGCAAATAGAATCCAAAATGTGCTTCCTCTGCTGGACCAAAAAATAATCCGATGATGGCAAGTTAAAATTTGGAATTCACAGGAAGGACCACATGCAAATACATAAATACATCAGAGCCAGTAGTCTCAAACCTAGACCTCACAAACATGCAGTCATCAATAGCCTAACACAAACTGATCATATACCGAAGTAGGAAAAGGAATACATGACCAAATATACCAAACTACTAGAAATGGTGACAAACTGTTGCAGCCTTAAGTTGGTAGACAAGAAAATAAAAAGATTCACTAGACAAAAAGAGTTGAATGAGATCACTACCTTAACAGCTTTTGGGGACCAAAAAGATGCAAGAAGCTCAGACATCACCCATGGGCAGCCAGAAAATTTCAAATTTCAGTGAATTTAACTTCGCCCTGGCACCAGTAAACAAATTAAATATCAGAAACCTTACCAAAAAACCAAGACTTGACAAAATTCCTGTGGTAATGAAGTCCAGCATTTATAGAATTAATTGCTCTGACTGGAGTAAGATATACATTGAAAAGACAGAACATAACATTGGAACCAGATTAAAAGCACACTTTAGGAACATCAAGTAAAAAGAAGCAGATAAATCTGCAGTTGCAGCAATTTCTGGGATCATCTACAGCATGGAACAGAAAAGTCAGCTACTAAATCTAGTTCACATGAATCACGAATTAAACATCTGGGAGAATATTTAAGAAATTCGAAACATTTAATGAATTAAATTTAAAGGGAGCCGATTAATGACACTAAACAACACTTTTAAATTTCCCGGAACATGTTTCAGAGGCCATTTTCCTCCATTGTCAACTGGACATCGACTGGTTCTCAGTGTTGTAGCTGGCGATATTTTGTCATGGGTCTCCTCTGGTGACGGTTCGAGGAACTTGCTGAACAAATCTTTCTGGGGATGTTGAAATTGAACACTTTGTTCAAATTTTTTTAAATGAAGGAAACCACAACCGTCTCAGCTGCAGAAACTAAATTAATCCTCAAAAAATTCACTGACCATCCATGGGCCTTTGATAAATTCAAAAAGGTCTTCAAGAAAAAACATTCAACTAGCACCATTACTCCTTAAAAAGCCTAATATGCTCAAACATCAAAGATGCCATTCCATCTAACAAAAAATCTGGTATATATCAAATTAAAAGCTGTGACTGTAGTCAAATTTATATGGAAAAACCAAAATAAATTCAGAAATAAGAGTAAAGGCACACTTTAGGTATGTAAAATACAAACAATTAGAAAAATCAGCAGTTGCCATGCATTTGGGGGGTTGGGGGGGAACCACAACATAAATTCAGAACCAAAACTACTAAAACATACGACAGAAAAACAAGAACTGTCCACATGGAAACAAATCTTCATTTCAAAAAATAGGAACAAAGTATTCAATGTCGACATCTCGCAGAAAGATTTGTACAGCAAGTTCCTTAAACCACCACCACAGGAGACCTATGACAAAATATCGCCAGCTACACCACTGAGAACCAGTTGATGTCCAGTTGACAATGGAGGGAATAACCTCTGAAACATGTTCTGGGAATATTATTTGAAGCAAAAGGTTAGAAACAGTGATGTATATAACAATTGAAGTAATGAGTTGGTATTCAAACACAACATCACTTAAAATATCCTTACTTGAACAATTGTTTCGGAGACCGGCTGGATAGTTGGATAGTTGCTGATGATGGGGACGAGCCGGTCTCCGAAACAATTGTTCAAGTAAGGATATTTTAAGTGATGTTGTGTTTGAATACCAACTCATTACTTCAAATGTTCTGGGAAATTTAAAAGTGAGTGTTGTTTAGTGTCATTAATAGACTCCCTTTAAATTTAATTTATTACAACACTTTTTTCAACACTTCCATGAAAGGGACTACATATTTAATGAATTTTGACATTTCATTAGAAGATAATATTTTATTCAACGTCAATGAATCACCACGAGATGTCTTATCACTGGAAAACCATCATCAGCTTGAACTCTTTAAGTTCTAGCCAGTCGACAACTTGTTGATAACACTTTTACCTTCACATGGAGGTAAAACTTGCTGAGAGAAAATTGGTGTGTGAAGTTCAGAGTGTCTTAATTACCAGAAAATCAGTTCATTTTTAGAGTGGTGGTTTTTGCAAGAAATGCCTCAAATGGTTATAATTTTAATGTTGTTAGCATTGACCAAAGTAACTGAATGAACGTGCAACCATACTGTTGGCTGTGATTCCAAACACAGTACTGTTCCTGATTTACTAGATTGGTTGCACTATAAGACTACAGTCATAACTTTCATTCAGATTGACTATGGTAAAACCTGAATAAGTTTGATTGCCTTGTATGATCGTCATGTGTTTAGGTATGAGGTAGATAGCCATCAGGGAAATGGGACAGTTGCCATGGTGTAATAGGGAATAGCTTCGTGTTGGTTGACGTGTGGTGGTGTAGAGGTAAAGCCTGTCTATGGCCCCTCTTGCTTGGTATGCTGATACTGTCCTGCCATGCATTGTTGTAAATGCTGAGCCGTGTCGTGGTTGGCTGCCATTAGCCCATCTTGCAGCTTTCAGCATTCTCATCCCTGATGTGCTGCCATTGGTTCTCTGTTACATGCTTTGTTTCTAATTTTGTTTGAACACTTCAGTTACGATGGTCACCAATAAACTCCCAGATCCTATATAAACTGCCAGTGAGTCCTATTTCTTTTCAAGGTATTGTCCACCACTCTTTATGCATAGCTGCTACCTCCTGAGGCAGTCATGGAGGCACTTTGGATGTTGCTGACCTCTTCCTGATTAAGCAGCAACAGCAACTTCAGGTGGGTTAGAGCGTGTTCATGCAATTTTTCTTCTGCCTTATTGAAAACAAAAGTGTTGCAAACTGCAGGGCCAGCCAGCAAGTCATGAACTTGGAAGAGTTCTGACTTTGATCATCTCTGATTGAAAATATTGGAAGATTTAACAGGCCTATAGACTTCCAGCCTGCCAACATTCATCGTGAATGTGCAGAGATTCAAGTCAACCCAAACTGACCACTAAGTTGTTGTCAGAATGGCATGAGTGCAAGTTATTGCATCTCTCCCTTAGAGGTGGATGTTTTCTTCAGTAATGGCAACTGTTGGACTATGTGTTCCTCAGCATTCAGGAATATTTGCCAATCCACAGTGTGTGAAGGTTTTGCATTCACAAATATGCAAAATCATGGTGTCATGACTTACGTCACATTGTGTGGCGGTCTCCAACTACAGAAGAAGTGAAGAATACCTTTGCATCAGTGAAACACACAGTGTTTCTGAGTTTAGTTTTAATTTTAGAACTTAATTAGTTGTAGTCTTTCTTAAATGGGTGCATAAAGGGTATTACAAAATTTTTTCAGGAATTGAATGTTCATTTACTGACACTTCATATACAAAATTGTTATACCATTTTCTCTGGACTAATTTTCACGCCTATACTGCAAATAAAATGGTTTCCCTTTATAACCTCTGATGACTAAAATGATATTTGTACAGCTATTTTAACACTTCTTCAAAGTATAAACTTGAAAGAAGCGTAGGGACAGTGAAGCACAAATTAGTACAAAAGTGAATCGAGAAGATATTGACACATTGCTTCACTCACACTGTTTATTCACAGGACATGTTTCAAGAGCTCTTGCTCCTATCATCAGCTGACATAAGCCGAGTGGCTTTAGCGTGTATATATAGATCTCCATCTGGTTGTTTAAAAATTTTCTTTGAACTTTTTGAAACATTGCTAACAAGCTTAAAAAGAAACTACAAAACAGTTATTATATGTGGAGACTTTAATATTGATTTTTTATCAAATGATGATGTAGTGGCACAATTTAGGACTCTAATACACTCATTCAATATGATTGATATTATTAATAGCCCCACTCGAATAGGAATAACATCAAAAACATGTCTAGATCAAATAATTATTGACAGTAATATCAACCCATACAAAAAAGGTAACTGTAACTATGGAATATCAGATCATAATGCAGTATCATTACAGCTAAACCTTGCAGTCAAGAGCATGCATCAGAAATTTCAAAACAGTATACAAAAACGTGTGCTAAATAATGAAAATATTGAATATTTAATGTACTTATTAAAGAAAGAAAATTGGTTAGATGTAATAAGCAGTAAAGATGTAGATGATAAATCTGAATTATTTGTGAATACTGTATCTCACTATCTGAATATGGCGTGCCCAGAGGTAAAAATGAGAATATCACTCAACTCAAAAAATAAAATATGGTTAACTAAAGGCATCCTAACATCCTGTAAAAACAAGAGAACTTTGTACAAGCAATGCCAGATTTCTAATAATTTACAACTCAAGACTTATTATAAAATCTACTGTAAAGTTTTAAAAGAAGTAATATGTAAAGCAAAGCAACAATTCAATAAGGATTACATACTTAAATCTGAAAACAGGGGTAGGGCTATATGGAATATTGTCAAACAGGAAACGGGTAAAACAAATTCAAATAATAATAGAATTGAGGAGATTTTGATTAATCAAAACATGGTAACAAATCCCCAAAAAATAGCTGAAGCATTTAGTGAACATTTTGTAAAAGTAACGCCATCATCAACATCACAGTATATAACACAGAAAACAAACTTAAGTAACCAAACCTTTAATCCCAATACAATCTTTCTCACTCCAGTAACGGAGAAAGAGGTTGATGGTATAATTAAAGGCATGAAAAGCAAATTATCGTGTGGTCCAGATGGAATCCCAGATTTGATCGTAAAACGGTGCTCATCTTTGATTGTAACCCCTATCACAGATATATGTAACTCTTCATTAGCGGAGGGGAAATTTCCTAAAATATTTAAATTAGCAAAAATCCATCCAATATATAAGAAAGGTGAAAAGGAAAACATTGGAAATTATAGGCCAGTTTCTCTGCTATCGGCTTTTTCAAAAATTATTGAAAGGGTAATGTTTAATAGAATAACACAATTCCTAGAATCTAACAAAATACTATATAATGCCCAGTTTGGGTTTCAAAAGAAAAAATGTATAAATGATGCACTGTACTCACTTGTAGAAGCAATAATGAAACTAAAAGATGAACGAAATCAGACATATGGCTTATTTTTGGATCTTAGTAAGGCATTTGATATGGTGGACCACGACATTCTACTAAGAAAATTACATCACTATGGGATAAGAGGGCAAGCAGAAAACTGGTTTGAATCCTACTTGAAGGAAAGGGAGCAACTGGTGGAAATAGGAAATATAAAATCCACACGGAAAAAGATAAACAGAGGAGTTCCTCAAGGCTCTATTCTGGGCCCAGTGTTGTTTTTAGTTTATATAAATGATCTTCCCTTGAATTTAAGACATGCAAACACAGTATTATTCGCAGATGACATCAATATGGTAATTGGTAATAAAAGTTCTGTTGATCTGCAAGCAATGGTAAACGAGACAATGATAGAAATTCAACAGTGGCTTATAAATAATAAATTAGTAGCAAATACAGATAAAACTGTCTCCATTAACTTTAGTCAAAAAACTCGGTATGACCCCATCCAGTTTCCCATAAACAGCTCCTTTGTAACAGAAACTCAGATTACAAAATTTTTAGGAATATGGATTGATTCCAGTCTAAATTGGGAGCATCATATAAAGCAATTAGGTGAAAAGCTAAGTCGACTGTGCTACGCGTTCCGAATTCTAACAAAGGTACTAAACATTGAGGTATTAAAAACAATATATTTTGGATATATACAACCTATAATTACATATGGAATTATTCTGTGGGGGTCCACATCCAAGTCCTCGTGTATATATAAGATGCAAAAAAGAATATTAAAAATAATTAAAAAGGTTCCCTTAAGAACAGAAAGCAAGCCAATATTTCAAGAATTTAACATCTTACCTGTTCAATGTATTTATATTTATGAAGTAGTTTATTTTATACATAGGAATAGATCACTATTTACAAGTAATTCAGATTGTCACACATACAATACAAGGAACAGTAAAAATATACATCTAAATCATCATCGTCTCAGTCTGAGTCTAGATTTCATCTCTCACAAAGGAATCATTCTATATAATAAACTCCCAGCTAAGATAAAAAATCTAAATAATAAAAATTTCAGAAAAGCTGTAAAAAATATCCTAATAAAAATAATGCCACAGACAATAGATGAGTTTTTGAGAAGTAGAATTGAATAATAAAGTAAATATTTTTTTTTTTTTTTTTTTTTTTTTTTTTTTTTTTTTTTTTTTTTTTTTTTGGTAAAAGTTATGTCTATTACAGTCTAGTTTTTGGAAGTGTAGTACATTAAAAATTGTGTGACCTAAGTTGCATTATTCTCAATTACTATTGTATTATTATTCTGTCAATTACTATTGTATTATTTAACTACTATTGTATTGTTTAATTACTAGTGCATTATTAATTACTATTGTATTCATAATGTTATTGCTCAAAAGAATTGTATTATTCCTACGGGCACAAATTTGACGAAGCCATGAATATTGTATGTTCTTACGGTGAATAAAACTTACTTACTTACTTACTGATACTCGATTAGTGTAAGTTGTAGTGGTTTCCTCTTTCTCCGTATTGTCAATAGATGGCGTGATGTACTTGTCAAAGATGTCCGGTGGTGGAGTTTCAAAATTCATGACTGATGATTTTTGTTAATGAAGATTTTTTCAAATACGGAAAGGTCAACTGGGAAACATCTCTAATAAAATATACTAATCACCCCATAGACCTCTCCGTATCTCGGCTATGGCATTGAATTTTTCAGTCTGACTCTACCCTTTCATAGTGCGTCCTACAAAGGCTAGTGTGAAAGAACAATTAATTTCCATACTGTTTCAACACTTATTATTCGTACATGTTATGTTGTTACAAACCTTTACTTGAAAAAACAGATGAAAATAATGGGAGTGTACATCCACAAGCAAAAAGTATATAACAACGTCTTGGTATGTAGATTACCTTAAAATACACTTTCGAGCCATCTATTGCCTACAATTTGAACTCGATATGTTTACATACAGTAGTGCACGTGTGCGAGTTCAGCTCGTCATATGATTTAAATGCCACAAAGCATCATGAGAGTACAGCTTGTCATAGGACACAAGGCATTAAAGCATGCAATTTTTCAGATCTTGTTTTGTGGGTTTAACCATTCTGAGATATTCTTCTTAATGGTTTAAATTTTCCAAAATTCATACTTTCCTCAAATGGGAAAGTCATCCATTATTTTACTCCAGGTCGTACAAATAGAACAAAATTTCATTCTTCACTTAGCAACCAGCTTTTGAACAATTTGACTATCGCTTAAGCCTAGTGCATTCCACTCTTCCCATTTTATTGCAAAGGAAATATATAACAAAACCATTTCTATAATGTTTATCTTAATTAACATGAAGTAGATAAAATAAACAATATTTTATACAGTAGTAATCTTATAAGGCTGTTAGACAACTAAAGGATAAGCAGTTTAAAATTTACAGTAAAGAAAAGCATTGTAAAACCTTTTATGCACCATCTTTTACCTTAAACCATTGCAATGTGTTTATGAAAACAGTAGCCATTAGGAACAGCTTAGAGTTACCAAGTATTAATTTTCAGAAAATGTTTTCAAATTTTACATGCAGTGCATAGAAAGAATAGGGAAAATTGTTCAGAATGATACAATTGCCCACATCTATAAGAGTTTGAAGTGATACTGTATTGGACTGAATATAAGAAAATTAATATATTTTAGGAGTTTATAACACCTCCCCCTCCCCCCTTTTATTTTAGGACTGGAGCCAGATAGGAACTTCTGGTTTTTTTTTCCCCCTCATTGAATTGCCTTCATTGAACTGTCACACCCAGGAACGCACACTAGACACATCCATGGAACCATCACATGCCTCACTCAACTGTCAATGAACTTCGATGTGTCACAACACGAAATTTAGAAAACAAATGATTACACGCTGTTCTTGCAATGAAAACGTCATTTTAAGTATCAAAAACAGTCCCAACTCTCGTCGCTGCCACTAGAGTTCTATGGACTGTACAGTGCTTCCATCTCTGTCACGCATCCACAAAGATTCCATGTGTATGTAAATAAAAAAAGTTCCTTTCTGGTCCCAGTCCTGTAAAAAAAAAGAAATAGGTGTTATAACTTGAATGCACCTCATAAAGAATTACTTACAAAATCTGTACATGTTGAAACCAGTAGTTTTGTTTTTCCTGCCCAAATTAATTACCAGTGTATCAATTTAATGAATGTTTTCCCTGGTGTGCCAGCATTCATAAACATCCATCATCACTACCTGTATGTGGGTTCAAACCCAATGGAAGGCAAAGTCGTTTTCTGGGGAGAGTAAATCAGGTGGTTCCTCTGGTACTTAAGTCTCAAGTCTGGCAAAGAGATCCCTGAACAAAATCAAATGCTCTTTCATGCCCAATATAGAATAGGATACTGAAAACCGTAACAGTTACACAACATTTATAAATGAAAATTTCATTTTACAACCATATGTAATTAGTACATTTTATCTGCCCAAAACCTGTAACTTGAAGTTCATATGATAACTAACCCTCTTCTTTATTCAACTGATGCAACAAAGATATTTATCTACTGTGACTGAAATACAAGCCAAGTGGCAATAGATAATGTCAGAAGTAATCATCAAAGCTCAAGAAATGTATGACTGAGGTCAGTTGTGGTGCATGCATTGACTCCCATCATTGCTCCAGTCAGTATAGTCCTTCTTAAAAATGACTTGTCTTTAAACATTAAGTTTAATATGCAAGATGGCTACAGTTTTTAGAAGCACATTTTAAGATAAACAACATTGCCTTATATTCTGACAATAGAGTGTTTACCTCACTGGAAACCTCATACTTTCTCCTTGTAGTGTTCCTTTACCTCCTTAGGTTTTAAAATTAAGAATAGTTATGTAATGTGTAAAAATGTGAAGATAATAACAGTGAAGTGATACAAATATTACAATAAAGTAATTTGTTACAAACTTCACTTATCTTTTGATGCGAATAAGTATTTGTGAAACTAGTTTCCTGCATCTATAAGAATTTAAATTTCTTAAAAGGATAAGTGAAGTCTGTAACAAATTGTTTTATTGTAATGAGTTGTCTATTTTT
The DNA here is from genome assembly GCA_030765055.1 of Mantis religiosa. NCBI lineage: Eukaryota > Metazoa > Arthropoda > Insecta > Mantodea > Mantidae > Mantis > Mantis religiosa. The sequence goes on from CM060949.1 coordinate 22,249,544, forward strand.
CATATTGCACTGTTTGCAGCTCATTAAATGCATTTTCAGTGCTAGGATTGCCAGGTCCTCTATATTTGGTTTTCAGTCCGTGATTAAGGAATTATGCACTTTGTTCATTTTTCTCTTATTTGCACAAAACCATTTAAAGGTTACCATATGTAAGAGATTATTGGAGATAGATGCACATCTTTTTTTAAACAACGGCAATATTGAAAATCACATTTGGGAATTGAGTGGCAATTTATCTCTTTCTTTTATGGCTGTACTTCTATTTTTTAGTTTCTACAGTCCAATTGTGTTAGTAATAATGTTAAAAGTTTTGGCAAGTACCATTATCATTTAACTTTTTGAAGCTTTGCAACAGTGAATGGAAGTTCTGATGCATAAATATTGAGTCGATTTTGAGATACATTTACTTCACTTACATTCTAATTTAACAGAACGTGTTTTAAAAGCCTTTGCTTTCATCATCAGCTGTATATAACTGATGGCATTGGTGTCTTATGCCCTCTGCCACATGTTGGATGGCAGAAATTTGGTGTAGATGTCTGAAAGCAGAACTTCCAAATTAATAATTCTGTTACACAGAAAATGAAGCTACTTACAGTGGAATAATAAATATTATACAGATAAAAATATTTAGTAATTATTTTCCACTTATCTTAAGAAGTTGATGACAATACTTCTATCTTCTTTCTACGAAATTAATTTCATGTCGACTGAAGATGTGGGCAAATGTCCATGAAATTAATTTCGTAGAAAGAAGATAGATAATGTGGAAAATAGTGGAAAATAATTACTTTTTTTTTTTTGTATAATAATAATTCTGTGCTTTTTGAATGAGAATCTTCTCCTATATAGTGAGTTCTAGTGGATGATTTACTTCTTATACACTGCTGTTAAAAGAAGTAAACCACCCACTGGAATGACAAGGGTCACTCAAAAGAAATGGACACTATTTTTTTTTTTTTTTTTTAAGTGGTTTTCATTTTACATCTTTGAAATGTTTACAGTGTGAAGGTACAAGGACTGTTTAAAGTCAATCCGGAACATTTTTTCAGATTTAAATGCATGCCTAGGCTGGAGGTTTTGTATAGACAGTGGCACCTGTGTCCTTTTACTGGTAGATGGCGCTCATTTCCCATGCTTCTGGATAGACCATTATTCAAGATGGCAGACAACAGTGTGGGAACAGCCTGTTGTGATGAAGTTTTTAGTGAACGAGGACATAAAACCTGCTGAAATTTACAGAAGACTTCAGGCAAAGTATGGAGATGAGACAGACACAGTAAGATATTTGAATGGTGTAAGAGCTTCGAAGATGGCCGTATCCCAATCACTGACAATTCTGGTCGTAGTGGATCACAGCTCACGGTAGTCATTCCTGAGAACATTCAGTGCGTGGAGCAGCTGACCCTGGATAATCGTTGCATTACCTGTCGTAAAATTGCACGGTTATGCGACAATTGTCCAGGATCAGCTTCGCCGCACGGTGAACGTTCTCAGGAATGACTACCGTGGGCTGTGATCCACCACAACCAGAATCGTCAGTGATCCAGATAAGGCCATCTTTGAAATGCTTACACCATTCAAATGTCTTACTGTGACTGAGTGTCTCATCACAGTACTGAGCGTGAAGTCTTCTGTAAAGTTCAGCAGGTTTCATGTCCTTGTTCACTAAAAACTTCATCACAATACACTGTTCCATGTGGACATTCACACTGTTGTCCGCCATCTTGAATAACGTTCTATCCAGAAGCTTGGGAAATAAGCGTCCTCTACCAGTAAAAGGACACAGGTGCCACTGTCTACTGCATATGAAACTGTAAGCCTAGGTGTCCATTTAAACCTGAAAAAAAGAGAAGTCTTGGATTAACTCAAACGACCCTCGTACATCCTTTAGGAACAACAATTCATTTCTCCACATAATCACCATCCTTCTCAACTGCCTTATGCCATCTTGGAACCAGCGCCTATATATCCGCATGGTAAAAGTCTGGACCAGCATGTTTGGCAGCATTCATCACGCAATCTGCTTGCATACCAACTAACTGTACTTTGATCTACATCAGCATTTCCATACACCTTTTTCAACCTCTGCTTTCCACTGTCTCGTTTTCACAACGCACAAATTCTATGACAACATACTGCTTCTGACAGATGTGAAGTGCAGCAGCCATCTTGAAGACATGATGTGACAGCGCCACTCACAGCAACAGTTTGAAATAAATTGAACACAAGCAGGAAGGATGTATTTACACACTGGAAACATTTCAAAGATGTAGAATGAAAACTATTTTTTAAAAAAAAATGTGAGCATTACTTTTGGAGTGAACCTCGTAGTTATCCAACAGCATAATCATAAGATTACAAATTTTGAAGTCTTGGCTCCAGACATTACACCAAAATCATCCTGTCGTCTACCAGGGAGCAGAGGGAAGAAGATGCCAACACTACTGGTCAACATAGACCTAGCTGATGATGGAGGCAAAGGCTTCCAATTAAAATATTCGTGATGCAAACATGTCCCAGAATTCTCATGATATTTATATACCTATTATCATTCATACTTCACATTTTTGTACATATTGGAGATGTTTTGCACACTCTACAGTCTGGCCATTGTATCTCCGGCTGACATTTTGCGACTGCAAGAGGTGGAGGGGGAAGGTTAATAGTACCAACATACAGTAATGGGCAATTGAAAACATATCCTCAATATTATCTTTAGAATGAAAATGTACTATATTAGCTTTAAAACACTGAAATCCAACTTGCAATTTCATTATCATGCAAGATATTTATTACAACATGACTCTATTTGATTATTTCGTTCACACCTTTCACACACACTAACTGCATCTTTTGGTATTACTGGGAGTCTCTACATCCGGTGTTGTGGTCAGGAAGTTAACTGTCTGCTGGCGCCAATCAGCATTGTCACTGCTAGGCGTGGCTTCCGGACTCAATACTGTGTTGCCAGCTTAAATTTGTTTGAGCCACGTGGCTTTAGCTGCTTATGCTGGTGAACTTTCTTTGCTATATTTTGGGTGCGTGAATTCAGATTTTTAGTGTTCGTAAGACCTTTTATTATCGCTATTATAATAATATGGCTACTGGTTCATGAAATATGCAAATACGTTAAATATTTAAAATGTGTATTGTTCCCCTGCTTGAAATTCCCGCTAAAAAACTGGCAACAGTCTGCTTCCCCCTCTCGAGAAATGTCAGAGCCGGAGAAAGAGCGGCCGAACTGTAATTTTTGCGTTTTTAACCGTTAAAACCAAGATTACATCAACAGAAAATGTTTAATAAACATGTGAGAGGCTCAGTTATAAAACCTGTGAAGTGACAACTAGAAATGACAGAAATTAACAATTCAAAGTTTACAAAAATATATTATAAATTCACTATAATTACAGAGTAAAAGGAACTTAATACCAGTATAAACATGAACAGATACAATCTCTGAGATGTTTTTTTCTTCTGACTAGGTAAAGCAATTGAAAGAACTATTTGTAGTCTGTTTTTTGACACTTTGTCACTTACCTTTTTATATTATTTGAGGGACTAGTATCGGGATCCGTCGCTTCCATTTTCAACCTCTATCCAACATAGAGGTGCCAAAGTCTCAATCATGGTATGCCCTACTTGAAGAAACACATGTTCTATGCAACTAAAATGTCCTTTTGACAGGAGGTATATCCAAAAGCTGTAAGTTTTTATCTTGCCCGGCACAGTTATTGAATACAGCAACCAGAGTGTGTCCTTTGATGTCATACTCGTTTAAATATTAAGCTCACTAGGTATTTCATCAGCACCACGTTTTGCAGTAGACTCATGCCACATGAAATATTCTTGTTCAGGATTGCAGCAATGAATGCTGGAAGTGTGACACTATAGTTTACATTTGTAGAAGCAAGGACCAGTTGTTAACTTTGGGCTATGGAGGGCTTGTTGGAGATCAAAAGTTATCACATGGACACTGCTGTCAGTCTTTGAATGTTGCACAGCTTAAGTGCAGCCTGTGCTTTCCTAAGATGTATCTCTTGATACATCATGGAACAACACTCTCATAGTACTGGTTAGAGGAATGAACAAGAGAAAAGTATTTTAGCTAAGGGAAAGTTGCGATGATGCAAACTGTGGTTGGAGAAGGTTTTGAAGGCAGTAGTGGAAGCAAAAATGATGTGTGAAGTTGTGGTTTGGGGATATAAAGGATGGATAAATGTAGATTTGTTATGTAGTTTATTTCATATTTCCTAATTACAATATACAAACAATTCTTTCATATGTGTGTTTGGAGGAATTTAGTAACTGACGTCAAGATTACTCATAAAAACTATTTGTAGTCAGTTTATTGACACTCGTCACTTTTTTATATTATTGAGGGACTAGTTTCAAAAGCCTTTGAAACTAGTCCCTCAATAATATGAAAAAGTAAGTGACGAGTGTCAATAAACCGACTACCAACAGTTGATTCTATTTTTAGGTTTGTTTCATTTTCAGATGTTGATAATACTAAAATAACATAAGAAAGGCATGGTAACCATTATCTTTGACAATGGAGTTCATCTGTGGACTGAAGATGCAAACGATTTGTTTGCAAAATCAATTTCCATTTGAAAAGAAATATCAACACCAATTTGTTAAGATTTATCATTGTTTCATGTATTTCAATATTTAGTCTTTTCAAATTCTGTTGATATTCAATTTCTTTGTGATCCCCTGGAAAAAGTACAGAATTTATGATGGTAATATAGTGTCAAGTTCTTAAACATTTAACTTATTCCCTTTGTATCCACAACAAAATATAGTGTGATCCATATAAACCTGAACCATTTCAACTGGTCATAACTTTTGAGCCAATAATTGGACACACGTACAACTTTGGGAGATTTCATTACACTATTTACATCTCAGGGAAAATGTAAGTGTCCTCCAATGAAAGTTTTTCAATTTACATTACATATTAAATTACTGTATCATCTTACAAAAGTGAAATCAACTGATGAATTGTCAGATTTATTCTTTATTCCATAGATGTGCGACTCTTGTTAGAGTTTGCAGTTGCTTTATTGGTGTTTTTCCATATTCACTGATTAGATGTTACTTCACATGCTAAAGTATTTGAGTTGTGCCTCTCTGTTACAGACCCACGTGGTTCAAGAACATATATGGAGATTCGCACAGTACTAGACAAGGCTCCTGTGGGAACTCTTCGCCAGAATGTAAGTTGGTAGCACTATTTCTCAATCTCTGTAATTGCAAGGTATGCAGTGAAACATCACTCCTGTTGATATGTTTGTGTTACAGTGGCATATTAGAAACAAAGGAAGGAAGAATAAGAGGAAACGTGATCCTGATTATGTCCCAGACAAGTACTTACGAGATGGAGAACCATCGCCTAAAAAGCTACGAAAAATGAGAGAACGAAGTTTGGATCGTGCATCATCATTTAACTCACAGGTAGACTGCCTCAAAACAAATCCTAAAATGTCCGCTAACTTCACCAAGCTCTATTACTAACACTCCACTAATTTGGCCTAGTTCATCTTTCATTATGACTTCACTTAGTTCTCATTGTCACGTAGTTCAGTATGACTATGTAGTTGGTATTGTCATTTCACTAATTTGACGTAGTTGAATTTTTCCTGTAACTTCACTTTTCTTTGTAACTTAGCCATGTAATGAAATACATGTGAAACAGCCTCCTCTTTGGTCCAACTCACTTGCTGGAGAATTGAACTAGTCTGTCAGAAGCAGCACTCGTCATAACTGTCAATGTCATATTAGTGACTCACTTGCTACATGTTGGTTTATATAGCACCTGGAATTTTCCAAAGCATCCCAAAATATTCTGGTTATTTCTCAATAGCCCTTCAGGTGATTTTGCTGGGAAGAGCATTCCTGCCTGTACCATTCTGTTAATCTCTCCAACTGCCCAATGATCCAAAGCTCCTACATCATAGTATTAATTGATATTCTGTCAGGATTAGATACAACCTCCTAGAGTAAACCTTGTTTCTTTTAAACTTACTCTGCATGTAAAATATACCAAAATGCTAATATAAGAGCAAAATCTCTATTAACTGTAAAGTTTCCTTCATGTTGCATATCTTCTCTTTACAAGAAGTTTGTAAAACTGACACACTAAAAGCATTCATTCTCATTGTTGGCTGTTAGGTGTGTTAAGCTTGTTCTTTCTTGCACTGACATGTTTGATGCTGCTGTCAGTATTGGTAGGTTGACTAACGGTTATAGTGCATGCATTTGATATTGTCACCTATTGTAGAAAGAGAGAGAATACTCACTTCTCAAGCTGTCTCTGTCATCTTGACTATTTGTATACAAGGGGGATTCCAAAAGTAAGGTCTCCAGTTGTTTAAAAAATATTAAGAAACGTGTATTTATAATAAGTTGCACATAGTTTTAAAACTTGAACATTATCATTTGTCTAAATAGATGCATTTTGATGCATTTATCAAAGCATTTTTGTAAGTGCTATGGTAGTTTTTGTATGACCATGTAATGCCAGCCTGCCGCCATGCTATTTAACGAGTGCTGGACCTCATCTTTCACCTCGTCACTAAACTGCCTTCAGAGAAACTTTTTGTGTGACGCAAGAATATTTTCTAAGTCCAAAGGTGCACATATATGCATGCGCAAGGAGACATCGCTCATTGGCCGTGCCTCAGCAATGCATTCGCGACAATATGTAACACTTGTAGCCAACCTCTGCAAAAATGCACCAGACATGTTTTACACTGGTGCAGAAAGACATGTGGATGCACTTAGCACAGCTCAGTTTTTGAAAATACTGACCATGTTTCCTCTCAGGTTTTATTGCTTTACAAAAGTAGGCTTGCTGTCCAGCAAAAGTACCTATTGTACTGTTTGAAGTGAAAGCTGTTTGTTCTGTGCGTTCTTCAACTATTTAAGATTCGTTCAGTACGTTGTTAAAAATCTGAAAATGGCTCAACAAGTCAGTAACATGTATGAGCTTGCAGACAGGTTTTGCTACTGCTACAAAGTGTGCATGTCAAATGACACTAAGTAATCCTGCAAGGGGGAAAATTGGCAGTCCCGGCCACATTGTTCAAATTGACAAGTGCAAAATAGGGTGATGGAAGTTTCATTGTGAGCGCATAGTACAGGGCAACTGGATCTGGGAATGATAGACATGGAAACGAATGAGGTGCGGATGACAATATGCCATAACAACAGAAAGGATGCAAATATGTTCTGCAGTCTAATTGCAGAGCACTTAGAGTTCACCAGCACCATTCACACTGATGCCTGGCGGGGGTACTATGGGTTGATATCTGGACTGTATGCTGCACATCTCGCAGTGAATCACTCTGTGCACTTTGTATACCCAGTGACAAATGTGCATACAAATAACATGAGTTACGCTGGCAATGACTATAGCATTGTCTAACAAGGTACTGCTTGGTGTTAGTTTGCTAGATTAGTATAATTTAAGGAAAAGTTACTGTTGACAGCATTGCATTCGGTGGAGAAACAAGGATAGTTTGGCTGCACTCATTGCTTGAATAGCTGCATACACAGCAAGTAAATAAACAAATAATGTTAAAAGAATGCCCTCCATCACGAAATTGCACTAAAAAGTAAAGAAATTGTATTAAAAATCATGGTTGTATATAAAAACATAAAAAAGTGTGAAGGACTTAGAAAAAAAATCGCTGTGTCGCATATTAGAAAAAAGAGCCGTGTCTTCTAGTCAGGTGTTCTTTCAGCTTGGGGAATAAGTGCCAGTTGAATACAAACGGCTGTCCTTTTCATCTGCATAACGTTGAAGAAATTTCGGGAAGTTACAACACATTGCCTTTTGCGGTCTTCTGTCAAAGTTCTTGGGACCCATCTTGCGCACACCTTGCAATTTCAACACTTCGCTCAAAGTCTGGTGAATGGTGCTTTGAGAAATCTCAGGAACAACAATGCAGACTTCATAGAGTTATGTGCCAATCTGTAAACACGATTTGTTCAATCTTTGCGATTGTCTCTTCAGGAATAGGCAGTCTCCCACTTGTTTCCTCATCATGAATTTCAGTATAACCACCTGCAAATGCTGTAGAACATTTGCAGGCATTTTTTACATCCACACATGACTCTCCATACACTTCCGTTGACTATTGGTGATTTTTGTTTGGCTGAAAGAATTATGCAGTCAAAAAACAAATAACTAAGCAAATTCCAATATGTAAGGACTATGATACAATGAAGCACAAAATTAATATAATTTTGAGTCAAACTAATACTCAATTCTCTACTTATTGCTAGTATTTACCTAGAATGTGTTTTGTTAGGATCTTCCTAACATAGGCTGTTGTTGACTGATGGACGTTGATTTGGTGAATTCATTAGAGGCGATAGGTGCTTCTTTGTCTGTATCTTGATGAACTTGAAGTTTGGGTTTTCTTCAAAGATAGTGTCGAAATTAAACAATTTTCTTTCATATAAAAATTATTTGTGGTTGGTTTATTGACACTCGTCACTTACTTTTTCATATATTTATGAGAGACTAGTTTCAAAGGCCCTGGCCTCCATTTTCAATCTCTTCCCAACTGGCAACTGTTGTTATCTGCTCTCTCTGGTGGTGGAACTATGAACTTTTTTGTCAAATTATCTGCTGGCGGGATTTCAAAGTTCATTACGCGATCCTTTGAATACTTTGAAATCCCGCCAGCAGATAATTTGACAAAAAAGTTCATAGTTCCACCACCAGAGAGAGCAGATAACAACAGTTGCCAGTTGGGAAGAGATTGAAAATGGAGGCCAGGGCCTTTGAAACTAGTCTCTCATAAATATATTAAAAAGTAAGTGACGAGTGTCAATAAACCAACCACAAATAATTTTTATATTAATTTTGACGTCACTGTTACTAAATTCCTCCAAACACACATCAATTTTCTTTCATATTTCTTTATGAAGATTTTTTCCCACATGGTTAATGCAGCTGGACCTTGGACACTTTAATAAGTGGATTTCTCATTCTATATCATGATTCTCCTTCCAAAAATGGTACGCCACCACCAATTTATCTATTTCTTTGTTCCTGATGTTCCTAAAATGCTCTTTAAGCCTAATGTAGAAAGTTCCTGTTTGTTTTTCCAATGTAAAAGTTGTCAGAGCCTTTGCAGTTTATCTGGTACACACCTGATTTTTTGTCTGTGGGTATCTCCTTTGTATTATGTGATTTCAAAAGGTGTTGCACACTAAATTTGTTTTGTGGGGCCAAAGTAATATTGTGCTCTATGAAGACTTTTTGGAAAAGGTGTGTAGCTCGGGGATAATATGTAAATTTTCTTTATGAAGTTTCATTGCTGATTGGTGAAAGAGTAGTTACTTGTTTGCATCTTTGTTGTCTTTTGAATTTATCAATTTTCTTTTTGATCAATTCAGCACTGAATCCATTGTATTCTTCAATGTGAATTATATTATTGTGCTCTTTGATATATTCCATCTTGTTTAAAGGTACATTAACCAGCCTGTAAGTTAAACTGTTGATAACATGCTTGACAAAAAGTCTTCAAAGAGACAATATTACTTCGGCCCCACAGAACAAATTTAGTGTACAACACCTTTTGAAATCACATAATACAAAGGCGATACCCACAGACAAAAAATCAGGTGTGTACTGGATAAACTGCAAAGGCTGTGACAACTTTTACACTGGAAAAACAAAAAGGAACTTGAACATAGGCTTAAAGAGAATTTTAGGAACATCAGAAACAAAGAAATAGATAAACGGCGGTAGGGTACCATTTTTGGAAGGAGAATCATGATATAGAATGAGAAATGCACTTATTAAAAAGTGTCCAAGGTTCAGCTGCATTAACCACGTGGGAAAATATCTTCATAAAGAAATATGAAAGAAAATTGTTTAATTTCGACACTACCATTGAAGAAAACCCAAACTTCAAGATCATCAAGATACCGACAGAGACGCACCTATCGCCTCCAATGAGTTCACCAAACCAACGTCCATTATTCAACAACAGCTGATGATGTTAGGAAAATCCTAACAAAACGCATTCTAGGTAAATACTAGCAATAAGTGGAGTGTTGAGTATTACTAAAATTAGGCAAATGAGTCAATCTTGTATATACTTTTCTCCACTTACAAGTTTTTTAATGAAGACTAGTTTCTGGGAACTTCTTCCCTATTCTCGGTTCTGCGGTTGACTGATGATGCATCCGGTATCTGCATCTGGCTTGGTGTCGTGTTGCCATTTAATGTTCTGGTAAGTTTGATGATGTCATCTACGGCGGGAATTTCAAAATTCATCAAGAGGTCCTGTTTCTTCGTAATAAATAACTCTTGATGAATTTTGAAATTCCTGCCGTAGATGACGTCAACAAACTTACCAGAACACTAGATGGCAACACGACACCAAGCCAGATGCAGACACTGGATGCATCATCAGTCAACCACAGAACTGAGGATAGGGAAGAAGTTCCCAGAAACTAGTCTTCATTAAAAATACTTGTAAGTGGGGAAAAGTATATACAAGATTGACACATTTGCCTAATTTTAGTAAAAATTGCACTCCACTTTCTGAAATACTTCTTTTTATTCAGTATATTGAGTATTAGTTTGACTCAAAATTATATTGACTAAGCAAACTTCACACCTGGCAGTAGCAGCAAATGAGAGCTCCATTAAAACTGGCTACCATGCCAAGACTAAATGCTCTAGCAGATGTGCAGCAGTTTTTGTAGAGAGTGAATGGCAGAATGAAACAGCAGTGTGATCAACAGCCATGCATACAATTTCCTTGCAACCCTAGCGCTTTGGAGACTCTACTTTTGGGATCACCCTCGTATATTGTCAGTGGATACAGCAGACATCCTTTTCAAAGAGCAATAAGGGCCAGTAGTAGAGTTATGGTTATTTGGTGCTTGATATTCCTTCATTGCTGCTTCCTCTTAAATATCACATATTTCAAAATGCTTCTTGCTAGTCACTGACCAAATATTTTAAATTAGTTGAAAATTGATTACTAATCTCAAACCTAAACCATGCTTGTGCTCATAAATCTGTTCTAAATTTTCCAGAGATTTGCAATCTTTTTCAATTTTTGCTATCACTTCTATAGTGCACTGTTAATTCCTGTACATTGCTATTCTTAAACACTATTTAGACTTGCATAACCTCTAGCCTGTATGGTGATCTATTTCATAAAGTTTGAGACAGTCTTGCATTCTGTGCCAGGTTTGCATTTCTGATTTAAGGAATACCAAAGTAAAAGCTTGGTTTATCTCTACAGAATGGTAGGTAGCAATGACACTGTTGGAGGGAATGTTCGGCAATAATTGGTTAAAAAACCAGTTCTTCAACATCTTACTGTCATTCCTTCATGATAAGTCTTTAGTAAACTTTGACTTAAAACCAGGAAGGCGCTGGGAATGAAACTTGCTGAACATCCTGTTAGCAGAATTATAAGTACTGACCTTTGCTGTGAGTATCTGAAGAGTGAAATCCAGTTCTTTTCCATTTGAAATCCAAACTTCACCAAGGTAAATGTTGTACACATTGTTGACCTCATTTGTTTCATTGTCCTTAGAAACCTAAATCGTTTTGAAACATTTCCATTAAGAATTTTCTTCCATTTGCATTTTTTACAAATTTGAAATTATTTTCCTCAAAGTTTCTTAATGTATATATGCTTCATCTATCAGTTGTTTATTAAAAGTTCCAAATTATGCATATAATTTGTCAGCATGACTACATTGTGTTTTCCTTAAAAAAAAGAATTCTTAGTTTATTTTTATTTCAGTAAAAAAAAAATGGCGCAGTTGCATTTTTTATTGTATTTGACAATTGCACCACATCTTTTGACTGAAGTAAAAATAAACTAAGAATTCCTTTTTTAGCAAAACACAATGAAGTCAGTTGTATTTGATTTTATTGTTTTTTAACCCTGAAGTATCGCATGAGCTGCAGGTGTGCCCCTGTTCTTTTGTTTCTGCTTGCACACGGCTGATAAAGTGAGGTGGAGGTTTCTGTAGCTTTAGCACATTGTTACATTGTTTAATTTTATAGGTAGCTTTTGGATTTGTAACGAGGTGCATTGTCATTCTAAGCTGCTATTGTAGTCCACACTACCTACTGATACTACTAATTTTGCAATGGTAAGAGAAGCAAACGTTTTGTCATGTAGGTATTGCAGAAGATGAAATAATACTGCAACAGTGGTTAGAAGTGCTAAGTGAAAGTAATGAAAGTGACATTCAGGAAAGAAAATATGCTTGAAGCATTAGAAATGTGCACATAACATTGTTTAGCATTTTCGTGGGCCTAAAGGCCAAGTGCAGGCCGTTACATGGCAGTTTGTTTAAAACTTTACCTAGGTAAGAATGTTTACTACATTTGATCATTTGTACTAACATTTACATATCAACGATTAAGGAGACATTTAAGTGAGAATCATGATGAAAGCTCATAGAAGAATCAGCAATTCGAGCTCTGATTGAATTCTTTTTCTAATACTAATTGGTTATTTGGGCAACAGTAAGCAAGCCTAATATAATTCTAAAGATTCTGGAATTGAAGTTTGCTTCTTGGCAATGAGTAACAAAAGATTTTTGTTTCTAATGAGCTGCCTGTGATTTTATGATGTGCATGATCTCCAAACCCACAAAGAAAGTGTTAGCAGCAATAAGGGAACTTTTTGAATTCATTGTTCACAAATCTCAAAAGTCTCAAATGAATATTGCACACAAAGGATGCACAGTAGTTACTTTTCCGGTGTATAAATGTTCCAAATGCAACAGTAAGCTTTTGTGCAAGTTTGCAATAAGAGTGGATGTATTATAAATGTAAAGGTTTATCACGCACATAATTTGATAGCCCATACTCCATTCTAATGCAATTAAAGATACAGTGATGATACAACCTATAGAAAGATCTCCATAAATAGCATTCGATTTTCCTCACAAGTTTTCTCAAAAGTAAAAAGCAAATCACTGAGCAATACTGCACTTTTTCAATTTTTGCAAAAACACGAAAAAGTTATTGAAATTGAAGTACGTAGGTTTTCACGGCCGCAGTCATTTGGTAGATAATGATTATCCGGCCTTGTGAACTGTGGTCTAGTGGAAAATCTTCTACCAGACATTTCGTTCACAGCTGCACCAAACATCCTCAGTGACATGGCCATAAATAACATTCATATTCTTGGCTGCGACTGATACAGAGTCTGTCAATTTTGCAGGCTTTTTATATATCTTCTGAGTGGGCAGGGCCATCCTCTGGCAGGTGTGCTCCTTTCTTAAGGGTTGGCCACTGCATGGGCAGGACTATATAGGGGACTGCCTTTTTCATAACTGGTTGGTGCAGACGTTTATTGTAGTTACTGTTGGTGGCATATGTGCCTGGGTTTCTGTCCAGATGGATTTTTATGTGTATTCCTTAAAGCTGGATGCCAAGTTTTATTTAACCTCCTAGTTTCTTCTTTCCTGTTGAAGTTAATTTTGAGTTTATACATTTCTATGACTTTCCGACTTAAGCGAGCAAAATAATAGACATCGGAGAACAGGATGGCATATCAGCATACTGTATGATGTGTTCCCCTGGTGCTAATAAAGCATGTTCCGTGTCCGCAGATATTTTTGGTTGCTCAAGACGGCAGCACCTCTTATGTTAATATGTAGGGATAACTCAGCAATCGATAAACCCACTCATTACAGAACATTAGAGGTGCTATGTGTGTTTGGAGGGATTTAGTAACAGTGACGTCAAAATTAATTGTAAAAACTATTTGTAGTCGGTTTATTGACACTCGTCACTTTTTTTTATATTATTGAGAGAGTAGTTTCAAAGTCCATTGCCTCCATTTTTAAGTTGGAGAGAGGTTAAAAATGGAGGCAATAGCCTTTGAAACTAGTCTCTCAATATAAAAAAAAAAGTGACGAGTGTCAAACCAGCTACAAATAGTTTTTACGATAAGAGGTGCTGTTGTTCGGACAACCAGAAAAATCTGCAGTTGCAGATGTGATGTGATGTACAGTATGCTGATACGCCGTCCTGTCCTCCGATTTCCATTATTTATTTCGCTTAAGTCGGAAAGCCATAGAAATTTATAAACACAAAATAACTTCAATAGAAAAGAAGAAACTACGGAGTTGAATAAAGCTTGGCATCCAGCTTTAAGGAATACACATAAAAAAATGTGCCCAGATAGAAACCCAGGCACATACGCCACCAACAACAGTAACTACAATAAAGGCCCGCACCTTGGCACCAACAGTTTTGATAAAAGCAGTCCCTTCCATAGTCCTGCCCATGGAGCGGTCTGGAAGAAGATTTTCCACTAGACCACGGCTCACAGGCCCGGATAATCATTATCTACCAAACTTATTAATGTCTGTAAAATCCAAACTAACCTATGAATCAGCACCAAATTTGTTTTGACGTGTAACAAATGATTGTACATAACAAAAACTTCCCTTAGCAGCATCATATATTTTGAAACACGGTTACTTATTGAACCACCCTCGTAAATAGGGGTAAACAATGTACAATGCCATTGTAAAGCATAACTTACCTTATGTACATTCTATGTCTGCAGAATGTGAAATCTGAATATAGATTCGGAAGTAGTATTGTGGTACCAGGAAGAAGCAGTGTTACTACATTTTCAAGGATTCCTAGAAAACAAATTCCCATTTATTTTACCTGTAATTTTGTACATTTACTGCTTTAACCATTTTATGCATTCTAAATTTTTTATGCCATTGCAAAATTATTATACTTTGCTGGATGAGGGAAGGTTTTGTTGACTTCAATTTCAGGAAGTAGATATGTAATTGCTTATAGATTATTGCTAGGAGCTGAAGCATGCCCGCTTATATTTAGGAGTTTCTAATGTGTTACTCCATAATGAAGTCTTGACCTAACTTAATGCATTAAGTTGCATGCAGGAACATATATGCATATTGTAGATATACCAGGTGAATCAACTGGCACTATTTATTTTTGAACTTATGCAACATGCTAAAAAACATATGTGACTTGTGCTTTTCTTGAATGCCTTCTAATGGATGATTTGCAGAACAGTTTATAGAGAAGGGTTAGATAACTCAGTGCATAAGTATTGTATGGGACAGAAAATAATCACTATGTATGTCAATTCCAAAAACACACCCAGACACAGAGAGTTGCAGTAGCAATTTTAGACAAGTTTGCAAACTTCTATTCACACACACCTTAAAACACATTCCTGAAGGAACATCCTATTGCATGCATCAGTTGACAATAACATTGGAACACTACTCAGTGGAACCAATTGGATTTAATTCTTCAGCTAACACCTGTTTTCATTTTCCAGTCATGTCAAAAAATACTAAGAATTCGGTACATTATTTTCACTTTTGTCACAAATTATGGCAGTTTAACTCGTACAGTACTTGTAATGGCAGATGCAGCTTTTTATTTGCATTAGGACTACCAACATAAGCTTTAAACACTATGCAGCTGTAAAAGGCGTGTAAAGATCCAAGGTGGGTTCTGAGGTCTGTGGTTACTTATTTGTATAGAAATCTGTGCTCGCAAGGTAGTGTTGGCTAAATGATTGTACATGCTACTTCATCACTCTGCCACTACAAGTTGGGCTCAAATCCTTCGTGGTAGACAGAGCCAACATGAAAAATTCAATGCCATGGCTGAGATTTGAACCACGGATCTCCTGGTTTCTGTCCAGTCGCCCTAACCCATTGAGCTACCATGGCCAATGTGCCGTCTGGCATTAAATTCTCCATTTGACTCGTATATTTCCCCAGTAAACCACTAGGGGCTCTTGCATCCCAGATACACCGTTTGTGGCGACTTACTATTGTAAGTACTTGAGTCCCAGGCTCATCATTTAACTCTTATTTTAGTTAATTGATGGAAATTAATCATTTCTCCACAGTAGCCTTTTATAGGCTAAGGTTTTTTGATGGCTAGAGTCAACATCAAAAATTCAATGCCATGGCCGGGATTTGAACCACGGATCTCCTGGTTTCCGTCCAGTCGCTCTTAACCCATTGAGCTACCATGGCCAACGTGCCGTCCTGACATTAAATTCTCCATTTGACTCGTATATTGTATCTCGGATGCGAGAGCCCCTAGTGGTCTACCAGGGAAATATATATGAGTCAAATGGAGAATTAAATGTCAGGACAGCACGTTGGCCATGCTAGCTCCTTGTGTTGAAGCAGCTGGATGGAACCCAGGAGATCCGTGGTTCAAATCCCGGCCATGGCATTGAATTTTTCATGTTGGCTCTGTCTAACATTTTGTAACTTTATACGTGTCTATAGAACACAATAATTGCCATGTTTTCTACCGGCAGATAGGTATATCATAGTAGATATCTTATGGTCGGTATTGTCCTTGACCCATTCAACCAAGTTTCAAATATTTCACAGATTCAAAGTGGCTTGAACTATTTTTGCCTGCATCAGTGCTTGTCATGAATGAATGCTCCATTCAAATTCTGTAGAGGGTTGTCATTTTGACATTTACCGCATTGAAGAAATTAACTCTTTGGCAATTGAAATTTCCTCCGCGAAGATAATAGGTGTTTTTAGTCTATTTTCACATGTAGATTCTGAAAATGATGCTTAAAATGGCGCATCATGTCCAGTTTGTAGATATTTTAGATATACATAATCGAAAACTAGTTTGCATACCAGCTGGTAACGTGCTTGTCATAGGTTACTCATCCTTGTCCTACACGATTACTTACACAGATACTTAAAAAATGAAAAGATAATATGCTGTTCTATTTAATCAGACCTCTACTTCAAAAGATCCTGACTTTCAACCAGAAAATATGAGAGTAAGACATTTTGTAGAGCAAGTAGACTTGAATGATTTAACAAGCGACTTAAATTTGCCAAAAGAATCTGAACTTCTAGTTTCAGGCTGTAACAGTGGAAATTATTTGCACCCAGTATAAAAATAATGGAGTTAAGAAATAGACATCAGAAATTTGGAAAATATTTTTCAGTGGAAAGGAATGCATGTTTCTGTATAGATATCTGTATAGAAGTTCAGATTCTTCTTTCTGGTTGTAAGTCAGAATCTTTTGAAGTAGAGGTCTGATTAAATAGTACAGCATATTATCATCTTTACATCTTGTAAGTATCTGTGTAAGTAATCATGTAGGACAAGGATGAGTAACCTATGACAAGCAGACTTGGTCCAGACCAACTTGCTACTTCCGGTGTACTAACGGTGGACCATCGATTTTTCTTATTCATAAACCGGTATTAACAATTGTCAGGGACCAAACAAATTGCTCCGGCTCAAATTTTGGTCTGCCTCTGAGATTAAAGGCGGACTATCTTTGCAACATGGACAATAATGAAGTGATAAATGTAGCTGCGGGGCTTGGAATTCATGAAATGAGATGACGAAGGAATACTATCTATCAAGAATAGAATTTATTGTGAGGTACGACCCTAAACTTAAAAAGCAGATACAGTTTTAGTAAAGCGAATGACAGAAAGCTGATAGAAATGATTCGTCCTAACCTGTACGACAGTTACGATAACCGCGGCCTGAGTATTGGAAACACTAAATGTAATTTAGAAACTAGAATGAAAGAACATTTTCGAAATATTAGGTATAAACAGACTGATAAATTGACCATAGCAGATCATTTTTGGTTATTTAACCATGAAATAAATCCAGAAGTCAAATTATTAAAACAATTAAAAGTTCTGATAGATTTAATGGTTTGGGAAAAAAATATTTATTTCATTTTCAGAGTTTGGCAGTACTGGCAGGAATATAGTGACCTCTAGTGACTAACATTGATGAGATTGAATGTGATTGATAATGTAAATGAGTGTTTATAAAATTGCGATCTCACAATTTCTTTAAAAATAGTGAAGTTTTTGTTACAATTAATTATATTTCTGTAGTATTAACTACTTTGCAGGAGTAGCTAAATCACTAAGATGAAATACTCTATAAAGAATATGAAGAACAAAACATCATTCAGCATAGGCAAGTATTCAAAGTTTCTACTTCAACAATGCTGTATCCATATAGTTTTAGTGTATGTTAAGCATTGTCTACCATGGTGTATAAGTAACATGCTGTCCTCTGGTCCCCATGGTTGTGGGTTCAAACCTGGCAGAGGGCAATGATTTTTTGGGCATAAAAATCCTTAGCAGGGCTTCTTTCAAAAGGGAAGTAAAGCCAGCAGTCCTGTGTTGTATATTTATATTATGTGTATTGGCGTCGTAAATTAAATAAGGGTAAACTGGATATGAATAAGAGAGGTGGATGTTAGTGGTAATGTATTTATGTATGAAAAAAAGATACGTGACATTATCTACTTATGTCACATAAAAGAACTTCGAGCCGGATAAAAAGGCATCTCAGATCTTTCACTTCCAGTATACAAGGGTGGTCCAGAAAGTAATCACTGTTAGGAAATAAAAATTAAACCAGTTGAGATATAAAAATTTTATTATTATATCTGAAAATTACAACATTTGTTCTATTTTTCTACATATTGTCCAAACAAATTCAGTCATTTGTCATTACCTTTTAAGTCTTTGAAATACCCTCTGCATAGAACTCTGCCGCCTGTGAACATAGCCAGCCTGTCATGGCGTGATAAAGCTCTTTGTCATTAGCGAAGCGCTGAGGTGTAATCCACTTTTTCAAGCATGGGAACAGATAAAAATCACTGGTTGCCAAGTTTGGGCTGTAATGGCCAAATGTTCATTTGTTCAAACTGTGTGCAGGCGAGTATTGTCATGCAGGAACACAACACCAGATGCCATAATGATTGTTTTGGATTGCCCTTCTTAGTCTTTTCAGCATTTCACAGAATTTAAGTTATGCCAGGTTTCATAAAATCAGCAAGTAAGGTGCTCTTGGTATTCCAAAAAACCATAGTCATGACTTCCTTTGCAAAGTTTGACTGGCTTTCTTTGCCCTCCTTGGAGAAACATATGTCCCCATTGCATTGACTGTCATTTTGTCTCAACATTCACATAGGCCACCCAAGTCTCATTGACAGTAACAATTCTGTTTAAAGAAAACGCTTCTCCTTCAGTTTCATACCAAGAAAGAAAGTCTATGGCAGAACTCATTCTTTTGGTTTTCTGGTCGTCAGTTAGCAGTTTTGGTACCCAACAAGCACAAGACTTGTGATAGCCTAGGTGTTTGGCCACTGTCTCATGCAAAAGCACCAAGAATTTTCAGGAAAATGATCGGAAAGTTCCGTTATTGTGAACCGGCAGTTCTCACTGTTTTCTTCATGAATATTTGTTCTTCCATTTTTAAAATATTGTACCCATTGACGGACGACACTTTCATAATATTAGGACCATATAGTGCATGCAACTACACTGGTGTAGTTAGTTGCGCACGGGATATAGATGGTCAACTGAATCATCAACTCATGCTGTTGGTAGATTGTGTGCATTGGCTACGCTAAGCACAGACAGAATATTTCTGCAGGTGCAGCAGAAACCAAAATGCATTCTCCAGAAAAATATTGGATATTCCACTCCATGTAAAATTCGAGATGAACTACAAGGTTCTAGAGAAAATTATAATGGACGAAAAGAAAACTGTAGCTCCTCCTTTTGGTTTAAATTTGCCTGTCACAATATGCAATGTAGAGATTAGCTTTTCCCATGTCTGGAGAACAGAATATTGATTTCGTTTGAAACCTCCAAAATGTATATTGTTTTGTTTACTGTAACAATGCATATGTTTAGATATAAATACTGTGCACCTCACATTTTACAGGATTTTCTATTGTGGCGCTCAGGTTTTGAGGTAACATCTAGCAAACAGGTGATAGTTCGATGCTCTCCAGGACAGCTAGAAGCGCATTGAGTATTGCACATGCTTATATATAAATGATGTCACTATCCCCACTGCTTCTTGCACTAGGCACAAATGGCCGTTACTTTCTGGATCGCTTTCGTATAATAGGACACCGGAAACCACACCACTTAGTCCGTAAATACAACCTCAGTTTCAATTTGTATGTCAAGCAATTCCATTATGTCTGCCTAATTTTTGTTTTGAATGGGGACTTAAAAAGAACGAATGCTCTATTTTCTATGCAGTCATAAATTAGAATGTCTTTAATTATACACTTTTATCACTGTAGGCAAAATATTTGTTTTAAATATATCTTCAAAAAATTGCCATTTTGTGCTGAGAATTTTGCACTACTTTATAACTCCTAGACACTTGCGAGTGGTGAAATAATATTTTAAGGGACATATGGCTCTACAAATTTGTGCTTTGTATTTTAGCAAGGGGGTGCCTTTCTTTGCAGATAATACGTTGATAATAAGTAACAAATATTTTTATTTGTGTAATATTTATTACTCCACTGTAACTAGCTTCAATTTTCTGTGTAATTTGTTTTCTCTGTTTTAAGTTTTGAGCAGATTTTTCTGTGCATGGCATTTTGTGCTATCAATGACTTGTTTCCTCAAATTATTGAAGATACCAAAATTAGTTTTAGAATTATAAAAACAATCTCTAAGTATTGTTGTGGATCTGCTTTGTTATTAGCAAAAAATAAAACTGGTAAATTATGTAAATAAAGCTAGTGACAGTGAAGCAACAAATATTTACACAAATATTATTTGTAACGAAAACTTTACTTTAAAGAAAATTATGTAAATTTTCTTATTAATTGAGATTGCGGTTTCGTGAATATTTATTCACATGTTCAGTCGAAAATGTTTACAACTGAAGATGTGAATGAATATTCACAAAATCGTGATCTCAATAAGAAATTTAAGAGGGCTGTTCAATAAAGAATGATCACAACTTTTTTTTACAACGTACCTTTACTCATCCTCATAATTTTGATGGTCCTTCTCAAAATAGTCTCCCCTGAATGCGATGCACTTGTCCCAGCATTTCTACCAGTCTTTGAAGACATGCTGGAAACCATTTTTTGAGAGATCCTTCAAAATCGCCTCTGCAGCCTTCATCTCTGCTTCTGATGATGGATAATGCCTCCCACGAAGGCGTTCCTTCAAGTTAGGGAATAGTCCGGACTATAGGGAGGGTGAGGGATGCACTTCACGTTGAAGTTTGCAAGATATTAAGCAACAACATTGGTAGGTGATGCTGAACATGTCTGAACTTGCCTGGTTCTCACAAGCGGGAACCAGGAGTACCAACAATGAAACTACTACAGTGTTTTTGTTTCACATTAAGCTAACAGAATATAATAAGATTAAGTTTTAGTGTGAAAAATTATGACTGTAAAAAAGATTATGATCATTGTTTATTGAACAGCCCTCGTACATCATTTTCTTTAAAGATAAGTGAAGTTTCTGTTACAAATAATTATTTGTGTAGTAAAACTGGTAAATCTTAATCAATAAAGTTAGGTGAGTGACCTAAGCAAGCACGTAAAACATGTAAGTTTGACATCTTAAATAGTTCCTTGAATGACATGTCATGAATTTAGCAAATTTGATACGGTGATATATGGCTTTTAATCTCGACATAACTCTTATAAAGTGATTACTTCATTACGACTTGTTTTAGCTTGCCCTCCACTTAGAAATTAGCTTCTAAAATAAATATCATGCAATTAATGCTTACTATTCCTTTTTAAATTACAGGCAATTGAGGCTCAGAGTGAACGAGATATGGGACCATCAGGCCTTGTTAAGAGAGCAGCATATTTGTTCCTCCAGAGCCTTTTCCAGCAAGACACATTCCAGCTGATGAGGAACGTTGACAAATGCGGAGTATTTAGCCGACTTCTTTTTAGATTTCTAGATAAAAGTACAGGCCAGTATCGTGGTTATTTCTTCAAATTGATTGAACACAGCACAAAAAAGAAATCTGTGGATATCAAAGACCTTGTGACATTGACTAAAGATTTTCATTTGCTTGACCTTTTCTATTCCTATCACAATCTGATCCAGCAGGTAACAGATAGAGAAGATATTTCATGTGCTTTGGATAGCTTAATGGTTATAGCTTTTAGCAATAAGAAAATTGATGATAGCGATTGGCTCTGCTCTACTCAGCATGATATGCTTATGCAACCACGCACTGAACAAACATTCTCCTTCAATATGAATGCCAAAGCTGAAATAATGGCACACCCTGAAGCCCATCAGAAGTATGTTGATGCACTGAAGGAATGTCTTCAGGAGCTAAAGGAAGGCAATATTATTGCCAGTAAGGATAAACTGAATGGCTTTAATGAATATCTAATGTATAAAGAATTACAGACCCTTTACAACAAGGAACCAGTAGATACTGAAGAAGTGAAGAAGTCTGTGGAAAAGCAGTTGGAGATTTTAGAGGATGATTCCAAATGGGAGAAATTTTTTCAGAACTTCCGGCTTTACATGGGACAGAGCGAGAGACAGGTGGATAGGCTTATAAGGGGAGAAATTCTGAGACTTTTAGACACCTCTGTGGCTACAGCTGACAAAATTTTCAAGCAGCTTATTATCAGCATGACAGCTTGGCTGAATAATACAAGTGATAACAAATTTTCTATCATGGACGCTGGGACCATTTGGAAAGAGGTTCTAAAAAAATGTGGTCCAGAAGCATTTTCTTCATTGAGGCACGCCAAATTTGGCAAAATGTCATGGCTGCAATTCAAGAAAGATCAGCTGGAGGAAATAAAGAGTGCAGTTGAAGGAAATCAAGTGATACACATTGTTGCTCCAGAAGGCAAAGTGATTGAGGTGACTGCTGTCAAAGTCCAGCAGGCCCTGCAAGGCAAGAATTATGTGCTCGTAGATGACGATTTCTTTAAATCTGACAATGCAAGAGTGTGGGCAGCTTGGATGGGCTGTACCATTCTTGTGCTGATGGTAAATGATGAGAATGGGGACTTCTGGGATTATAGTATTGGAACTGAATATTTATCATCAAATTCAGATAAAAAGCTTGTTGTTATTAGCCATGAGTCCAAGAAGACTGAGGAATTCAGGACTACTTATACAGATAAATGCAAAAAAATTGAAGACAAACCTGAAGTTTCTCAATTAAGTGAGTATAGTCAGCCTCCAGAGTTTTCAATCACATCTGGTACAGAGGACCATGGACTACCTCTCATTGATGTAATTAAAATGGATTCTGAAACAAAAGCTGCATCTCGAAAAGAATTTTTTGAAAATCTATTGTCAGGCCAGGAATATGCATACGGAGACACAGTTGCTAAGATTGAAAATTATAAGACTCAGACCTTATGCCGCTTTGATCATCTCTGGAAGACAGTTTTTGAGGAGGAAGGGTGCATTTTTGCTTTGACAGGCAATAGACCACAATTGACTGGATTTATATCCAGAGAAAAATTTAAGCAGTCGATTGTATCACGCATGAAAATCACCAAGAATGGCTATGAGGATTTCATAGACCTTTGTAAAGATAATGATATTGTTCATTGGGTCCTTAGAAATAAGGAAGGCAGGCTGATATGGTTAGAAAGTAAAGGAGGTATTACTAACTTGAAAAAATATTTAACAAGAGAAGCTCCCCCTCACCTTTTTGCACTGAGAGGTGACTATAGTGTGAGAACAGATGTTTGTCTTGCCAAAGAGCCACATGGTCGTTTGCTTGTGGTGTTGGGTGAAGCAGGAGTGGGAAAGTCTACCCTTATGCAGCACTTGGCTAACCAAATGAAGAAAGTCATTCCGCCAATGTGGGTAATACCTATCAAACTGGCTAATCATGTTGATTATTTGAATAGTGAGGAAGCATCTGCTGTGGGTCTGTTGGAAAAATCAGGAAACATTCAGACTCAATTCCAGAAGAAGATATTTGAATTTGGGATTAATAAGCAGAAGAAAGTAACTGTGCTTCTAGATGGATTTGATGAATTAGATTCTTCTCTTCAGGATAAAGTCATTGGATTGATAAAGGACATGCTTAAGCAAACAAATGTCAGAAAACTATGGATGACATCAAAGTTGGAGATGAAGGAAAAATTGGAAAATGATTTGTCAACAGTAGCAATGACATTATTGCCAATTTCTGAAAAAGATCATAATGACTATGTGTCAAAATTACTAAAAGCTAACGAGCTTGTTGAAGAACCTTACACAGCAAAACAATTAGAAGACCTGCAATTCTGTCAAGAAGAAATTGAGGTTGTATATTGTGGCAGATTTTGCAAAGCTACATTGTTGCATGAAGCATGTAGGAGAGGGTATATAGAATTGGTACAGAAGCTTCTTGAACATCCCACAGCAAATGTTGAGGTCAAAGACAGCTTGTTTCAGGAAACTCCATTGATGTGGGCTGCTCGTGCTGGTCAACTAGAAATTATGAAACTTCTGATTGAAAAGGATGCTAAAATTACTAATGCAAAGGATGGCTATACTCCATTGCACTTGGCCGTAGTATCAGGAAACGTTGAGGTGGTGAACTATTTGTTGGAAATGTCCCAGGTTCATGCAGATACTACAGATAAATTAGGTAGGACTGCACTTATGTGGGCCATACAAGAGGGCAAATTGGACATAGTGGAAATTCTCATTAAAAAAGACACACAGAAGGTACAAAAGAGAGGGGACAAGTCCAGCTTGTTGCACATTGCTGTTGAATCGGGCAAATTGGATATTGTCAAATATTTGCTATCTCACGAAGAAATGAGTGAGCTACTCACGTCACAGAATTCCCTAAAGCAGACTCCATTGATAAAGGCTGCAAGGTTTGGAAAATTAGAAATTGTGATAGAGTTGGTAGAAGGTGGCGCAGATGTAGATGCTCTGGATAATGACCAGAAAACTGCCTTGCATCATGCAGCAGATTCTGGCCATGACAAAGTTGTGGAATATTTGATAGAAAAGGATGCAGCTGTCGATCTTCAGGATAGAATGGGCAGGACACCTGCATTTTACGCAGCATGGAAAAATCATCCTACTACGCTTATGTATCTTGTGCAAAGAGGTGCAAGTACTAGCACACCAGACAGAAAAGGAAACACCATATTGCATCACGCTGCCGAGTTTGGAATGGTCCAAGTTTTCGAATTTCTAGAAAATTCTGGATTGAGTAGCACAGTTTGTGGCTGGAAAGCAAGCACAAAAAAATGGTGGAACACACCATTGGACATTGCTGCCAGAGAGGGCCATTTAGGGATTGTCCAATGTCTGTTGAGGCAAGGCCTTGATGCCAATCACCGAGATAGAGAACTGGACACGCCTTTGCATGGTGCTTCAGGAGAAGGCCATGTTGAGGTGGTCAAGTTTCTTTTGGATAACCATGCAAGAATCGATGTCCGCAACAAATCACAACAGACCCCTCTGCACTATGCCGCCATGAGGGACCATGCAGAGATTGTGAAGCTGCTTTGGGAGTATGGTGCAGATCTGAACGTGCGAGACAACAGAAATCAGACTCCACTTCAGTTAGCTAAACAGTTGAAAAGCGTAAATGTGGTTAGATGTTTACAATAAATGTATCATTACAAACTTTGTCTTTGCAGTTAACTCATTTTCTTTCCCCCTGAGTCAGTGGATCAAAGTGAAGATGAGTTTTACGTTGAAATATCAGAACATGTGTAACTTCAAAGAAACATCAGTTCTTGTTATGTATACCTTATGTACATCATTATACATGAATCACAGTGCTATTAATTCTGTGTGTGCAAGAAATGGGCCACCAAAAAGTGAGCAATCAGCTGAAGTGAACCAATTTCTCACATCAAGTGCACCTGCCTTCGGTACATATGCTGTTTAAAATAATGTATTCCTCTTGTAAAATTGCTGCAGTTCCTTTGAAGCATTAAGTTGCAGGATTGTGTCGTGCAAATACTTTAGCACAAAACTGTCCATTTCTCTCATACAACACAGCTGACAATGTAAATTGTGTATAAAAATTCTTCAAAGTATGCCATCATTATGTTATTGAAACAATATTAGTATGCACATAACACCTGTTTTCATCAGCAGTTTTGGATAGCCCACAAACAAAAACTTATTGGACATCAGAAGAGGCAGTTATTAATACATTTTCTATCCAAGAGCATGTCACAAAATTACGGCAGTATAGGGATGCAGTGGTGGTTTTACACAATTCTTGATTGGCAAAATTTCAGCAAGATTGCCTTCCATATATGTGTTAAATGTTTTAAGTGGGTAGAAATTCTTTTGTAATAAATAGAATTTCTGGAACTGGCATTAATATTTCTTGACTGTGTTGTGAAGTATAGCATTAAAATGGCAAGTTTGCGTTTTCTTTAAACAAAATGTGTTCTACAGCCTCGATTTGCAACATTCTTTTTTAATTGTGAAAAAAATATGTGCATCATTATATTTCCAGAAATTTATTCCATCTACAAAAAAGTTGTTTGTCCATTGTATGAATGGCATTTCTCGAACCTTTCCCAAGCTTAAGCATTTTTGTTTATCTTTACTGTAGCTGGAAATATTGACTGTTGACCAGCATTTGACCCAAATGCAGATAAGCTTGACACATGCACTTCTCAGAATTGACCAAAGTTATGATCTATGAAAAACTTGGTATACCATAATGGCCTCAATATATAAGACTCACATGTAAGACTTCCCTGAATTTTTGGAAGGTCTTCAGTTGAAGAATTCCTAAATAATGATTTGATAAACTGCTAACATTACAGGTTGCAAACTTCATTGTAGTCTGTACATTTCACTGGTTTGGGGGTATATAACCCCATTGTTCACATACATAATGTTGGTTTCCTTTCCAAATGCTATGTACTCGCGCACACAAACCCCACACTATATTTATCATCTAAATGGAATTTAGTCATCTCATTTAAGTATATTGTGTCTGTGCTGATAATTGAGCTGTGAATGTAAGTCACACGCATAAATACAAGTCAGCAGGCGCCATTGGGGAAAAGTATTGCCTTATCATGCAAAAGGGTTAATAATACATTTTCATTCATGCAAAATTCATAATTTGATGTTGATATCAGCAGTACCACTCTCCTTAACTGATGCAATGAAGATGCCTTTTTTACATTATCTTTGATGACTCAAACACTGACCAAAATAAAATGTATTAGCACAACAGTATCAAGCCAGCACAGTCCTTCATGAAAATGAGTCTTCTTAAATATTATTCTGTACATGTGAACACACTTGTGGTAAAAAGCTGTCTTATGCTGAGGCCAATGTGGTATTCTTGAAACTAAAGCTCCACATTTTTGTGTTTAAGGTTTAATATTGATTAATGGTACCAGGTGCTATAGTAGACTCCTGATTATCCACAGTGATGGATAAAGCAAAACATTATGGCATGTACGATTTTGTAGTAATTTCTTACCAAAAAAGTAAACCATTTATAACCGACAGAAACTATACTATTTATTCTGCTCTATACACAAACACACAAGTAAGATCTTTCAAATCTTGCTGAGAAAGTCTAACTAACTTTTGTTTTAAAGAAGCACTCTTTCCTCACACTTCACAAAGCCTTAGTTTTTCATAGAGCAAGGAATTCTCTTGTTTGAGGTAATTTAGTAAATTGTGTGTCCATTCAAGAGCTGTTTAAATGAAAAATGCTTTCATTGGTTGATAGTTGTTTTTTGCCGTGTACACACGTCAATGCTCCAGCAACGTCCTCACTGTCCTGGATAATTGAGTCTACTGCATATTTCAGAAGTGTTTTTATAGATGTAATTCACTGAAGCACTGGTTTCCTTTTTGACTGTATTCACGTTTGATGGTTGATAAAATCTCTAGTTATTCATTGAGGCATTCTGTCACATTTGTTCCAATAATTGAAATACCCAAATATCAGAATAATTTATACTTGTATGGCATTCCATAAGTTAAGAAAAAGTAAGAATAACAAATTAAATATTGGTTTGTCACATAGCTACGAGTTGAAAAACACACCAATATAATAGCTTCTTATAATGAATAAGACTTGAGAAATCAATCAAAATCGGTTGAAGTATTTTTGCCAACTCTTCATCGTTCAACTCCATATAAGTTGGTAACAGTGTGTGTGTATATAGACTTATGTTATCTTAGTGATGTGTTTATTACATGTGTGTGTGTGTAGTTGGGAGCTGTGCACGTGATACATATTTCATGTTAAGATATAATTTATTAAATTGTTTTAGTGCACCTTGGTTTTGTGTTGAATAATATAGAAGCAAATTGACAGATGTGACTTTGTAATAAGACCTGGGTTCAAACCAGTCTTTGAACTGGACTTGATGTAAACAAAACTTTCTGTATATCGAAATTTAACTGTACTGGAACACCACAGTGAAGCGAAACAATTATTAAATTATAGATGAGTCGTATTTATTACACATCAGCTTCATTTACGTACCTATATTGAGGACATGTTTCGCAAACCATCATTTGCATCATCAGCTCTTATGCGACTCACATAACAGCCGACGATGAGAAAAATGGTTCGCAAAACATGTCCTCAATATAGGTACGTAAGTGAACCTGATGTGTAGTAAATACGACTCATCTATAATTTAATAAAACATTTTGTATTTCTCCCATCAATGTAAGCCTGTTTGTATATCTGCAGTAAGGAGCAAACAAACAATAGGACGGTTTTTTTATTGTAATAATAATGTAACCGTTGAACTGAAATTAAATAAGGATATTAAATTCGGGTTAACGTGGTGCAGTTTGTTTAACATCCAACGTTTCTCCGAAAACTGCATCCGGCATCGATCAGGTCCAAGACTTTAGACTCGGGTGCTCACAAGTTCATAACCCTGATGATGCCGGATGCAGTTTTCGGCGAAACGGATGTTAAACCAACTGTACCACAGGCTACAAGCTCAGGAGATGTATGTAATGTAGTTGACACCGGCTGTGAAAGTCTCAGCACTTATGAAACTCAGGTTAATCTGTAGCTGCATTGCTGTTTTTGGGAAGAGGTGTAAAACCTGGTTCTCCATCACACAGCAATCCTTTTTTGTCAATAATGATATTCCGTGTATTTTTCTTTATAAAGTTAAATCCAATTTCTGCCAATAATGTATGAAAGATGGATCACTTAAAAGAAAGCAGTCGTTGAAGGAACTTAAGACATATAACATTGGCATGTCATTAAGCTAAACGTTCTTGCGAATGATATTGAAGTAAAATTATCTACTTCTACTTACTTTACCTTATGTCCGGTTCTTTTCATTTTTAGTGTTTTCCAATGGTTCAGATTCTTTAGGTGCACATGCAACATTCCACTTGGAAACACTGGTAAACTTTATTTTAGTTAAAAAGTTGAGCCTACGTAATTTTTCTGTAGCCGTTTTTAATAACTTATCTTTAAAATTCTTCATCTTGTCACCCACCAAGCTAATAGCACTTGTAAAATCAACCATGTTTATCGTAACAGAGAATTTAATATAAGCTACAACTTCCTTTAGCTTAACTGTTCATTTATTTACTATTTGATATTAATCAATGGTTTTGAAGTGTGTTTACATCAAGTTGCGTTCGAAGCATAGTGTGTTTATAGCATCATTTGGCATGCTTTGCCATTTTTCAGAATTTCTTTCGTGCACTAACATTTTCATTATGAATTTTTCACTGGAGAAGTATGTACGTCACAGAAGGGCAGTAAAGAGGAAACTGTACAAATGAACTCTTTAATATTCAGTATCGTCTCATTCCATAATATTATATATAACATCCTAGCACTGAATAATTGTAAACACATTAAACTAATCAGGTTGCCTTTTCAATAGGCTACAGATTGTGGAAGAAGAATTAAGTTTTATTTTCTTTTTTGCTCCATAAAATAAACAGGTATGAAATGCAATTCTCTGTGATGAGTAATTATAATTAATTACCTTCCAAGGCTGGTGTTTTTACATCTCAGATTGCTAAATGGATAAATTTGTTCCAATGATAATGAAATTACTCTTCCATTTTGCCATGATGTCCATTAACAGCATCAAGTGTGTTATATCACTGAAGGCCGTACTTTATGTCTGTAATTAAACTTGAAACATAAGTAGTTGTGATTGTAGCTAATGAGTCAGTTTTGTTAAGAACAAAGGTTGCAATTATGTCTTAAAAACTTAGGAAAGACGACTCCAACATACTTCTTGTATTCTTACATAAACTAGTTTTAACGTTGCAGAAGAAATATAATTATTTTATAAGTAATCCAATTATGGCAGTTAGCCCAGTTTCTCCAATTTTTAGAGTAGAAAGAAGCTTATTTGTAATGTAATAGAGCATTCTGTATTGGAGAAGGTATAACAGGTTTTATTTAAAGTATCCTTTTACTCCATTAAACCTGCCTGGAAACCATGGAATTATTAGTTGTTTCAACCAAGTCAATAAATAATTTTTCTAAACATACCATTTGTCTACAGATATTTTTTCCTTAATCCTTTGTAATTCAAATTGAAACATAACTTCCAAGTATCCAAAGATGGAAGAATCTTAATTACCAGTTGAGTATTTCTTCTGGATTAATCTAATGGTTTATACAAATCAAGAGGTCAGCACTATGCAAGAAAGCCATTGCCCTGGCTGTTAAAATGACTTAAGGAGTGAGAGAACATAAGCTTTCGTGCCTGGTGTTATAACTGGAAATTCTTTCCGGACCAATCGGCTAGTCAGTATAAACATAGTCACTGACAGACAGCACTTAGGAGCAGTAAAACCTCCAGAAATACTTCAACTATGCTGCTGAAGATATTCACCTCGGTTGTAGGGAAGATGTATCTCCAGTAGACCATGGCATAACAATCCAAAAACTTGCAATTGTAATGACTAAGAGTGATTCTGATCTACAGTTTGAGTTTGTACATGAGTACTTGTGTCTAGTTTTAACAGGTGTTTTATTTTGCATGATTGGAGAATTTAGAGACATGTCAAAATTAATTGAAAAAACTGTTTACAGTCGGTTTTTAACACTTTGTCACTTACATTTTTACGCCTGCGGTGCTGTATGTAGTAAAAGCGGGCGTTAAACACTACACACACACTCACTCACATTTTTATATTATTGAGGGACTAATTTCAGAAGCCATGATGTCCATTACCAACCTCAAAAATCCAACTCGTCTGTTGTCTGCTCTCTTCTCTCTGGTGGTAGAACTTAATTAAATTATTGGTGGTGGGATTTCAAAGATCATTGCTTGGTCCCTCTTTTTTCCATATTAATATATCTCACGTCAGTGTTTTGGTTTATCATCCTTCTTAGTAATTTTGAATTTGGGTTAGTCATTCCCCCCCCCCCCCCCCTTTTCAAAAAATGAAATGGTACTGCTGGCTTAAGTTCTTAAATATTGTCGCGAGCATTGTTCCGGCCAGGCGCACAAAGGGACAGATGGTGCAGGGATAAAAGCTTGCCGAAACAGATAAAAAGACATAGCTGACCGGAAGTTTCAATTTCTTGTTTGTTACGGAACATTCCAGAAATTCTAGTGACATCTTGATAGAGAACAGTCAATTTCTTGTTTGTTACAGAAAGTTCCATTTACCTCACTTTATCTGTTTTGGCATGCCTTTTATCTTCTCGTTATCTTTATCTGCTTAGGCAAGCTGTTTATCTTCACTCTGCACTATCTGTCCCTTATGGCTCCGTGCCGTGCCATCGTAAATAATGGGTTCGTGACAGTATGTTACGTAATTCTGCTACTGTAAGGGTTGGCCAAAGCATATTTCAACGGAAATAAAGAACAGTTTGAATTTCTGCAAATTGGACTCTTAATTTTACAAACCCACAAAGTCACAATATCATCTTGGCACCTAGATAGATACTTTTTATTAAAACTGTTAAAATTCAAAAGCAGAAGACGAAATCTCACCACTTAATAGCTCCAGAACATACCACATAAGTTGTAAGGATTGTGAAAAATGCTACATAAAACTTTACCTGTTGATTATTTCATAGGCTGATGATTTCTGGAGATAAGCATTTTTGTTGTGAAGCAGCTATTGTGCTATACAGTGTTAAGGTTCAAAAAGATACCAATAGATTACATCAAGAATGCTTGCAGTATTTTATAAAATTTGTGAATTTTGGTTTCATCATTTCAAAATATTGAGATATAACATCAAGTCCACAAGTTGCAATCTGAGAAAATGTTACCCTGCATTTGAACATGCAGCCAGCAACATTTGGTTATTTCAAAAATATTTGCTCTCCATCAGATGTCTTTCAGAATAACTCAATTAGGTGCTGGCCGATTAATACCAAGGTCGTAGGTTCAATCTCAGCCCAGAACAATGGTTTTTAAATGTGCTCAAAAGCAGTGGTGGCTGTTGAGCATTTTTCTTGGTGGAGCCAGATATAATGAAAGTGTGGTTATAAGGGCTGTTCAATAAAGAATGATCACAATTTTTTTTGACAATGTACCTTTACTCATCCTCATAATTTTGGTGGTCCTTATAATAGTCTCCCCTGAATGTGATGTACCTGTCCCAGCGTTTCTGCCAGTCTTCAAAGACATGCTGGAAAACTTTTTTGAGAGATCCTTCAAAATTGCCTCTGCAGCCTTCACTGCTGATGGATGTCTCCCACGAAGGCGTTTCTTCAAGTTAGGGAATAGAAGAAAAGTCACATGGGGCTAAATCCGGACTATAGGGAGGGTGAGGGATGCACTTCACGATGATTTTTGCAAGATATTCAGCAACATTGTCAATATGCGGCCGCGCATTATCGTGGTGCAGCATCCAGCCTGCTTCACAGAAATGCGGTCTTTTGCGCCTGATATGGACCTGCGATGTTTTCAGGACATCCCTGTAGTATTGTCCAGTTACTTATGTGTGCAGGTACAACATGCTGATAAACCATTCCATGAATATCAAAGAATGAGATGACCATAACTTTCCCAGCAGAAGCAACCACCTTTGCTTTTTTAGGGGGTTGGTGATGGAAATTTCCACACTGAGCTTTGCTGTTTGTTCTCAGGATCAAAATGATGTAGCCAAGTTTCATCAGCAGTGATTACGTTTGAAATAAACTCCAGGTCTTCCTCTAACATCAACTTTAACTGCATGCGGAGTGCTAAGCAAGCTGTTGAAGAGGAAGGTTGTGTTACAGTGAGCTCTAGAAGAGTGGCACAAGAAGCAAAAATGGGAGATGAGCTTACAGTGTACAGAGCAAGGATAGGACTGTTTAGGCAAAGGAAAATCAAGAAAAAGGAAATAGGAAGATCTATGGAGGTTAGCGGCATAATACTGGGATGTATAATTCTAATGTTATTAATAATAGGAGGAGTCGAACAGAACCCTGGACCAGAGGAAATACAAACTATTCTGGAGAATCTGGTGGAAAAAATAAATAAACTGGATGGGATGGAGCAAAGAATAGGCAACAGTCTGGAGAAAATAGCTAAGGAAATAAAAGAAGAAGTAGGAAAAGAAATCCAAGGTATAAGAGGGGAAGTAGATGAACTGAAAGTGAAATTGGAAAGAGCAGATGAGCGGAGAAGAAGACTAAATTTAGTATTTATAGGAGTGAAAGAGAGAAGAGGTATTTGGCCATGGCAGGAAGTGTCCCAAATATTGACAGAAAAACTCAAATAGAACTACACGGTTGGGAGATAGTGGAGGCTTACCGCGTAGGAAGACATGTGGGGGAAAGGCCAATTATTGTACATTTCTCTACAACTCAATTAATCTACGAAATACTGGGAAGGGCTAAAAGGTTGAAAGGCACAAAAATCTTCATAAATAAGGATTTAACACCAGCCCAAAGACACGTGAAGCAAAATCTAATCCGAAGGATGATGGAAGCGAGAGCTGCGGGTAAACGAGCATATATCAGAAATTTGCAACTCTGGATAGAAGGAGCGAACGCAACGTATGCGAGCAAGAGGGATGTATGGAGCAGGGAGCCTACACGGGAGGAAATAACTCAGCAAAAATCCAGCCAAGTTTCACATACACAGGAAGGGACGAAGGAGTCAAAGTCTGGCACCGGCACACAACACAGAGATGATGTAATACAGCACGTGGTAACAACCAACACGTCAGAGGATACGTCATTGAGTGAATCCAACAAGACGAAAGGAAATCAAATCTCCGTCGAACAGAAGGGAAGTGAGGAAAGCAGCAAGATGACGTCAACACCTGTAACAACAAACGGGAGAAAGTGGCTGTCACCAAGGAGGGAGGAGACTATGGCAGCACGTGGACTGGTGGAGAGAGGGGAAAGAAGCTGGACGCAAACTATTGGTAGTAGTGAAGAAGAAGAAGAGGAGGGGGCGGTAGGTGGTGAAGGCAGGAGGAGAGGTAAAGCAGAGGCGGGAGATATTATAACTTCGCCGCATGGAAGTATAATGGTGATAAACAAAGACAAACGATCCTCAGCTGTTGAAGGAATTCAGCTGAGAAGCAAAAAGACATTGGAAAAGTATGTATGGTCAAGGGGCAGAACGGGTTCACAATAGCAGTCAGTCAGGAAAATAGGATTTTGGAACTGTGAGGGAATAAAAAATAAAATTAATACGGGAATCTTACAGCACTTTTTGGGGACGCTGGATTATTTAGCAGTGGTTGAAACATGGTTGAAAGATGAGGTCATTGACATACGGGGTTTTAGTTACGTAGGAAGAAAGGGAGAAGCATATGCAAAGAAAGGGAGACTATCTGGAGGCCTAGGTTTCTTTATTAGGAAGTCTCTGTGTAAAACAATGAAAGAATCATGGTCCAGGCATAAAGAAGTGCTTTGGGTTGTAATAGAAGATAAGGAGCTAGATGACAGCATGATATGTTTAGGTATAGTGTATAACCCGCCAGCCTCCTCACAGTTTCATAATCCCGAAATATTTTATCTGTTAGACAAAGACATTGAGAGGTTAAGGGATAAATACATTAACATTGAGATTATAATAATGGGAGATCTAAATATAAGAATTGGGGAAAGTGACGTAAATCTGACAGATGATTGGGAAAATAATAACCTAACAGGGAAAAATGATAATATTAGACGTAGCAAGGACAAGATCGTCGAGAGAGGAAGTGAAAAACTCATTGAATTTTGTGAAATAAATGCGCTTGACATTCTTAATGGGAAATACGGTGAAGATGAGCAGGGGGAATACACCTTCATAACTGCAAATGGCCAGAGTGTAATTGACTTTGTTTTCTGGTCCAATAATATTAGACATATAGTGACTAATTTTAAAGTGTCTAACATAAGTACCAATAGTGGTCATTTCCCATTACTAACATGTATTAAAATCAAATCTCAAAATGTGGAAGCTGACAAAATAAGGGAGAAAATAACAGCAAATAGAGAACATGTTAGATATAGGTGGAAGGAATACCATAAGGCAAACTTTGAAAATCTTTTAAATTCCGAGCGAGGGAAAATATGTCAGTATGGGGTACTATATAATTCGGAAACCTTTGAAATTGAAAAGGCGATGAATATCCTAAATTTCATATTGCAATGGGCAGGGGAACAGATGAAAGTTAGAAACAGGCAAATTATTGAAAGTGACACATGGTTTGATGAGGAGTGTAAAATAAATAAAGGTATTGTAAAAGCGGAGTTGGTAAAATGGAGAGAATCAGGGAATATCAAACTGAAAGAACAATATCTGCTAAGCAAATATTATTATAATAAGTTGCTGGAAAATAAAAAATCTCAATGGAGGAAAAGAAATGCCAGCAAACTAATCAGTACTATTACTGAAAATAATGTAAGTAAAATATGGAAAGGTATTAAGACATTATACAAAAAATATATTGTCAAATCTAACATAACTCAAGAAGAATGGTTAGAGTATTTTGCAACTTTATATACATTTGAAAGCTTTAGTGTAGGGAGGGTAATCCCAGAAATAGTAAATAATTTCAATGAAATCTTGGACAGTGTCATAACAGATGAAGAAGTAATGAATCAAATTAAAAAAATTAAAAGGAACAAAGCACCAGGTATAGATGGTATACCCGGAGAGTTCATTAGGGAATGGAGCAAAGACGTGAACCGAGTTAAAGTTATAACATCATTGTTCAACTCAATGAAAACCAAAGGGTATACACCTAAGAGTTGGAAAAAAGCTATTATTCAGCCAATTTATAAAGGTAAAGGGGATATGGATATACCCAATAATTACCGAGGCATAGCACTGTTATCGAATGTGGGAAAAATTTATACGGGTATTTTGGCAGAAAGGCTGCAAGTCTGGGTAGAGGAGCATAATATTCTTTCAGAATTCCAAATGGGCTTCAGAAAGGGGAGGCGGACAGTTGATAATGTATTCATCATAAAAACACTAGTAGATAAATACCTAAAAAATAAGAAAGGTAAATTATATATGGCTTTTATCGATTTGGAAAAAGCTTTCGATCGGGTAGAGCTGAAACTGTTGTGGTATAAGCTGTTAATGAAAGGAGTGAGTAATCAAATGGTAACTATACTAAAAGAATTGTATAATGAAAATACATTTTGCATAAAATATGAAGAAGGGGCACTAACTAAAGAAATACAACTGGAGGGAAAAGGACTAAGGCAAGGGTGCAAGCTAAGTCCAATTTTATTCAATTTATTTATTGATGATGTATTACAAAATATAAGTAAGAATAATAGTCTCATACCAGTAATAAACAACTTACAAGTCCCAGGTTTACTTTTTGCAGACGATTTGGTAATAATGTCCATTACTGTTAATGGGTTAAAAATATCTTTGCAAGAGGTGGAGAAATACTGTTCAGAGTGGGGCTTAAAGGTAAACAGCGAAAAAACCCAAATTGTAGTATTTAAAAAAGGAACTAAATTGAGTAAATATGAAAAGTGGAAGAAGGGAGAAGCTGAATACAAAGTAGTGCGTGACTGTACTTACTTAGGATTAAAATTGGATGCAGGAGGCAAATGGGAAAAACAAAAGAAATCAGCACTGGCAAAAGGGAAAGCAGCAATGATGGCTGTGAGAGGGTGTCTATATAAAATGCCAGAGATGGAGATGAAATGGTTGGAAAGAGTATATAGTTCTGTAGTCGAGGCCAGAATGCTATATGGCATTGAAATATGGGGGCTTGAGAATGGGTGGGAAGTTGTGGATCAGATACACAGGATGTTCTGTAAGGAAGTTTTGGGGCTGCCAATGGCAACAGCAAACGAAGTTGCTCAAATTGAAATGGGGAGAGTAACAAGGAAAGGGTTAATAATGGAAAGAGCCTTGAAATACTGGCATAGGATCTTGAATTTAGATGAAGGACTCTTATTGCAACAATGTTTAAAATATCAAGAAGCAAGTCTGCAAAGCTCGGGCTGGGCAAGCACTCTACGAAACAATTTAGAAAATAATGGCTTAGGGGATATTTGGAGAAAAAGAGAGAGAAATTATAAAGGTTTCTGGAAGGGTGTTAGAAAAAGATTTGAAGATATAGAGATTCAAAAACTGTTCAGCCAGTTAGGTGAAAAGAGGTCATTGGTATATTATGTTGAGTTAAAAAGTGGCTGGGGAAGGGAGCAGTATATAGATAAAACCATTAATGAAGAAAGGAAGGGGATAGCATGGCTGAGAGCAGGAGTGTGGAGGCTAAAAGGGCAGCGGAATGGGTTTGTGAAAGACAAGTGCCCATTGTGTGGGGGTAAGGAAGATGTGGAACATATCCTTTTCGAATGCAGGGAAACAGAGATTTGGCGAAAAGAATATATCTGGAGAAAAATTAAGCGAAGTCCTGATATATGTAAAATTATAGATAAAAATCTCAAGAATGTAGGTCAGTTTTTAGATAAAGTGAAAAATAAATGGAAGTGGACTGTGAAAAAAGGAAATGAACAATAGTGTGTAAGCAATAGTAGTAATGTTAGTAGTAATAGAAATGTAAGTAGTGTACTACACATTTTGTAATTCAATGGGCTGCTCACCAATTAATGGCCTGGGCCAAATACTGGTGATCAGCTCAACAGTTGTAATAGCTTAGTACACAAATAAATAAATAAAATAAATAAATAAACTGCATGCAGACCTGCAGGCAAATGTCCTTTTATTCGGGAATCAACCGTCTTGGAACCCATCGCGCACAAACACGTCTCATGTGTAATGTTTCTGTCACCAACTTGTGGGTGGCACTCAATGAAATGTTCAGTATTTTAGAAAGTGATCTTAAGGTAATACGTCGATCCTCTCTCACAATGGCAGCAGCAGTGTTGATGTTTTCTTCTGTAATAGCAATAACTGGAGCACCAGGTCCACCTTTCTCTGAAATTGATTGTCTCCCCTCTTTAAATTTTTTAAACCACCTTCAAGCTGTGCTGTAGGGAAGAGCAGACTCTCCATAGGCCTCAACTGAAGATTTGTTGAGACGAAAGCAGAATTTCAAAGCCCCATATTGTTCGTCACGTGTTACCTCCATTGCAGCTGTAGGCGATACTAAACACGTCTGAACTTGCCTGGTTCTCACAGGCGGGAACCAGGAGTACCAACAGTGAAACTATTACGGCTTATTTGTTGCACATTAAGCTAACAGAATATAATAAGATTGAATTTTAGTGCAAAAAATTATGATCATTCTTTATTGAACAGCCCTCGTACCTTTTAAAATAGGCCACCTTAAGTTGCATTGCCAGAAACACTGCAATAGCACAAATGTGTCAGAATACTATACAGTTTTAAACTTCAAGTAACTTATAATAAAGACAAAATAGAACTACCAAGTAGCAGTATTACTTGTACAAGAGCTGAGCACGTTTATTATTCTGGGCAGCAAATATTTAAATTATTCTGTTATTGAAGTTAAGTACTCTGTTCTTTCACCAATTTCCTTTTTGTGAATGGAACAAATAGCCAAGGAAAGACAATTCTTGTTAATGTACTGAAACTTCTGTCTCTTGTGCTAGAAGTGGAATTGTTAGTACAATTTACAGCATTATGTGTATTTCAGAAAACTTCCTCAAAGGAGTTGAAGAGTTCACACACTGAAGGGATATGTTTGAATGTATTATGATAAATCACTGGTAGTTTATTTTTTAACTCTAGGATTGTAATTTAATCAATTTTCTCTGAATATAATAAATATATTTAGGTCAATAATTCCAAAAGTATTGAATATACGGGGTTCGTTCAAGTTATAACACTTTTTTGACAAAGTAATCACAAGTAAAGTGTGAAAATAGTGTCACTTCTCAACGTAAACTCCCTCTAGCCGTTCACATTTTACACAACGTCGACGCCATGATTCCATGGCCGGTGTGAACGCTTATTTAGGAGTGTGTTATGGCCACTGGAAAATCGCTGAGGCAATAGCAGCACGGCCAATGAGAGTGTCTTTCATCGTGGAGAAACAGCCAAAAGTCGCTAGCAGCTAATTCAGGTGAGTAGGGAGCATAAACAATCACTTCAAAGTTGTCACAAAGAAACTCCTGCGTCGCGTTCGCACGATGCGCTTGTGCATTGTCTTGGAAAGAGCACACGTCCAACCTTTTCCACATACTTTTTACGCAATGCTGGGAAGAGTTTATTCTTCAAAACATTTTGGTAGGATGCAGCTGTCACTGTAGTGCCCTTTGGAATGCAATGAGTAAGGATTGCACCACTGCTGTCCCAGAAGATACCCACCATCATTTTGTCAGCACTGGCTCTCACCCGAAATATTTTTGATGGCGATGAGTCTGTGTGCTTCCATTGGGCTGACTGTCGCTTCGTTTCAGGGTTGAAAAGGGGCATCCACGTCTCAGCGATTGTCACAATCAATTGTAAGTTCCATTCATGCCGTCGTCACGCGTCAATATTGCCTGACAATTTGCCACGCATGCAGCCTTGTGATCATCCGTCAGCATTCGTGGCACCCACCTGAAGGACTCTTTTGGCATTTTCAGATCTTCATGCAGGATTGTGCGCACAGATTCCACGGAAATGCCAATTTTGGAGGCGATGTCTGCAACGCTCAATCGGCGATGTTCCAAAAAAACGTAATGAATGAAAGTTTATGTGTTTTCCATATCCGGCGTCAGTTCTAATATAACAAACTCTTGAAACGTATTGGCGAAAGCCAAGTGAAAATCTAAATAATGAAATTGTCATATTGCATTTGTATAAACATGTGTGCTAGCCTTTTTGATTGCAGGAAGTGTTTTTTGTGTATATGCAATTATCCTTGTCTTATTTCTAAATTTGACTGTATATAACGCTTTTTTATGTGCACTGTTCAAGTAGATATGCTACTAAACTATACATATTTTTTGACATGTTGAATGTTCACAAGCCGTTGAAGTTACTGAGCTACTGGTGAACTCAATGCAAATTAGACAATCAATCAATTTGAACAGTGGCCTGCAGATCACACCAGAGTAGGAGGATCACATTAGAGGCAGAAAAGGAAAAACAGTACACATAGACCAGAACTCTTTGAGACCTCAACCATGACCATAGTTGAATTGAAGAGCCCAGCTTCAATCGTCGACACGAGGACAGCGGTCCGTAGATTTCACTACAAAATCTTCGCCCTAAGTGGATATCACCTGGCTTTTGAACAGTATAGGTATATTCTTTGTGGAAACAGCTATCGGCAGCATGGTCTGCTCAATCTGTCCAACAAGGACACACTCACTAAACATTCTACTCAAGGGAGGAAACTTTTTGACAAACACTGTATCCAATAAAGCTGTACACAATCTGTTATTAAAATCAGTATATATAAAAAGAGAATACCTGAGCTGCCAAAATCTAGGACGTCTATGCAACATATTCCTTGATATGTGTACTACATATACAGAGTGGATGAAAGGGAGCTATGAACTAAGTTATGTATGCGATAACAAGATACCGATTCTATCATAGGAATGAACCTACTATTTCACAACTCTCAGGTACCCACAACTTAGAAGCACAAGCGTATCTGTAATGGAAAGTACCTCAATCCTATGGGACAAAAATGTACTAAATCTTAAACTATAGTAAGGTATAATCCAAGTTTATGCCGAAACCATAAAATTATATGCACATTTAGCGCTATTTTTCATTATCATAAATTCCAGAAGTAATGTTATAGCTTCTTGGTTATTTTACACTAGACAATTCTGTTATGCATTTTTTACAGTTGGTTTCCGCTGCTTCTTTGTGGTCTTTTGTTCTATATTCTGTGCTGTTCATTGTTCTGTGGATATGGGTAAATGAAGTTTGTTGTTCTGTGATTGAATTACAGAGCTGGACGAACAAAAATATTAATAAAATACGACATAATGGTTTGTATCATTTAATGTCTGATAAACATATCTAACTCTGAACTACTTGTTATTCACAAGTGAAATATTGGAAAAGTAAAAATGACTAGTACGTGATGTTAAAATTCGTTAGTCCGGTCTTTTAACCTATAAAGTGGTCAGAATGCAGTGAAAAGAGAATCGTTGTAAATGAAAACAGTGTACAGGAACTGTCAGTAGCTTAAACACAGCTAA
Source organism: Mantis religiosa (assembly GCA_030765055.1). Classification (NCBI taxonomy): domain Eukaryota; kingdom Metazoa; phylum Arthropoda; class Insecta; order Mantodea; family Mantidae; genus Mantis; species Mantis religiosa. The sequence continues at coordinate 22,290,864 of CM060949.1, forward strand.
AATCCAATAGCCGACCTCTAACCCAGTTCAATTTTTAGACGATTCGTATGAGTGAAATGCACATTTTTTTTTTTTTTTATTTAATGGAAAGAAATGCGGCTGATCAAGGGAATGTAGTGCTTTGCGGCTGATCTGAATTATATGTACCATAGTTATTAGCTTTAAAGTTACTGGCTTTAATAGAAGAATAGGCCGCATATATTTTTCTCCAAAAGCAAAATTTTGATACTCCGAAATGTGAATGCGGAGGAAAGACGATTTAAACAAGAATGCGTATGTTACATAAACAAAAGTAGATATTTGATCAATTTGAAAATCTGTAATCCACCCACCACATCCACATTCTTTTCTAAGACACTTTCTTATACAGGAAATCGCCTTTGCCGCAACAACTTTACTGCTCCAAAGAAACACCATCGTTTACTCTTTCAGGTAATCGTTCAACACCTCGCTATGTTTTTTGGCTTAGAACTCTCAAGACACTTCGTTTTTGGTTCAGATTTTGAAAGCTCTTCAAAGCAACTTAATTTCATGCGGCCAAAGTGTTTTCTATGCCAGCACATACAGTGCTATAATCAATACCACTGTTTATTATGCTGAATGTTCACACACTGGGTACGGAAACATTAATAATTTTTCTTATGAATGTAAAGAAATATAGTTCCCTTTAGTTTTTACAAAAATTTGTCGGAGGCAGCTGTTATCCAGCCATTCAAGTTAAGAAAAGACATGTTACTGATTTCTGGTTAGATCCAGTGTTAATATGTAGTAGTTAGCAATGATTGGGTTTTAGCTGCAATGATTTTCAGCTACACTGTACTGTTGCTTTGGTCGTAATTGCTACACTCCTCGGCCCCAAATATATTTTGTTACATTTGCTTTCATTACCTTGTAGTTGAGCAATATGCACGTTAGAGCTAGTGAAAGTTCTATTAGTCATACAGAATTTTAAATAAAACAAGTGACATTCGAGATTCAAAAGTGATGAGCATGAGATTTATGTTGCACATTTCCTGTTCTGTTTTTGTAAAAATTTTAAGGCTTGATTAAATTGATATGTAATACCTAAGAAAAAGTAATTAACAAAATTAGATATTTACAAATATAACAATTTGTAACTTAAAACTTCACTTACCTTATAAGAAATGATGACACTTTTCTTATAAATTGTTTGGGATTGCGATTTCATGGAAATTCTTCCACATCGTAAATCGGAACCAACAAAACTGTCATCATCGTTACAAACGTTAGATGTTAATATGTTCTTGTTAGTACTACCAAAATCTGAAAATGAAACAAATTTAAATACAGAATCGACTGCCGGTATTTCAAAATTCATTACGCGATGTTTGTTTTTTAAAATAAATATCTTTTCCCAATGTTTATCTTAGATTATTTAAAATAAATATCTTTTTATGTTTGTTTGTATCCATTATGAGTAAAGCTGAGAGACATTGAGCACATCATACATTTGAATCAATAATTTTAGAAAGGACCTTATTCCAAAATCTTCATTTTTCAGGAGTCAATAAAAATGTTTTATCTTGGTTGTGTAATTTAACAATTTATAAAATCACCAAAAGTAATGGATAGAGTCAGACTGAAAAATTCAATGCCATGGCCGGGATTTGAACCACGGATCTCCTGGTTTCCGTACAGTCGCTCTAACCCATTGAGCTACCATGGCCAACGTGCTGCCCTGACATTAATTTCTCCGTTTGACTCGTATAGAGTTAAATGATGAAGCCTGGGATTCAAGTACTTACAATAGTAAGTTGCCACAAATGGTGTATCTTGTATGCGAGAGCCCCTGGTGGTCTACCGGGGAAATGTACGAGTCAAATGGAGAAATTAATGTCAGGACGGCACGTTGGCCATGGTAGCTCAATGGGTTAGAGTGACTGGATGGAAACCAGGAGATCCATGTTTCAAATCCTAGCTGTGGCATTGAGTTTTTCATGTTGACTGTATCCATCAGAAACCTTAGCCTATATATGGCTAATGTGAAGAAATGATTAATTTCCATCAATTAACTAAAATCACCAAAAGTAAGTTGATGGAAGGATAAATCATAGATAATATATTAATCTTAGCCCACATGCATTTCCTAGTTGCAAATAAGATTTTAAATTTTGGAATAAAGCCCTTTCTTCAAGGGACAAAATATTAAAAGGTAAACTTGGCATGAGTTGCTTTCATTATGTGTGGTTTATTATTATTTTCTCTGAATTTTCATAGAGAACAGAAGTCTAGATTGATAGGGAAAGATCATCCCTTTTATAAATGATGTTTTAGTATAAACATAATCAAACATTATTGTCGTTTTCTTTTACATAAAAAGTCCAAGACAGTATCACAAGTGTCACACATGCTCCATATGTAAAAAGAATGGAGTCAAACACTATTAAAAAAGGAGAAAAAGAAGAAGAAAGTCCTTTCATTATTGCTGTAGTAGGCAATAGATTAATTAAAATGGATGGATACTTGTTTCAGATGGAGACGAATGTATACAGAGATAGAGGGGGCTGGCTTCCACTGCAGAATTGGGATTATCCAAGAAATAATTCCTTTGACCAACTAGGAAGTTCAATAAGACCTAACTTAGGTGTAGGCGATTCCTGGAGATTTAAGCCTAGAGTCACATCAGAAGAACTTAATCAGAAGTGGAATAATACAGGTTATCAGCATCCACCAGACAATTCATTGTTGTTCAACAGAAACCCTGCATGTAAGTACTTATACCCTTAATGTACTGGATGTAAGCATTACCTTACATATCCATCAGATTGGTCATTAATACAGTAAAAACCTGAAATAGTGCAGTCCGAAATACTGTGGATTCAGATTTAACAGAAGTTAAATAAAAGTGTATCCCTCTTAAAGACAATTGTAGTTATTTCCATTTTTTATCTGGAAAGTTGCAATAAAAATATTCTGCAAACACAGGTTCTGCAGTGTAATTTTCACCACCACCCGCGTTCATTGCATTCCAGAAAAGAAATGATATCACTGTTCTTGATCCCTGTAAGTCTTATAACAACCAATATTTGTAGTATCTTACATATGTGTAATACTACTGGAGGTGGGGAGGGAATGGGGAAGGACAGTACGCACAAGATAAGTTGAGCGCTGGATTTACAGTGTGGTGCAGGCAGAGGGGAAGAAGCGAAAGCTAATGCTCTTTTGTTTCTGCAGTGTGGTCAACATTGAAAAACACAGTTCAGCAAAATAACGTGTAAGATAAGCGAAGATATCACAGGTAACGTTGCATCCTCTGAAAACATTCCTTAGTTTTGCCCACGCCAGCTCAATTGCATTCAGATCACAGTTATACGGAGGTAGACGAATAATAATGTGTCCCCTTTCGAGAGCCATAACATCCACAAATGTTCATACAAATATAAATCATTTTCAAGTAAATGCTGATGTACTGCACTCGTAACAAGGATAAACTGGCACCAAACGAGCCTTTATGAAGGAAGCTTTAACAACAAAGTGATAATGTTATATAAAAACTTCCAAATTCATTTAAACAAGATGCATCATTAAAACACTTTAAGAATAAGGTTAAGACATTTTTGCATGCACACTGTTTTTATACGGTTAATGAATTTTTAGAACTATGACCATGTAAATGAGCACTGGGAGCATAGTACATTCATAAAACTGTAATATTTATATTATGACATTTCTTGTAGTAAATTAGTCGATGCAAATACCACATGAAACCATAGAAAAGCTGCTTACTGTGTATATTGTATGTAATCAATTTGACTTTATGTATATACTGTATTTATACATTTTGACGTGTCTCATAACATGTATATGTTGCCAAGGACAAACTAAAATTCTAATTCTAACATACGATTGTTGTAAGCTGGTTAGCTAATTAACCTCGAAATTGATCAAAACGAAATATGGCGGACATGATAAAGCTTAGCGTATTAGCCACTAGATGTCAGTGTATAGCACATTTCAAATTTCAAAGTTGTCATCTATGTTTACGTAGTTAAACGAAACTTACCGAATGAGGACTTGGAGGTCGATCGCTCTTCTTATGGCGCGCATATAGTAGTGATGTCGTCTGCATGTGAGGCACAGTTCTTCTCCTCTCCCCCCTAGCACACACACATTGATCATTGCATAAATTAAATGTGCCATCAATGTACTTTGAAAAACAGAACATCGTAATAGAGCTACAAGTTTCCTGATGTTACATTAACCTAAACATGACTATCATCATAATTAAAGGTAGTTTAATTTTTCTTTAAATAAAGATTTGCAAATCTTAATTGCAGAATTACATGAATTTGTTAGCAACTATTCTCCTTGTGGCAAAGATACATTTGCACTAATGCGTTTTTTGAATACATTTGCACTGGTACATGTGTTAATATTTACATCAATTGTGATTCTTAGCCTGTGGGTAACATAGTGTAGTTAAAAGTTACAGTATTGTCCTAATGTTTTTATTGTTAACAGGGTCATCAGGGAAGGATTTGAATCAGTGGTCTTCAAATGGTGTCGGAACAGATTGGAATCATAAACCACTTTTTTCAAAGGATGCTCCCATTCAGAAAATAAATCCATGTAAGAAAATATCTATTTTGTTTGTTTTATTCCATTCCAGTACTGTAATTTATGTTACATTAGCAATAAATTATGTTATTAAATTATATTAATATTACAAGAAGAAAATGGATGAGTGAAAAAAGAAATTTCCAAAGTCACTTCACTAAATTTGATAATTGTTTAACCATTCAAAAGCTGCACTCTTTTCAGGCTATATAAGGTTTCCAAGTCTTTGAAAACTGGGACCTTTGAGGTATCAGTTCAACAAAATTTGGCATCTTCTTGCAAATATGGAAGTTTTTTTAATTAAAAGTCCAAAGGGGCAAGTGAAAATATTTTTAATATTTAGAAAATCAAGCTATTTTAGGGGGATTGTATAACATAAAATTTCTCTCATCTCTCACTGAAGTTTCAAGTGATTTATTTGTACTCAGTGAGTTTCCTAGTAGCCACCAATGCTTGTGAACTGAATGGAGAGCTGTTCATAGAATATACAAGGTGCATTAAAAAAGAAATGAGCTGGAGACATAATTACAGAAACCAGTAGCTGTATGTTAGAAGTATTGGCCCTGGCTGTTGAGACACTTGTCCCACTGTGACACAAGGCGGTGAATGACTGTCTCATAAAAGTCCCAGGGCTGCTATGTGAGCCAGTTCCGCATGTATTGTTTGCTCCTCAGAGCCAGGGGACCAAAAATAGCATAATCACAGGGAGAGAGGTCTGTACTATATGGAGGGTAGCCAAGAACCTCCCATTTAAATTTCTGCAGGAGTGCCGCGACTGTGTTGGCCATATGAGACTTTGAGCAGAATGAACCCACGAGTGAGATTATCTGGTTGTTTTGATTTGATCGCTTGGCAAAGGTTGGTCAAGAATTGTGAGTAACACTGGGCATTCACTGTTGTCCCGTGCTGCACGAAGTGTATCAGAAAGGGACCATCTTGGTCAAAGAAGAACATCAGCATAAACTTTCCTGCACTTGTGTGGATGGCCTTGGCTTTTTTTTTTTTTGGTAGTGGTGAGTCTGGATGCTTCTACTGAAGACTTTGTCATTTTGATTCTGGTTCAAAGTGATGACACCATGACTGATCTCCAGCCACCACTTGTGCCAGGAACTCATTCCCTTCCCTAGCTAGCGCTAAGATGACCAAGACAGTAGGCCATTCGACATGCTTCCTGATGTGGTTGAAGACTGTGGGGCACCCATCGGGCACACACTTTGCGCAAGAGCAGTCGTTCCTTCATGATGTTGTGAACATTTCCGACGCTCAATCCAATCTTGGCGGCTATGCGTTCCTTCATGATGTTGTGAACACTTCCGACGCTCAATCCGATCTTGGCGGCAATGGCTTTCACTGTCACTCGGTGGTCCTGGATAATGTGTGCATCAACCGGCTGGACGATGTCATCGGTAATGCTGTGTGGTGCTCCAGACCTTGCATCATCGACTAACAACACCCATCCTCCCCTGAAGTGCTTGTGCCACGCCTTGACCCTTGCAAGGGAGATGCAGTGTTTGCCGTACATTTGTGACATTTATCGATGAATGTCCGTTCGTCCTACTCCTTCCGCTGTCAGAAAACGAACAACACATCTTTGCCCTTCTTTTGACACCTCCATTTCACTGTTTGTAATGTGACTGGCAGTGTTGGACGGTTGATGCTGCTGCTTTGTATAGTCACATGACATGCATGCGTGCCCTCTAGCAATGGTCTGGTTGGAACAACACTTTGTTAAACACACCACAATATTACCATCCTTTTACGGGTTTGCGCATACCAGACTCCGGCTCGTTTCTTTTTGGAACAACACTTTGTTAAACACACCACAATATTACCATCCTTTTACGGGTTTGCGCATACCAGACTCCGGCTCGTTTCTTTTTGAACGCCCCTTATAAAAAGAAAATTAATTCTTGCATGGTTGGAATTTCAAAGTTCTAGATGTGGCTGTTTAAATTTATAAATTATTTCACTCAAAGGTGCAGTTCTGATGTAGATGTAGCTGGGTTTAGTAGTTCCAGTGATAAGTATATTTCTTGGGTGTTCCTTTTGCCTGTCAGATTTCTGTTAGTATTATGTATATAATATTTTTCAAGTCATTACAGTTAATTCTATAGATATTGCACTTATTGCTATTAGATATTGTGACTTCGTGGGTTCGTAGAATTAAAAGACAGAGTTGCAGAAATTAAAAATCTCCTTTATTTTCGTAGAAATACTCTTGTAGATTACAGCAGCATTATGTTACATACACCATCAGTCTACCAAGGTCGATCACAATAACAGTGACAGCAGATTACATCCTTAGCTCTCGTTACAACAACACAGCTGGCTGTCTCTCATTTCACAACGCTGTTTCACCAGTGACTCATCACAAGCCATGGCTTCTTTTTATACACCCATTCATGAATTCCAGACTGTTATCGAATTTTCTCTAAAATGTCACCAGATAAAACATGAATGTTCTAGAATGTAACTATATTGGTGCCGGCAAGTCTTTCACCTCTGTGATAAACTATCCGTCTCTTGTTTATCGGCGCTATCGTTAATTGCTTATGCAAGCTCCTTATTACCACACTGTTCGCCTATCAGTTCCTTTGTGTGCGCAAGCCGCCTTATCGCGATCAGGTTCACGACAATATAATATTGCGAAATAGAGTTTTGAGTAAATTTTTAAAGTTGTTACTTAATATTCTTAATGAGTATTGTCGCAAGCCCATTGTTTCGATAAGTGCGGCTGACACTCACAAAGGCCAGATAGTGGAGCATGGAGATAAGGGACAGGTAATGCCGTGTGGACATAAAAGGTTTGCCGAAACAGATAAAGTTAAATAAATTTAAAATTCTAGTGACATCTTGATTAATAGAAAACATTCTACAACAGTCTAGAATTATCAGTGGAGGTATATATAAGAGATCGCGACATGCCAGCATTGTGGTTGTAAACAGAGTCATAATGAGAGAGTGGTAATTGACTGAAAGTTGAATAAACTCTTTTGTTTGTGGTCAACAAACTTGAGCATTGTAATTGTGTATGTTATGTAATTCTGCTACTGTAAGAGTTGACCAAAGTGTATTTCTACGGAAATAAAGAACATTTTGAATTTCTGCAAATTGGACTTTTAATTCTCTGGACCCACAAAGTCACAGTATGGATTAAGATAATGAAGCACAAAATTAATATAATTTTGAGTCGAACTGGTATATTTTAGGAAGGTTCTAATGAAATGCATTCTAGATAAACACTAAAATATATGGAGAATGGAGTACTATTTTGATTCAAAATTATGTTGTTACTTAATATTAGCAGATGTGGACGTTATTAACAGATCCTTTTGTAAATATATTCTAGGCCTGCTGTTAGAATTACTTTATGGGTCAGCACAACTAGAGTTGGGAAGACATTCAACTAGAGTTAAAATTATCTCAAGGGTTATGAAATATTTGTATAGAGTAGCCACTTTGGAGGTAAGCAGTATTGTTAAAGAATGTTTTCTTATGCAAATGAGAAGCACATGGCAGGGTGTTGGACACAAAAAGTGAGGGAATTGATGGAACAGAGAGCAATGTTACATATATAGAGTCACATGAAAAATTCAATGCCATGGCCGGGATTTGAACTACGGATCTCCTGGTTTCCATCCAGTCGCTCTTACACATTGAGCTACCAGGGCCAACTTGCCGTCATGACATTAAATTCTCCATTTGACTCGTATATTTCCCCGGTAAACCACTAGGGGCTCTAGCATTCGAGATACATCCTTTGTGGCAACTTATTATCATAAGACTTACTATCCCGGCTGTGGCATTTCATGTTGACTCTATCAGAAACCTTAGCCTATATACGGCTAGTGTGAGGAAATGATTAATTTCCATCAATTAACTAAAATAATAAGAGTTAAATGATGAATCCTGGGACTTTAAGTACTTACAATAGTAAGTCACCACTGTGTATCTCAAATGCAAGAGCTCCTAGTGGTTTACTGGGGAAATATACAAGTAAAATGGAGAATTTAAGGTCATGACGGGCAAGTTGGCCATGGTAGCTCAATGGGCAAGAGTGACTGGATGGAAACCAGGAGATCCATGGTTCAAATCCTGCTGTGGCATTGAATTTTTTTGTAGTGTAGATAACTGAAAGCCAACAGCTAAAGAATTTTTCTGCCTGATGTTTACAGTATTTCCTCTGTTTCAGGGTTGTGTGCGGATGGAAACCGAGATTCATGGTCAGCAATTGGAAATAAAGGCATTTGGCAGCCACCAGCTGGGAAACGCCCATGGACTCCAAGGCAAGACATCAGTGTGTCATCAAATGGTTTTAAGTCACATTGGCTCTCAGATAACTCTTTCCCGGATCATGTATCATATCCCAAATATAGAAGAGAAGAGAATTTCAAATATAGAAGAGAATCTCAATGTAAGAAACTAAACACATTTAGTTCTTGATTATTAAGTATTCTTTCCACAAGCTATATAGACTTTTCTTTTGAAAAAAGAATCTGACTGAAAAATTCAATACCAAACTAGGATTTGAACTACAGGAATTTTGCTTTGTGTATGTTTGAAATTTGAGAACCAAGGAAATTTTGGATGCAGGAGGGAAGTGCTTAATGATAGTAGGATAAAGAAGACTTTGTGTGATGAAAATGGGAGTAGATTACTATGCAAAGGATGAAGACCATCAGGTAGATACAAAATAAAGATGATGAATTGCCTATTGCTATCAGCTGCTGTTATTTAGAAGAGCTACAGTGCTGGCTTCGAGAATGACTTTGACAAGTAACAGGTAAGCTTTGCTTTTAGTCAGGTTATCATCACTCTCCTGTTTTGTAATCTCATGTGAGTGATGTCATGACAATAGGAACATTGTCCCCAACTTTACCATGCAGTGTGACCCATGGCAATAAGTCCATATGGCTTAACATTCCCAAACTGACTTAGATTTTTCCTAGTAAACCATAAGACATCTTAGTTTTGTAAATAATTATCCTTATTATGACTTACAAATTCAAAAGTACTTAAAGTTCCGGACCACATAGTTAACCTACGCTAAGGTTAAAATTAATTTTTCACCTGGTGGAGTACTGGAAAAAATCAGAATCATTTAAGGTATTTAATGTTATAGTAATTCAGTTGGCTAGTATAATGTATACCTGCATGGAAAGTAGAACATCTATGGTTCAAATCCTGGCTGTGAGACTTAATTTTTGCAGTCTGATTCTACCTCTGTTTCTAAAAAACAAATAGTGCTTGTTTATCTAACGTTAATTTTAAAACATTTTTCTTACTCCTTCCTTTCTTCCTTCCTTCTTTCCATCCATTCCTCCTGTTTAATTGTCATTTTTATATGTCTGCTTTTTGAAACTAAGCATATAAAATTACTTTAAATTCCATAAGTACTATATATGTATGATTAAACAGGAAGTGTATAATATCAGAATCAAGGCTAGTTCTTAATAACTGAAGATAGGAACCAAAACGAGAATGATAAAGTTAAAATTACATGTGAGCATTCAAAATTAAAAGAACAGGAACTTATTATGTGTTTCGAATGGGATGATGTTTGTCCTTGAGCGCTAACTGGCAAGCAACCAATCAGAGTCCGCTGTGTTGTCATATGGCATTCCTGCTAAGTGGTGTGTGACGAGCTCCAACCTAATCAGTCTCTAATAAATACTTTTTGCGCCAAGACAAAAATTCAGATTTTGCAAAAACTGATCCATGAGGTAGGTAGAAAGAACTGTATCTAACATAACCGCAAAATCCCAAATTTTTAGCTCAAATAGTTTTCCCAATACAAATAACTAAAACAATTATTAAATTTTAGATGAGTCGCATTTTTTAACACATCTGCTTCACTTTCGTACCTATTTTGAGGACATGTTTCGCAAATCTTCGCTTGCATCTACGGCTCTTGTGCGACTGACGCTAGATCCAGCGGTGTGGGTAATTCTGGGGTTGTTGCTGCCATCTGTTGATTTAGTGATGAACTGAAATGTGGGATTCTCTTCTAGCGGGATTTCAAAGTTCATTAGTTGGTTTTTATGTTTTTCTATGTATATCCTCTCCCATATGACGAGTTTACTATGTTTTTGTACGTATTTTAGTAATTCTGTGCTATCTTCAATTTCATGATTTTCAGACCAGAAATGAGCTGCTATTGCGGACTTATCAATATTTTTGTATCTTAAGTGCCTGAAGTGTTCTTTCTTTCTAGTGCCTATGTTCCTTTTTGTCCTTCCTATGTAAATTTTTTCACAGTCTTTACACTTATTATGGGTGCATTATAAGTTGGTGATTGACGGTTGAAGGAGTGGGGAAAGAGAGGGGATAGCAGCGTTGCCACTTAACCGTCCCTCTCCACGTGCTAGGCAATGAAGGTGACGGGTAGAGGGGAGGTGGAAGTTCGGTTGCAGTCAGTTGCAGTAATGTACACGCACATATTCCTAGAAATTTGCATACTGCAGTATTAATCGTAAGATTGCCGTAAGACTGTCTACACGTTTAAGTGAGCAGTTACCTAAGTAGAGCATACGAGTTTGTAACCGCGATGTACATGCCTGATTTTCTTCAGTAGCGTATTTCTCTTTCCCTACTCTAACTATGGTATTCTTACTTACACCAACAGCAGCTGAGGTTCTGTCCAGTACTTTTGAAACGGGAATTATTGGACTCCCATTGTCTCTTTCATCCTCAATATATTTTCTTACGGAACATACAATTTCCCTTGCTTGTCCTTTAATTGGGGTTCCGTGCCCAAAAACATTTTTGTGGTCTTCGCAGATAGCTTCTTTCTGTCTGTTTCTGTAGCACAAGTGTTTGCGGTAGCCATGAGTAACGATTATTAGCTAAATATTAAAGTTGATCACAGAAACACTAAAGTTGATCACAGAAACGTTTAAGTTGATCACTGAAACACATGAATTATATTGCGAAAATATAAAGCTGTTTACACTCTGTGAAACATTCACTACCTGAAGCAGTACACTCTTAGTTTGGCAGTGATGACAGGGAAAAATACCCTAAGTAAGGGTTGGTCACTAAACTGTAAAGGTTGGTCATTGACCCAGAAAACGTCATAAGCTATTCCTTGAAACTAAATCCACACCTGTTCCCTTCCAACAACGCATACCGTATCATAATAAAGGGCAACGAACGACGACGGTATTGTGATACTACTGATTCATAAGCGAAGCAACAATAGGAGCAGTGTCTGTTTACTGTAAACCTCAACATGCCGATAGAATAGCGTCATGCATAAAGCACGTGATGTAGTGCGATAGAGTTGGCAACATAGGATAAGCGGCTCGGGTTGCTATGGCAACAGTTTACTTTTGATTGGTGGATTTCTGGTTGCTAGGTGACGGCAATGACGTGTCAGTGACGTGTTTATCTCCTCTCCTTGTTTTCGCAGCTGAACAGCACGTGGAGGCAAAACGCCAATCACCAACTTATAATGCACCCATTATAATTTTGTAAATGCCTGACTTTTCCTCTGGTTTTATCTTATCAGTATTATTACTGTGAAGTAGGTTTTTAATGTTGTAATTGTTTTTTGGTGCCAATGTTATATTGTATTTCTTGAATATTTTTTGGAACTTTTTTGTGGCCCAGGGGTGGTAAGTAAATTTAGCAAATCTAGTTTCTTGTTTTATTGGTGTGAGAGCTGTGATCTGTTTTAATTTCTTTTGAAGTTTGAATAATTTTAGTTTTTTATCTACAAGGTTTTTTCCATATCCATTTTTAATTGCAGTTTTTAAGATTTGATGGTATTCGTTTTGATATTCTTGCTGGCTGAGAGGTAGATTTACTAATCTGTGTGTCAGACTGTTGATGGTGTGTCAGAACATGGTGCATGGGCAGAACGTGACTTCTCACACTATATGTTTGTCTATGAATCGTACGTAATCTCTATTTACTGTAGAGAGTTCAAATCAGTATTATTCAGTTGCTCTTCCATTTAAAAACCAGGGAAAGTGTATCAGCTTGATCAGCTTGCAATTGAAATGAGACACAAGGTATTATAAACCACCTTCCAAGAACAATCCAATTGAGTTAATGTGGGCTCAAATTATGTTGCAAACAGAAATAATACTTTTAAACTGACTGACGCTGAATGACTTATTCACTAAGAAATTGACAAGACTGCGAAAACCGCATGAGACATGCAGATAAACTACAAGAACACTGCTTTTGGAAATAAATAGCACGTAACGAGATTTTGGAGCCTGTCATCATAAACTTACAACACTCAGACGATGAAGACAGTGACAATGACGAATTGTCTCTTAACGGAAGTAACATTCATGGCTATATGGATGTACTGCTGGCAGTTTCGTTGGATTAGAAAAATAGGTAATTCGTAAACTATAATTATTTTTTAAACTATATATTTAAAACATGTGTGTAATATATGAATATCCATGTTGCAATTGTGATTTGAACAACAGCATTGTTACAGCTTTGGAAAATTAGTTTGCATTTCCTTACGTCTAGCACCAAGAAGACTCGAGTGTTCGAGAGAGAGGGAAATATAAAAAGAGTGGGGTTAACGAGGTGGCAATGCTGAAGGCTATAATGCATCTGATTTGCTACAGGCGGGAACTCTTCCCATTTGAAACACATAGTAGTCATGTTTTAACATTTTATGACCTGTTAGATCTACATTGTGAAATTATTTAGTACAGCTTTGTCATGAAACAGCTTCAAGAACGCTGTGCAGTCACAAGCTGAAAAAATGAAACTGGAAGAAATTCTAGCAAATGTGCATCCCAACTCTGTCACATTTCTTGAGCATTGGTTCTTCTAATGAAAGTTTGGGATGTGTTGTGGAAACAATTAATATTCCTGTAAATACAAAATTGAATCGAGAAGATATTGACACATTGCTTCACTCACACTGTTTATTCACAGGACATGTTTCAAGAGCTCTTGCTCCTATCCTCCTATCCTCAGCTGATACTCGACTCGAGGATAGGAGCAAGAGCTCTTGAAACATGTCCTGTGAATAAACAGTGTGAGTGAAGCAATGTGTCAATATCTTCTCGATTCAATTTTGTATTAATTTGTGCTTCACTGTCCCTACGCTTCTTTCAAGTTTATACTTTAATATTCCTGTATTAATTTTGTAGCGAAGGATGTCCAGGAATATGCTTAGACGTTTTTTCCAGAGCAATTAGAAAAAAAAATTGTGTGTTTAGAAAATAATATTTGTATTTGTATTTATTTCTCATCTTCTACATACAATTTCATTGATACATTGACATTTGTAACATTTCTTTCACACAATAACAAAATGACTTATTCACACCTTCCTACATGTTTGCCTCGACTCTCGGTCTCAATACACATTATCCCTGGTTTTCCGTCTATTGATGACCCTCCTCTCCCTTGTATCCCTCGTTGTAGTTTTCCAGCTCTTAATTGTTATTTATTCTTCATCAATCTTAACCACTTCTCTCTAACTTTCCCCAGATATTCACTTATATTTCTTACATTCTTTTCTCCTTTTACCAATAACATTTTCTTTATTATTAATACCTCCCCCCATCCCTAAAACTGTCCCACTTTTGTTGCCAAATTTGTTCTCTCCATATCTTTGTTTGCAATAAAGTATACTATGCCAATCTGTATTCTCTTCTCCACACATTGGGCATTTGCCTGTATCCTTTCCATATCTAATACCTTTCAAATTTCTAACTCCTGTCCTTGCCCAGGCAAATCCTTCTCGCTTTAACTTATTACACACATCTATGTACTTCTCCCTCCCCTACACTGTCTTTATTTCCCTATATGTCCTCAATGATCTTTTCTCCTTACACTGGTAAATATAACTTGGCTATCTAAATCTTCCAGCCTTAATTCTACCTCTTTCCAAAAGCCCCTATAATAATACTCCTCGTTTCTCTAAATATGTCCCCTACCTATCTGTTGCATCAGTTCCCTTACCTTTTGCGCCCAAGACTCTCCCCATTTGCTTCTCATCTGCAAAAGAAAACATTCCTTGATAATATTGTTTTCTCCAAATTGGCAACTCTGTATAGATATTTCAATACCCTTGAGACAATTTTAACCCTTGTTGAACTGTGCTGTAATTGTGCTGCCCCATTGGGTGAAGCTACCGGTAAGCCCAAAATATATTTACAGAAAGATCTGTTAATAACATCCATCTCTTCCCATGCTTCATCCACTCCCCATATCTCTGCCCCATTCAACATTTTATTTTCTACTATGGCAGTATAAATCCTTTCCAGCCATTTGACATTAATGTCAGGTAATTTCCTTAAACATGCTCTTACAATACCCATGGCCATTTTACCTTTTGCTAGAAAATACTAACTCTTGTCATATTTTGAGTTGCCTAAATTGCAAGCAGGTAAAAAAATAATTATTGGTAAGTTGCAAACAAATGATAACTGAGCAGGGTGGCTTGGACCATGTCGTCTGTGATCCTCATTCAGGAGGTCCGGGTTTGATTCCCATGGCTGATCTACCTGACACATGGTTTTTTTTTGGGGGGGTGGGGTTTCCAGGTCACCAAATGAATGCTGGGTAGTTTAATTAAATCCCCCTATTTTTTGTCCCTCTGTTTAATCTCTTTTCATGCAGAAGTGTCTGCAGTTGTCTGAGTGTTGCATGGCAGGATGATATGTTCTTGTTAAAACTTGCTCCTTCAGTAGGACGGTCTCTGATCTCTGAACCCAGTCTGGTGGAGCCATTTCCGGATCTCAGTTGGGAGGGATGCCAGTTGTACTGGCCAACCAGGGAGTTTCCAACTGGTTAATTATAAGGACCCTACTCTCTGCACTGTTGTGGTTCCTTGGGACGTCTTACCTTTACTCCTATGGGTGCCTCACTTGGGGCATAGATATCAAGTCCAGTATCATGTTGTTTGCATTAATTTTTTTAACTATACCGCTCGCAAAAGTTAAAGGCATGTGAACACTGGCAATTGCTGAAGCAGAGCACTGTTGTCAAACATAGTACATGTACCGCAGAGGTTCTGTACAAAAGAGCAGTTTTACCCGTCATCAAAGATTTTGGCTATTCTTCCTGTAGCTAAACAACACAAATATTCCTAAAACATTAAAATATTAATGAATGAATTTACTTAAAACATAATACAATTTTTGCCATTTAAATAGTAACAAATGTTTACTGCATAAACTCTTAAAATTGAATTTATGCAGACATTAAGTTGTATATGTGGGTTTGTAGCTAACCGAGGAATGAAGCTGTCAACATGCTATCCTGGTGGACTTCATTCACGTCGTAGATTATCACGGAGAGGACATGCATCTGAGAAGACGAGAAGAAAAGTATGTTACTATGCATTCTTGTTTATACTTTTATTTTAGTTTATTGCAATTCATATTCAGAGTGCTGTAAAGCTCCTTGCATGAAGTTTTCTCTAACAAGGGACACCTGTAACCTCAAACTGTGGAAACCGCACAAAAACATGCTTAGAATAACTAACAACCATTAAAACAACAGTGGTTTATATCATTTCCATGTAAAACTCCACACTTGTCTACTGACACCATTATAAGCTCTATATCAGAAGTTTTACCAATTTTGTAAGACTGCAATGTGCTGAACTACAAGTGAAGATACATCATCAAACTTAGTTGTAAGTGTTGTTTAGTGTCATTAATCGACTCCCTTTAAATTTAATTTATCATAACACTGTTTTCAACACTTCCAAGAAAGGAATTACAATGCAATATGCTTGGCGGAAATTAATTGTTCTTTCACACTGGCCGTGTGTAGGCTAAAGTGTGCAAATGTAGAGTCAGACCGAAAAATTCAATGCTAT
Source organism: Mantis religiosa (assembly GCA_030765055.1). Taxonomy (NCBI): domain Eukaryota; kingdom Metazoa; phylum Arthropoda; class Insecta; order Mantodea; family Mantidae; genus Mantis; species Mantis religiosa. The sequence goes on from CM060949.1 coordinate 22,307,254, forward strand.
AGCCGGGATTTAAACAACGGATCGCTTGGCGAAATGCAGGTTATGTCACTGACATACCTACATCATTTGTAAATGTAATTAGTGTGGCTAATGCAAAAGTGATTTGGAATGTAATAATGTTGGTTTAGTGAGCAGCAAACATTGCTCTTCCACTTTGTTTTAACCACTTCATTGAAATCCTGCATCTGCTCTTTGAATACTATTATGTGTTTCAAATGAGAACAGCTCTGGACTCCAGCAAATCAGATGCACTAACATGCTCAGCTCTGTCACCTCCTTACCCCTGCTCTTTTCATATTTCCCTCTCTCTCACACATGTACAAGTCTCCTTGGGACCAAACGTAAACGAAACCAAAATGAATTTTCCAAATGTTTATAATAATGCAGCTGTTGAAATCTAAAATGTGTCCCATTTAATTTGGTCATCTTTACAACATATGTGAGTCAGGTTGAGAACTATTAGAACATTCCTTATAGAATCTTGTAGTGCAACTGGTCCTTTGTTAAACTTTAAAGGTGTGCATGTGTTTATTTGTATTCTCATTGGAACTGTTTTATTGTGCAGGACTATGACGAGCACAGCAGACACAGACGCCCAAGCTTCTTCAGACATGAAAAGAAAAGGCATCATAATGAATGGGCAAGGGTAAGTAGTGTTAATTATTGACATAGAAAGGGAAAGGGTTCATATTGATAAATATTTTATTCATCCTGTGAAACCAAGCAGGATGGCTCAGGCAGTTTCATCTGTGGTCCCATTCAGGAGGTCTAGGTTTGATTTCTGTGGCCGACCTACCTGACCCATGGGTTTTTCGGGGGTTTTCCCAGGTCGTCAGGTGAATGTTGGGTAGGTTAATTATATCCCCTGAATTTCCTGTCCCTCCATTTCATCTCCATTATCATTTCATATCATCTCTCATCTGATGGTCTCTTTCAGGGTAGAAGTGTCGGTGGGTGTCTCAGCGTTGCATGACAGGATGATATACTCTTGGTAAACACTTCCTCCTCTGGTAGGATGGTCTCTGGCCCAACCTGGTGGGGCTGTTTTAAAACCACAGTGGTTGGGGTGTCAATTGTATTGGCCTGCTGGGAGTTTCCAACTGGTAAAGCATGGGGACCCTGCCCTCTGCACTGTCATGGCTCCTTGGATGGCCACCCTCTGTCTCCTTTTGCCTCATCCTTCATCCTAGGGTTGTCCCACTTTGTACAATAGACCGAGTTTGGATCTCTGTGCCAAATCCCCTCCATAGCGTAGTCCATTCCCATGGCGTCGTGTCTTTAAACTGCCCATTATTATGTACAAAATGAAGCTAGTTTCAGTGAAGCAACAAATACTACACAAATATAATTATTTGTAACAGAAACTTCACTTATCTTTAAAGAAACTGATGTAAGTGTTCTTATTAATTGAAATTGTGATCTCATGAATATTCATTCACATCTTCAGTCAAAAACAATCTCGTCAACGTTACGATCACTAGAGGTCACTACGTTTCTGCCAGTACTGCCACAATTTGAAAATGATATTCATATTTTTTTCATTTTCACTGTCCAAAAAATTTCAGTCCTTTCCACAATTCCATACTCTGAGCATAAAAAACTCTTTAGACCTGGTAGAAAAAATACAAAATCTTAAACTAAAACCTCATGACACTTTAGTATCCTTTGATGTCCGCTCCCTCTTCCCTAGCATTCCATTAGACAAACTTTTGATTCAACTGAAAAAATGGCTAAATTCTATAAACCTAGATGCTAATGCAATAGAAGAATATTTGGCAATGACTGAAATATGTATACATCAACATTATTTTGTCTTCGATGGAAAATATTATAAACAAATTTCAGGACTAGCTATGGGAAGTCCGCTATCACCATTTTTGGCCAATCTATACATGAGCTTTTTCAAAACACATATAACTAAAGCCTTCCCTCATATTTTTAAAACATGGTACAGATACGTAGACGACATCTTTGCAATAGTGCCCTACAAACAAATAGATGATGCTTTGAAACTACTCAACCTGCAAGAACCCAACATACAATTCACAGTGGAAACTGAAGAGGACTGTACTCTACCTTTTTTGGACCTTAAAATCACAAAAAGCAATGAAAACTAGAATTTGGTATCCATAGAAGAGCAACACACACAGATAATTACATCAAAGCAAATAGTTTCAACCCAATATCAAAACGAATACCATCAAATCTTAAAAACTGCAATTAAAAATGGACATGGAAAAAACCTTGTAGATAAAAAACTAAAATCATTCAAACTTCAAAAGAGATTAAAACAGATCACAGCTCTGACACCAATAAAACAAGAAATTAGTTTTGCTAAATTTACTTACCACCCTGGGCCACAAAAAAGTTCCAAAAAATACTCAAGAAATACAATATAACATTGGCACCAAAAAACAATTACAACATTAAAAACCTACTTCACAGTAATAATACTGATAAGATAAAACCAGAGGAAAAGTCAGGCATTCACAAGATTAAGTGTAAAGACTGTGAAAAAATTTACATAGGGAGGACAAAAAGAAACAGGCACTAGAAAGAAAGAACACTTCAGGCACTTAAGATATAAAAATATTGATAAGTCCGCAATAGCAGCTCATTTCTGGTCTGAAAATCATGAAATTGAATATAGCACAGAATTACTAAAATACGTACAAAAACATAGTGAACTCGTCATATGGGAGAGGATATACATAGAAAAACATAAAAACCAACTAATGAACTTTGAAATCCTGCCAGAAGAGAATCCCACTTTTAAGTTCATCACTAAATCAACAGATGGCAGCAGCAGCCCCAGAATTACCCACACCACTGGATCAAGCTTTAGTCGCATAAGAGCCGAAGATGCAAACGATGATTTGCGAAACATGTCCTCAAAATAGGTACGAAAGTGAAGCAGATGTGTAATAAATACGACTCATCTATAAATTAATAATTATTTCGCTTCACTGTGGTGTTCCAATACAGTTAAATCTCAATATATTTTATGTTTTTCATGTTAATTTGCGCATTATGCTTCCTTTCAATCTTGACAAGCAAAAGTTACAAAAGTATTTGTTGCTGTTCTGGTTTCACGTGTAGTCAGAAAACAAATTGCAGAATAGCCCTGAGTATTTTCTAGTATTTGTTTTACTTCTTTCCAAAAACGTCTGATTTGATATTCCATATTAACCCATGCTTCTTCCAATATACATCCTTGAACCAGTGATAACTGACTGCAGTAGAAAACATAACGTTTTCTACTGGTGAAATATGATACTATAAAATACAGAGCCTAGTTGCTGAGAAATTGTATTTAAATAAACTACCAGTGGTGTTGCAAGTATGATAATTTTAAAATCATCATAAAAAGTCCACCATTAAAGATACATGTATGCAATTTGGCATGCATATTGCTATAAAACTGAACTCCCCATGGGTTAAATTGTTTTTAAACCGACTGGCATGTTGTCTGGCTGTCTTTTGAAGAAAATTTGAATTTGCACTTGACTAATTTATGGAAAAACTTTGCTTATGTGATCAGTGTTTTCATCACTCGTATCAATGTGAAGTACTGTTGAGGGTTCTTCAAACTCTGAAATCACTTAGTTCATTATCACTATAGAAAACACTATCAAAAAGCTTTTGTAAACTTTCCTCATCACCACACACTGCCTTCTTCATCATGTTGCTTACAGAGATACTCAGCACTGTGCAAAATAGAGAAAAAGCTTTTAGCAGTATTTAAAATGCAAAAATGGGTCATTAGAATCATTACAGGATCACCAACAAAAAGTAGTTGTAGGGAGCTATTTAAAGAATTACGTATTTTACCTTTACCCTCATTATACATATATGAAGTCATGGTGTATGTTAAGAATAATTTAGAGGAATTTCAACTAAATTTACAGGTACATAATTACTACACTCGAAGCAATAGTCACCTCTCGGTAATACCACACAACACTGTTTTGTTTGAAGGAAGTGTCACATACAGCGGGATTACTCTATATAATCACTTACCACTTAACATTAAAAATGTAACCAACATCAATAAATTTAAAAGTGGACTTAAGAATTTCATGTACACTTATTGTTTTTATAACAAACAAAAGTATTTTAACATATTTAAATCTGTAGTTCATATAGAATCACTGTAAATATTATACATATGTATTATTAGAATGTCTGTTCTTGTCTGATTTGTAAAATATGTATATTTGTGACGTGTCCCATAACATGTATTTGTTCAGTTGGACGATTAATAAATAAATAAATAAACATAGATGTAATGCAAGGAAAAAATATATGAGCATGTTGGTATGTAGACTGCCTTAGAGTACACTTTGGAAACATTTATTGCCTACAATTTGAACTCTAGGCATTTATGTGAACCATGAGCTCATCATATGATACAAATGGGCTAAAACTAGGGATGGGTCAGTACCAGTTTTTCTTGATGCTCGATACCAATATGCGATATTTTCACAATACCAATACTTCTATACTCGTATTGTCACCGTGTGGTATTGTTATGCTGCTGTGACAGGCCGGAGCTGGACGCTTGCCAAGAGAGAGACTCTGGAGCGTTCTACCACAGTGTTGTAGCCGTGATAGTTCTCGGAAGGTCTGCAGCTTTCTAGAAACAATGGCTGGAGAGGTATAAATACTGGTAAGGTGTTAGAAACTGCAGTTGTTTATTGGTTATTGTGACAGTCGACGATTGGATGTACCGCAATGATTTCTTTCATTTGTTTTCATGCAGCAAAACACTGAGTCAACTTTGAAGACAGCTGATTGTCAATTTCATGTCTTTTTACTGCAGCAAAAGTTGTTCTAAATTTCTGCAAACCAGATTTCCGAATCTACGTAACCCACACAGTCACAGTATTGTCATTTCTACTTCTAGTTTCAATACAAAATAATATGTGTGTTTGGAGGAATTTAGTAACAGTGACGTAAAAATTAATTGTAAAAACTATTTGTAGTTATTTACTGACACTCGACACTTACTACTTTTATTATTGAGGGACAGCCATAGTTGGAGAGGGGTTGAAAATGGAGGCAATGGCCTTTGAAACTAGTCCCTCAGTAATAAAAAAAAAGTGACGAGTGTTAGTAAACCGACAACAAATAGTCTTTACAAAATAATATGTTAGGAGAACTGTGCTATGCCAATGAAATTAATAGGTATACGAATTTAATGAGAAAAAGTTTAAAACCAAACTCTACATTAGATATTTAAAACCAAAACAGTCCATTTTTATAAGTTTTGTTTAAAAATACTAGCATTTTCACTCTTTCGGGGTCAAGTCTACTTGTTTTTGTCACATTTGAGTCCTGCTGTACTAAATAGTCTTTCAGAGAAAACTGTTGCAGGTAGATTACACAAATATTTAGCTCTATCAAATATTTGTCGTTGAGATATGCAGTGATTTCTTCTTTCAAGCTGTTAACTAGCCTCTGTGAATCTGACACAATTATTTTCGTACATAATGTTACCATATACATACCTTATTCCTGCCTTTGCAATATTCTACTTGTAGCAATAAGCCTGTCTGGGTAGCGTGGTGGTAGCAGGTCTGCCTCACGTGCAAGAGGTCCCAAGTTTGAATCTCGGTCAGGGTGAGTTACCTGGATAAGGTTTTTACGGGGTTTTCCCTTAACCTGAAAGACAAATGTCGGGTAACTCTAAGCTCCATGGACCCTGGGCTCATATGAGCATCATTTCACCCGTTCCATTCATCGTCTGATATGACTTAACATTGGAGGATGTAAATTTAAAAAAAAAAACTTGTAGCAATAATATTCTTTGATTTTAAAATAAAATAAAATTACACAATCCCCACCAAAGTATTGAAAAAGTACCAAGCGAATTTTCTGAAGTATTGTTTGATATCGATACCATGCAACCATTGTGAGTGTCAAGGTATCACAATTATTGAAGACTGATCCCTAGTTAAAACTATACAATTTCAATTTTAGTAATATATCATGCAGTATCATACCAAATGCTTTGGTGAGTCATAAAATACACTGGCAGCAGATCTTTTCTTTTAAGCTGTTGACACAATAATAATAATAATAATAATAATAATAATAATAATAATAATAATAATAATAATAATAATAATAATAATAATAAAAAAAAAGCTGGTGTGACAGCCCTAAGAGGGCCAAGGCCTACCAACCCGACTGCCGGCCTCATGCCTACTTATGCACAGCAGAGGTGGGCGATCATTTAACTGATACAGGGAGGAGATGTTGTCAGCATCTCGGCATCTGCCAGCCAGAACATTGGTTTTTGTGACCAGGACCACTTACCTAGTGTATGCTCCTCACTTTCCTCAAAATGCTGAGTGGGCACCAGTCCTATACCCGTGACTTAAAATCCGCACCCTATGGGTGTGATCACATTTTATGGCCAGGGTAGCCCGCTATGCCACAGCGCTATTGGCACATAAATTGATAAAATATTGAATGGCTTTTCCATTGCTTTGGACAGTTCTAAAACCAAACTGATTTTCAGAGAAAGTAGGATTTTCTTTACTAAATATTGTGTTAAGCCAGTTAGTGAGGATGAGAAAGTTAGCATTCTAGATCCTGATTTTTCTATGTTACAGGAAGCTGCCAAAGCTCTTAAGGAACGGGAAGACAAACCAAGTAAGTTCAAGGTGCAGGAGCCTTCCACAGTCTCTGGAACACGTGTAGAGGTTGAATACTGCAACAGGAAATGCAGAGCCTCAAAGTTACATGAGGCATGCAGTACTGGTGATCTGGAGAAAGTGAAGGACCTGCTTAACCAGCCTGCTGTTGAACTTGAAGAAAGAGATGATATCTTCTGGGAGACACCGCTTATGTGGGCTACTTGCTTAGGCAAGCAGAGTATAGTGAAAGCTGTACTTGATAAAGGTGCTAGTCCTTGGGTAGCAAGTAAAGAGGGAGCCACCTTGTTACACCTAGCTGTACTTTCAGACAGTGTAAAAATGGTTAAATACATCAAAGAGGCCACTCAGATTGATATTGATCATCAAGACAAGTCGGGTAAGACTGCACTCATGCTTGCTGCACAACGCGGCAATTTAGAGATGGTCAAATATCTAATAGACGAAGGGGCAAACACTGATTTACAAAGCAAAAAGAAAGCTAACATACTGCTTTTGGCTGCAGAGTCTGGCAACAGCAAATTAGTGAAATATATTTTGGACAATACGCAACTAGCTCGTAACATAAACTGTTTAAATAAGGATGAACACACTCCACTGATGTTAGCTGCAGGTGCAGGATTTGTAGAAATCTGTCGCCTGCTTATCCAACATGGGGCTAACTGTAATGTGGTTGACCCTGAAGGTAGAACACCTCTGCATGCCTCTACAGAAAAGGGACATTCTGCAGTGGTTGAGTGTTTATTAGAACAAAACTCAATTCTACACATCCAGGATAGGAATGGCAAAACACCTGTACAGCTAGCCGTTTGCCACAAGCACATTCCTGTTGCACTACGCCTACTAGAAATAGGTGCAAGCGTGGACATACCAGACAGGAAAGGCAGAACTTTGTTGCATATAGCTGCTGAAAATGGAGAAATGGAAATTTTCCGTTACATGGAAAAATGTAATAGGAAAGGTGATTATCATGCTCGCGCTAAACAATGTTGGTATACACCAATACACTGTGCTGCAAAGGCCGGTCATTTGGATATTGTGCAGTGGCTGCTACAGCACGGTGTAGATCCGAACATTACAGACCGTGATTCAAATACACCACTTCATGTTGCAGCATCAGAGGGCCACCTGGACTTGGTGAAGTTCTTAATTGGTGCTAAAGCTAATATAAATCAGCGCAACAAGGGTGGCGAGACACCTTTGCACTTTGCAGCAATGTGGAACCATTTCTCGGTGGTGCAATATTTGTGTGAAAACGGCGCTGACTTGAATCTTCGTGATACATGGTGCCAGACAGCCCTTCATGTAGCTCAGAAAAGCAATTGTTCTGATGTCACAAAATATTTGGAACAAATTCAAAATTCTCAAGAATCTCTAAATTGAAGAAATAGGTTTTGATATTCAAATGCATGTTGTGTACCTTATGTGAGTATAGTGGAACCAAGTCTGTCATTTTGAAGTTGTTTTTCCAGGTTTATAATGGTCATGTCACCATTATATGTTCATCATTCTTAACTGCATACTTGCCAACTTTTACAGTTTGCCCATAACATGTTAAGAATTTTTTTATATATAGTTTTGTGGGCAGTTCATCATGATTTCTCTTTACTGGACTGCAGCAAAATGTATAGCATATGGATGTAAAATTTCATTGCACCACTAGTGATTTCTAGTAGCTGTGGGCATATACTTGAGAGATAACATAGTCAGCTAATCCTCGCATTGCATAGTACTGATTACACAAAATTAACTTAACATGTACACAAATATAACAGTTTGCAACTTAAAATTTCACTTATCTTATAAGAAATGATGATACTTTTCTTATAAATTGTCCGGGATCGCAATTTCATTTAAAACTTTTACATATCTTCAGCTGGAAACAACAAAGCTGTCGCCATCGTTACAAATGCTAGATGTTAATATGTTCTTATTAGTACTACCAAAATCTGAAAATAAAACAAATTTAAAAACAGAATCGACTGCCGGTATTTCAAAAGTCATTACGCAATGTTTATTTTTTAAAATAAATATCTTTTCCCAAACCATTAAATCTATCGGACCATTTAATTGTTTTAATAATTTAACTTCAGGATTTATTTCATGGTTAAATGACCAAAAATGATCTGCTACGGCCGATTTATCAGTTTGTTTATACTTAATGTTATGAAAATGTCTCTTCGTTCTGGTTTCTAAATTACATTTTGTCTTTCCAATATAAACTTTTCACAACTTATTGAGATTTAACTGTATTGGAACACCACACTGGAGCGAAATAATTATTAATTTTTAGATGAGTCGTATTTATTACACATCTGCTTCACTTTCGTACCTATTGTGAGGACATGTTTCGCAAATCATCGTTTGCATCTTCTGCTCTTAATGCGACTAAAGCTCATCACTAAATCAACAGATGGCAGCAGCAACTCCAGAATTACCCACACCACTGGATCAAGCTTTAGTCGCATAAGAGCAGAAGATGCAAACGATGATTTGCGAAACATGTCCTCAAAATAGGTACGAAAGTGGAGCAGATGTGTAATAAATACGACTCATCTAAAATTTAATAATTTTCACAACTTGTTTATCAATATAAACCTTTCGATATTATTCGATTATCACAGAAACTGGTTACAAGTTCCATTGTGTCATTAGATGTATGGCATGTTGCTCCATCTTGCTGGAAATAACCTTCTCTCAATTCGATAACATCTCCGTAAAACTTCAGAGAATATAGTGAGAAGAGTACAAACATGTATAGATGCTGGTGGAGGACACTTCCAACATTTTCTCTGAGATGTAAATAGTGTAATGTAATCTCCCAATTATGTATTATATTCTTCCAAAGTTGCATGTGTGTCCTATTATTGGTTCAAAAGTTATGGCTATTGAAATGGTTCAGGTGTATATGGATCGCACTATGTTTATGTGGTGCAATCAGGTGGTAGAGTGTGTTTAGCTTAATTAGTGCTTTCAGTTCCAATACTGCCTCACATTAGTTTGAATTAGGAGGAAAAACTCTGTATAGGCAGAGCAGCTAAGTAATATCAAATGTTTAATATTGTCAAAAAGCAGTGACTATTAAAGAAGTTCTTAATGAGTAAGGACTAATGAAGCATAAAATTAATATAATTTAGAGTTGAACTCCATGCTCCATATATTGCTAGTGTTTACCTAGAATACGTTTCGTTAGGAGCTTCCTAACATCCTCAGCGAATTTTGATTTGGTGAACTCCTTGGACGTGATAGGGGTCTCTCTGTTGGTATCTTGATGAACTTGAAGTTTGGGTTCTCTTCAAAGGTGGTGTCAAAATGGAACAGTTTAAATGGATTTCTTGTTCTAGATGTGATTCTCATTCCAAAAATGGTACGCTACCACCGATTTGTCTATTTCTTTGTTCTTGATTTTCCTAGAAAGCTCAAATGTTCAAATTCTTTTTTGTTTTACCAATATAAAAGTTGTCATAGACTTTGCAATTTATCAGGTACACACCTCAGTTTTTTTATTTCTGTGGGTTTCTCTTTTGTATTATGTGAATTCAAAAAGTGTTGTACACTGAATTTGTTCTGTGGCGCTAAAGTAATGAGTTCTTTTAAGACTTTTTGGAAAAGGTTTGTAAATTTTGTGTATGAAGTTTTATTGTTGATTGGGGAAAGAGTAGTTATTAATCTGCATCTCTGTTGTCTTTTGAATGTATCAATTTTCTTTTTGGCTAATTCAAAATGGATTTTTTAATATACATCCTCAAACATTAAAATCGTATTGGATGGTGAGTGATATGGATGAAATGTTGCTCAAATGAGTCCAAGGTCTATAGAGCTTAGAGTTACCCAACATTCATCTTTCAGGATAAGAGAAAACCCCAGAAAAATGTTATCCAGGTAACTCACCCTGACCAAGATTCAACCTCGGGACCTCTTGAACGTGAGGCAGACATGCTACCATCCATGCTACCGAGGCGGGCAGAATTTGATAATGGATTTAGTGTTTAAGGGAAACTGTTCAATTTCAACACCACTTTTGTCCAAAAGGTTTCTAAGTTTTTGTTACAGATACCCTTCCCACTGCAAATTTAGCTTTTAGATATTGGGTAAGGTAGTTCTAGCACTATGCACACACCATTATCCTTTATCTACCACGCTCCCATGGTGCTCAATTACCTGTTCACTTGCAGCTGTGCAACCTTTTACCCGGATTTTAACTTATTAGCTCGCTGTTTTACCCCTTGACTTTTACAGTCGGTTTTATTGGTAGATCCCCCTGCCTTTTGTCCTGTTGTCTCTGTTGAGGCGCTAATGACCTTGCAGTTGAACGCCCTCAACACAGCTTAACTCAGCATCACTTTTGAAGAGAACCTGATCTTCAAGTTCATCAAGATACCAATAGAGATGTCCCTATTGCTTCCTAGGAATTCACCAAATCAAAATTTAACAGTTGACAGTAATTGAGGAGTTAAAAAGGTCCTAACAAGATGTGTTCTAGGTAAATACTAGCAATAATTTTTAACTTAAAAAATACTGATCCTTGTGTAGATATTTTCAAACAAAACAAAATGTTCACACTGTACTCACTATATGTATATAAAGCAATTCTTTTTGTTGTAAGGTAAATTTGAAGACTGCTGATGTACACAATTATAATACCAGATACAACAGCAACTATTTTAGAGATTGTACTTCTAAACGATCTACTGATAGAGATGTTTTTATAATAACACAGATTTTATTTAATAGACTGCCAACATCAATTAAAGCATTAAATGGTATGAAGCAATTTCAAAACAAATTAAAATACTTTTTAATGGATAAATGTTTGTACAAAGTTGATGATCTGTAAATATGTTTTTATACTGTTTATATTTTGCTCTATATCCTATAATTGTAAACTTTTAGATATGTATTTGATTATATAGTATATTTTATATTTGACAATGTCAGAAGTTTGTACAAGTATATTGACAGTAATAAAGAATGTGAATATATAAGTGGAGCATTGAGTATTAGTTTGACTCAAAATTATATTAATAAAGAAGTTTTCTGTATGGGGACATACAAAGGTTACAAGATTTTATATGAACTATTCAGCTCCTCTGCATTATATACACATCTCTGGCTTCTTCATTCTTGAAGCTGCAGAGGTAAATTACTTACTTTGTAGCCCTTGCCAAAATTGCTACATATAAATGGATGTAAACATTGAGAAATGGACAATATGAATTGTATGTAAATTGTCTTATTTGCCTTCTATGGCTATAGGATATAATTCTCCAATTTTTGTTTACTATTGATATGAAGCATAAATGGGCTAGAACTGTGGTAGAACCTAGAAAATGATGTTCTTTGTTTTAATGCATAGTTATTGTGTACCAGGAAGAATTTCAGAATATATGACAGAAGCAATATTATGAGGTCTTCAACGATTTTACAAAACAGAATTCATTACAATTACTTTCTTGGAAGTGTTGAAAACAGTGTTGTTATGATAAATTAACTTTAAAGAGAGTCGATTAAGGACACTAGACAACACTTACTTTTTAAATTGAATCCATCATGGGTTTTAAATTTTAAAGAGGTTACCTCGTCCGCCATATTGTCAGCTGCTTTATTTACTTTGTGCGATCAGGTGTTATGTTTTTCATAAGTGTTGTCTAGTGTCTTTAATCGACTCTCTTTAAAGTTAATTTAACAGAATTCATGTTTATTTTATAAGTAGTTTGTACATTTTGTGCCCTGAACATTCTACACATTCTAATTTCATAAAATGATTAGGCTTTACAGAACAAGAGAAAGTTTTATGGGTTTCTGTTTCTGGAAGTTGGCAAGTATGCTTAAATGCATTATGTCATTTGAGTAAATGAAATGAGAGTAATTTATATGTAATGTTGATGTATGTACATATTTTAAGCAACCTGAACCAGCAACAAATTGAGCCATAGCAAAGATTACACTGTCTAGTGTAGAAAGAATACAGAAGGTGTGATGTCAAAAATGCAGGAAGGGGCAGCAGGTGCTGATGAGGATGGACCAGACGTTTAATGTCCTTTAACCTGGTAGGTCATATCACAAAATAAATTAATAAAATGATGTATAAATTTTGTTTTCCCAGGATAAGGGTAAATCCTGGAAAAAACCTTTATAGCAGAGGTGGCAGCTTCAGTATAGAGCTGAAAATTGTACCATTATTTGCCTTTATATGTAATAGCAATAATAGCAAGCATTAAAACATTTTAAACGCTGAGAAAATTCATTATTTTGAACAAAAAGCAACAAAGAAGCATAATATCATTGAAGAGACAATAACATTTGATTGATATTTTAGGGCCGTATTCATAGTTATCACTTCGATCTAGACTATCTTCCGACTAACTTGGTCCGGACCAAAGGCAGTCTAACCTTTTGGTATTCATAGACGATAAAAAGCCTCGGACCAAGTAAAACCGTGGACCAGCACGGAACAAATGTTACACAACGTAGAAAGGTTCTTCTGTGCATGCGCGAGTCCCGTTGAGTGCTAAACAAACCACAGTGTACCTACAAGTTTATAGAATAGAATCTTTATTGTCACATAACGTGTACATTGTGAGCATAAGCTGGTAATCTGGTGACTCGTCAGGTTATATATAAAACAAGAATTAACATAAAAGAGAAAACTAATTCTAATGTGTAGATTGTATACAAGGTATTATTTATGCAATATAAATTGTGAGTAATTATAATATTGTGTCATCCATGAATTCTTGTATGGAGTAATATGTCTTATCTAATAACATTTCTTTTATACTTTTATTGAACAATTTTGAAGTCTTTATTTCTTTGAATCTTTGAGGCAACTTATTATATATTTTTATACCCATGTAATAGGGTGTTTTATTTTGTATAGTGTTAAGTCTATTCATAGGGTATTTTATGCTGTAATGATGACAATTATGTTTTTGATAAATTTTTCGTAATTTTTATATACATAAGTAACTCTAAAATATATACAGAAGACATTTTTAAAATATTTAAATTTCTATGGTAGCTTTACAGCTGTTTCTTAATCATTCTTACGGTTGCTGCTGCTGTTTCAGGCTCGGTAACAAAGTTTGGTGTGCTGTGAATATGGATAATATGAAGAAGCGTGATATCAATTGGTCAGAGGAAGACCAATGTTTTCTCTAGTCCAAAAATGAATGAACATTATAGAAAATAAATCCGTGTTGACGAATACAAATATGAGAAAGGAGGAGGTATGGAGGGAAATTTATAACGAGTTAGCTGATAATGCGGCTTACTGATGCAGGTCAGCAGTGTTGTCTTGATATCCTCCTCTTACATAATACCGAAGTCCAGTTAGGATTTGAGTGTCAGGCCTCGGTTATCGTCCCTGATGTACAGGTTAGGACCGAATCATTTCTATCAGCTTTCTGGGTTTGCTTTACTAAACCTGTATCTGCTTTTGAAGTGTAGATCGTCGTACTTCGCAATAATTCCCATCTTTTGTAGATAAGTTTTCCTCCATATATAGAATAAAAAGAAGTATTTCAGAAAGTGGAGTGCCATGTGGAGTCTACCACAGAGCTGACGATAGGGGAGAAGTCCCCAGAAACTAGTCTTCATAAAAAACTTGTAAGTGGAGAAAAGTATATACAAGGTTGACTCACTTGCCTAATTTTAGTAAGTTTTCCTCCGTCGTCTTATTTCACGAATTCTACGCACCACAGCTACATTCATCACTTCCTTGTTGTTCATGTTGCAGAGATAGTCCGCCTTTAAACTACCATTCGGAGGTGGACCAAAATTTGAGCCGGACCAACATGTTTGGTCCCCAGACTGTCGCTAATCCCAGTTTATGAATAAGAAAATTGATGGTCCACCAGAAGTAGCAAGTTGGTCTGAACCAAGTCCAACTATGAATACGGCTCTTAATGATTATATTTTTGTTCTATTTGTAGGCTTGGAATTACATACAAGCTATGCAATAAAATTTACCCTTATTTTGCATTTATAGCATTTGAAGGTAATGCGGTGTAAAAAATTCCCTTATAGCATGTATTAAAAATAAATGATGTGAAAAGATTTGGCTCCTAAGTGATAACTGCAGCTCCCTCCTTCCACGTGATTATTATGTGTTTCAAATGGGAAGAGTTCTGGACTACAGTGAATCAGATGCATTAGTGCGCTCAGCAATGCCACCTTGATACCCCCTCTTTTCATATTTCCCTCTGTCTTGCACACTATCCTGGACCATGCAACTCTCCTTAGTGTTAAATGTAAGGGAACCCAAACTGATTTTTGCAAACTTTTATAATGCAGTTGTTGAAATCACAATTGCAACATGGATATTTAGATATTGTGCACATGTTTTAAATGCTATAATTGTAATTATAGTTTATGAATTACCTATTTTTCTAATCCACTGAAACTTTCACTGGCTCATCCATATAGCTGTGAATGTCACTTACGTCAAAAGACAATTTGTCAGTCATTGTCTTCATTGTTCGAGTATTGCAAATTTATGATAATAAGCTCCAAAATTTTGTCACATGCTATTTCTTTCCAAAATTTGTCTTGTTTTTCTGCATGTTTTACACAGCTCAGTCTTGTGTTACCTGGTCAATTTCTTTGTGAATAAGTCGTTCAACATCAGTCAGTTTAAAAGTATTGTTTCTGTTTGCAACATAATTTGAGCACACATTAACTCAGGATTGTTCTGACAGTGGTAAGGGAAAGGCAGATTATCTTGTGCCTCACTTGAATTACTAGTTGATCCAGCTGATACACTTTTCCCTGGTTTTTAAATGGAAGAACAACTGAATAATACTGCTTTGAACTCTCTAGAGTAAATAGAGATTACAAAGCATTCATAAACCTATCATCTTATGGCTCACATTCTGAGATGCAACAAATATACAATTTGAGATTTCTGTGGATTAATTACTGCTCTCCAGTCAGAACATCATTTTGTGATTTCAGTGCAGAAGTTATTTAGTTTCTCAGCTGCTGATTTACAACTGCCTGTACTAAGGATTGCAACTTCATTAGCAAAATGTGCAATGGTTGAGCCTGTTGAGGAAAGTCAGATTTATACACTGTATAAAGAAGTGGGCCTAGAATATTTCCTTGTAGAACACCAGAGAAGATTGGTTGTGATCTGGATTGTGCACCTTGATATTTTATTGAAAAAGATTGGTTATGCAGATAGGATGATCTTATTCTGAAATATGTGTCAGAAACATAGTTCCTGATCTTCACTAGTAACCCACTATGCCAGACTTTATCAAAAGCTTTCTCTGTGTCAAGGAACAGACCTAAGCACGACGAATGTCGGATAACTCTAAGCTCTACAGACTCTGGGCTCATTTGAGCATCATTTCATCCACTCCACTCATCGTCCGAAATGACGTAATGTTGGAGGACGTAAATTACACACACACACAAAAAAAAAAAAAAAAAAAAAAAAAGATCTAAGCACACTTGCTTTCCTTCATATGTGTCCATAATTGTCAACAATTCGATGAAGTTGCTATGGACAGGAGTGCAATTGCTTAAATACAAATTGACTAGATCTATGATTTCCTCAAGCTGTACAATAAGACGAGGCAACAATAGCTGTTCAAATACTTTAGATAATAGAGATAACAGACTTACTGGGCGATAGCTTTTAGGATCACATTTGTTTTTGTTTGGGTTTAGGTATCCTAACAACTGATGCATGTTTCGATCTTTGTGGGAAGTAAGTCAAGCGAAGAATAGCATTGTAAGATTGTGTTAAGAAGACTACAACTTTTTTTGGAAGATATTCAAGCAAAGATCGGACTATCAGGTCTTCACCGGGAGACTTTTTTGGAGGAAATCGACTAAATGTCCAGGCATGAAGAGCTTAGGAAAATTAGAAAGCTTCAATGGTTGAGATATGCTGCTGTTAACAAAGTTAGTACAATGTTCGTAGGTGATACGATTGGGTTGAAACTGCTGTTGTAATTGTGCACTGAAAAGCTCTACCTTTTCTTCTGGTGTTGTGTACCAATGATTGCCAATTTTTAGAGGAGGTATGTTCTCTTTGTATTTAAGTAGACATTTAGTTTTTCTCCACAATGATCCATCTTGACAGTTGAGACTTTTCATTTCTGCTTTCAGGGAATCGTAGTATTGTTTCTATAGTGCTCTGTTCAGCTTCCTGGAGATGTTAGTATTGTTTTATAAGCTAGATACCTGGTTCTTTCCCACGGTCGACTATATTCCCCTTTAGTTTGATGAAGATACTTGATGTGTGGGGCACAATGGAATGACTTTATTTTATGTGTTTGGCTGTTACTAGATATTCTTGCGGCATACTGTATATCTCTGTTTATGCTAGAAACTGCTACTTCTATGTTCCTAGGTGTTTTGAGTAGAACTTTTGTGTCTATTTGTTCCATTGTTGTATACAAACTCCAATTAAAGGGATACTTGATTAAGCTGTGGACGTGTTCTTGTAGATTTATATTGGATGAAAGATTAATTACAATTGGATAATGTTCTGGAGTTAGATTGTGTAATATTAATACATCAGGAGTACTTCCATTGTGTGGATAGTGGGTGGTTCAACAGGATGCAGAATTTCTTATTTAAACTGATATATTGCCTTGTGAAACAGCTTCCCTCTTACATTGGTAGTGTTGGACCCCATCTCGGGAGCTTAATATTGTGGCTTTGAGGGTTCGTAGAATTAAAAGTCGAATTTTCCAAAATTCTAAATGTTCTTTATTTGCATAGAAATACACTTCGTAGCAGCAAAATTACATCACATATCACAACACAATCTTCCAAGGTCGATGACAATAACAAACAACACTCTCAGCTGTTCTCTGCTTACCTCTCGCGACTCACTCACTCACATTCACTTCCTTAAATACCTCATTCATAATTTGAGACTGTTCTGTACAATCACTAGATGTTTCTGGAATAAACAAGGCCTCTAATGACGTAATCCGAATATTCTATCACCTTCCAGAAGTGTGAAACCCTATCTGGGCCGGGAAGTCACTTATCTCAAGCGCTATGTTTATCTGCTTATTCAAGCCCGTTATCTATGTGAAACCTATCCGTCTGTTATCTATTTGTACCAAAACTTTAATGCCCATTACCGCGACACTATTAAAGTCACTGCTGAGAAGATAACATGATTTCACTATGTTGAAGATTCCCCAGAAATCCACCATTGTGAATTTGTTTGCCAGAGCTGAAGAAAGAGCCAATCTGTAGTTTTATATCCAGTAATATTCGGGACACTTGATACTGTGCTCTGTAGTTTGCTGCAAAGAACTACAGTTTTAACAAATATGGCCGAACCACCTTTTGTGTCATTGCTGGGATGATCAGCATGATAAATCCTGTACCTTGGAATTCTAAAATGTATATGTGACACTAGTGTTGTTTCTGTAGCTAGCAGAATGTCAAGAAAACTATTTGAACTAAAAACATGGGGTTTTATGGTTATGTTAGAAACATTATTAACTAACTCATGGATCACTTTTTATAAAATTTTAATTTTTGTCTTAGTGCAAATAGTATTTATTAGACACCATCATCACACCCCACTTTTGGGGAATGCCATATGACAACATCGCAGGACTTTGATTGTTTATGTAGTAGCGTTCAAGGTCAAACGTCATCCAGTTTGAAACATAATAGGATATGTAAAAATTTGGCTCCTCAGTGATAACTGCAGCAATTCACTGCTGTGAATTGTCCTGGAGCATCACACAGCTGGTCTCTATCAGAAGCCCACCTGCTCAGTTAAAGCTTGGCTAAGGGAACAATAAAATGTCTATTACAATAAATACTTCCATGAAAAGTTAGTTAAGTAGTGTTACATGTCCAAAGGCAGAAGGAATTGCTACTGAATGAGATGTGTGTACCTAGTCTAGCCATAAATACTGTTACAACTTGAAAAGTGAAAAACGCAAATACCATACAAAATAATTTAATTGGCTTTTAGTATGTTGTACCTACAGGCATTCATCTCACACACAGCACCAATCACTTTTTGAAATGGCCACCTTTTGCATGGATACAAGCTCTGAGTCTTTGTGGCCTATCATCTGTAGTGGAATGAAGACCATCCACGAGGAAATCCGCCACTGCTGACAACAAGAAATGCTTTAAACTTCCAATGGTGGGGTGTCTCCTCTTGCAGGCGATGACCTCAAGCAGTGACCTCAGTCGGTAGTCCAATGGATTCAGGTCCAGACTGCTACTGGGCCAATCTTCAGGCAAAATGAAGTCAGGGACATGATGCTGAAGCCATGCTTGTGTTGACCTGGCCTTGTGGGTAGGGGCAGAATCCTGCTGGAAAGTCCATGGTTGGTTTGGAAACAATGTGGCACTCAAGTTCTTGACAGTAGGCTCCAAAACAGTGCTTTCATACACTCTGGCGCTGGTTTTATCACTCTTTTTGCAAAAATGTAGCTGGGTGGTACCAGAATATCTCACCCCCCCACCCCCATCACACCATCACTGAGGAGGGATGATGGGCTCTCTGAACTTTAGCAACCTTGTTACTGACTTCCCGAGATGATGCATAAACCCTGTCATGTTGCACATTGAAAGACTCCTCAATAGTGAAAACTTTTTCATCTGTGAAGAGAATGTTCAGATGATCATTTTGAGTAATACTGTAGGAGATGTTGACACATCGGCGATAAGCCCTTAGTCCAAGGTCCTCTAACAGAAGCCTGGACATTGTTAAATTAAATTAATTGGGAGTCGATTAATAACACAAAACAACACTCACTTTTAAATTTTCCCGGAACCAGTTTCTGAGGCCTTCCCTCTATCTTCAGCCGGACATCGACTTGTTCTCATTGGTGTAGCTGGCAATATTTTGTCATCGGTCTCCTCTGGTGGCAGTTCGAGGAACTTGCTGAACAAATCTTTCTGGGGGATGTCGAAATTGAATACTTTGTTCCTATTTTTTGAAATAAAGATTTGTTCCCATGTGGACAGTTCTTCTTTTCCTGTTGTATGTTTTAGTAATTTTGGTTCTGGATTTATGTTGTGGTTTTTTTCCCAAAAATGCGTGGCAACTGCTGATTTTTCTAATTGTTTGTATTTTATGTTCCTAAAGTGTTCCTTTGCTCTTGTTTCTAAATTTCTTTTGGTTTTTCCAATATAAATTTGACTACAGTCACAGCATTCAATTTGATATATACCAGATTTTTTGTTAGATGGAATGGCATCTTTGATGTTTGAGCAAATTAGGTTTTTTAAGGAGTAATGGTTCACTGGAGCTAGTTGAATGTTTTGTTTTTTGAAGACTTTTTTGAATTTATCAAAGGCCCATGGATGGTAAGTGAATTTTTTAAAGATCATTTTAGTTTCTGTAGCTGAGAGGCTGGACATTGTTATTTTTGAAATTTTCATTTCACGGTACATGATAGCCTGCTTCTCCACAGGATTTCTCTAAACACAAGCTGCCACAGCTTTTTGTACTGCTGGAGTCCTAACACTGCGTGGTTGACCCTCCCTCGGCCAATCCTTTACAGTCCCAGTTGCAGTGAATAGCTCAATGGTGTGGTACACAAACAAACGGCTGATTTTCAGCTTTTGTAGTATCTTGAAAATGTCACTTGCAGATTTTCCAACTTTATGCAACGCAATGACGGCTACATGATTTTCATAATCACCCCAGTCCATGGTAAAACCTGGAGCTAAATACTTCCTCTTTCAAAGTCAAGCTAACAATGGTTCTAGGTTAAGGTGTGCACACATGTAGTTGTTTACATGCCAAACCATATGTGCAGTATGTGTTACAGTATTTATGGCAGGACTATGAATATGGTAACAAGGTTTGATACAAACTTAACCCCTTAGTGCTTATTTTGCTATATATGCTGCTCTATTTATTTTTATACTGACTTCAGTATTCCTTTCACAGGCACCACAACCAAAGCGATTCAAGTAGCCATGATTGTCAAGGTGAGATGAATGGCCATCCATTCAAAGCCAAACATTGTGAGTGTGAATCTTTGCCACTGCAGTTCAAGTGTATCTTTAGTGAAGGACGGGAGGATGCTGATGAGTTTACATTTGACTGCAGTTGCATGGGTTTTACTTTCTTATCTTAAAAAAACAAAGGAACTACAATTGTATTAAGAATATTTAATATTTGTGCAATATATACAGATTTCAATATTTGTATTTAAATGTTAAAAGTTAGTAAAATATATTTAAAAAATCTAAAATTTTAACATAAAGCCTTTACATAAAATATTCTACACCGGCACTGAAAGATTAAAGATGTCTGAACAGATTTTATGATGGTGGTCAGGGATGGAAAAGTTTGATTGCTAGATAACGAAACAAACAGTTTTTTCTGCTTACTGTTACATGTGTGAAAATAAGTACAAATATTGAATATAATGCCACAATATATGTAATTAAATATTTGTCATAATTTTGTTATTAGCAAATATTTTATGCATGGTTTAGCAATAAAATATTTTTTTATTACTGTGTTTTGTTTCTGGCAAACATTATAACTCACGTTCATCCATCTGCCATATCCTGTAACCTTTGATTATATGTTGTCAGCAGCACACTATACCCATCCAACAACAGACATTAATTGAACCAAGGTTCAACATGGATGCAGTGGCTTTCGAACTACTCCCTCAATAATATAAAAATATAAGTGACAAAATGTTAAAAACTGACTACCAATTGTTTTTTTCAATTAAGTTTGTTTAAGTATTTTCTAATGCAGTTTTGAATTGTAAGATTTCTGTTTTAGTTTTATTTAATTTCAATCCGTTGCATGTTAACTGTACTTCCAATTGTTTTATGGCCTGGTCAACATTTAAAGCTTTTAGTATCTAACCCACTTAAAATAATGGAGGTGTCATTGAAAATTATTATTTGGAGCTTCCCTCGCTCTGAAAGTCACACCTCGCCACTGGACCTACATGTGACTGTACAATAGAAAGAGTACTGAAGAGTATCCTTAGTTCTTTGAGTCATTATTCTCTCTTATTTTAATGAAAATTATTATTTGGAGCTTCCCTCACTTTGAAAGTCACACCTCGCTACTGGACGTACGTGTGACTGTACAATACAAAGAGTACTAAAGAGTAGCCTTAGTTCTTTGAGTCATTATTCTCTCTCATTTTAATGACAATTATTATTTGGAGCTTCCCTCACTTTGAAAGTAACGCCTCGCTACTGGACCTACGTGTGACTGTACAATAGAAAGAATACTGAAAAGTAGCCTTAGTTCTTTGAGTCATTATTCTCTCTTATTTTAATGAAAATTATTATTTGGAGCTTCCCTCACTTTGAAAATCATGCCTCGCTACTGGACCTACGTGTGACTGTACAAAACAAAGAGTACTAAAGAATAGCCTTAGTTCTTTGAGTCATTATTCTCTCTTATTTTAATGACTATTATTTGGAGCTTCCCTCACTTTGAAGGTCACATCTCGTTACTGGCCCTACATGTGACTGTACGATAGAGTACTAAAGAGTAATTGAGCCATTCTCTCTTATTTTAATGGAAACTATTATTTGAAGCTTCCCTCGCTGTGAAAGTCACAACTCGCTACTGGACCTACGTGTGACTGTACAATCGAAAGAGTACTGAAGAGTAGCCTTAGTTCTTTGAGTCATTATTCTCTCTTATTTTAATGACTATTAAATGGAGCTTCCCTCGCTTTGAAACTCACCCCTCACCACTCATTGTGAACCACCGACTTTGAGAGCTGCGAGGTATAATGCAAAAATAACAAGTGTTTAATTGCGTAGTCTTTATTGCATTTTCAGCTGTTTTGAATGTTTGGTTCATTGGTGACAGTCGAAAAGACTATAGATGTGTATGAGTGCTCAACAATTTCTTTAGATAAGTTTAATTAAATCTAGCTTGAAAAGTGAAATAAAGAGCACCTCCGCATTTGAAACGTTTACTGTGGCTTCTAGCAGGCTACATTAGAGATAATGGAAACCTGGTTGAGATTAAGCCAAGCATTTCATACCGAGCCGGATGGTTCAGGCGGTGTCTTCTGTGGACCGCATTTGGAGGTCCGTGTTCCTTTCCCGTGGTCGACCTACCCTTTTTTTTTTAATTTACGTCCTCCAACGTTAAGTCATATCGGACGATGAATGGAATGGGTGAAATGATGCTCAAATGAGCCCAGGGTCCACAGAGCTTAGAGTTACTCGACATTCGTCTCTTAGGATAAGGGAAAACCCCGGAAAAACCCTTATTCAGGTAACTCGCCCTGACCGACCCATTGTTGTCAATGTATGATTGGTCTCTATTGGTGCTTCTGGTTTCGGGATGTGCGTCCAGAGTTTGGAAGCCAGCGCCCGATACCGCCTCGCTAGGAGCGGCCTGCTTGCTGGGTCCGTCCAGTGGGGCGCGGCCAGAAGCGAGAGGCCGAATGGAAATGTGTACTGAGTGAATGTGTCTAGGCTCCATCCGCCAGCCACGCGGTACGGGCGCTTCTGGCGGTGGTCACCCGTCCAGCCGTGTCCGGCCCCGATGCGGAGTTTGGAGGTAAGAAAAGAGAGGCTGAACTCACCATCCCTTTCTCTTAGTACACCCGTGAATACTCTGACCACTGGACAAAACAGGTAGCTAATGTGCAGTTCTAAGAAGTTGTGAAAGTTGGTAACATGTCGCTAAGTAAAATTGTTGATTGTATTAGTGAGAGGAGAGAAAATGTAGTGTTTTTACGTAGTCAAGCTCTACAGGTTGTTTATACGGCGTATCAGTTTGTTGAAAGAATTACAAATGACGGAGAAACGCGCGAACTTTGTTTTAGAAAGTCAGGAATTATTTGCTCAGGCTTGGGAAGTGAATCAATGCAGTTTCTCCGATTTGTTTAGGGGTAAAATTATGTGAATTACATAAAAATGTAATTATTTATTGTTAGTTTCTATTTTTAGGCATTAAATGTGAATTTGATTCTGTGAAAAGTCTCACCTAGAAAACATTAACATACGAAAAGAACGTTGCACATAGTTCGTAGAACAGATTTGGTTATATATGACCGTGGCGAATTTTGTACTACTTTTGAATGGCATAATCTTATTTTGATTTTAAACAGATACTCTGGATAGAAGGCACAGCGTTATGCAGGCTTTATACCCCACCATTAACTGCAATGGTTATATCGGCGGCCATTCACCTTTGGAACTTATCGCCTATTGTAAATGATGGGTTGCTGGACTTTTTAATCATCAGATCACGCACACATTTGTATCTCATTCATACTTCCAGACTCCCGTGAAGATAGGGAATCATCTTGGTTGGAGAAAATTCCCAGCATCCAGCCGGAATTGAACCCGGGATCCCTCGCACGGCAGGCAGGTGCTCTACCAACTGAGCTACAGGACCAGCCCTGCAGGATGATTATGTAAATATATATGCAGGACGCGGATGATTATGTAAATATATCCTCTGTGGTGATCTCGATTTACCTCATTTTCACATCACTAGTTCACAACCACATGCTCGTATTTGCATCATATACGTTTTCACTTCGGTCTCATATGGCGTCATATAATTAATTACCTCACGATATTGGAATGTGTAGTTGGGCAAGTTCCAGTCCAATTTAAGCCTTCTTGTGGACTAGAAAGCTGTACCATCATGGTATTGACGCTCTCCTGCAACCTATTCTTCATTTTATGACCCTGAATAAGTTTCTGTTACGGTATGTTGATGGGATAAGTCCCTATTCCGATTGAGGAATGAATCCATAGCTTCTTCCCCTCTTAACTCTAGCAATACATACTAGTCTCGAAATTAGTACATTTCTCGTATGCGCCAAAATAGTTCTAATTTTCACGTAGTGCGCATGCGCACGACTGAGCGTCTGCATGTTGTTACATCGCCAGAATCATAGTTGTGTACGTTGTGCTCTATGATTGGAAGTGACAATGGGTCTCCGACGGAGGAGAAAGTGCTTATAATGGAGTATTATTTCCACTCGTATGGAAACGGTTATCAAGGCGGGCCGAGTTTAAAGTTAGTGGCAGAACACTATCGTGAACACTTCAATAAGCCAGCACTGAGCAACACAGTTATGCTATCTTTTGTTAAAAAATTTCGTCGTACGGGTAGTCAGTACAAGGGAAGGTCTGATAGGCCAGTAACATCAGCAACACGTCACTTCGACGATTGTTTAAAGGCATTAGTCGATTTCCGTACCGAATACAGGTTGGGCATGGAGCAATATAGGCATGTCAGGGTAGAATACCGTGCACAATTTTTGGCCATAGTGTACGAGGATCCATATTTCTTGTTCAACATTCACTTGGACAGTTTTATCGATCACCAACAACTCACTTTTTTGGTTTCGACAGACCAGACACAATAGTCCAGAAACTGATACATAGTGTGCGTGTTACGATTTGGTGTGCAGTGGCAAGAAACGGTGTGCTAGGTCCGTATTTCATAGAGAATGATGATGGTGCACCTCTTACTGTTAACCAGGAACGCTATAGGAACATGGGGATCGGGCCATTTATTCTGCATCTAAGAAGGTTTTGTCGTATCAGGAACATGCAGTTGAATAGACTGGTTCCAACAAGACAGGGCGACCTGCCACACCGCTCGACAGTCTATGGTTATGATACAAGAAACCTTTCTAAGACGAGTAATTTCCTCGCGGGGATGAGTTCCCCTACCCACTACATTCCCCGACCTCACACCACCTGAGGTTTACGTGTGGGGAATGTTAAAGGACAAAGTGTTCATTTGTCCGGATCCACCCAAAGCTGTGTCTGCATTACGTCAGAAGATCATCTCATTCTTCGGGACTCTGCAGCAACCTGCGTTTCGTAATATGTTGGAAAATCTGCGTGATTGTTTTGAATACTGCTTACCTCGCAATGGAAGCACATTTTGAACATTTACACTATCATCTCGATACGTAAGGTAATTGCAATAAGAGTAACGTAATTTCCAGTACTGTATATTTTGGCGCATACTGTACTTAGCAGAGTTTTTCGTTGATATTAAACGGGATATTTAGTATTTGTTCGTTTCTTTTTGTTTTTTTGTTAATCAAATTATAATTTTATCTTCTGTATTCACGGCCGTTCAGCGAAATACCCTTCACAGTGCTAGTTTAGGTGAGATTTGATTGATTTGCGTTCGGGGAGCTTTCAGACTAAAAGCTTGTAACAATGTATTTAATTACTTTCTGTATCGCCCAGATAAAGGCGTATTAAAGCGGCTAGGTGTTGTAGCAACTAACATTCCGTACAGGTAAACCTGAGCGACCCGTTCTCGATTGTTGGATTCATAGATGTTTGAAGCGAGAGTTCGATATCTCTCAGTAGTTTCTGACACAACGATCTCATTTGCTAATTTCTTATTCAACTTCAGAATACTATTAAAGATACGCAGCATTTCGACAACTGAAAAGCCATGCTTAGGTAACATAATTAGAAGTGACCTTCAAACAAAACTTCCTAAATAAGCTGGTACTATGCAGTGAAATGTTGGCCTCTCTATTGTGTCTGCATCACATCCAAAAGGTCCAGAGTTTGAATCTGGGTTAGGGCGAGTCTTCTGGTTAAGGCTTTTACGTGATTGTCCCTTATGCTGAAAGATGAATGTCGCGTCAGTCTATGTTCTATGCTCCCTGGGCTCATTTAAGCATCATTCCATCCATTCTCCCATATGACATCCGTTGGAAGACGTTATTTCATTAAGAAATACAGTAAAATTTCGACATAATTTGACATCGTGCACCTGTAAGGAATCCAACAATTACCGTTGTTTGATCTGAAATTTTTTTTTTATGTATGTGTCTATGTTGTGTCACTAAATCCACCAAATATTTGCTACTAAACTTTAAATTGTATCTGGATTAAAATGACTCCTCTTGCTGTTCTGATGAGTGAGCTTAATATTGTCGCGGCGACGCGTACAACAAGTTCGGTGCAGAGAGATAAGCGCGGTTTGTATACACAAAGCGCCTGCAGATAAAGATAGCGCGAGATAAAGGACTTGCCGGCATGGATAAAGTTTCCCGTCTAGAAAATTCTAGTGATATCTTGATTGACAGAGAACAGTCGATTTCTTGTTTGTTTCGGAAATCTCTAGAATTGTCAATGAGGTATTTAAAGAAGCAACGACTCGCCAGGAGTCAGTCGTAAACAATTGGTAAACAGATGTTGTAAACAGATGTAATCAGAACGTTGTTTTTTTATGGTCGTCGGCCTTGGTAGACTGTGATTGTGTATGTAACGTAATTCTGCTGTAATCTGAAAGTGTTTTCTACGGAAATAAAGAACATTTAGCATTTCGGCAAATTGGACTTTTAATTCTACGAACCGATAAATCACAACATAATGCATTAAATATACAAATGTGGTGGTTGATATGAATCACTTTCGATAGCAACGCCAATTAATAAACGCAGTGAAATTTAAAGAAAAATACAAACATATAAAAACACTATTAAGAGTTCCTTTTAATTAAGGGTAGTTTTAACCCCTTTCAACGTTTCGCATGTTTGCACATGTTAACAAAAAATGTTGACTGAAATTATACTCTCTGGAAATATAATTTTACCCGGTTTGATTCATAATGGTGGCAATGGAATTAATTTGTCGCAGTGACCTGCTTCAGCCCTCTTAATTATTAATTTGACCTTTTAAGTGCGCATTAATGGTAGTATGGACGTGACTGTATTAAATAATGATTACTATTTCACTGAAACAATTATTTTTCTTCGTATATGCTGAAGATTTTCGCCATCTTGTTAAAAGCACGATGCAGCAGATGACGTCATTTCCAGGCGTGGTGAAAATGGTTGTAACCATTTCGTCTGGAAGAAATAGATAAAGAAATAAACTTTGTGGATCTTAAATTTACAAGATAATTCTTAAATGTGTTGTGATGATGATAATATGTAATGTAACGTGTAACTGTTCTCTTTGGGTGTAAAAGGTCTGAATGGAATTCAGGTAAGTGCAGTTGACATTAGGACATTTTGCATTTGTACCTAATTTTTATGATATGATTAATATAAAAGTCTTCTATCTCCTTTAATGTATGTATGAGCTTCATTTACAGGACTGCAACGAAATGCAATTAGCGATCGAAGGAATTAATTCTGTGTCGATCAAATTAAGCAGATGTCATTCTATGGCAGCCTCTCTTAGAGGCTGTTAAGAAATTAATAAATCGGGAGTAGGGCGATAACAAATAAGCATTTGAACGTAGAAATACATGTTAGTGCTTTCGGAAAGTCGTGACTTCAAATATTGTGGCAACATCTTAGTTAATACCCATATAATAGTACCAAGATGAAAGTACAGGACAATCTTCTACGCATGGCAGTGCCAAGAAGGTTATTTTTTCATAAGCAGTTCATATGCAAAGAGAAATTCAGCTGGTCATCGGGGTTTAACTGATATTTTTAAGTGATAAATAGGCTATAGATAAGTGTCTTTTCTTCTCGGAGTTTAACGATGTTTGAACAAAATATTTGCCGTAGTAAAAAGGGCGTAATTGATTTATAATAAACTAGATGCCATAGACTTTGCAAAATAAGGCGATAGTGTCACTTTCTTTGGTTTCCCATTGTTAGTAACGAAACAAGTTATGCAAATAAATACTGGATTTTCAAGCAGAAGTGAAACAGTTCACCTAATAATTGCTGTATCAGTTGGTAATACTTCAAAATGAAAACACGCCATTAATTATGCATACGTCTACTCTGTATTAAATGTATGAAGCGTTAGAAAGTTCGGAAAACTAACTGTTGTACCTACTTCTATTCTAAATATTGAAATCAACATAATTAAAAAAATTAATAATTTGAAAATTTATAACATTAGTTTCAGTCGTTTGAACCAAACTGAAGGTGCTGTTACACCTACTATAACTACCAAATACACAATTTGTTATATAATTTATTGAATCTAAGGATACATAAGTGTTAAAAAGTCATAAACATTTTTTTTCATATATTTACTTTCAAGCCAGTACTTTCCAGGTTGCATTAAACTTGTACCAGGAACATTGCATTGTTTGAAACGGTTAGTTTATGATTTGGTTTCACCCTTGTGTTCGCTAATATTTACTTTAGAAAGTGCAGCATAGCTATAATAATCCAGAGCTATTCAAGAGTGGTTCAAGCACAAGATGTTCCACATCCCCTTTAAAGTTACCTTATTAGAGAAGAAATGATACCATTTTGAGAAGGGAAAACTTTTAAATACCTTAGAATGATATGATTTATTGACTATTAAAACAAATATATCTTGGGCTACCCCTGAATTGGGCCCTGGCCCTTTTGCTAATAGGACAGCCCTTCAATACAATTACATACTTTTACATGTGTTTGCCTGTTTTAATAGTCTTTGCTTTCATTTAATTTTCCATCCTGCACTAGATTTTTCATGTTTGCCAATCTTTTATTTTTCTTTAAATTATTATCCTTATTTCTGTTTTATATTGTTATTTCACTGTCTGTATTCACTTATTCAATACTTCTCACTTACATATCTCCCATTTGTAACTTCAGTAGCAGCTTTCTGCAATTTGCACAGCTGTATCACATTTGTTCATAGCTTTTGCTATACCTCCCATGGTCCCATTCTATTTCTTCCTTTCTACAATTTACCCATAAAAGCCGTATTTTTGCCTTGTTGAAATGTTCCTACATTTTGATATCTCCTGCCTACATTTCACCACTTTTCTAACCCCTTGAATCCCCACATTTGTTTCATTCTGCTTTTCCCTGATCCCTTGAATCCCCACACTTTTCTCGTTCAGTTTCTTAATCAACTCGATTCATATACTTGTTTCACTCTGTACTTGACGTAACACAGTTATTTTCTTCTTTGCTCTGTCGACCGCCATTTCTGAGATTTCCCCCTGTTTTCCTTCGTCAGTGCTGCATCAACATTCGTATAATCTGTATCTTGGATATTCCTTATGCCATTTCTCTGCTGAGCCACTTCATCAATATGCAGATAACATACGTAATACCTGAATAATAACATAGAAACTAAATGGAGAAATGTAAATTTCTTCGTTCTGTTCTTCGCTTGCCTCGGTAGCGTAGATGATAGTGTCTGTCTCACGTTCAGGAGGTTCCGAATTCGAATCTCGGTTAGGGTGAGTTACCTGTATAAGGTTCTTTTTTTCCAGGGTTTTCCCTTATCCTGATAGACAAATGTCTGGTAATTTTAAGCTCCATGGACACCGGAATCATTTGAGCATCATTTTACCCATTTCATTCATTGTCTGATATGACTTAACATTGGAGGATGTAAAGGAAAATGCAAATGCATCACTTCCAAATGCAGCAGATGTCCTGCATTAGAATAAAAGTTAAGAATAAATGTATTGTTAAGGAATTTAAGCTTATTTCATTTGTGTACTTTGGTATGGTGATAACTAATTAATGTAAGCTTATATTAAAAACCTCCATGAATCAGATATCTTAGCTTATATTAAGAAACTTGCCAAATGAAATGATTTTTAATACCTCTGACACTTCTGATAACATCAAGCAATTGGTACTTAAGTTTTATTTTCTTTAAAAATTTACATCCTAATGTTAAGTCATATGGGACGATGAATGAAATCCGTGAAACGATGCTCAATGAACCCAGGGTTCACAGACTTACCTTGACCAAGATTCAAACTTGGGACCTCTTGAATATGAGTTGGACCTGCTACCACCCACGGTAAGAGGCGGGCACTGTATCTTTGGAAGCTTATGTAATAAAGCAGTATGAGACATTGAGAAAAATGGATTCTCGAAAGGATTTAATGATATATTTGTGTTGGAACATCTCAATTTTCTCATTGAAATATCAGGATTTACAGAAGCAGAAAAGAAAGCAATGGAGGAAAAAATTTAGCAAATAGTGCATCATTCAAATCCTCTCTGAAGAAGTCTGAGATGTTTTGGACAATGAATGTTTGAAAAAATAGTGCTGCTAAACTTTAAAAATTGGAACCTTTGTTCATGAATTAACCTTGTGACATTAAGAAATTCCAGGACTGCCAAAATGCGGATGGACACCATTTATAACAAGTTTAGTATTCATAACACTTGATCTATTAGACATGAGCAGGACCTGAATTTTTATGACCTAAAAATAGCTTTAAAATGTTCAATAAAAATCAATAAAGTAATGCATAAAAACGACTAAAAATATCTGTCTTCATTTCAGAATATGAGAGCATTGCACTTAGAACTGAAATTAAAATTAAATATGAATTTAAACTTGTGAATTTGTATATGGTAGGAAGATACCTTGTTTACCTGGATGGTTGGAGGACGTAAAATTACAAAAAAAAAAAAAAAAAAATTACCTGGATCAACTGGGACAGGGGTGAATTTCAGTTCAAATCTGAGCTATCTAAAGAATGATGGAAAAGCGATAAAAAACATATACATCACCAGAATATTTTTAATGTAGTTTAGAAACCTAAAAACACATACACTGTATGTACTGTAATAGTTTATGTATCTGTACTGTACTACAAACTAGTCGTTAGTAAAAAAGACAGCGAGCTTCTGCTGTCTCAGGTTAGTGTATTGCTTATCTCACATCTGCTTCAACATTAGAGGTTCATTTGTCTTGACTCGAAATAAAACATCAATTTCTCTATGTTTGTTACTGCTTGTGTGTGGGTCATAAAAGCAGCGAGCTTCTGCTGTCTCAGTTTAGTGTATCGCTTATCTCACATCCACTTTAACATTAGAGGTTCATTTGTTTTGACTCTCGAAATAAAGCATCAATTTCTCTATGTTTGTTACTGCTTGTGTATGGGTCATAAAAGCAGCGAGCTTCTGCTGTCTCAGTTTAGTGTATCGCTTATCTCACATCTGCTTTAACATTAGAGGTTCATTTGTCTTGACTCTCGAAATAAAACATCAATTTCTCTATGTTTGTTACTGCTTGTGTGTGGGTCATAACAGCAGCGAGCTTCTGCTGTCTCAGTTTAGTGTATCGCTTATCTCACATCTGCTTTAACATTAGAGGTTCATTTGTCTTGACTCTCGAAATAAAACATCAATTTCTCTATGTTACTGCTTGTGTGTGGGTCATAACAGCAGTGAGCTTCTGCTGTCTCAGTTTAGTGTATCGCTTATCTCACATCTGCTTTAACATTAGAGGTTCATTTGTCTTGACTCTCGAAATAAAACATCAATTTATCTATGTTTGTTACTGCTTGTGTGTGGGTCATAACAGCAGCGAGCTTCTGCTGTCTCAGTTTAGTGTATCGCTTATCTCACATCTGCTTTAACATTAGAGGTTCATTTGTCTTGACTCTCGAAATAAAACATCAATTTCTCTATGTTTGTTACTGCTTGTGTGTGGGTCATAACAGCAGCGAGCTTCTGCTGTCTCAGTTTAGTGTATCGCTTATCTCACATCTGCTTTAACATTAGAGGTTCATTTGTCTTGACTCTCGAAATAAAACATCAATTTCTCTATGTTACTGCTTGTGTGTGGGTCATAACAGCAGTGAGCTTCTGCTGTCTCAGTTTAGTGTATCGCTTATCTCACATCTGCTTTAACATTAGAGGTTCATTTGTCTTGACTCTCGAAATAAAACATCAATTTATCTATGTTTGTTACTGCTTGTGTGTGGGTCATAACAGCAGCGAGCTTCTGCTGTCTCAGTTTAGTGTATCGTTTATCTCACATCTGCTTTAACATTAGAGGTTCATTTGTCTTGATTCTCGAAATAAAACATCAATTTCTCTATGTTTGTTACTGCTTGTGTGTGGTTCATAACTACAGCTGGTTCATCAACACTGTCTGAATCTGAATAGTCAGTTACTTTCAGTAACTGCATGATGCAATGTTGTCATCTATAATTGCTTTATAACCTCCATCATTGTCAATGTCTTCATCAACATCGGAACCACCATCAGTATTTTTAAGAATGTCTGCAAAAACTTATTTTTTCTTCTTCAATCTTGTTTTCTGGCAAATCACACATACCAAGCCATAACTTTTTCCATGACTTCATCAAAGTTTCTCTTCCAACCTGGTCCCAAGCAGATAGGGTGAGTGAAGTGAATTCACATGCTAGCAAGAGAATTTGAATTATGTACCTGCTGAGAATAGCAATTTATCGTCTGTAAAACAAGTCTTCATTTTTGATAAGTCAACATGAAAAATTCAATGCTGCGGCCGGGATCTGAACCAGGATCTCCTGGTTTCTGTCCAGGCGCTCTAACCCATTGAGGTACCATGGATAATGTGCCGTCCTGACATTAAATTCTCCATTTGACAATGGGTTAGAATGTCTGGATGGAAACCAGGAGATCCGTGGTTCAGATCCCGGCTGTGGCATTGAATTTTTCATGCTGACTCAATCTACCAAAAACTTTAGCCTATATATGACTAGTATGAGGAAATTATTAATTTCCATAATTAACTTAAAAGTCTTCATTTACTGTGCTAAACAACCCTCTTTTTTTCTTTTTCTTTTCCAAATTGGTCCAGGTTATACAGATGTCTGAGTTAACAAGTTTTTACTTGCTAATAAAAAAGGCAGCAGTTGTTAAATATAGTATGAAAGAATAAAGCAGATTATTACATCAAAATAGAGCATACAAACAATTTTTACTTATTACAACACTTGATAGTTATTTTCTCCTTTTTTCTTCTTTTTTCCTATCGTACACTATCCTATTTTTCCAACTCCATACTCACAAAGCACTCAGCATATCATTCTTCTGTGTTCCAAAGAAAATACATTTTGCACTTCTTATAGGTTATGTAAACTTGTTCTATGTGTAACTCTAGGTTCATGATGCTTTTCCCACTTTGTATTTCCATCCTTTCTCTCAAATAACAGGTTCACATCTGTGTCACATTCCTCTGAGTCAGAATTTTCTTCTCTTTTCTCATATAGAAAATCATCTGCAACTGTACAAGTCTTCTTCACTTGTTCATTTGTTATCCTACATCAACATTGTCGCTCTGTAGTAATTGGACAGCTATTCTAAGTCATTTGGGTTACTTAGAACATCTATCTTGGACGTTCCAGAGATTGTAGGAAGAATGGACAGCTTCAGTCATGTGGCCTCATGGATGCAAATGCTGAAATTTGCAGTACATGTAATTCCAATTATGACAGCTTATCAAAACACCAGCAATACATTGTCAACCAAAGAGGTAATGAGAGTTTTGGCATTTCAAAGTCAAAAACCTAAAGTCGGTGCAGAAAAAATGGCTGGCACTTTCTGGATGTACTGCAACCGATGGAGGGTTAAAGAATACTCAGGATGAAATTGAACCAGTATATCAGAGTTCAATCAGTTGACTATATTCACAGCTCTGCCTTGGTTTTGAATTATCTTTAGTATCTGATTATCCAGTTCATGGCAGGTATTTATTGTAATACGGTATTCCTTTGCAAAATAGTAACACATTAAAAGAGCGTAAAGAAATTGCATATACATCTCAATATAGATGTATATTTAAATGGTTCAGCTGGTCAATTTAAACATTGTTTCAATTACGTAATCTGACATGCATAACTAGACAAGCAGTCTTGTCAATGACACAGCATTCAGGATCAATTTATACTCTTAGGTTCAGGTTAAACTGTGGCCATATGCTCAAAGGCTAGTTCTTGCCTTTGTTTACCTCAATGTGTTCCTTATTTCAGAAAAAGTATAGTTGGGTAATATTGAGTCTGGCATATATTTCATTATAAGTGATTGATGGATGTGCATATTGTGACTTGTGGGTTCGTAGAATTAAAAGTCCAAGTTGCAGAAATTCCAAATGTTGTTTATTTCCTTAGAAATGCACTCTGTTCTATTCTTACAGTAGTCGCATTACGTCTCATACACAATTACAATCTACCAAGGTCATTGCTCACTTTCCAAACACACCAGTTTCAATTACAATTCTCATTCCACCTCTGTGTATAACTACTCGCTGGCATGTCACAATCTCTTATATATACCTCTGTTGATAATTTCTAGATTGTTCTAAAACAAACAAGAAACCGAATAATCTCTATCAATCAAGATGTCACTAGAAATTTCCATTTATCTCAGTTTGTTTTGACATGCCTTTTATCTCCGCGCTATGTTTATCTGTGTATGCAGGCTCTTTATCTCCGTGATACACTATCTGTCTGTTATCACTCCCGCAAACCATTTTAATGCGTACGCCACCAGTCGTAATAATGGATTTGTGACAATTGGATCTTATAACTATATAATTGTATCATATCTCAGTAGAAAATTAGCAGTTCATTTGACAGCTGTATTTCTTGATCAAACCTTTATGTGCGTTTGCATGTGCGTGCGTGCGTGTGTTTCCTTTCAAATTTATAGCCGAGTTCCTTCTCCGTTGGCTGATCTATTGTGGACCAAATTAATTTTTCCATTTTTAAAAATAGAATCATGAGCTACATTTATGTTAAATAATAATGAGTGATAATATATTATTATGATTTGACTTACATACTGATGCTTCTGTGCAGTGAGTTGAAGGTGGCGTATCTCCTGCTTATGAATTCATCAATAGAATAATAAATTGGAAATTAATTGTTCTTCCACACTAGCCGTGTGTAGCCTAAAGCTTGAATAGATAGACTGAAAAATTCAATACCCTAGTGAGGATTTGAACCAGGGATCTGCTGGTCTCCATATGGTTGTTCTTAACCATAGAGCTACCATAGCAACATGCCAGCATGACATTAAATTCTCCAACTGACTCACATGTTTCCCAGTAAATGACTAGTGGCTATCATATACAGTGAGATATACTTTGTTTGTGACGACTTACTACGCTGTAGGTACTGATGTCCCAGGCGTCATAGTTACCACTATTAGATCAATTGAGACTATAAGATGTGCATTTCGATTCATGGCTATGGCATTGAATTTTTCAGTCTGACTCTATTCAAACCTTTGCCTACACTTGGCCCATGTGGAAGAACAGTTAATTTCTATCAATTAACTTAATAGTGGTTAACCTATGCAGCCTTGGACTTAATACTTAGAGCATACAATGCATATCTCATTGTATGTGATAATGCTAGTCGTTTACTGGGAAAGTATAAGTTAGTTGGAAATTTAATGTCATGGTGGCTCTACCTATTCAGAATAATAGTGTTTGCACAGCAGGCTGGTTTTACACAAACGGAAGGCCAGGAATACTGTTCTGAACATATCAGGGACTCAGATTCTCTTATTGTGGGTTTAAGGCACACATACTGATTCATTGGCAGTGTTGAAAAGAGTTAGTTTCATTGATTTTGTTTTGTTTTAAGAGTTAACATATGTTTTATAAAGGTAGTTGAAAGTGAAAACAATTGTCTTTGTATCGTTAATTTATAATGTTTTGTCGTATATAACATGGGAGTGCTGGACTGCCAAGGAGTTAGTTACAAATTAAAAAATACAAATAAAAAGAACTACATGGTTTCAATTAGTTATTTCCTTTAAGCATCAAAAGCTATCTATCACCTTCTGATTCCAGTGTATGTTAATGTTCAGAGAAAATGTCTCTGTGAAGTCTACAAATTCAGAGAAATTAATGTGGGGAAAATAGTTGAACCATGATTGATGCATTTAAGGCCTTATTCACTCTTCAACTTCTTGATAGGAGAATGGTGCTGAAATGGATTCTTTGAAATGTCTTTATTATCCTAAGAATTAGTTCTATCATATCTTGAGTTTGCATCGTCATTTAATTAAGAAAAGAACAAGAAGAAAATGAGTAGCTTCAGTTGTTACAAAATTATTTAATTGGATACTTGTTATGTATACAATATTCTCTTTCTTCCCTAAATCATTATTTACTTACTGCACCTGAGTTATTGCTAATTGTAACACCAGATGGTGAAGTGACAAGTGTTTGTTGATTTCAAGGTTAATGTGCAGATTACATAATATGCAAAGTTACATTTTATATTTGCTGTCAAAGTTTCAAGTATGGTTTCTTAACTGAAGAATCCAGTGTGTTTTGCCACTCTGCAAGTAATAAGACATTGCTAGTTTTATATAATATATTTGCTTAAATATTAACAAGAAGAATAAACTATTTTTGTTTATTAATACTTGTCCTAGCAGTTGTCAGTTAAAATAATTTGTCTTGTCATACAGAGATATACAAAGTTACATAGCGACCAGTTCTTAAAAGGATTTGACTATTCCTTAAAGCTACTATATTCCCTTAATCCCTTTGTATCTATATGATATAGGAATAGTGCAAATGTTTATCTAGATTAACAGGAAGTTTGCGGAAGAATAATGGGTAGAAAAAGTCATGTGTATTTAACATTGTTATGACTGGTTGCCATAAGAGGGACAAAAACATGTTAGTAAAGTTATTAAGTAGAATTATTTCTCACAATGTATGCTACATGGTATGCTACATATGGGGAGTGGATGAAGCATGGGAAGAGGTAGAAGTTAACAGATCCTTCTGTAAATATATTCTAGGCCTGCCGTTAGCATCACCCAACTAGAGTTAGAAAGACATTCAACTAGGGTTAGTCTCAAGGTAGTTAGAGTTGCTAGTTTGGAGGAAAGCAGTATTATTAAGGAATGTTTTCTTATGCAAATGAACCCGCCTTGGTAGCGTAGATGGTAGCATGTCTGTCTCACGTTCAAGATATCCTGAGTTTGAGTCTCGGTTAGGGGGAGTTACCTGGATAAGGTTTTTTCTGGGCTTTCCTTTTATCCTAAAAGACGAATATTGGGTAACTCTAAGCTCCATGGACCCTGAACTTACTTGAGCATCATTTCAGCCATTCCATTCATCGTCCAATATGACTTAATGTTGGAGGATGTAAATTACACACAAAAAAAAATATTAGAACAATGTGAAGGGTTTTGCACACAAAAAGTAAGGAAATTGATGGAAAAGAGAGGAATGATGTATATTTGGAGGAATGGGGGATATTGTTATAGAGGTTTTTGAATGAATAAATGAATTATTTACTGTGCATATTCCAAAATTTTACAATTTACAGCTTCAGGCTACAATTATTTGTCTTTCCCTTGTTGCTTCCTTGGCTTACATGGCACCCTGGTCTTCTGCTCTGCCAGGTAGCTCTTAACCTCCATGCCTCCTTGTTACTTAATTAGCCCTTTCTTCCCCTCCATCTTCCTTTCTTATATTCTTTACATTTATTCTTATTCTTATATTCTTTACTTCAGCAAGAACTCACCAATATATCTTACCTTTTACTCCTTTCCCATTAACATTTTTATATTTACTATCCTTTTCTCTACTTTCTCCCATTTTTCCTCCCAAACCTTTTTCTCCCACATTGCAACCTCCTCGCATTCTATTACGTAGTGTTGTTACAGAGGTTTTTGGAAAGAAGTAGAATTAAGATCAGAAGTTGTTGATAGGCAAGTTATTTTTGCTAGTACAAGGAAGAAAAGCTCTTTGAGGATATTGTGACTTTGTGGATTCGTGAAATTAAAAGTCAATTGTACAAACTCAAACAAATTCTTTATTTCCACCGAATTACAGTTGGAACACTTGCCGATTACATAGAATTACGTAGCGCACACAATTACAATTCACCAGTTCGTCTGTCACAGGTCCACTCTGCACTCGCAATTACGTACAACTCCTCCGATGAACGTACACAGTCTTCCAGTCCGTCTAATAGCACTGGGTGCTCCTCCGGCTGCTCGTCAAGAACTGAACTCAACTCCAGCCCGACGGGTCGCTTATATAGCACCAACTGGCCAATCTAGAAGGTTCCGGGTTAGATGAAATATCCTGGATGTTCCAGAACTCAGGGGAAGGGGAAATAGACGGCACAGTGGCCTGCGATCCCTTCAGTTAGCGCTACAAGATAAATGGGTGGGCGTGGCCTAAATGCCTCCTGTCCCCTACCCAGCTCCAGTTGGTCGTACCTTCCGATAATTGGGTGACACAGCTCCCTCCTCAGAGCTGGTCGTCCAGAACAGCTCCATCGTAGCGGGCCAGGCGATCCAGGTGGACCACCAACATCTTTCCTCGGGGCACCTTCTGGATGCGGTAGACCACGTCGTTAATCGTCTTCACCGCCCTGTACCGTCCTTGCCATGGCTGCTGAAGCTACACGCAGCGTCCCTTGGTCCGGGTAGAGCGGTACAACCAGACCAGGTCACCTTGCTGGAACCCTCGGCTGTTGACTTGCCTGTCGTAGCGGGTCTTCATGCTGTCGCTCGCCTTCTGAATGTTCTGGCGAGCCATCTCGTGCATGTCGTGGAGGTGGTCCACCAGGTTCTCCACATACTCGGTCGCTGGCTATTTCGCCTCCGGAGGGCTTCCAAAAGCCAGGTCACAAGGGAGGCGTAACTCTCGGCCGAACATTAAGCTGGCTGGCGTCATCCCAGTTGTGTCGTGTGTAGACGAGCGGTAGGCCAGCAAGAACAGCGGCACCTTGACGTCCCAGTCTTGCTGATGACTGGCCACGATCTTCCTCAGGTGTTCCTCTAAGGTCTTGATGTATCTCTCGACTATGTGGGGGCCGCGTCATGGCTCAGTGGTTAGACCGCTTGGCTCTCACCAAGGCGGCCCGGGTTCGATCCCAGGCGACCGCAAAGTGAGATTTGTGATGGACAACATGGCGCTGGGGCGGGTTTACTCCGGGACCTCCGGTTTCCCCCGCCATCTCATTCCACCGGTGCTCCATCTTCATCTCATGTATCATCAGTGTCACCGCCTGCGGTGCCGTATGTAGTAAAAGCGGGCGTTAAACACTACACATTTCATTTATTTCGACTATTCCATCCGACTGGGGATGTAGAGGCGTCGTGCGGGTCTTGTTCACCCCAAGCCTTTCTAGTGCCTCCTTCATCAGGTTGGACTCCAAATTGGTGCCCTGGTCACTGTGCAGCTCTAAAGGTACCCCAAATCGGCAGAACACTTCCTCCACGAGGCAGTCTGGGATTGTCCTTGCCTCATGATTCGGGATGGCATACACCTCCGGCCACTTAGTGAAGTAGTCCACGACCACCATCACGTACTTGTTGCCTCGGTCGGATATTGGGAACGGTCCAGCAATATCAACGGCGATCCGTTCGAATGGCGCTCCGACGTTGTACTGTTGTATGCGACCCCGGCTCCTAGGCTGGGGGCCGCGACTCGCCGCGCACACGTGACACTGACGGCACCATCTCTCAGGGTCTGCTCGGAGCCTCAGCCAGTAGTAGCGCTGCCGTAGTTTGTCAATCGTTCAGTTCGCTCCCAGGTGTCATCCTGAAGTACCGGTGTGCACTTCCTCTAAGACTTCCGAGACCATACTCCGGCGAAGTACCAACTGTTCTCTCTGCGTCTTCACATCGGGTGATTCCCATACCCGGAACAGCACGCCCTCTCTGGTCTGGCCCAGTAAGACTTGTAGGTGGTGCTCCTCAGTGCGATGTCCTCCCAGGTTGGTCTTGTCCCTGCCTCCACTTCCCTCAAGAGTGGCCCCAAGTCTGCGTCCGCCAGCTGCTCCCTCCTCAGGCCTGCGCTATCCCAGTCATCCGCAGGCCCTGCCGTGACTTCTCGGACTGCTGCGGCACGCTCCTTCTCTTCCACTCTTGTGCACTGGTCGCACTCTTCTGGACAGGGTCGTCGGGACATAGCGTCTTCGTTACCGTGGCTCTTCCCTCTGCGATGTTCCGAGGTGAAGTCGTACTCATGCAGCCTCTGGACCCAACGTGCTGTTTGGCCTTCCAGGTTCCTAAAGCTCAATAGCCAGGTTAGGGCGGAATGGTCAGTCCTCAGGTGGAATGACTGACCGTACAGGTACTTGTGGAAGTGCTCCAATGTCTTTACTACCGCCAGTAACTCTCGTCGGGTGACGCAGTAGTTCTCTGCCTTGGAAAGCATCTTGCTGTAGTAGGCAATCACCCGCTCATGGCCGTCCTGGATCTGCGATAGAACGCCTCCAATGCAATGATCGCTGGCGTCGGTGTCCACAATGAAGGCGCTACCCGGTTGGGGAAAACCCAAAATTGGAGCACTGCACAGGGTCTTCTTCAGGTGCTGGAAAGCGTCTTCGGCGTACTCCGTCCACACATAAGGCCGGTGTTCCTCTGTCAGGCGGGTGAGGGGTTTGGCGATGTTGGAGAACCCCTTTATGAAGCGTCAGTAATAACTGCACAGCCCTAGGAAACTGCGCAACTCTCTCTTATCCTTTGGGCGAGGCCAATCTCTCACAGCCTGTGTCTTCTCCGGGTCTGTGGCCACTCCGGTTGCTGAGACTATGTGGTCCAAGTAGTTCATTTCTT
This sequence comes from Mantis religiosa, assembly GCA_030765055.1. NCBI lineage: Eukaryota > Metazoa > Arthropoda > Insecta > Mantodea > Mantidae > Mantis > Mantis religiosa. The sequence continues at coordinate 22,348,127 of CM060949.1, forward strand.
TGCGGAAAAGCTGGCACTTCGCGTTCAGCTTCAAGTTGGTCGCCTGCAATCTCTGTAGCATCTTACTCAGATTCTCGAGATGGTCTTCAAAAGTCTTACCGAGGATGATGATGTCCAGGTATAGCAGGCAGGCGTCGTAAGTCAGTCCTCTCATCACTGACTCCATGAGGCGTTGGAAGGTAGCTGGTGCGTTGCAGAGGCCAAAGCGCATAACTATGAACTGCCAAAGCCCTTGGCCTGTCGAGAATACAGTATTCTCATTGTCTCTCGGGTCTAGAGCCACCTGCCAGTAAGCCGACTTCAGGTCCAGGGTCGAGAACCATCGTGCACCAGCTAGCCTTTCCAGGTTGTCGTAAATCCGGGGTAAGGGGAAACAGTCCTTCCGGGTGACAGCGTTCAGCCTCCTGTAGTCCACGCAGAAGCGTAGCTCGCCGTTCTTCGTCACCAGAACTACAGGGGAACACCAAGGGCTGTCAGACTCTTCAATCACTCCCCTGGATTTCATGTCGTCTACCATATTCCGGTTCGCCGCTTGTTTCGGCAACGGAACGTGTCTAGGTGGTTGCCGAATAGGCCGGGCGTCTCCGGTGTCGATGCGGTGAAGCACTTTATCCTTGCGGTCGTAGTCACTGTCGCCTTGGCTGAAGACGCGCTGGTATCGCCTCAGTAGTTGTCGAACTTTCTCCAGTTGTTCTGCGGTCAGGTGGTTGGCCGCCCTCTCTAGTAAGCCTTCCAGCCGGGGCCCCAGGTGTTGCGTCGGTAGGGCCTACTTCGGTAGGTACGGGTTTGGCGAAACCGGGGTCCCGAGCTAAGTCTCCCTCGTGTGGGCTCCTCTTTGTGGTTGAGGGAGAAGGTCAACAGGCCCACCCACGTGTAGGCCGTGCGCGGAGACCCGTGTCGGTGGAAAGGTTTGTCCTGGTGGTTGAGGGATGCCTATCTGAGCTCGTAACAGTGTTTTTCTGAATTCGGGGAGGGTGCGCATTTCTAATACACTACTTTGGCTTCTGCTTCGCCTAAACGGGAGGTTAGGGACTAACCCACCCCTAATCAGTCGGCCAGGACTAGGTATTGTACAGACCTCCAGGGTGAGTGGGACGGCGAGCTCGCTATATCCCCTGTGTAGCCCTGTCATCCCAGTGGGATGACCCCTTGTTGGACTCCGTGGTGTGTGGGGAGCACTGGGGGATGACATTTAGCACAACTATTATGGTTAACCTACACCCCCCAAAAAACATTAAACGTGGAAAAGATTTGTTTGAAAACAGTGTTAAACAAGTAGTTGAGTGTGGTCCTCGCTACTTATTAAACGAACAGAGGAAGGTAGAACTTTTTCAACGGTTAGTCCGTTTATTATACGGAAAGGTCTTGACAAAATAGCTGGTGCTGTTAAATCATGTACAAAATCTAGAAATGGCACGCTGCTGGTGGAAGCAACTACAGCATCTCAGGCAGCTAAGATACTGAAAGGCAAAATGCGGGGCAGTTATTCAGTCAAAGTGGAAATGCATAGGACCCTGAATTCCTCGCGCGGTGTTGTAAACACTAGCGCGTTGGATGGAATGTCCAACGAGGATATTCAGGAGAACCTCCAGGAACAAGGCGTAACTGCAGTCTATAGTGTCCAAAGGAGAGAACGAGGGGATATGGTTCCTACTCGTACCCTGTTCCTGACCTTTGATCGGGTAGATCTCCCTCAAAGGATCAGGGCAGGATATGAAGTGATCGAGGTTAGACCATACATACCTAACCCTATGAGATGCTACCAATGTCAGCGGTTCGGTCACACTAGTGCATCTGTAAAGGCGCACCTACATGTGTCAGCTGTGGAGCCGGCATGCATGAAAATGCATGTACATCACCTCCAGCATGCGTAAATTGTAGCGCTGAACATCCATCAAGTTCACGAGAATGCCCCCGTTATATTGAAGAGCGAGCTATTCAGGAGATCCGGGTTAAAGAAAAGGTATCCTTTTCGGAAGTCCGGAAACTTCTTTGTATCCTCAAGCCCTCTTCAACCACCTCCCGTACCTATAGCTCTGTGGCGGCTACTCCCTCACCGAAACAGGAGGCTGGTACCCAAACATATGATATAAACGGGGCAACAATATCAGAGACAGTTCTAGTGCCTAGATCGCAACCAAGAGCATCAGTAACACCATCTAAAACTCCGAGAACAACGCTTAAGACTACTGAAAATAACAAGTCAGTGAAGTCGCCTCACAAAGCATCGACGTCTAATAACAGGACGAAATTGCCCATTGTGTACCAAGCACCAGAGATCAAGTTCAAGACTCAGTATGATAGAACTGCCTTCCTGAAAGAAAGCACAAAGTCTGCTCCAGAAAAGTCCAAGAAACGTAGCCCTAGAGCGTCTCCGAGATCATCGTCGGAGTCATCTTCTGGGGAGGACTCCGACCGGCGATCGTCATCTACGTCGGTCGGAATTTCCAATCGCTTCGAGCCCCTCGAAGCGAAAGTTGTAGAAAGAAAACCGTCCTCTTCCATACAGGATATGGAGCAGGAAACATCTGACCACCCTGCTGCATCTGCAGCAAAGAAGAGGCAGGATAAACCTGCAGAAACTAGCGCTGCACCAAAGAAAAAGGGCAAATTGATCCGACCACTGGTGAAACCTACGTAATGTGCGTACTTATTTGACATATGCCATTACTATCGCCATGGCTATCCTTCAATGGAACATGCGAGGCTTAAGAGCACATCGACCAGAACTGGAACTTTTGCTCAGTAAGCATAACCCCTTGTTGGTATGCTTACAAGAGACTAAGCTACGACCACAAGACGACTTTAAAATCAGATGCTAGACACAACTGAGGTGTGATGTTGAAACAGAAGAGGGCATTCCTGCTCACGGGGGCACTATGATACTCCTCAGGGAAGACATATTTGTAGATCCGTTACAGCTACATTCTGTAGCTGTAAGGATTAAGCTGCCATCAAACGAATTTTGCATTTGCAATGTATATGTACCGCCATCAGATGACCTCTCGCTAATTGAACTTGAAGATCTGGTTTCCCAACTCTCAACACCATTTCTAATAGTGGGAGACTTTAATGCCCATCACCCACCTTGGGGCTCAAATCGGTCATGTTCGAGAGGCAACCTCATTGCAAAATTCCTGGAGAGCAATAACTTGGTTCTCCTGAACACCGGAGAGCCAACATTCCTCTCAGACGCGTTTAACACCTATTCGCACATCGATTTGGCAGTGTGTACATCCCAGTTAGCTGTTTCATTACAGTGGAATGTCATCTCTGATTTACATTCCAGCGACCACTTTGCATGTCTTCTTAGTCTCTTAGCACAAGATGTGTCTCCCTCACGTATCCCTAGATGGCGCTTTGATCGTGCCAACTGGAACCTTTACACCCAGTTGTCTGTCTTTGAATACAACGAGCACGATTCTGTGAATGATTTAGTTGATTATCTCACAGAGAAAATTCTTTCCGCTGCAGAACAGTCTATTCCACGTTCGGCTAGCCAGCCCGGTCGATTTCCTGTCCCATGGTGGACCAACGACTGCCGGAATGCTATTCGTGCTCGTAGACGTGCTCTGAGGGTATTCCAAAGACACCCTACCCTAAGTAATCTAATTGAGTACAAGAAAGCGCGTGCAAAGTCTAGGCAAATAATTAAGGATAGCAAAAAGACCTCATGGAACAACTTTGTATCATCTTTTAACAGATGTACACCTTCATCTGTTGCATGGGATAAATTAAGGCGCGTGGCCGGAAAATCAACCCACCTGCCAATCGCTGGTCTGAAAACAACTGCAGGAGTTGTTATTGATCCGTTTGTCGTGGCTAACACCTTCGGCTGTGCTTTTGCTCAGGTTTCTAGCTCAAGCAATTATGCTCCTGAGTTTATCTCCATTAAGACTCAGGTAGAATCTCAAGGTTTCGTGTTTAGTTCCAGAAACCTTGAAGATTATAAACGCCTCTTCATCTTGGCAGAGTTAGAACACGTTCTTTCGTCATCGCGACTGACAGCACCAGGACCGGACGGAATCCACGTTCAAATGTTACAACATCTCTCACCTGAAGGTAAGGCATTCCTACTCGAGGTCTATAACCGTGTTTGCGTTGATGCCACGTTTCCGGACAAGTGGCGAGAAGCCACCATTATACCTATCTTGAAAGCTGGCAAGGACCGTCACCTCCCTTCTAGATACCGTCCTATTTCCCTCACCAGTTGCGTCTGCAATGATGGAACGCATGATAAATGGGCGGTTGGTATGGTGGCTGGAAACGCACAACCTACTGAATAACATTCAGTGCGGTTTTCGACGACGCCGTTCAACAGTGGATCATCTTGTGTCCATGTCGACACAGATTATGAACGGATTTCTTAAGAACTGTCAAACAGTCGGAATATTTTTTGACCTATAAAAGGCATATGATACGTGTTGGCGGGCAGGGTTGCTACGTACTCTGCACACCTGGAATATACGTGGACGCCTACCACTCTTCCTTCAGGAATTCCTGAAAGACCGCGTATTCCGAGTAAGGGTTGGCTCGGTTTTTTCGAACCTTTTTGTTCAAGAGAACGGTGTACCACAGGGATCGGTACTAAGTGTTACGTTGTTTGCTATTGCGATTAATTCTATCTCGAAATGTGTATCTCCGGGTGTCTCGTCATGCCTATTTGTAGACGACTTTGCCGTCTACTGTACATCTCAGCGCACTCCTTTTTTAGAGCACCGTCTTCAGACCACCTTGGACAACCTTAAGAGTTGGAGTTTAAAAAACGGCTTCCGGTTCTCCGCTGAGAAAACCATCTGTGTTAACTTCTGGCGTCAGCAGAGTCGACTACTTCCAAGGCTCCGGTTAGGCGCTGATCTACTACCTTTTGCAGATGAGACGAAGTTCCTTGGATTGATATTTGATAGAAAACTTAGTTGGTCGTTGCATATAGCACAACTGAAAGCACGATGTGACCACTCTTTAAATATCTTGCGGGTACTAAGTGGAAAATCGTGGGGAGCGGATCGTACAGTGTTATTGCGACTTGATCGGGCACTCATCCGTTCTAAATTAGATTATGGTAGTATCGTTTATGGCTCAGCACGACCATCTGTGCTGAAGAGATTAGACACAGTCCATAATTGTGGCATACGTATAGCAGTTGGGGCATTTCCAACGAGCCGAGTTACAAGCCTGTATGCTGAGTCTGCAGAACCTCCTCTGGAGTACAGGCGCAACATGTTATTAGCCAATTATGGCTGTGGACTTAATTGCATGCCCACACATCCATCGTTTACGCCGTTCTATAATACCTTCATGGACGTGCGTTTTAGGAACACTTCTATTAAAGCAAAGCCACGTGGTTTTCGTTTCCGGGAGCTCCTTAGACATCTTGATACTGAAATGCCCAAGATGTATCCTAGGGGGGAGAGGACATACCTTCCTTGGTTGTGCAGAGCGTCCCCGGTTGATCTGGTCATGACTAAATATGATAAATCTACCATGTCTATGTCTAGTATCCGCACATGTTTTTTAGAATTTTTATCGCGATATGAGGACCATTTTGTAATTTATACTGATGGCTCCAAGAACTCAAATGGTGTTGGTTGTGCTTACGTGTGTGGAACCGAACCGTATACATTCGGATTCCACACTAGCACTTCCATTTTTACTGCAGAGCTTTATGCAATATACCGGGCCATTTTACACGTACGTCGACGAAAGTTGGGGGACTGCTTAATCCTGAGTGATTCCCTCAGTGCACTTCAAAACCTACGGCAGCTGTACAACTACCACCCTATTGTGCAGCGTATACAGGATGCCCTCCACGTTTTACACGCTTCTGGCGTTAACGTGGTGTGTGCATGGATCCCTGGTCACGTAGGCTTGCGGGGGAATGAAATGGTGGATTCAGCAGCCAAGACGGCTATCATGAAGCCCAGGGTTCGAATATTATCTGTGACATCGGAAGACTTTAGGACCGTATTGCGGATAGCTGTGCAAACCTGCTGGCAGGAAGAGTGGTCCGCTCTCCGCAATAATAAACTTAGATCTGTCAAAGAACTTCCGATTCCCTGGGTTACCTCCTGTCGGTCATCTCGTCGCGAGGAGGTGAGTTTGGCTCGGTTACGAATTGGGCACTGCTTTTTTACTCATAGTTTTCTTTTTAAAAAGGAGCCTTCTCCACTGTGTCCGTTTTGCAATGAAGCGTTGTCTGTACGACACGTGCTGCTAGAGTGTTTTCACCTAGCAGACCTTAGGACGTCTCTGCAGCTGCCGGTCAACTTTGCAGAAATGCTAGCGGACGATAACGCAGTAGTGGAGAAGGTTTTTAGATTCTTTTCGAGATTAGATTTTAGCATTTAGCAAATAGAATTTATGGCTTTTTAGATGACATTTCTATTGTTTTTATTTTTTTGACGCGTATGTATTTTTTGTCATTCTATTGACATATTTATAGTGTTTTAGAGGAATTTATATCTGGCTTTTGCCATGACCAGTTTCTTTTAAAAAGGGCGCTGATGACCTCTGCAGTGGAGCGCCCTTATACTCATCATCCATCCATCCTTAATGGCCACGCCGTGGCTCAGTGGTTAGACCGCTTGGCTCTCACCAAGGCGGGCCGGGTTTGTTCCCAGGCGACCGCAAAGTGAGATTTGTGGTGGACAACACGGCGTTGGGGCGGGTTTTCTCCGGGACCTCCGGTTTCCCCCGCCATCTCATTCCACCGGTGCTCCATCTTCACCTCATGTATCATCAGTGTCACCGCCTGCAGTAAAAGCGGGCGTTAAACACTACACATATATCCATCCTTAATGCTGCCGTTAGCGCCTCGTGGATGGTTTTATAATCGCCAAGCATTAGGCGCTGACGAATCTCCGTGTCTCGTACCCCGTCAACGAATGTGTAGGCAGTTTCCCGGGATACGAACTCTGGTGGGAGGTCGACTAGGGCCTTGCTAGCCAGTTGCTCAACTGCCAGGGCGAACTCCTGTAGCATCTCCCCTGGCTGCTGTGACCTTGCCTTTAGCTTGCTGCGGTACGCTGTGGCTAAGTGGTGGTTTCCAAAACGATTCTCCAGGGCCTCCCAGATGTCCTTGGGTGCCGCCGTTGTCTGTACCGCGTTCAGGACTTCCGCGGCCCGTTCCTGGAGACTAGCTATTACCTGTGCGGCACCTTCCTCTGGTGACCACTTGTGTTTGGCCACCGTGTCGAATTGGCGGCGGAAGACTTCGAAAGTAGTTGTGCCGTCGTATTTAGGAGGTTTGACGCGCGAAGATGTGTCGCGTCCCGACGCGTCACCCTTTAAATCCTTTAACCTCCTGCTGACGTCCTCCACCATGGTGTTCAGGGAGTTTGCGCTGCTGTCAGCCTTTCCCTCCAGCTCGTCAACGCGGCTCGCCAGATCTTGGACGCGCTCATCCACTTGACCCATCCGCTTGCCGAGCTCTGTGACGTCATCTCTCACGCCGGTCAGCTGCTCTTCGAACTCTACGGCGAGGGCCTGGTTTGCCGCTTTCATCTCCGTGGTCAATTCGGTCATCTTCGCAGTCAGGCTGTATGTGGCTTCCATCTCGGTAAGGTTATCGTTAGCTGTCTTTATTTGTTTCAGCTCTGCGGCCAAGTTGTTATTTGCCGCTTCTGTTTTCGCAGCGAGGTTGTCATTTGCTGCTTTCATTTCCGAGATCAGTTCGGCCTTCATTTCCATCATCTCCAAAATCTTTTCCAATGCCGCGTCCATGGCTGTAATGTTCGGTGATGTTGTCGTCCCGCTTCCTGACGCCAATTGTGACTTTGTGGGTTCGTGAAGTTAAAAGTTCAATTGCACAAACTCAAAAATGTTCTTTATTTCCACCGAATTACAGTTGGAAAACTTGACGATTACATAGAATTACGTAGCGCACACAATTACAATTCACCAGTTCGTCTGTCACAGGTCCACTCTGCATTCGCAATTACGTACAACTATTCTGATGAACGTACACAGTCTTCCAGTCTGTTCAATAGTAATGGGTGCTCCTCCGGCTGCTCGCCAAGAACTGAACTCAACTCCAGCCTTATATAGGACCAACTGGCCAATCTAGAAGGTTCCGGGTTAGATGAAATATCCTGGGTGTTCCAGAACTCAGGTGGAGGGGAAAGAGACGGCACAGTGGCCTGCGATCCCTTCAGTTAGCGCTACAAGATAAATGGGTGGGCATGGGCTGAATGCCTCCCCCCTACCCAGCTCCAGTTGGTCGTACCTTCTGATAATTGGGTGACACTATATAGGGAAATAAAAACAGTGTGGCAAAGAGTAAAGTGCACAGATGTGTGTAATAACTTTGGGCAAGGAGGATTACTTTGAGTGAGGATAGGAGTTAGAAATTTGAAAGGTATTAGACATAAGGTTAGAGGGAAATACCCAATGTGTGGAGATGCTGATACAAATGGGCATAGTATATTATGTTGCAAACAAACTAAGGTATAAAGAGAACAAATTTGGCAGCAAAAGTGGAGCAATTTTAAGGAAGGAGAGAGATATTGCTGATCAGGAAAGTGTCTGTAAAAGGAGAAAATAATCTAAGAAATGTAGGTCATTATTGGGGAAAATCAGAGTGAAATGGTTAACGATTAAGAATAATAAACAATTAAGGCTGGAGAAACGGGAACAAGAGATATAAAAGAGCAGATTCAGGTGATTTATTAGCCATATGAGTCACCCAGACTCATGGATCATTACAAATACAGTTTATGCAGAATATTTTTGAAAATATATAAGAATATGTATTAAAGTATAGTTGAAAATGTTACAAATTAATATGAAGTAATGCAGTAATTTATATTGTAGGTTATATAACAATTTTATATTTAAAATTTCACTCATACTAAAAGGTGAAAATTTTAATGTCAGTTACATTGAGTGCCTAAACCTTCTGTAATTTAAAAATCTAATTTTTTCAAGCAAGTGATTATGCAGAATACTGTGTAGATGTGATGTAAAGGGTCATCAGAGTGGTGTAGAGCGTCATCAATACACCAAAAATCAGTGCTTGTTTGTATTGAAACCGAAATTAAAGGCAAGCAGGTAGAAAGGTATTTTGGGTGTGAACAAGAAAGTTTGTTACTGTGTTAGGAATGTGTTATTGGTAGTTTATTAATTAATATGTGTGTGTGTACAGATGCACATGTGCATGCATGCAAACTAGATAATAAAAGAAATGTATATAATAGCGTGCTTTTAAATATCTGACTTGAGTTTATCCTCCTTGTACCTTCAACAAAATGTGTAATGAAACTATTTGAGCAAAGATTTATTTTGATTAACATGATGTAAATAGAAGAACAAGGTTTTTTGGAGGTGGCAGTGGAAGAGTGTGAAGTTGATGTGATATCTGTGAGGGGATTGAGGTTGCCAAGTAGTGCAGCCATCTAAGTACTGCTGGTGGGGGGAAGTCAGTGAAGTGACGCTCTAATTGTATTTGTTACCAGTTTCAGGATGAGTGCCACAAGAAAGGCTAAGGAAGAGAACGTTGTGATGGGTGCATTCACTTGATGGCTAAGGAAGCTGGCCAGAATGCTTCTTCATGTAGTGGTGTGAAATAGTGATGGGGCTAGCCACATTTAAGGTGTGGCAGGACCGCTGTTGTGCTACTTTTTGTATTCAAAATGACTATCATTGTTATTTTCATCCAGAGCTGTAACTGAACATAAAAATATGTCGTTCCTCAGTAATTTGAAAAAAGTGCTCCACCTAGGTGGGGCCAATGAGGCTAAGAAGAAGAAGGTGTTCAACAACATCAAGATGGACACTAACCCTGAAGACTTCTGGGAAATGGTGGGAGAACTTGGAGATGGTGCTTTTGGTAAAGTGTATAAGGTATGTCAAAACACGTGGAATGTATCTGAGATATGTTAGGCAACAAAATCCTGGATTTTAACCCATTAATGCCACTTGTAGGCCGTTACATATAATTTATTTACTAACTTTACATGAACTCTTAAAGAGTTATTTTCACCATGTATGTCATAACTGAAGTTATCTGATTATGTGAACACATTGTCTTAAACATTTGCATAATGTGTAGTCTATTAATTTACAGCAGTAATGACCGTAGTGTGTGTGTGAAAGTACACAATTGCATTTTCCTCCCAGATTTCTGTAATACTATAAACTGTAGATAAAGTTCATATTATTGCATCACACAAAGAATCTGCAGCTGTAAGCAGTTCTAATGCTGAGTATATAAGTTGAAAGTCAAGTAATCTCTTTATAGACCAAGTGATTTTGGGACACTGGGCGAATAGAAAGGCAAACTCAGTGAATTTCATGGTACTAAGCTTATGATCATTTGGAAGCTTTTGGAAATAGAATATGAAAATAACTTTGTATCATTATTTGGTATTATAACTACAAAACTAAAACACATTTAATATTTGAACTCAATATAATTAGCCATCAAGTTGAAAGTAAATAAGGTCACAAATTTAGCTTCTCAGAACCACTAAGGGTAATTTCTTGGTACACTAGGTCTCATTTTATGGTAATAGTTTCTATTCCAAATCTAAAGTGCAGCCAAAGCATTTGAAGTTATATTTATAAGTGGAAAGTCCCGGGCACTTTTGGTGAAACCAATCATAGCATTCTGTGCACTGAATCCATGTTTCACCATTTTTGTCATCATTATAGTGACCAGAGCACGTTGAACACACATCACCATTTCTTTTCATCACTTTGCTTCGATGGCTTCTGCTAGCTGAAGCCTTGCTATCACTAACTTTGGTGAATTTCTTCGGCTTCTTAGGCCGAATATCACTGACAGGTTCTTGCAGATCCCTTAATAGTCGGCCTGGAGCATCCACTTCGCACATGGCTAGCAGGAAGAGAAGTGATTTCTGAGCAGCTCTTGCCCTTTTTCTGACCACAACAATGGTATTGAGAGGCACCAGAGGAGGCTCTGCTGCATCCTTGGTGTTAACAGTTCCGTTTTATTTTGAGGCATTTGACGAATGCACATCAAAGCTGCTTTCAAATCATCAGATGAATACTTCAATCCATACTTGCCCCTGGACATCTGCAGTATGCACAACGTTCTGCTTGAGTAAAGAAACCTCTCCCCAACCTCCATTTTACAGTAGAACATAGATAACTTGCATTGTTACTGCCAGTATGCATTCTTACTAAAGCTTCGCAAAATGACATCTTTTGTACAATTAAAAAGTTGGGCATTAATGGGTTAATGAAGTACGTACTTGCTAACTTTAACCGTTTGACCATAAAATTTACACGAATAGATTATTTTTCTACTTTATGACATGTCTTTTTACTTTTTTTTTTTTTTTTTTTTTTTTTTTTTTTTGCAAGAGAGGTCTAATTGAAGATTTAAGTTAATTTTAATTGATGGAAATTAATCATTTCTTCATACTAGCTGTATATAGGATAAGGTGTTGGATAGATAGTCAAGCTGAAAAATTCAAAGCCATGGCCAAGATTTGAGAAAACCAGGAGATCCGTGGTTCAAATCCCGGCCATGGCATTGAATTTTTCAGGTTGACTATCTAATCGAAGATGTTACAGATTTTAATAAAACATTGATTTCGATCAGCTTAAGGTTAAATATACTGCCAGTAATAAACAATACTGTGATTGGCTTGAGCTTATCTATGTATCTAGCCATTCACTGGGCTGTGTAACAAAATGCATACTTGGTTTAGGTGACCTATAGTGATAAGCAAAACAAGCAATTCACAGTAAATTGGTAATGGATAGCATCAGTTGTAAATCAACTCTCCCTTGTAATTTATCAAATTTTCAGTCCTATAGTTCCGGAACATAAGAGGGGGGGGGGGACCCAAAAGAAACCGGACACCGAGGGGGCTGCCACCCATAGACATAGTGCAGGGTTCTCACGTTAGATGGTGTTAGTAGAGACCTTCATGAAATAGCTGTGCAGATGGCGTCAGTGTAGAGCTGAACGTGCAAGTGTGGTATTGTGTTTCTCTGACTGTTGGCGAGTTACCTTTGCGAAGTCATCCCAAGTTTAAAAGAACAAAAAGTGGGAAATTTTGTTTCCTGCTTAAAAAAACTGCAACGGAGACACACCAAATGCTTCAGGAAGCTTTCCAGGAGGAAGCTACGTGCCGCACACAGATTTTCGAGTGGTTTAGGCGCTTTAAACGTGAGATGTGTGTTGAAGACCAAGTTCATTCTGGACGCCCTTCAACATTGCGAAATGAGAAGAACATTGAAAAGGTCCGCCAAAATATCGAGGATCGTCGCCAAACGATTGACCAAATTTCAGCAGCGACATGAATCAGTTGGAGCTTGTGCCAGCGGATTTTGAGGGAGGATTTGCACATGAGACGTGTTGCTGCTAAATTTGTTCCGTGCGAGCACAAAACCATCCGCATCAATGTGTGTCAGGACTTGAAAACAGAGATTGCATATGATCTAAACTTCTTGAACAAAGTCATTACAGGGGATGAGAGTTGGTGTTACGGATATGACCCATAAACCAAGCAAGCGTCAAGCCAGTGGAGGACTCCCAACTCTCCCAGACCAAAAAAAGCAAGGCAAGTGAGGTCAAATGTGAAGACGATGATCATTGCCTTTTTTTATGTTTCTGGAATTGTACAACGGGAATTTGTACCCCCTGGCCAGACTGTTAACCAGCACTTTCACTTGGATGTTTTAAGGCGTCTACGAGAGGATGTGAAGAATCAATGCCCGGAACTTTGGCGATCAGGTGAGTGGTTTCTGCATCATGACAACGCTCCATCACACACGGCCTTATGAGTGAGCCACTATTTGGCATCTCAGAGGTGATCTGTCATTCCCCACGCTCCGTATTCGCCGGACCTAGCCCCGTGCGACTTTTTCCTATATCCATGAATGAAAAGGAGAGCGTTTTGACGATGTGGAGGCGGTAAAAACAGCTTCGCAAAGGGCACTGGACAATATCAAACTTGAAGAGTTCCAAACATGCTTCCAACAGTGGGAAAAGAAACTTGACAAGTGCATCGCATGTAGTGGAGAGTATTTTGAAGGTGACTGAAGTAATTTTGTAAATAGGTTCATTAATTAAGTTTTTATGACAATAATCCAGTTTCTTTTGGCCCCCCCCCCCCCTCATAAGATTGTACATTTTTTGTGACAGTTTAAACTATAGTTGATGTTATGAGTCATAAAATATAGACCAGAAATCTGTATATTAGTAAAGGAGTGGTTTCCTTTAGTATGGTTTATGGTACCAGGAAAAATTTGAGCAAGAAGCAGTAGTACCAGGTCTTACAAAGATGTAGTTATTATTAGCATTTATATGTGTTTGGAGGAATTTAGTAACAGTGATGTCAAAATTAATCTCAAACTATTTATAGTTGGTTTCAATAAATCAACTACAAATAGTTTTTGAGATTATTATTAACATGTTTTCTTAATCTCAAAGCTGGGTCTGTAATTTTTTTTTCAGGCTCAGAGCCGTGAAACTGGTTGCTATGCAGCAGCTAAAATGTGTGCTTTGGAAGGAGAAGATGACCTTTCAGATTTTATGATTGAGATAGACATCCTCTCGGAATGTAAACATCCAAATGTTGTGGATCTTCATGAGGCATTTTTTTTCGAAGGCAAACTCTGGGTAAGATAACAAAGATAGTGTAAAAAGGGTAAGAGTTTTTCAGCATAGGTAACTATTAGTAAAAGTGGTGGTTATGATTATTTTATATAGGCCCTTCTTCAGAGTCTCCATGCATACTATATGCGCAAGATTTCTTGAGCGCTGGATTCACGGTGTGTGGGCAGAGGGAAAGAAGAGAGAGCTAACATGCTTTTGTTTCTGCAGTAAACACAATTCAGCCAAATTGCGGTAAGATAAGCGAAGATATGTGCCGAAGGTATGAGATGTGTCAAAAAACAATTGAACTCCATCCGATATGCTGTATGCCTATATATTTACTTTTATGAGACACACAAAAGTAGAAAAGAAAATATGACAGCTACAAACACTTACTTGCTTTGTGATTCTTCGATTTCCAAGTGTACTGCATTACTTTCATTGCTGTTATCCTCTAATGTGTTAATAATTTAATTAATTGCATTTTTTATTGAACCATCGTTTCGCCAATATTGCATTTCCAGCTCTTGGATCTTCTTATCGTATCCTTTCCAATCCGTCGCTTCTATAGCAAGTTTCCAACATTTGTGGCTCTCGTTAACATTGCATACTTTGTAAACATTCTTTAGTTTTGCCCACGCCAGCTCAATTGCATTCAGATTACAGTTATACGGTAGTAGACAAAAAATAGTCTGTCCCCTTTTGAGAGCTATAACATTGACAACATAATCTTGCTTTTAGATTTGTTGTAAACTGGTTAGCTAATACTTAACCTCAAAATTGCTCAAAATGAAATGGCGTACGTGTGAAAGCTTAGCATATTAGCCACTACATGTCACAAGCGCATTTCCTGTTTCAAAGTTGTCATCTCTGTCTACTACTACAGAATTGAAGTATGATGTTCCACAAGGATCTATTCTTGGACCTCTTATTTATCCTTTACATGCATGACATCACTGGTATTTACCACCTCATACACAATTAGTACAGTTTGCCGATGATACCAGTGTCACAGCCAGTAATACCACTAGCACAGGGTTAGAAAAAAATTTAAGTGAAATAACCAAGAAAATACTACAATACTTTTCAACATTAAACCCAACAAAGTGTGAAATAACATTTGGTAGCAAAATACTTAACACCCCACTCCAACTGTACATTAATGATCAGTTAGTAAATAGTACTGATATAGTGTAGCTACTTGGTATCACATTGGACAAGACACTATCCTTTACTCCATACATAGACAAATTATCAATTAAACTTAGTAAAAATATATTCTTACTAAAATACTTAATTAAATATGTTCCTACAGTAACTGCTAAAATTATTTATTTCTCACTAATACACACTCTTATATCTTATGGCATAGAAGTTTGGGGCAACACATCAAAATTAAACTGAAATAGAATTTTTATACTACAGAAACAAGCAGTACGGTACCTGTCAAACTTAAAAAAATTGGATACCTGTAGGGGAGTCTTCAGAGAACAAAAAACGACATTACCAAGTCTGTATATATATAAAACTATTTTATATATGATCAGATACAAATTTCCAATGCCAACAAATTCAGACATCCACCATCATAACACAAGAAACAAAAGTAACCTTGCCATTACTACACACAGACTTACACTATTTGAAAAGCTGCCCAGTTATGCTGGTGCAAAGGTGTACAATAGGCTGCCAGCTGAGATAAAACAATGTGAGAATTATAAAGAATTTAAACTTATTTAATTAAAAATGTATTTTACTCTTTAGTGGAATTCTTAGCTAAATGAAATGTAAATATAATTAAGTTTTAAGTAAGTATATTATTAGTTGTTGAGCCATTAATAAGTTAGGTATATGTATATTGTATTATAAATTATTAGTTTAATAAGCTTAGTATAATTATTACACTGGCCAAGAAGCTTAAAGCACTGTAAATATGAAAAGCTTGTTGCACTTAAATGTGTAAATTGACGATTCACCTGTTTCTGTATGAACATAAGGTGATAATAAAGTATTATATTATAAATAGACGACACCTACCGAATGAGGACTTGGGAACCGAATGCTCAAGAAATCTTGCGCATATAGTATTTATACACTTTTAAGTGCTGGGGAATGTCAGCAATGCATGGTTTGTCCAACTTAGCATGGTTCACAGTAAATGAGAACAAAAACAGAAAAAGACAAGTTTGTATTATGATAACATTCAAATTATGTGCTCTCCACTTACAAGTTCTTTATGAAGACTTGTTTCTGGGAACTTCTTCCTTATCCTCAGTTCTGAAATCCTATCCTCTATTCCCTTTCTGAAATACTTCTTTTTATTCTATATACTGACTCATTGTATTATTTTATTTTGCTTTGCAGATGCTGATAGAATATTGTGATGGGGGTGCTCTGGACTCCATCATGGTGGAACTGGAAAAACCATTAACAGAACCACAAATAGCATATGTTTGTCAACAAATGTGTAAAGGTCTAGGTTTCCTGCATCACAGCAAAGTTATTCATAGAGATTTGAAAGCTGGAAATGTACTGCTAACGATGGCTGGAGGTGTTAAGCTAGGTAAGAATATTTTGTAGACTTGTCGTCCTTTCATTACAGTAATGGAACTCCAAACATTTTACTAATTTTAAGACAGTATATTGGTGAAACTTGGTATATATAAAGACAGCAGTGAATATTTAATTTTGTATTTTTTTGTTCACTTCCGTCACGCATTTGCGTCTTGAAGTTATACTTCTTTTTTAAATTAAAATGGCTATTTAGGTAAAGCACTTTAAACTCCTATAATCTTTTATTTCTCCTCCTCATCCTGATAAAAGAGTAATTAAGTTGGTGGAATTAAAAACTAAGATTTTAGTACAGTAGAAAAACGTGAAGTTTAAATTGTGTACTAATGGAGAATAAGGTAATTCTTATAAAGTGGACATTGTTATTCTCTGTATATTCCTTAAATATTAACTAAATGACTTAAAGGTTGTGTAAAAAGAGCTTATGGAATACTCAGTGGCAACATTTTATTTTCAGCTGACTTTGGTGTATCAGCAAAGAATAAATTTACACTCCAAAAACATGATACATTTATTGGGACACCATATTGGATGGCTCCTGAGGTGGTTCTTTGTGAAACGTTCCGTGATAATCCATATGACTTTAAGGTGAGTACGCAGCAGAAACATCTCGCATTGTATACAAATTAAAGCACATTATATCGAGATTCAACTGTATTGGAACACCACAGTGAAGCGAAAAATTATTAAATTTTAGATGAGTCGCATTTTTTACACATCTGCTTCACTTTCAGCAACAACCCCAGAATTACCCACACCGCTGGATCTAGCGTCAGTCGCACAAGAGCCGTAGATGCAAACGAAGATTTGCGAAACATGTCCTCAAAATAGGTACGAAAGTGAAGCAGATGTGTAAAAAATGCGACTCATCTAAAATTTAATAAAGCACATTAGTTTTTACTCGCTCTCCTACCAAGGTCATTGAACAGTAAATTCAAGGATGTGCTCAGTTTTACATCTGTGATTTTGCATCTTTTACAATATTTCCTTGTCTATACCCTCCCTTCCCCTCTTCCTCCTTTTCCAACCCACTCTCTACCTCTCATCCTCTCTTTCCCTTGCAAACAAATGCCTCTTGTCTACATCCTTTATAAGGATGTTTACAAGGGTCACTCCAAAAGAAATGCACACTTTTTTTAAAAATACAGTTTTCATTTTAAATCTTCGAAATTTTTACAGTATGAAGATATATCCCTTAGGAACATTTCATTTCTCAACCTCTTGTAGATGCTTCGCACTGTCTTGTTTCACAATTCTATGACAGCACATTGCTTCTGACAAGTCTAGCAGCCATCTTGAAGACATGCTGTGACAGCACCACTCACAGAAATAGGATGAAATTAATTGAACACAAGCAGGAAGGATGCATTTACACACTGTAAAAATGTCAAAGATGTAGAATGAAAACATCATTTTTTAAAAACATAGTGTGCACTACTTTTGGTGTAACCCTCATACTTAATAGTTTCTAGCTTAATAACTTTTTAGGGTTTTAAATTTGCTATCATTATTGTGTTTCTAGCATTTGTGAAAGCAATTTTTTCAAGCTTTAAGGAGAAACCTTGTGAAATTAAAGCCTTAAGATAGACTAGACTATTGTTAGCTTCTGGTTTTTACATATTATCCCCTATTTTTATTTTTATTTATTTTTTGTTTTGAAGAACACTATTAAATTACTGTTGTGCATTAAAGAGCAGGTTTATTAAAACATTTTTCTTTTTATTTCAGGTTGATATCTGGTCACTTGGAATCACATTGATAGAATTTGCTCAAATGGAACCTCCTAACCATGAAATGTCTCCTATGCGTGTGCTGCTTAAAATACAAAAATCTGATCCTCCAAAATTAGATCAGCCTTCTAAATGGTCTAAGGACTTCAATGACTTCATAGGAAAGTGTCTTACCAAGGATCCTAGTCAAAGGCCGACTGCCGACGAGCTTCTCAAGGTATACCTAACACTTGGCTTTAATAACCATTGGATGCGGCATGTCATGAGCAGCTATTTGTTAAGTCCAGGTTAATAATGTGATGTCATATAAATGGCTGAAGCTGTGCATTTCTGTCATCATGGCCCTTAGTGTATATGTGGTACCTCAGTGACTGCCAGCAGAGTCTGTACAGGTCATATGTTGTTTGTTGACCACGCCATATGCTTCATTATCCACTTAATGTGTCACTTTTCTTTTGGAAGGGGCTGCAGGTATACTTTTACCTTCAGAAATTCATTATTCATTACAAACATATACTCTTCATTGTTGGAAATTAATTGTTCTTCCGTACTAGCCGTGAGTAGGCTAAAGTTTGGATAGGTAGAGTTAGTATTACTTGACCTATCCAAATGTTATCCTACAGATGACCAGTATGGAAAACCGATTAAGGCTGGCCCCATAGCTCAGTTAGTAGAGCACCTGCCCACTGTGCTAGGGGTCCGGGTTCGATACCCGGGTGGGGATTTTTCTCTGACCAAGATAATTGCTCATATTCCCCAGAGTCTGGAAGTATGAATGAGAGTGCGAATGTGTGCATAATCTAATGATTAAAACACAACAAATACGAGTTAACATTAACTCGATATGTTCCAAAGGAGAATGACCACTGATATGGCCATTGGAGTTAAAGGTGGGGTATGAATGGAACAAAAACAATTTGCAACAATTAACCTATTAGTGGTCTAGCAATGAAGTCTGGGACTTAAGTACTTACAGTTTAGTAAGTCGCTACAAATGGTGCATATCTCATTGTATATGAGAACCCCTAGTGGTGTACTGGGAAAATACAAGTCTGTTTGGAGAATTTAATGTCATGCTGGCATGTTGTCATGATAGCTGGATGGTTAAGAGCAACTGGATGGAGACTAGAAGATCTGCGATTCAAATCCCAGCTATGGCATTGAATTTTTCAGTCTGCTCTTCGGTTGAAAACATTTGCAATTTAAATTAAAATGCACTTATTAAATTTTAGATGAGTCGCATTTTTTACACATCTGCTTCACTTTCGTACCTATTTTGAGGACATGTTTCGCAAATCTTCGTTTGCATCTACGGCTCTTGTGCGACTGACGCTAGATCCAGCGGTGTGGGTAATTCTGGGGTTGTTGCTGCCATCTGTTGATTTAGTGATGAACTGAAATGTGGGATTCTCTTCTAGCGGGATTTCAAAGTTCATTAGTTGGTTTTTATGTTTTTCTATGTATATCCTCTCCCATATGACGAGTTCACTATGTTTTTGTACGTATTTTAGTAATTCTGTGCTATCTTCAATTTCATGATTTTCAGACCAGAAATGAGCTGCTATTGCGGACTTATCAATATTTTTGTATCTTAAGTGCCTGAAGTGTTCTTTCTTTCTAGTGCCTATGTTCCTTTTTGTCCTTCCTATGTAAATTTTTTCACAGTCTTTACACTTAATTTTGTAAATGCCTGACTTTTCCTCTGGTTTTATCTTATCAGTATTATTACTGTGAAGTAGGTTTTTAATGTTGTAATTGTTTTTTGGTGCCAATGTTATATTGTATTTCTTGAATATTTTTTGGAACTTTTTTGTGGCCCAGGGGTGGTAAGTAAATTTAGCAAATCTAGTTTCTTGTTTTATTGGTGTGAGAGCTGTGATCTGTTTTAATTTCTTTTGAAGTTTGAATAATTTTAGTTTTTTATCTACAAGGTTTTTTCCATATCCATTTTTAATTGCAGTTTTTAAGATTTGATGGTATTCGTTTTGATATTCTTGCTGGCTGAGAGGTAGATTTACTAATCTGTGTGTCAGACTGTTGATGGTTGCATGTTTGTGTGGAATTGGGTTGAAACTATTTGCTTTGATGTAATTATCTGTGTGTGTTGCTTTTCTATGAATGCCAAATTCTAGTTTTTCATTGCCTTTTTTGATTTTAAGGTCTAAAAAAGGTAGAGTACAGTCCTCTTCAGTTTCTACTGTGAATTGTATGCTGGGTCCTTGCAGGTTGAGTAGTTTCAAAGCATCATCTATTAGTTTGTAGGGCACTATTGCAAAGATGTCGTCTACGTATCTGTACCATGTTTTAAACATATGAGGGAAGGCTTTAGTAATATGTGTTTCGAAAAAGCTCATGTATATATTGGCCAAAAATGGTGATAGCGGGCTTCCCATAGCTAGTCCTGAAATTTGTTTGTAATATTTTCCATCGAAGACAAAATAATTTTGATGTATACATAATTCAGTCATTGCCACATATTCTTCTATTGCATTGGCATCCAGGTTTATAGAATTTAGCCATTTTTTCAGTTGAATCAAAAGTTTGTCTAATGGAATGCTAGGGAAGAGGGAGCGGACATCAAAGGATACTAAAGTGTCATGAGGTTTTAGTTTAAGATTTTGAATTTTTTCTACCAGGTCTAAAGAGTTTTTTATACTCAGAGTATGGAATTGTGGAAAGGACTGAAATTTTTTGGTTAGCCATTTTGCCAGAAGGTAAGTAGGAGTGTTTATATTATTTACAATGGGTCTCATGGGTATGTTGGGTTTGTGTATTTTAGGCAAACCATATATTCTTGCAAGGGTAGGGTTGTCTGGTTTGATAGTTTTTTGTTCTGTAGTTGTTAAAATTTTACTATTAATGATGGTTTTTTGTACATCTTTTATGCATCGGTTGAGTGGATTAGAATCAATTTCCTGGAATTCTTTTTGTTGTAGTAACTCTAACATTTTTTCTTTGTATGTAGCTGTATCTAAGATTACTATTTTGTTCCCTTTATCAGCCCTTGAGAGGATTACATCAAAATAGGTACGAAAGTGAAGCAGATGTGTAAAAAATGCGACTCATCTAAAATTTAATAATTTTTCGCTTCACTGTGGTGTTCCAATACAGTTGAATCTCGATATAAAATGCACTTGCTTATTGACCATAATTCACTGTTGTTGTTGGAATAGGTTTCTTGTAAATGTAATGCATATATTGTTGATACAATTGTTCTCGCTTCACAAGTAGAATTTTTCTAAATAATAATTTCTGTCTGTTTAAAATGTTGCTCTTGAAAAAATTTTGAGCCTTAATCAAAACTAAGAGTGTTTTCTTAATATGAACACTGTAAATTAGAATTTAATTAAGGAAATTGAATCCTGTAAATTAGAATTTAAGTAAGAAAATATTATTTGAAAGGGCAAATTGGAATCAACTCTGTGTTAACATCTTAATAATGCCTTCAAGTGGAGAGCTGAAATGCATTGAAAGAATAAAATTTGTGGTATGTGAAGTACAGAGTTTCACAGTCAACTCATTGTATAATTTTTAATTAAGAAAATGTTACTGATATATCGAGGTTTAACTGTATTGGAACACCACAGTGAAGCGAATTAATTATTAATCTATAGATGAGTCGTATTTATTACACATCTGCAGAACATTATTTCAATTATTTCAGAATATAGCGGGCTAATCTAAATTTTAAAATCCTCCATACTGATATTTTACATGTTCTCACATGTAAAATTTATCTTTTGGAAATGTTAGGTAGAAGTCAATTCTTTGACACAATTTCAGTATATTTCTCCTTTAAAACTCTGTTATACTTGTAAAAACAATTTTTAAAAATGCTTATTCCTTGATCTACTTCATGTTAATCGAACAAGCATTATTCAAACTTCAAAAGAGATTAAAACAGATAACAGCTCTCACAGCAATAAAACAAGAAATTAGATTTGCTAAATTTACTTACCACCCCTGGGCCACAAAAAAGTTCCAAAAAATATTCAAGAAATACAATATAACATTGGCACCAAAAAACAATTACAACATTAAAAACCTACTTCACAGTAATAATACTGATAAGATAAAACCAGAAGAAAAGTCAGGCATTTACAAGATTAAGTGTAAAGACTGTGAAAAAATTTACATAGGGAGGACAAAAAGAAACATAGGCACTAGAAAGAAAGAACACTTCAGGCACTTAAGATACAAAAATATTGATAAGTCCGCAATAGCAGCTCATTTCTGGTCTGAAAATCATGAAATTGAAGATAGCACAAAATTACTAAAATACGTACAAAAACATAGTGAACTCGTCATATGGGAGAGGATATACATAGAAAAACATAAAAACCAACTAATGAACTTCGAAATCCCGCCAGAAGAGAATCCCACATTTAAGTTCATCACTAAATCCACAGATGGCAGCAACAACCCCAGAATTACCCACACCGCTGGATCTAGCTTCAGTCGCACAAGAGCCGTAGATGCAAGCGATGATTTGCGAAACATGTCCTCAAAATAGGTACGAAAGTGAAGCAGATGTGTAAAAAATACGACTCATCTAAAATTTAATAAGCATTATCTTATTAATATTCTTGTGGGAATATGGGTAATGTGGGAATGCAGTAGGCTTCTAGTGATAGACAAATGCTTTAGTAGTTGGCTCCTATATGATAACTGTTCCCTGTATGTCCAAAAAAATAAAAAAATAATAATGTAATTGAAAAAATTATTTGTAATTGGTTTTTAACACTTCGTCAGTTACATTTTTATGTTATTGAGGGATTAGTTTCTTAAGCCGTTGCATCCATTTTCAAACTCGACTATTGTCTTTTGTTGTCTGCTCTCTTCTCTCTGGCTGTGTAAATATAAATATCTTTTATAAATCCTTTCATGGAAGTGTTTGTGTTATTAATCGACTCGCAATTAATTTAATTTAATAAATATCTTTGTCAAATTTACTGGTGGGATTTCAGAGTTCATTACTCAGTCCTTATTTTTCCATATGAATATGTTCTCCACGTTGACAGTTTGTATTGATTTCTCACCCCTTTTGGTACACAAACTGATAGGTGGGAGAACATATTCATATAGAAAAATAAGGACCGAGTAATGAACTTTGAAATCTCACCAGTGGATAATTTCAGAAAAAAGTTCATAGTTCCAACACCAGAGAGCAGACGATAGTCAGGCCTTTGAGGTTGATAATGGATGCAACGGCTTCCAGAACTAGTCCCTCATTAATATAGAAATGTGACAAAGTGTCACAACTGACTACAAATAATTTTTTCAATTAATTTTGATGTCACTGTTACTATATTCCACCAATCACACATAACTAATACTGTTTCTCTTTGAGAAAAGTATAAAGTATTGATAAATTTAAACCAATAACAAAGCATATAAGAAATAGTTAACTCTACCAAAAATTGTACGTAAATCGTGTGCTTTAACAAGATTTAAATTTGGTGTGCAGTAAGGTTTTGTCAGCTCTTCTTTCTAATATGTGATGCTGGCAATTTTTTTGCAAGTCCTTTGCACTTTCATACAACTATGATGTTTAATATGATTTCTTTACTTTTTAGTGCAATTTCGTGCTGGAGGGTATTCTTTTAACATTATTGAAGTCATAACTTTATTATAAAAATTATTTGTGGTTGGTTTATTGACACTCGTCACTTACTTTTTCATATATTTATGAGAGACTAGTTTCAAAGGCCCTGGCCTCCATTTTCAGTCTCTTTCCAACTGAAAATGGAGGCCAGGGCCTTTGAAACTAGTCTCATAAATATATGAAAAAGTAAGTGACGAGTGTCAATAAACCAACCACAAATAATTTTTATATTAATTTTGACGTCACTGTTACTAAATTCCTCCAAACACACATCATAACTTTATTGTTCATTTATTTACTTACTGCATATTTAGCTATGTTGAAAAATTCAGTGCAGCCAAAATATCCTTGTTTCTCCATTGAATGCAATGCTGCCAACAGTTTTATTTGCTCCTAAATTACACTATCTAGCAAACTAACTACAAAAATACAAGGTATCTGTTAGTATCATGGTAGCAACAGTAGTGCCCCGTATCACCATTTACATACCTGCAGCGAAACTCGGGTTATGTGTGGTCCCGTCTCTTGATAGGGTGCAGGGCAGCATTACATTTGGAACACAGCAAACCCTCGTTGAATAATAATTGAAGGCTAGCCTCATTAAAATAAAAGGACAAGTCCATTTTACTGATTTGCTGAGCCATTTCCCAGTTTTCAACAACGTACTGAATGAATCTGAAATATTCAAAGAAAGCACAGAACTAACAACCTTCACTTGTAACAGTACAATAGTGGGATAAAGTCAACATGAAAAATTCAATGCCATGGCCGGGATTTGAACCACAGAGCCCATTGAGCTACGATGGCCAACTTGCCTTCCTGATATTAAATTCCCCATTTGACTCATATATTTCCCTGGTAGACCACTAGGCGCTCTCACATCCGAGATACACCGTTTGTAGTGACTTACTATCGTAAGTTCTTGAATCCCAGGCTTCATCATTTAACTCTTATTATTTTAGTTAATTGATGGAAATTAATCATTTCTTCACACTAACCGTATATAGGCTAAGGTTTTTGATAGATAGAGTCAACATGAAAAATTCAGTGCCATGGCCGGGATTTGAACTATGGATCTCCTGGTTTCCATCCAGTCGCTCTAGCCCATTGAGCTACCAGCCAGCCTACTTTTGTAAAGCAATAAAATTTGAGACATGGTCAAGTATTTTCCAAAACTGGCCTGCGCTAAATGCATCCACATGTCGTTTTTGCACCAGTGTTGGGGTATTTGCAGAGGTTGGCTACAATGCGAGGACCTGTAGGTTGTCTGCTTGCACATGTGTGTACCTGCACCTCAGAACTTAAAAATATTCTCGTTTTGTCTCTTACAGTTTATCATTTATACAAAAGATCATTCAGAATGAAGAGTACTTCGGAGGACATTCTCAAAACATACAATATTTCAATTGAAATTCTTCAGAGCCATTTTTGAGAAAATCAAACACTTCCAAAAATGTCTATGAAATATAAAAATTGACACATTGTTTCAGTTAAAACAGAACATTTTGTGTCCTTGATTTTATGTAGAAGAAACCAATCAAAACATTATACTTATTGATGTGCATATTTGAAAATTTCATGATCTTTGAACAAATGAAACATAGTGTAATGAGCATTTTATGTTTGTTCGGGTAAGCAGCTTCCATTTTTTGTCTTTTATAATGAACACTTTATATTGAACCAGTGATTTTGCTGAAACAAAACTAACACTTGAAACTTTGCTAGAGACAAGAGATTTACTTGAACATATTTTAACTTCTAGTACCCCTTCATAAACTGTACGCTTGACTCGAAGCCAGTTCGGGACCTTCTTCTTGAGTACAAAGCTGAAGTGGTTGAAGAGGAACTTCTTGATGAAGAAGCAGAGGTATGTTTGTGTTTATTTTATATTGAATTCTTTAACAGTTGAAGTATAACTGGTATATTTGTGTTTTACACACTCTTTGACTACAACTCCCAGTTTGATATCCAGAAGAGTTGCCTGTAATTGTAGTTACCACTAAACTTTTTAACATGAAAGGGAAAGTGAAACATTTAACCCTTTCACCGATATGGACGTCATATGACGTCCAAGTTAAAGTGCCCCAAACCGATATGGACGTGTATAGACGTCCTGCGCATACATGCATTTAATGCTCAGTTAACGCCAATTATTTTAATCTTGCTGTTTTACAATCAATTTAAATTAGTTCTATAAGGAATGTAAACGTATCCTTAAAGGTTTCTTTTTGAATTGTACACCTCCAAACCTGGATAAACACCCAAGGGCACATCTGCAGGTTCACACCAAATAATATTGGTTTCCTTGCGAACTTCTTTTTCGCAACACACTGCACATTTTCGAAATAGTTACAAGTCTTTGGGTGTGGGTGGTATACTTTTAGGAAAGTGTTTTCTCTCAAGTATGAGGGATGATGTGGTGAATTTTGCTACCCCCTAGTATAAAGAGGCCTCTGAGTATTATAATGCTCAATTAGGTTACGAGCTCTTTATACGCGCAAGTACAGGTAGATGAATGTCTTTTACAGCTCTGATAATTACTAAACAACTGTGCATAGTTACATCCAGTGGTATAAAAATACATTTTTTTTTTTTACCATTTAACTGTTTTCCGTAAAGAGGGATAGCTGGTAATAGCTGATCCGTATCACCCATATTTGACCCGCCATTTCCCCAAACAATGGAGTAGCTAACATGCCAGCTGTAGACCAGTACACGTCACTGCTACGTATGTCCTAAAGATCTCCTTCATAATCGTACAACAAATCTTCCAGATTTTCTACAGTAATATCAGAAGCCTGTACACATCATACCCAAGCTAATTTATTTGCTACATTACCGGGATAAGCCATGGTTAACATTGAAATTTAACAATTTCAAATGTGCCGTTCATTTAGTTCTTGACAGCTACAAGAAATCTCTCTGAACACAGAGAGAGTATAAATAGCTGAAATACAGAGCGAAAACTGCTGCATAAGGCTACTAGAAACCTTGGTTGAGAAACACTGTAATAACAGATGCTGACAGAGTTTTCATTCCAGTGTGTGAGCATGTGACGCAACATATTCTCGTCATATTATCGCTTGGCATAGCATAAATAAACTAAACTTGAACCTGAGAAGACGCTTGCGTAGCTATACATACATACTATGGCTCGTATACACAAAACAAAATGATTCACATATTAGGCGCGTTCGGCACAAAGAATGGCTTTTGCTACAGCGAAACAAAGTAGTGAAATTTCAACAATTTATTAATGTAGTCTCTACTTTATTGTTACTGTATATTTATACTGCCTTTAATGAGCTTTAAACCAGTTTTTGTTTCGTTTAAATAACTTAATAAATACGGAAGATACGGAATTGTATTTATGATGCATTTTTACAGCATTTAACAATTTAAATGTCCTGTTCTGTTTATTGGGTATCCGTTTCCGGCCACTGAAGCGTTTAAATGGCCATCGGCGAAGCGGTTAATACCACAAGATATTTGAAACACAACTTATGCTAGTACAACATGTGAGAATAAAATAACCAGACCGTAAGTTTTACCATTTCCTGAAGTGTTTACCACAGGAAGTGGTAAAGATAGTAGTAACTGTGTTGTCTGGATGTTTTCAGCATCACATGGTTAAGTAGTCTTGTTTACAACAGACTTGTGTACCTCATTTGAAGTTTGCGGTGTGTTTGTGAATTTCCTCACAAGAGCTGTAATCATTGCTAAATGATAAAGTTATTACATCTGTTAAAAATTTTGTTCAAACTTTGTACTTACAAATGTTCACCCAAACTTGCTTTCTCAGCACCATAGTGCAATATTTGTCAAGTTTCTTATCTGTTCAATTGTTTGAATGTGCATATGATGGGTTTTCTTAGAACTTCAGAGATTTGAATAAGATTTATTGCCTGCTTTTAGATGTGTTTTCTCTGTTAAGCTCTTATTAATGTTTTAATTATCTGTATGTATGGAAGGAGCCTCAAACTGCTATGTGAAGCAGAATTTTACATGTAGGGTTTAGAAAAATTTAACTGGCACATTTAAAATATTGCTGAAATCTACTCATATAATAATTATGCATGAAGTTATATATAAAATTTTAAGAGTTTAGGAGGAAATTTGTTGATTTTCAAGTTTGCTTAAAATTGCTATAAACTAAAAGGCAATTTATAAGGAAAGATTCTTAACCAATTTTTTTAAGATTATTTTCCGTAACATCCATAGCAATTTTACTAGTGCCAGCACAATATTTCCTTCACAAAATGAACACACTTGAAAAGTAACATGTGTAAACTTACAAAGCTTATGTCTAGGGTGCTTACTGGACCATCTCTCAAGTTTTTAATATATTTGAAACACTGAAAAATATAGAAATGAGATAGCTATCAGCTGGCATTAACATGGATGATTTTTGTTGTTGATTTTTCTAGCTTTTGTGCCTTGATTTTTTCAGATTGGCATTCAGTATTGCACTGAAAGCATTTGTCTCTTAGAGATCAGTTCACCAACCTTATTGTGTATTTTTGTGCTACTCAAAAGGTTAACATGGTAGCATCAAAGGATATGATAAGATATACCTATTCAGTGATGCAGAGATGTCTTGGCACACTTGTTATGGAGAAAGCAGTGTTGTCACATTTTCTCCAAGCTATGTCCGCATTGCAAGCATAGACATTTATTCTTAGAATATTTACCAAGTGAACAATAAAATTAGTAGTTCTTATTAAGTGCAATGAATTTAGTACACGGTACTAATAATATCAAACCACATTAGGCTGTGTCTTCGCCTCCAATGCTGTCACTGCCATTTTCACTCACATGTATAATGAATGAAGCATTATCGTGTGAAATATCCTGCGATTAAATTTTTGCTCTTGTAGCATGGTCTGCTGAACATATCTCTTCCATATACTCAAGTGTATATTCAGTACACATTCTTTTCAACACTGTAAACACAGTCACTTATAGGAGTTACATTCCTTTTCTTATGGCATGTTTAAGGAGTGCACATATCAGCTCATTCATATTGAGACAGCAGTGATGTGGTGGTAGCCATAGACTTCATGACCTTGATCTCCTGCCATTTCGTGTATTATATATATTAGCTTCTGACATTTCTCCAAAAGCACAGCTTTTATAGGAACTAGACTGGGTAATTCTAAATTCTGTTCTAACATGAATCTCATCAACAGATCTTCCGAACTTGTGGGCCATGGTCGATTTGGTTTAACTTCCTCCGACATTTCGCCTAAAACTGCATCCGGTATCTTCAGGGTGATCAGACTAGTGAACTCCTGAGTCCAAAGACATGGACATGTTGTGAAGTTTTATCTTTAACTGATTGATAACTAACATTATATAACATAACACAATAACACACTTAGGAGGAATGTTTTCCAAAAGTGTGTTCTGGAACTATGCTTCAAATATTTCAGCACTCATCTCGTAATTAGAATCAGCCAAGGATTCCCAAATATTTCTAGAGGACAAATATAAGCAGCCCTCATTGCAACCCTGAATACTGCCTGCATGCAAGATAATTATTCTTTTCCATGTGACACAGGGGCTTGGAAGGCATCAAGAGCAGCGGCCATCACCCCAATCTTTTCTTACGACATCATGAGTTTCATATCAAGACTCATCTAAATAAACTATATGATACCCTTTATGCCTTAATTAGTTTAGTCTGCTCAAGTACTTACATCTCCATGCCTCAATCCTTGCTGTTTCCATAATCACGCATCTCTTATTTAATGTGCAAAAGCTTAAACCTAACTTTACTAACAGCTGTCTAAGTAAATCCCTTTTGTAAAAATTATCGCACACAGCGATAAAGGTGGCTTGCTTCCTTTTACTCTTGCTTCATTTGCTGTCCGACCATTGACCTGGAAGTAGAAGCAAAATTATCACCAGCACCACTGATGTTATATCTACGAGATAAACTGGCTGGATTATTGACACTTATTTCTATTATTTCCACCATCAAAGCTAGATACGTGCAAAGGCCTTCATATATTAGAGAATAGATAGGAAACACCACTTGCATCTATGAAGTTCACAAGAAAACTAAAAGAATGAGATGAATGAGAAAGAATGCTGAATTAGAGAGAAAACAAGAAACACATTACAGCATTGTTTTACTCCACATGGGCATAACATCTGTCATTTGTGATTCCTACATATTCATTGGCTGAAGTGAGGTGTTCATTGGTGATTAGGAAATGTCCAAGAAATACTGCCAGTTATCCCACCTCTCTTCTGAGAATAATCAGTGCGTTATTTGAGAGGTTTCTATTAACAAAAATAAAGCCATGTTAACCTTTCAAGTAGCATGATAATACTAAGATTGTCAGGAGAATGACCTTGAAACAATTCAGGTTACAGTTGAAAACTAAATCAAATAATTCTAGCAGCCTCTGTAATTGAGTTTATCTTCTTCCCCATACTATGTAGTGGTATGGTATAGAAAATGTTATTTACAAAGTATATACATAAGATAAAACATGATATTTACAAATAACCATGTTATTCACAAGAACTATAAGAACATAATCATATTTATGACAATACTGTATAAGCACATCAATTGTGACAAGCAATGCTATATATAATTACGTAAAAATTGAAGCTAGTAATAGTGAAACAACAAATACTACGGTAATGCTTTACATACCATGTTTATCTGAATGCAAAGTTATAGTTTTGCAGACCACAGGTTGTCTTGTATAGTGTCTAAATAGATCATCATTGTTGTCCTCATAGAATATGATTCAAAGTATAAAAATTGAAAGAAGCATAGAGACAGTGAAGCACAATTTAAAATAAAAGTGAATCAAGAAGATATTGACTAATTGCTTCACTCACCGTTTTTCACAGGACATGTTTCAAGAGCAGCCTATTGCTTTTCACTTTTTGAATACCAGACATGACATTAACTTGGAGACAGCTTTAATGAAACATATTAATCATCCCATAGATCTTTGTGTATGGGAAAAAATCTTCACAAATAAAAACTGTCATAGAATCATGAATTTCGAAACACTACCCCAGACATCTTTGACAAATACATCATGCCATCTATCGACAATACAAAGAAGGAGGAAACTCTACAATCTGCACTAGTCGAGACTCAGCTGACGTTGAGAGCAACAGCTCTTGAAACATGTCCTGTGAGAAACAGTGTGAGTGAAGCAATGTGTCAATATCTTCTCGATTCAATTTTATAATATATGATACTAATTATTTAAAAGTGTTAAGTAAAATTGATTGGAGGAGGTAAGGATTTGTTTGTGATCAGGGGAATTGTTTTTAAAGGCTTTAAAAGGAGATACTGCAAAAGGGTACATTAAGTATCAGGAGCTCGAAGGAATATTTGATTATTAGAATGTCAGTGGGTGAAGAAATGGAGGTAAGATATATGGGAAATAAAATGGGATAAAATACAGAAAGAAATTATAGTACTTAAAATGTTGATTGATATGCAAATAAACCTGAATAAAATGATGGAAGGGTAAAATATTCAGCTCACTAGTAAATTGAATCTGTTGCAACTCTTGTATTGATGTAAATATGGTATGCACATTTAACATCATTCAGTGATTAATAGCAAGTTTTCAGGCTTACATCATAATCGTTCTGATTCATTTGAACTGATAGTGTGTTTTAATTTATACTGATGTTTATGCTGGTAACATTCTAGATCTGGTTATTTTACGCCCACAGCTGTACACCCATTTGTTTGGTTTCATTATTCCTTAGGTCCCCTCCAAGAAAAAGATGGTACTATAGTTATTTGCACTGTTGCAAAGGTAAATGTAAAACAGTGCAAGAATTTAGCAATCTTGTGGCAACCTTTAGCGCAGTCTTCTGATGATGATATAAAATACTTGTTGATGTGCTTATTGGTGGTCAAGATAAACAAAGATTCTTTGAATAATGAATGCAAAACCATTTTGATGATTACTTGAGAAGAAAAGCTGATGTAACACTTGTAATATCACTGTTTTAAAAAATACTTGCTTTGTTCGTGATCCCCAGCAGAGTTAACTGGCAAACTTATGGTAGTGAATCGGAAAAACTATTTGTAGTCGGTTTATTGACACTTCATCACTTATGTTTTTATATTATTGTGGGACTAGTTTCGGAAGCCTCCATATGGCTTCTGAAACTAGTCCCTCAATAATATAAAAACATAAGTGACGAAGTGTCAATAAACTGATTACAAATAGTTTTTCCAATTAATTTTGTTGTCACTGTTTCTAAATTCCTCCAATCATGCATAATTACGGTAGTGACTTTCAATGCTTCAATGTGCTGCTTGGGAACACATGAGAAATGCAAAACATAAATAGATAAATCAGCAATATCGTAACATTTTTGGACCCAAAAGTCTAATTTTCATTAAGAACCTAAGCTATCAAAATTGTCCATTATCTAATTGAACTAAGAGTTAGGGAAAATACAGGGTGTATATAAATGAATATCGGGGTTTTAACTCTTTGTAATATTTATTACATCAAACTTAGTTATAAATGATATGTCAAATGAAAATGCAGCTCAAACAGTTTTGTTTGTTGGCACCAATGCGCATGTGCATGCAATGTTTCTGCCGCAATCCGCTAGACATCGGTAGTAGCTAACATGTCGACTAGTAAACAGAAAGTCTTTTGTGTTTTGCAGTTTGCAAGACCGAATCTGTAGTTACTGTGCAATGTGCGGTCCTTATTAAGTTCGGTTGTGATCCTCCTAGTGATAATAACATTCATAGATGGTATCATCAGTTTGAAGATACCGGCTACCTTTGTAAATGGAAGAGCATGGGACAACCAAGAGTAAGTGAAGAGACTGTTGAGTGAGTGAGAGAGTCGTTCACTTGTAGCTCAAAGAAGTCAGTCCGGAAAGCTAGTTGTGATTTACAAGTTCCTGTGTCGACTGTTAGGAAAGTTGTAAGAAGACGTTTACGGCTACGTCCTTACCATTTAGTTATTACAGGCCCTAAAGCCGACAGACCATGGATTACGTGCCAACCTTGCAAATGACATGTTGCTTCATGATGACGATTTTATGGATCGTGTTGTCTTCAGTGATGAATTGACCTTTCACCTTAATGGACATGTTAACACTCATAATGTGCGCATCTAGAGCTCAGAAAATCCTCATGAGATGGCACAAATGCAACAAGATTCCCCTAAAGTGAATGCTTTTTGTGCCGTATCCCGGCAAAATGTTAATGGGCCTTTCTATTTTATTGAACCTACTGTAACTGGCTCTTCTTACCTTGATACACTAGAGCAATGGCTCTTCCCTCAGTTGGAAGAAAATGAGCCAGAGAACTTCATTTACCAGCAAGATGTTGCACCACCTCACTGGCATAATGAAGTACGCGATTGGTTGAATGTCACTACCCGAGCGCTGGATAGACCGCAAGGGCCCTAATGACAGGGCTTGCTATGCATGGCCTCAACGTTCTCCTGACCTAGTGCCATGCAATTTTTACCTTTGGGGCTTCATATGGATCGTGTGTACGTGCCTCCACTACCAGCTGACCTCTGCATTGATGCAGTTGTTGCTACAATTAGTGAATACACACTTATCAACGTTTGGGAAGAACTCGGCCATAGACAATGTGTGCCGTGTGACAAAGGGTAATCACGTTGAACATTTATAAGGTTCTTGGTAAAACTGTTTGAGTTGCTTTTTCATTTGACATATCATTTATAACTGTAAGTTGAATGTAATAAATATTATAAAGAGTTAGAACCCCGATATTCATTTATATACGCCCTGTATATTAATCCAAATAAAACAAGCCCGCCTCGGTAGTGTGGTGGTAGCATGTCTGCCTCATGTTCAAGAGTTCCCGAGCTCGAATCTTGGTCAGGATGAGTTACTTGGATATGGTTTTTCCGGGGTTTTCCGTTATCCTGAAAGATGAATGTCGGGTAACTCTAAGCTCTATGGACCCTGGGCTTATATGAGCATCATTTCACCCATTCCATTCATCGTCCGATACGACTTA
This sequence comes from Mantis religiosa, assembly GCA_030765055.1. Classification (NCBI taxonomy): domain Eukaryota; kingdom Metazoa; phylum Arthropoda; class Insecta; order Mantodea; family Mantidae; genus Mantis; species Mantis religiosa. Next base: position 22,381,618 of record CM060949.1, read on the forward strand.
ACGTTGGAGGACGTAAATTACAAAAAAATTTAATATACTGCAAGTAACTGATCATTTGCATTGCAACATCAGAAGATTACAGTCACTATCAGTTTGCCAGTAAATCTCTTCTGAGGATGAGCATCTCTTATATAAGTATTTTTTAAATAGTGAAGTTAGTGTTACACCAAGTTTCTCTTCATGGATAGTTGTAATTAGTTCATTATACATTCCTGCTAATGTTAATAATCAATTTAATAAGTTTCTGTTTCATTTCATGTTCTGAGTTTTTGAACTCTCAATAATTGTATTGCTAATTAACTGTTTTAAATACTAAAAATTAAAGAGGGAAGTAAAGCAAGCTTGTTAAAAGGTGTTATGGATATTTGTTGTTTGTTGGGCTTCCTGCATCAATCTGAGACATGTCGTAAAACATCTTGATGTCTCTAAATGTGGACTTTTCAGTGGAGAATTGCACATTTCTTTGTTTTCTGTGTGCATCTGTTAGTTATATGTAATGGAAAAACTCCTTGCATGCACACCCTAATGCTTTTGTATTGCTTATTGCTGTTAGATGTGAATCATTTAATCTTCTGAGCAGTACTGTTGGGTTTATAATGGATATTTAGCCAACAATGTTGTAACTTTTTCTCCCCTTTTCTGTGAATTTGAGTTAAGAACCTTCAGGAAATTCCGGCACTCAAATTAATTTATATGTATTTGTTTCTAGCTTTAAAGACTTGTTTTAGACTTGAACAAATGTAAAAATATGAAATTCATTTGTAAATGACCAACTATCATAGTTATTGTAGTAGTTCTAGCAAAATGTCAGCCTTTAGGAAGTTCCCCTAGATGTCAGTTGCTTCAGTGATGTTTAGTTGTTTGAATGTGAAATAGTTGCAACTAGGTTGGCATCATAAGATGGTGTAAATATTTGTTATTTGTAAATACCCTTAGAAGAATGACCTGTGCATTTATGGGAAATGATTAACTTTCACATCATTTAGCTCAGCATGATTGAATTTAAATAAAACCATGTGATATTTTGAGAAAGATGTTGAAGTAAAAGAATTTGATAATTTATTAAAATGTTAAGATATTACTATTAAGGCGCTGCTCACCTGCATTTGGCCGAGCCCACTATTGCAGTAGCAATCCATTGTAAATTACAAACATATTACAAGTATTTTAGTTAATTGATGGAAATTATTCATTTCTTCACACTAGCAGTATATAGGCTAAGGTTTTTGATAGTCAACATGAAAAGGTCAATGCCACGCCAGTTGCTCTAACCATTGAGCTACCATGGCCAACCTGCATTGGAAATATACCTGCTACCGGGGAAATATACAGGTCAAATGGAGAATTTGGTGGTGTCATGGCAGCAGGTTGGCCATGGTAGCTCAATGGGTTAGAGCGACTAGGTGGAAACCAGGATATCCGTGGTTCAGATCCCGGCTATGACATTGAATTTTTCATGTTGACTCTATCAAAAACCTTAGCCTATATACAGCTATTGTGAAGAAATGATTAATTTCCACCAATTAACTAAATTAATAAAGAGTTAAATGATGAAGTCTGGGCCTTAAGTATTTACAATAGTAAGTCGCCACAAACGATGTATCCCGAATGTGAGAGCCCCTAGTTGTTTACCAGGGAAATATATGAGTCAAATGAAGAATTTGGTGTCATGACTGCAACTTGGCCATGGTAGCTCAATGGGTTAGAGCAACTGGACAGAAACCAGGAGATCCGTGGTTCAAATCCCGGCCATGGCATTGAATTTTTCATGTTGACTCTATATTACAAGTATATTATTATTGTACTCATACTATAACTGCTGTTATTAAATTCTTATACCTTAATTCACTTTATTTTTTACTTTCTCAATAAATTGCTCTACGTTCTTATCGTTTTTATTTATAATTTCATTTATATATTTTTCTCTTAATATTTTTCCAAATATATTCTTTTCTCAATTTCTGTTTTGTTGCATTCAAAAAGTATATTTTCCTCCTCATAATGGGCACTCACCTCGTAAGAACCAGTTTTGCTAACCTTTCAGCCCCCACACTCCTGCTCTGTCATGCTATCCCTTTCTTTGCTTCACTACTACTATAAGCTATATATTTCTCTCTGTCCCGACTACTTCTTATTGGAACATAGAACTCAAGTGACTTCTTCTCTGATAATTGGCTGAAAAACTTTTGAATCTATCTTCAATCTTTTTCTATTCTCCTACTAAAAACCTTTAATTTTTTTTTTCTTTTCTCCAAATTTCACCTAGGCCATTACTTTCTAAGTTATTGCATAAGTTACTTATCCATCCTAAACTTTGCAAGCTTGTTTCCTGATATTTTAGGCAATGTTTCAATAAGTTGTCATCTAAAGTTTATAATCCTATACTAATAAGTAAAATATAACAGCTTAGTTTAAAAATTAAATTAATAGGGATTTTTCACACAGTGAAGCTGACCTGCTTTCAATGTAACTTTCAGTGAGTTGTAAAAATCTTGTTGCAGTTGGATCACCAATTCGAAAAGTAGTGAATCTTTTAAAAGTTGTTGGTTCAAAGGAAATATAAAGTTTGAGATAAAGTAATTGAGGCATTTTAAATTGAACATTAAAGATATGATTGCAAATGAGCATACAGGTTTTGGTATAAAATTTATGAGTGAAAAATTTGATTATTATTCTATCCATCATTGTATATAAAAATAAAAATGTAAGATGGAACTCCATTGGATTAACAAACAAAATACAGCATGTCAGGGATCTTTGTCCTCATCGGCTACATGTTTGAGAGGTTGGCAATAAGAGCTGCCGCTTATATCAAAGCCAAACAAACTATATACTCATGACAATCTTAACAGTGGAAATTTTTCCTTTTTGTTCGCACATGTTGTAGAAGATATTTACTAAAGTCTCTTCTGTAATTGACTGTATATGATTATATCCATCAAGAAGTTGGATTAGTTTACACTGCTAAGTTGGTCTCGCCCAAAGAAATAATCTGGCGGAGTCAAATCAAGAGACCTATAGTTATTCTCCTGTAAATATATCAGATTAAAAGCTCAAGCAACTGGTTGGGCATGTGTGGTATAGCAATATCATACTGAAAGCAGCGGCACTTAATTTTGTCTTCATTCAGCGGTGCAATAAAAGTGTAAACTTTCTCAGAATTAACTGAACTATGAAAGATATTGGCCCTGTTGTTTGCTTTAATGATCTGGCAGCCCACATACACTTTTTCTGCAAATGCAATGTCTTATTATGTTGAGATTCTCTGAAGACCTGTTTGGTGAATTTTGAGAACATGTTAACGGATAAGTGAAATGATACATCATCTGTAAAGAAAGTTTTATTTAAAACATCAAGTCCATGTCTACTTAATCTCTGGAATCATTCACAATACAAGAAGATCCTGTCCCAATCCTTTAGTGTTACTTCATGAACCATGGTAATTGTATAAGGGTACGCTTTATGTGCTGTCCACTTATCTGTTGCATTGATTTGTATGTTTTTGTAGGACACAGTATTATATCTGAGAGATTAAATAGTTTGTTTTTTAAAATCCATGTTGTGCCTGATCTAAATGTCTCGTGATCTGAGCTGTCATACAATATTTGTCAAATCTTGTACACTATCCCAACTTAACTCCACTATGTTTTCCGGGCTTGTAGGCCGTGGTCCATTTTCATTTCTGTCCGACGTTTCGCCGAAAACTGCATTCAGCATCTTCAGGGTTCTAAATCAATAGACCCAGAGTCTTGTGTTGGACTCCGGGTCTATTGATTTAGAACCCTGAAGATGCTGAACGCAGTTTTCGGTGAAACGTCGGACGGAAATGAAAATGGACCACGGCCTACAAGCCCGGAAAACATAGTGGAGTTAACGACGCCGGCCGTGAAAGCCTCAGTATTTATGTATCCCAACTTAAACTTGGAATTAGTAAAATTCATAAAACTCATAAAACTTAATTATGTTTCATGTAAACTGATCTTGAAAAATGTATTCCACCAAAAGTGCTCTCCCTTTAGTGCAAAATACTGGTACCATATACTGTTTGTTGCAAAGTTACAATAGTCTGTCTAGAGGCATGGATGCTCCATCCCAGGACATATCATTACTCACTACCTTTCAGTTAAGCATTGCTCATTAAAGAATGTGCCAATGACCTCATCTTTTCTGCCTTATGCTGCCAATATCAAGATGATCTTTAGTAGCGGGCGAGAGCTTGGCTCATTGCAGAGACAACTCCATGGCACTGTAAGGCATATTCTGCATGGGCAGCTGTAAATTCATGCTTGTAAATCATTTTGTTTTGTAGTCTCTGCACAAGTACAATTTGTGTGTGCTGTTTAAAGAAAGCTGAGAAATATGACTTTGAGTAAAGAACGGTGGTGCATGATGTGTCGCACAGATCCCCCATCACTGCAATTGTGTTAATGGCAGGTAGCTTCGTCCTCGGCTTCGTTGTAAACCAATTCTTGTTCCTGTGCAGTCACACAATGGTTTATGCAGCTATTTGACATGGCGTCACCAAATGTGAAATACAAAGCTTCATTCGTTTTCTGAATACCCAAAATGTTAAGTCTATTGATATTTATAGGCAAATAAAGAATGTTTACACTGAAGGTGCAATTAATGAGGTGAGGAAATGGTGCATTATGTTCAATGAAGGAAGGACCAGCATCGGCTGATGATGCAATTCAGGTAAACCGACGTTTCACATCACTTAAATTTTTTCCACAAATTTCATGTTCACTCCTACATGAAATGGTGACAGTGCACCTTGGTTACAAGAAAATGTGTGCTCAGTGGGTGCCAAGATTCTTGAATGATGGCCACAAGGCTAATTGCATGGGAGCAGCCCTTGAATTTTTGACACAATATGACAAAGAGGGTGATTATTTGCTTGACTGCATTATTACTGGAGATAAAACATGGTATTCGTACAAGACCCCTGAAAACAAGTGACAGACAATGGAGTTGCATCACACAAATTTACCCACAAAACGCAAGAAGGAAAAGCCAAATTTGAACACCCAGAAAGTCATGGCAACAGTTATTTGGGGCTGAAAGGGTTTATCCACATTGAGTTCATGTTAAGAGGAGAAACAACCTCAGAAGCCTATTGTGCAACTCTTCGATAGCTCTGAGGTGCAATTCAAAGCAATGTCAAGTGGAATGTCAAGCAATAGGGTTAACGATAGTGTTCATCCATGACAATGCCCAGCCTCATGCATCAGCACGAACTTCAGTGTTTAATTCCTTTCTTGGAAGTGTTGGAAACAGTGTTGTTGAAATAAATTAAATTTAAAGGGAGTCGATTAATGTGTTGTTTAGTGTCATTAATCGACTCCCTTTAAATTTAATTCACTGTCTAAAATGGGAAATCTTTGATTATCCTGCTTACATGCACTTATTGGTGAACACAGTTTCCAAATGATGAACTCAAGCAGGCAGTGACAGCCTTTATTAATTCAAGCATTAAAGTTTCCATTACTTCTAATTTCTACAGGTTTTTCTTGTTCTTAGTGGTTTTTACTATTACTTTTTAAGGCAGTAGCCAGTTTTAAGTTGCACATCAACTACAGATGTCACTCTTTACTAGAAGAAGCAATACTCTGCATCTGAGGAATTAAGGATACACATTTGTTATTATTTCTTCCAGTTTAATTTTTCCATCTTACAACTAGAGAGAGCTCTTAACAGCTGTTTTATGTAATGGCCATCTTGAATAGTTTATTCTGAAGAATCTAATATACATAAGAGAGTAGGCTTTCGTGCCAGGAGTAAATATAACCGCAAGTTATTTCCAGGCTGTTATGCCTTGGTCTGCTGGAGTTAGAATTTCTAGATGTTTGGTCCACAACTGCGACGGACGTCTTCAGTGGCGCTATCATGGTGTCCTTGGAGAAGTTCTTGTAGTGTCTGAAGTGTTGACTGTCTGAACTGCTGTATTTATATCCCAAGCGACCTCTGCTGATTGGTGCAGACGGCAGAGAGGAGGGGTTGGGCTTTGTTCAAGGTGTTGCTCCCTTCTGATTGTTTCGCTTTGATTTCTTCTGTTTTGTGTCATTTGTGTTCGATGACAAGATACCAGTTGCCCGCCTTGGTAGCATAGATGGTAGGTGTCTGCCTCACGTTCAAGAGGTCCCGAGTTCGAATCTTGGTCAGGGTGAGTTACCTGGATAAGGTTTTTTCCTGTGGTTTTCCCCTATCCTAAAAGACGAATGTTGGGTAACTCTAAGCTCCGTGGACCCTGGGCTCATTTGAGCATCATTTCACCCAATTCATTCATCGTCTGATATGACTTAACATTGGAGGACGTAAATTGCTAAAAAGATGCCAGTTGTTGAGTTTCAAAGCTTCTTCTTTCTTATTGAAATTGTGGGGATGTTTATAAATTTCAATAGCTTCACATTGCAGTAGGACGTGGTAGTGTTGTCCTGGATGACAAAATACTCGTGTCATGGAACTCCGCTTCAATGGCATGTTGGGCAAGTGCAAACTTATCTATTTGGTCAACACATTATTAAGTTCAAGGACACATGTGTTGTCATCCATGACATACTACCGTACCCAGCTACAATGCGAAGCTATTGAAATTTATAAACATCCCCACAATTTCAATTAGAAAGAAGCTTTGAAACTCAACAGTAACTGGCATCCTGTCATTGAACACAAGAAACGACTCAAAAGAGGAGAAATCAAAGAGAACCAATTAGAAGGAAGCAACATCTGGAATGAAACCTGATCCCTCCCGCCTGCCATCTGCCATTTGCACCAATCAATGGAGGTCGCTTAGAGTATAAATACAGCAGCTGAGACAGTGAACACTTCAGACATTACACAAACTTCTACAAGGAGACTATGACTGCGCCACTGAAGATGTCTGCCCCAGTTGTGGATGAAATGTCTGGAATTTCTAACTCCAGCAAACCATGGCATAACAGCCTGGAAATAAGAGGGCTGATCAACAAAGTCTGAGACTGATTTTTTTTCCACAGACGTTTATTACTGCAATTCAATGTTTACATACATGATCTTTTTCAAAGTAGTCCCCTAATACTTCAATGCACTTTTTATAGCGTCTCTGTCAGTCCTTGAACACGTACTGCAGACCATTCTTTGTAAGGTCCTTGAGAATCACCTAACTTTTCTTGAGCACTACTTCAAGAGTTCTCAAATCGAATACCCCTAAGCTTCAGTTATCACCGGTGATGAGTCATGGCTTCATCATTATGATCCTGAAGGAAAACAAGTGAGCACAGTGTGGAAATTGCCAGGTTCTCCAACACCAAAAAAGACAAAAGTTCCATCTCTAGGGAAAGTGATGATCACATTTGACTGTAATTGAATGATTTACCAGCATGCAGTTCCCCTTCACACTACTGTTACAGCAGCATACTACACGTCAGTGTTCCCCCTCACACTACTGTTACAGCAGCATACTACACGTCAGTATTGGCTACACTGAGGAAGCACATTGCAAAGTAACGACCAGAGCTTTCTCAGACTGGGTGACGACTTCATCATGACAATGCATGGCCTCACGTCACATGCAGTTCCCCTTCACACTACTGTTACAGCAGCATACTACACGTCAGTATTGACTACACTGAGGAAGCGTATTGCAAAGAAATGACCAGACCTTTCTCAGACTGGGTGGCAACTTTATCGTGACAATGCACGGCCTTACGTCGCATGCAGTTCTTCCTCACACTACTGCTACAGCAGCATACTACACGTCAGTATTGGCTACACTGAGGAAGCACATTGCAAAGAAACGACCAGAGCTTTCTTGGACTGGGTGGCAACTTCATCATGACAATGCACACCCTCACGTCACACGCAGTTCCCCCTCACACTACTGTTACAGCAGCATACTACACGTCAGTATTGGCTATACTGAGGAAGCACATTGCAAAGAAACGACCAGAGCTTTCTCGGACTGGGTGGCAACTTCATCATGGCAATGCACGGCCTCACGTCACACGCAGTTCCCCCTCACACTACTGTTACAGCAGCATACTACACGTCAGTATTGGCTATACTGAGGAAGCACATTGCAAAGAAACGACCAGAGCTTTCTCGGACTGGGTAGCGACTTCATCATGACAATGCACAGCCTCATGTCACACGCAGTTCCCCCTCACACTACTGTTACAGCAGCATACTACACGTCAGTATTGGCTATACTGAGGAAGCACATTGCAAAGAAACGACCAGAGCTTTCTCGGACTGGGTAGCGACTTCATCATGACAATGCACGGCCTAACGTCACATGCAGTTCCCCCTCACACTGTTACAGCAGCATACTACACGTCAGTATTGGCTACACTGAGGAAGCACATTACAAAGAAACGACTAGAGCTTTCTCAGACTGGTTGGCAACTTCATCATGACAATGCATGGCCTCACGTCGCAAATCAAGTGATGCAGTTTCTGGCTCGATTCCACATTACCTGTGTACCACATCTACCTTAGAGCCCCGATCTTGCACCCTGTGACTATTCCCATCACTAAAGGCAAAGCTTAGGGGTATTCTATTTGAGAACTCTGAAGCAGTGCTCTAGAAAAGTGAGGCGATTATTAAGGACCTGACAAAGAATGGTCTGGAGCACGTGTTCAAGGACTGGCAGAGACGCTATAAAAAGTGCATTGAAATAGGAGGGGACTGCTTTGAAAAAGATCATGTAAACATTGAATTGCAGTTATAAACATCAGTCTCAGTCTTTATTGATCAGCCCTCGTAGCTTCCAGTTATAGTCTAATACACATTTAATATGCTGTGCCTGGGTCGAAAATAAGAAGTTTAAAATTAGGCCAAGTCTTTCCCATTCCTGGGATGCGGGAAAGCTTGCTGTCAATTGTGAATGCTTGCTCATTACATGTATTTTAGCTTTATTGTGCTATTTCTGGTTTTGGTTATTTCAGCCAGCCTCCTTTGTAAGAAAAGATAGTTTACCATGAAGTATTTAAACTAATGTAGCTGCATGGAGATTATAACAAGTGAATTACTGGATGTGAGTGAAAAATTAAGAAAGAGAAAAGATGCAATACAGTTAAGATTTTAATATACAATAGTGCTTTAGTTTAGTAGGTCTGATAAACATATCTGATTATAAAAGCCATAACAGCGTCGATAGAACAATAGATTGTAATTGCAAAGCCTCGATATGTTTGAAAGTTAACTATTCTATTTGATGATGCTTCCTCTTGTTTTCTTATGTTTATTATTTATGCAACATATTTCCCCATTGTCGGTTTTCACTCTAAATAAACATATCTAACAGCAGTTATGTGCTAGTTTACAACACTGTTGGCATAATACCTTTTGGGATTAAGGAATATTATCTTAGTTATGTCTGTTTGTATATTATGTATCTTAACCAAGATTCAGTAGCTGTCTTCTAAAATTGTGTAACTATTGTAAATTAATTTCATGCTTGCAAATTATAGAGGGGTAGGAAACAGAAAAAGCACAGAGAACAATATCAGCGCATTGGTAAGTTTCTTGTTTTTATCCCCTTCTGTATTTGTGTGCTTGGCTGTTAGCATATGAGAAACACAAAGAAACACGTGGTTCACTATAAGCAGCTCATTTTCTTTTTTGCATGTTAAAGTGTTTGTGTAAGTTTTGTATTATATATCTGAAAATAACACCTCCATGTAATTAAAACTGCCCTTAAAGTAAAAGACAGTATCAGCTTGAAGGCGTCATCTGAATCTGATCAATTTAAATTGTTTTTATCATGCATTTGTACTTATTTTATTAACTATAGCTTAGCTCTCAGAGCTTATAAAACTAGTAATTATTAATTGCTAAAGATAGATAATTTTTTAATGCTGTTTTTGGAAGTTAATAGCTGGACCTAGGTCTTAAGGATCAGTTTCACAGTTGAGGCTTAAACCAAAAGATTAATAAACTACGGATGTAAGGCTTACACTTTGGTTTAAGTATTGCAAGTATCGCAGTAGAACAATTACTTTGCTGTACTGACAAGGGACACCTTTGATTTTGAATGCTCAGAACCGCATGAAAACATGCAATCGATCACAATTAAAACAGTGGTCAATGTGATTTCCATGCAAAATGTTGCATTCTACCTCCAATGAGAGAAAGTGACAAGATGTCAATACCATAAGAGGGAAAATATATGTTATTCATTGAAAATTACTGTTTCAGGCAACAGTGCTGAACTGTGTGCTTAAAGTACTTATAACAGCACTAAACATACATATACTACAATACTTGATAGTGATTTAGTGTTCAAAGTGCTAAACATACATATAGTGTGATCCGTATAAACCTGAACCATTTCAATAGGCCATAAAATTTGAACCAATAATAAACACTATCAATAATGGAAATTAATTGTTCTTTCACACTAGCCGTGTGTAGGATGCACTATGAAAGTGTAGAGCCAGATTGAAAAATTCAATGCCATAGCCGGGATTTGAACCACGGATCTTCTGGTCTCCATCCAGCCGCTCTAAACCATTGAGCTACTATGGCCAACGTGCTAACCAGAAAATCTGTGGTTCAAATCGCGGCTATGGCATTGAATTTTTCAGTCTGACTCTACACTTTCATAGTGCGTCCTACACACGGCTAGTGTGAAAGAACAATTAATTTCCATTAATTGTACCTAATAGGGGTTAACTATAAAGCCCGGTCCTTAAAGTGCTTACAGCATAGTAAGTCGCGATTAAGGTAGTTGTTTCATGTGTTTATGAGAACACCTAGTGGTTTACCGGGAAAAACAAGAGTTAGTTGGGGAGAATTTAATCTCATGTTGGCACGTTGGCCATAGTAGCTCAATGGTTTAGAGCAGCTGGACGGAGACCAGAAGATCTGTGGTTCAAATCTCGGCTATGACATTGAATTTTTCAGTCAGGCTCTACACTTTCACATCAATAATGGACACACGTGCAACTTTGGGAGAATATAATACACAATTGGGAGATTACATTACACTATTTACATCTCAGAGAAAATGTTGGAAGTGTCCTCCACCAGCATCTATACATGTTTGTACTCATCTCACCATATTCTCTCAAGTTTTACGGAGATATGGAATTGAGAGAAGGTTATTTCCAGCAAGATGGACCAACATGCCATACATCTAATGTCACCATGGAACTTGTAACCAGTTTCTTTAATAATCAAATAATCTCAAAAGGACTGCGGCCCCCCCAGATCCCCTGACCTAACCTTACCAAACTTTTTCTTGTTGGGGTATCTAAAAAATAGTGTACAAGAATAGGCCACGGACATTTGATGTTCTCAAGGAATCCATTCGAACCAAAATACGTAACTTTGGCGAGGATACTCTCCATAAAACTTGAGAGAATATGGTGAGACGAGTACAAACATGTATAGATGCTGGTGGAGGACACTTCCAACATTTTCTCTGAGATGTAAATAGTGTAATGTAATCTCCCAATTGTGTATTATATTCTCCCAAAGTTACATGCGTGTCCTATTATTGGTTCGAAAGTTATGGCCTATTGAAATGGTTCAGGTTTATATGGATCGCACTATACAATGCTTGATAGTGATTTAGTGTTGAAATTGCAGATGGAGGAGTTCGAGAAGTGGTTAAAACAGAATGGAAGAGCAATGTTCTCACCTCACTAAAGCTAGGTTTTTACATTCCAAATCAGTTTCGCGTTAGCCGCACTAATTATACAAGAGGCGTCCAGAAAGTAAGTTCTGTATCAATTTATCTCCGCTGCAGTGCTGCGATCGCAGTTCCACACATGCGCAGTAGACGCTCTGTATCAAGGAGAATAAACATGTGAGATTGCTGTCAGCCACATACACTTTATTGTGCTTGTTTACAATCTCGGTGTTGATTGAAAATCCCGCTGCGCAATACAGAATAAGCGCCGAGGAATGCTGTCAAAAGGTGTTGTGTTTCTTCACAACCACGCACGACCACACACTGCAAATGTGACGAAAAACATCCTACAGGGATTTGGCTGGGACATGTTTGACCACCCCCCATACAGCCCTGACCTAGCGACTTTCATCTGTTTTTGCATCTGAAATCTTTCCTTGGTGGTCAACACCTCAACAATGACAAAGAGCTGAAAGAAAATGTTTCCAACTGGTTGAAGACACAGGCGGCAAACTTCTATGAAGAAGGTGTACAAAAACTTGTGCCTTGCCATGACAAATGCCTGCAACATTTCAGCAGTTATGTGAAAAAGTAGTTTGAGTTGTAGAATTTTGTGCAATAGATAATTTTTGTGTATCTGTACACAATTTAATTTTATTACCAAACAGAACCTACTTTCTGGACGTACCCCATAGTTGCAAATGATGATATGGGTATGTCAGTGTCATAACCTGCATATTGCAACATAGGCTTATACTTCAGTACAACAAATTATAGTAAATCACAGAGTGAAGTTTGATGATTGAATATCAATCGTGTACCTTCACACGTGGTTCAGCACATTGCAGTCTTACAAAATCAGCAATTTCTCTGATATAGAGCTTATAATGGGGAGTTTTGCATGGAAATGACAGAGGACACCGTTATAATGGTTGTTTGTTATTCTAAGGATGTTTTCACGCAGTTTTGAGCATTCAAGGTCAAAAGTGTGTCTTGTGAGCTGCACGGCTCTACAAAACTCAAAAATTGGTAATGCATGCAGAAGTTAATCGACAGTTACTAAAATAAGCTATCCAGCAAAATGTAGTTAAAATGACTAAAAGATGAAACCCAAAACTACTCTGTTTACTTCTCAAGAATTCTGCATTCTCCTAAAATTGTGAAAACACAGTAAGCCTGTAATAGAGTGCAAGCATCAGGAACAGTTTTGTCAGCTCTTTATGCCTTAGATCTTGAGGCACTGGAAAAATCTGCTGCTGCAATGTTCTTGCTTCCACTTGCATATAACCTCAATGTCAAGAGAAGTATTGCCTTTGTTACTGAAACATAAAGCAATACATTATAGCAATGGCAGTGAGTAGGACAAGGAATCAATAAATGTAGAAGTTAAGTTGTATATAGCAGTCATCTTTATGTGTAATTCTATCATTAATAACTTTTGGTACCATTATTACTGATTGTTTACTCTTGTAGAATTCTCTGTCTGCATAACCGTTTGGATGCATTCTAGATTTTCTGTTGTGCGTATAGATTAAAACATTTTGATTTATTGATCCCTAATGTTGTCCTCTTCAGTTACCATGTCAACTCCTTAGCTTAAACTACAGTTCAGTACAGTTTAAGTCAAGCCCGCTGCTTGTAAAACTTCACTGTAATTTAAGCATTTGCATAAACCCAATTCAAAGCTTAGTCTTAAACCTAGCAGCCATAACTTGTTTCAGTTTAGAAAGTATACTTTGTAAGTAGAAATGTGGTTGGATTATGGGAATAGGGGGCTTAAGAAGTACAATGCCATCCATTGGTATACTATACAGCAAGAATGTCCAAGATAATCGGAAAAGCTTTTACTATTGTTTGCTGCTCTATATACAGAACACGGAAATCCACGACACGGAACCACCAGAAAAATAGTTCTCAGAACTGAGAGTCATCAACTGCTCTACGTCACTTCACAAGTCAGTGTTGTGGTCATTTTCTTTAATTACTTCATCTTCTGATTTGCCGCTGTCTATTAGGTTGTCCTCGGCAGTTTGTTACATTTCCTCCGGAGTCATTTTCCCATATGAAAAAACATGTTTATTGCTACAGTATAGTACCTATTAATATAATTGCATGCGCGTGCGCCCAACTCGACAATGCTGAACAAACACGACTACAAACAATCCTTTACACTTACAAAACAGGATAATGGGGTGAAATTCAGAATAAGATGTGAGCTGAATATACTATCGGAAGAGGCCGAACAGAAGTTAGGCTTGAGACAGGGGTGCAAATTGAGTCCTATTCTATTTAATTCACTTATAGATGACTTAATAGGGAAGGTTAAGGAAAGCATTGCCTATTGCCCAATAATAATGAACAAGGATTCCTAGTCTATTGTATGCGGATGATTTAATGGTAGGAGCAATTTCTGTAATAGGTCTACAAAAATCAGTTGAAGCAATTCATAGGTTTTGCATTGCCTGGGGATTAAGAATAAACAGCAAAAACATAAAAAATAATGGTATTTAAAAGAGGATTGATATTGAGGAAAGGAGAGGAGTGATTCATAGGAGATCAAAAAGTAGAAGTGGTAAAGGAGTATGACTATTCAGGTGTAAGGATGTGTAGCAGTGGAGGATGGGCCACACATGTCAAAAAAGTGATAGCTAATGGCAGGACGGCAATGTCAGGGGTAAGAATATGTAAACATAAACTGGAGGTCAGATGGTTAGATAGAATGTATGAAGTGGTCGTTGAATCCAGAACAATGTATGCAGTGGATTTATGGAGCACATCAGAGATAGTAACACAATTAGACCAGATGTATGGATTGTTTTGCAAAGAACTACTAGGGCTGCCAAAATTGGCACCAAGAGAAGTGGCATTACTAGAGTTGAGTAATACAAAAAGGAGAGGAATAATAATAGAGAGAATATTGAAATTCTGGTATAAGTGTATTAAAGGGCAAAAAGGGGAATTATTGAATCTTTGCATGAAGCAACAAAAAAGCATTAAAAATACAGATATTTGGTGGTCAGAATTGGAAAGAACGATATCGAATATAGGCATGGGAAATTTATGGAGAGCAGAGGAGTCAAATCATAGCAGGTTTTGAAAGGAAGTGAGAACCTGAGTACAAGACAGAGCAGGTTTTGAAAAGAAGTGAGAACCTGAGTACAATACAGAACAAGAGTACAAGACAAGGTAGAGCAGAGATATGGGAAAGTATAGAAGAAAATAAATCTTTGAAACTCTATAAGCAATTAAAGACAGAATGGGGTAGGGAAAATATATAGCTCAATGTGACAAAATTGGAAGAGAAGGCATAGCATGGATGGGAGTAGGAATAATATATCTAAAAGGGTTGAGAAGTAATGAGGTAGAGATATGTGAATTTTGTGGAGATGAAGAGAGCACTGTTCATTACCTGGTAGAATGTAAGGAGTTAACAAATTGCAGGAGAAACATATGGGATAAGAAATGGGACAGTGTGAGCAAAGAAGTAGTGGCATTACACATGTTAACGGGGATGGGTGAAGAGAAAAATAGAGTTATAGGAGAATTCTTACATAAGTTAAAATGTATTAGGATAAAGGAAGCGAAGCTCAAGAAGAAATGATACTTAGCTGCTTAGGAAAAGCAAAGGCTTATGGCCAGGGGACCTGACTCATTGAGTAAATCTTGGGTCAGCAATTTCATTTATTTGTACAGGAGGTATAATAACTGCATGTTCGATGGTAAAGTCATTGTAATGAAACTGTAATAGAAACTGCACAAATATCAGTATCAAATAAATAATATCAATACAAAACAGGATGTGACTGTTTCAACACACGCTCAAAAGAACAATGAATCAATAGCAAGTATAACAAACTGATGGAATCATTAGCAATGTTACCACATGCAAAAATGTAAGATTAGGGTGTTTAATACCCCAGCGTGTCCACTCTTGAGTTAAGGACATTTTGACAAAAATAACTATGTACAGATGGTTCTGGCAATATTCTTACTGTAAATTATGAGGAAATATACTTTAAAAAACTACCTCAAATCTGTTCCCTGATGTTCATCAGCTAAAGCAGTGCTTATATGGGTAAAAATAAAGGGTATTTCTCCCCCCCCCCTTTGAAATCACTGTTAACAATCTCTTTCTTTGAGTGAAAACATTTTGACCATAAATGAAAGTAAATTGCACACTATTTGACAAAACGTACGTTAATTAGAAGTATCAGTAGAGTAGCAATAGAGCATTTTATATAAACCATATGTAACTACAAGGTGTGTTTGTGTGTTTACATTACTTTTAATACAAAAAAAAATGCCTAATTGTAAAATGCATTAGTTATTGCTTGCCTTATCATTAAGTGTATCGTAAGGTTTTTACCTGCAAATTTGAACTTAGATTTGTTATTCTTAAATACATCTCTTAGCTTTTATTTTGCACATATTTATATACACATTTAAGGAATGGAAGTAAACTGTCAAATTATAGATTTGGAAGTCTTTATTTAGCCCTCTTTTTACTCTTTAGGTTTGGCAGATAATCTGTGGTGAACTTCATTTGTCTCTTAAATATGCTGGTTTTATGTTTCATTTAGTTTAGTGTTCTGCTTTTAACATCTCTATTACTTGCTGCTAATGAATTGTTAAGTTCGCTGTTGTTTAATGAGTATGAGGGCTGTTCAATAAAGAATGATCACAGTTTTTTTGACACCATACCTGTACTCATTCTCATAATTTTGATGGTCCTTCTCAAAATAGTCTCCCCTGAATGGATGCACTTGTTGCAGCATTTCTGCCAGTCATCAAAGACATGCAGGAAACCATTTCTTGAGAGATCCTTCAAAATCGCCTCCACAGCCTTCACCACTGCTTCTGATGATGGACAATGTCTCCCACAAAGGCGTTTCTTCAAGTTAGGGAATAAAAAAAAGTCACATGGGGCTAAATCTGGACTATAGGGAGGGTGAGGGATGCACTTCACATTGATTTTTGCAAGATATTCAGCAACAACATTGGCAATATGCGACCGAGCATTATCGTGGTGCAGCATCCAGCCTGCTTCACGGACATGTGGTCTTTTGTGCCTGATATGGAGTTGCAATGTTTTCAGGACATCCCTGTAGTATTGTCCAGCTACTGATGTGTGTGCAGGTACAACATGCTGATAAACCATTCCATGAATATCAAATATTG
This sequence comes from Mantis religiosa, assembly GCA_030765055.1. Lineage (NCBI taxonomy): Eukaryota > Metazoa > Arthropoda > Insecta > Mantodea > Mantidae > Mantis > Mantis religiosa. The sequence continues at coordinate 22,398,411 of CM060949.1, forward strand.
AGATGACCATAACTTTCCCAGCAGAAGCAACCACTTTTACTTTTTTGGGGGTTGGTGATGGAGATTTCCACCCTGAGCTGTGCTGTTTGCTCTCAGGATCAAAATGATGTAGCCAAGTTTCATTAGCAGTGATTACATTTGAAAGAAACTCTGTAACTTCCTCTAATAACTTAAATTGCATGCAGACCTGCATGCGAATGTTCAGAAATCAACAGTCTTCGAATCCATCGATCCTCTCTAACAATGGCAGTAGCAATGTTGATGTTTTCTTCCGTAAGAGCAGTAACTGGAGCACCGGGTCCACCTTCCTTTCCACCTACCTTTGTAATTGATTGTCTCCCCTCTTTAAACATTTTAAACCAACTTCGAGCTGTGCTGTAGGGAAGAACAGACTCTCCATAGGCCTCCTGTAACATTATATAGGCCTCAACTGAAGATTTGTTGAGACGAAAGCAGAATTACAAAGCGGCATATTGTTCCTCGCATGTTACCTCCATTGCAGTGGTAGGCGATACTGAACATGTCTGAACTTGACTGGTTCCCACAGGCGGGAACAAGGAGTACCAACAATGAAACTACTACTGCGTGTTTGTTTCACATTAAGCTAACAGAATATAAGATTGAATTTTAGTGCGAAAAACTATGACCATAAAAAAATTATGATCATTCTTTATTGAACAGCCCTCGTAGTATTAAAAGGTAAAGAAGGAATTCAAACTTGTAATCCTAGTTCCCAGAATTGATAATGTAGAAATTGGTATAATGCAGAGTACACATTTACTTCAAAAGGATTCCCTTCTACAGTTCTGCACTTCTCCATCACATGTAAAGTGACTGAAAGCATTGCTGGAAGCTGTTTTGTGTATTAGTGCTCTTGTTGCATTTACAATAACTATCAGCGTTCACAAATTTTTGCCCATTCACTGACTAATTGGCTGCATAAAGAGAAAACCTTCTGGTGGTGGCAGATTTGAAGGATATGGAGAATACTCCAAAACAGTAATGTGCCTAGCAAGGTAATTTTTGACCAGTAGTAGGAGGTGTGATGGAATTTGTTGTACAGATGCAATATCGGGTGTTTTTTGCATTCATATTTCTTTCATACCGCATTCTGAGTTGATGAAGGATTTCCTCTTACAATTATTTTGCTAACAGTATGATATGGATGACATTTGCAGTGGAAAAGTCAATACATAAATGTTACATGCCTGTTTCATTTGTTGTTGCAGATCTTTGGGGCTTTGTCCCTAAAACATTTACGCTAGGTATAAGCCTTGCTCTCACTCCCCCACTGTTACTCATTCACCATAAGTTTCTTAGAGTAGTCCTAGTTAATAAAATATATTTTACTATTGTATACATTAAACATAAAATATCTCTTCGGATCTTTTTGAAGTTAGTCTATAGATTTCTTGTCAGGATATTGAAATATAGATATATGACAAGGTTTAAATACATAAACTTCACTAAAACTATTTACAAGAGCAGTTCAATAATTACATACTCATATTAGGAATGAGGACATTCATTTTTTTCAAACCAAATGATTTCTCAGCATAATTCCATTTAAGGGATCTACACTTCCCCAAATGTTCCTATCATTTTTTTAAGCCCTCTAAAAAGAGGAATTGTTAAGCTCTGGAATACACATTTCTATCTTGATGATAACCTCATTTTATCTAAATTTTATTCCTTCTAGCATTTCAACAAGAAGAAATTTTAGGGAGGTAGGTCAGATGGATATGGGGGAATTGGCAACCCCCAGATATTTGACTTGGATGCAAACTCTGTTTCATTTCTGCATGTGAGGCAGTCCCTTCCAGATATCCTTCCTCCCTTTGAAATTTCATTGCCTTTATTTTGGTGCTATTTATTTGCATAGAGTTCTCTGTTGCCATACCCTAATGGTTTCCATAGCTACTTGAAATTCATTGAACAGGCATGTTAGTAGTTCTAGCTGGTCTTGAAGTGTATCTTTTAATAGCTCTTTGTAGGTCTCTTCTGCACAGGATAAAATGAATCAAATGAAAGTACAAGGGTATCCAGAAAGTAAGTTCTGTTTCAATTTATTTCCGCTGAAGCGCTGCGATTGCAGTTCAGCACATATGAGGTAGACGCTCTGTATCAAGGAGAAGGCCACGACGTGGCTCAGTGGTTAGACTGCTTGGCTCTCACCAAGGCGGGCCGGGTTTGTTCCCAGGCGACCGCAAAGTGAGATTTGTGGTGGACAACACGGCGTTGGGGCGGGTTTTCTCCGGGACCTCCGGTTTCCCCCGCCATCTCATTCCACCGGTGCTCCATCTTCATCTCATGCATCATCAGTGTCACCGCCTGCGGTGCCGTATGTTGTAAAAGCGGGCGTTAAACACTACACATTTCATTTCATTCTTCATTTTTATCAAGGAGAAGAAATGTACGCCATTGTGAGATAGCTGTCAGCCATGTACGCTTTGTTGTGCTTGTTGACAATGTCAGTGTTGTTTGAAAATCCCGCTGCTCGTGAAATCAGATCTGTGATTCGTTTTCTGAATGCTAGGATTGCGCAGCGCAATACAGAATAAGCGCCGAGGAATGCTGTCAAAAGGTGTTGTGTTTCTTCACGACAATGCAAGACCACACACTGCAAATGCGACGAAAAACATCCTACAGGAATTTGGCTGGGACATGTTTGACCACCCCCCATACAGCCCTGACCTCGCTCCTAGCGACTTTCATCTGTTTTTGCACCTCAAATCTTTCCTGGGTGGTCAACACTTCAACAATGATGAAGAGCTGAAAGAAAATGTTTCCAACTGGTTGAAGACACAGACAGCAAACTTCTATGAAGAAGGTGTACAAAAACTTGTGCCTTGCTATGACAAATGCCTGCTAAACTTCGGCAGTTATTTGGAAAAATAGTTTAAGAGTTGTAGAATGTTGTGCAATAAATAATTGTTCTGTATCTGTACACAATTTAATTTTATTACCAAACAGAAGTTACTTTCTGGATGTACCTCGTATTTTGAATGTTGCGGCCATTGTTCTAAAAATGTGATACTATTTCAGATTTGTCCACTTGTCATTGTTTAACGTTCTGAGGTGATCTATTTTTAGTGTGGTTTTTAAATTTCACTCTCTTCATATATAAAAAAATTTAGTGGGATCTTAATATCCACTTATGTCTTCTGTGGTTTCAGTCCCTTGACATAGAACCTCAAGCCTAGTAAAGAGATCAGACCAAAATTAAACTGTTTTTCATGCACCATAGCAGTTAAAGAGCATTCATAAATAAAAACTTGGTTTCAGTTTTACAATCCATTTGATAAATGCTTAATCTGTTTTCCATAGAATTTTCCTTAAAAATTTTGTTTTGATGTGATTTCAGCATGTTCCTAATGAAGAAAGTACTTGTACGATGAATTCCTTGAAAATGCTTTGAAGTTTTGTCTGTCCTTGGTGGTATTTGATTGTTTTTGAAGGTCTGTGAAGGTCTTTTCTAATCCTATTTAAAGGGTTAGGTTATTTAGATTCCTGTTGTTCATAGGATTTAGCTATTTTCATGTCTAACATGTTTCTCTTAAATCCATTGTTTCTTGTGATTCCATGATATAACTGTGGTTTTATTTTCGTATAAGGACACAACATCCTTGTATCCTTTGATCCATCAGAACAGAAATTATTTAATTTTTAGTAAAATTCTAATTTGTTTCTGGAATGCATTGGTTAAAGGAGCTATACTTGAATTTTTGCCTCTTTTTATTGATCTTTAAAATGTATATTCTCTCGAAATGAATATATGAATGCAGAAAATAGCCGAACATTACTTTATTAACTGATTATGTGTGTGAATGATGCCTGTAGTGGAACAAGAAATACAACTGTAATAAGTACCATTTAAAATGTCACTCACTTGGAGTGTCAAACAAGTTTGAAGTGGCATATTCTTAAATGAAGTGAAATGTGTAGTGTTTTACGCCCACTTTTACATGTGGCACCACAGGCGGTGACACTGATGATACATGAGATGAAGATGGAGAACTGGTGGAATGAGATGGCAGGGGAAAACCTGCCCCAGCGACGTGTTGCCCACCACAAATGTCACTTTGTTGTTGACTGGGATTGAACCCAAGCTGTCATATTCTTATATACTGCAGTTTGGATGCATTGCCCCGGGTCTTGACAATGCGTTGCTGATAGAGGCAATATTGCCGATATTGTGAACACATATGTAAATAAGTTATCATCACAGTTGTATGCTCCTTCAAAGGAAGGAGAGATCAAAGTTTGGCTTTGGCTCTGGTAAGCTGTTCAATTCTGATGACTAGTCATATTGCTATGTTCTGCCCCATGGCGTAGCGAGCTAAGGCAACATGCCTTGGTCCCTGGTCACGGAAAGTGGCTTGGGTTCAATCCCACTAATGGGGTGCGGATTTTTGGTTCCGGGTATAGGACCCACTCATCATCCTGAGGAAAGTGAGGAGCTTACGATAGGCAAGCGGCCCTGGTCGTGAAAACCAATTTTCCGGCTGCGGGTTGCCAAGATGCTGACCACATCTCCTCGTATCAGTTGATCGCCCACCTCTGCCATGCATAAGTGGGCATGAGGCTGGCAGTCAGGTTGTAGGCCTTGGCTCTCTTAGGGGTGCCAGTGGTTAAGTTTTAAGTCATATTGCTATATCAACCACTATAACTACGAGGTACGTCCAGAAAGTAAGTTCTGTTTGGTAATAAAATTAAATGATACAGACAAATTATTTATTGCACAAAATTCTACAACTCTTAAACTACTTTTCCACATAACTGCCGAAATTTTGCAGGCATTTGTCATAGCAAGGCACAAGTTTTTGTATACCTTCTTCATAGAAGTTAGCCGCCTGTGTCTTCAACCAGTTGGAAACATTTTCTTTCAGCTCTTTGTCATTGTTGAGGTGTTGACCGCCAAGGAAAGATTTGAGATGCAAAAACAGATGAAAGTCGCTAGGAGCGAGATCAGGGCTGTATGGGGGGCGGTCAAACATGTCCCAGCCAAATTCCTGTAGGATGTTTTTCGTCGCATTTGCAGTGTGTGGTCGTAGTTTGTCATGAAGAAACACAACACCTTTTGACAGCATTCCTCTGCACTTATTCTGTATTGCGTGGCGCAGTTTCCTAAGTGTCTCGCAATAAACATCTGCTTTCATTGTTTGACCACGGGGTAAGAAGTCAATGAGTAAGATGCCTTTCCTGTCCCAGAACACTGTGCACATCATTTTTCGAGGTGTCAAGATTTTTTCGGCTTAACCTTTGCTGGGGATGATGAGGTGTGCCTCCATTCCATTGATTGACGCTTACTTTCAGGGGTGTCGTAAGAAACCCAAGTTTCATCTCCTGTGACTATCTGTGTCAGAAATTCTTTGCTGCCTTCATCATAACAGGATCAAAAACTGAAGTGCACTACCCATCCGTTTTGTTTTGAGTTGCTCAGTATGAATATTTGGCACCCAACTTGAGCAAAGTTTACAAAATTTCAGTTGTTTGGTAACAATTTCATGAACTAGTTATCGTGAGATTTGGGGAAATTCCATAGAGAGAGCACTAATTGGAAACTTGCGGTTTTCCTGGATCTTGTCATCAGCCGCGTGAACCAGTTCTTCTGTAACCAAAGATGGACCCCACTTCGTTCTTTATCGTGCTCTTCCTTATGTCCTTCATTGAACTCTCAGACCCATCTTCTCACCATTGTATCACTCATCGCATTTTGTCTGTAAACATCGCAAATTTGCCGATACATTTCAAATGGTTTCACTTTCCTAGCATTCAGAAAATGAATCACAGATCTGATTTCACAAGCGGCGGGATTTTCAATCAACACCAACATTGTAAACAAGCACAACAAAGCGTACGTGGCTGACAGCGATCTCACAATGGCGCACGTTTCTTTTCCTTGATGCAGAACATCTACTGCGCATGTGCAGAACTGCGAGAGCAGCGCTGCAGTGGAGATAAATTGAAACAGAACTTACTTTCTGGATGCCCCTTGTATAAGAATAATGAAGTAACTTCACTTCAATAAAGCAAACAACACTGACGTCAAGTGCTCGAGTTACAAAAGAGTTAGTAACATGCATCGGACACACATGGGGAGGAAGCCTGTGATTTTACTACCTATGAGAGTCAACCCGTAAACCATGCCTGATTTTACTGTATTTTCTGTTGTTTTTTTAATGTAAAAAGCTTTAGCCAGTAAAACAAGACAGCATGATTTATTATTGAAATAAATGAGAGCAGCTATATATATTTATGTGGAAATTAACAGTGCTCTTCCTGCTAAAGGTTACTATATCTTATATACTGTATGTATCTGTCACGATGTGTCAGGGCGGGAGATAAAGTGGCAGTTGCAGCATACTGTATTTATGATGAGCAGTAAACAGTTTAGCTCTAAAGACAGTTCTAGTTTTTTTGGTTTTATAAAGTAGATTACGATGATGTTTTTAAGCCATCTAACTTTAGTTTTTAAATGTTTACGTGTCTGGTATATTTTTTTCCTTCAGTATTCCCTGTTTATTGTGTCCACCTTTTAAACCCTGCAGAATGCATCATCTGTGATTGGCCACTGTTCGATTCTTTCTAAGGCAGCACCATGTCCCGTTTTATATAGATTACTGTAAAGTTATACATGTATGTGCCAAAATGTGTAAGTGTTAATATTAACATAAAATATAATCATCGATGTTTTCCACTTCATGCATACCACTATATGGATTTTCACATTGTAACTATTTTTGGACAATTATACAGAAGGAGAAGAAATATTAAATGTAGAGAATATTGTCCCTCGATGATTGTAACAATATGGGTTATTTCTGCTGTGCATGCGGCTCACCTGGCCCTCGCCAGCCAAACTGCATGCCCCCTGAGGTATGGTATTTATCTGTCTGTTCACTTTGGACAGAAAGTGCATGGATAGAAGATGGAATACCACAAGGTGCATGGACTGAATGGAATGTGTCGGCAAAACATGTACCTAATTTTGAGAAAAAGTTAACTGTGAATAAAAGGTGCTGCATTCAAAAGATATCCCACTGTCTTCATTAAACAAATGCATGACCAAAAAAATGAATGTTATTCTTAGTCATTCCTTGTCCATCCAATATGTCTGGGTGATCAACTTAGGTTCTAACTAGAAAGCACTGTCGATCTGTCATGCACTAATGCCATGGTGCACACAATCCTCTGATGCATGTGAAGGCTTTACAGAGTGGCCCAAATGAAGTTTACAAAGGTCACAACTCTTATCTTAATAAAAAAATTAAATACCATGAATAGCATATCTTACTGAAGCAAATATCTTCCAAATTGTGACATGGAAAATATTTCCATAGAGGAGTAAGGGGGCCAACTTCAGACTTTTAAATATAATCATAATACTTTATATATAAAGTACACTATACTTTACAGGAGCTGTTTATAAAGGATTATAGGTCTTTTGAAATTCTGAGATTGGCCCCTGCATTCCCCATAAGAGTTATGTATAAATATTTTCCATATCAGTTTGGAATACCCATTCTTCCAATAAGATTTGGAATCCCTGGTGTTAGATTTTTTTCTATTGGTGTAAGAGAAGTGCTTTATGGGGCCAACTTGTAGATGCCTCAGTCTAGCATTTTGCTCTTGTCTTCTGCGACTTATAGTTTATAATCCTGACACACCACTCATACATACCCTTGCTTGGGAACTTGTACATTCAGAACTGATGGTACATTTGTGTACTAGTGTAGGCTAATCATTTAATGGTCCTTTAGAGGATTTGAACTACTGTATTAGGGCAGTCAAATAAAAATAGGTCAAATGTAGAACATCTGTTACTTGTAAAGCAATTCTTAACTTGAATGAATAGAACCAGACTGAAAAATTCAATGCCATAGCTGGGATTTGAACCGTGGATATCCAGGTCTCCGTGTGGTTGCTCTAACCAACTGAGCTACTATGGCCAACATGCCGACATGACATTAAACTCTCAAATGTTTCCCAGTAGACCGGTGGAGAGTTTAATGTCATGTCGGCATGTTGGCCATAGTAGCTCAGTTGGTTAGAGCAACTGCATGGAGAGTGGAAGATCCATGGTTCAAATCCCGGCTATGGCATTGAATTTTTCAGTCTGACTCTACTCATCCACACCTTAGCCTACGCATGGCTAGAGTGGAAGAAATGATTATTTCCAATTCTTAACTGTTGATACATTTAGCCCTTGTGGCAATAAGGTAATCGCTCCCTTACTTGTCAAAGATTTAGGTTGACAATGGATTTGCAATTTTACCCAAAATGTTTTTTCTATGTTTACTCTCAACTGTAAGACTTAAAACTTTCATGGTGAGCGTTATCAAAGCTTTATGGGTGATCATGTCAAAGTAACTGTATTTGAGTTTTCGGCTGTTTCAAGCTCCATGACTTCCAGGAACTGAATGGAAAAAGTTGGCTGACCATTGACAGACTGCTATGCAGTGGGGTGACACATGAGGAAGGGACGGTTGTCAGAACAACACAGAAAGCTGAAGATCTGTGGTTCAAATCTGGGATCCAGTATTAAACTTAAATTGATCAATCATTTAACAGCAATTATATGTGCTTCTCCTGTTGAGCTGTGTTCTGTAGATAATGAACTACTTCGTAAACCTCCCATTTCAATTTGCTAAGACTAGTGCAATGAAACATTTTAACTTTGTGATGTCGGGTGTTCTAGGACAGTAACCCATAATTTGTTCGAGAGTTTCAGTTTCGTTACAACCTATTTGGCAGCATATTAATCTATCATGGAACAATCGGAAACAAATTGTATTGTGGAGGTGTTACTGTAATTGTGTTCGTCCTTTGAGAAGAAGACAACCCTATTCTTTTGCTAACCCAAGATTCTTAAGAGAGAGAAAAATAAAAGCTGTTAGTCAAGGCCTACCTTCTCTGAGATGTGTTGTATGGATCTGATTTCTTTTTCCAAGTTATGTTTCAGTTCTACCATTGTGGTTTTGAATTATTAATCTTTACACTTTTGGTGAAATGAAAAGACACCTTTTCTTACATTCATTTGGTTGGAATCAGATGAGCTGATTTGCATTTTGGTAACATTGCAAATCTATTAGCGGGCTAATAGGTTCTAAAACATTAAAATTGACAATCTTACTTATCAATGGGATAAATGTGTTTGCAGTTATCTAGAGGCAAATGTTCAGTTACACTTTCCGGCAAATGAGCCATTTTTTTCATTTGACTGCCTCAGATAGATATTAGTGTGGAAAGCATGTAATATATATTTGCATTAAACAGTGTACTGACAAAGAAAAGGAAATAATTTGCAGATACATAAACAATTTTGTTTTAAAATCACAATATTGTAAAATTATTCCATTTCAAAATGGTATAGAGGTAGTGTTTGCATAGAGAAGGAGTTACTTTTGTTTGTGTGCCTGAATGCTTGCTTGCAGACATTTGGTAGTTTCACTTGTCTTGTTAACATTTGCTGCTCTGGCTCCTGATTATGTTCACATGACTTACTGGCTTTCTTTACATTCAGACAGTAACTAGTTAACCATTAACAGTTATACAAGTAACAAATACAAAGTGAGTAGTTACCAAAGTAACGAAGTTGCTAGTTACTAACATAGTGGAGGTATTAATTTATAGATGTGTCATATTTATTACACATCTGCTTCACTTATGTACCTATTTTGAGGACATGTTTCGCAAATCATCATTTGCATCTTCAGCTCTTATGCGACTCCATAAGAGCCGAAGATGCAAACAATGATTTGTGTAACATGTCCTCAAAATGGGTACGTAAGTGAAGCAGATGTGTAATTAATACAACTCATCTATAAATTAATAATTATTTCGCTTCACTGTGGTGTTCCAATACAGTTAAATCTCAGTATAATGAAGTTCCCAAGTCTAGGTAACATATTCATTGCATATGCATTAATGTGATTATTGAGAATTAATTATCTTAACTCGCTACACAGCATAATCTCCTCCACAAGAGATTGCAAATGGCATTGTTGATGTAAAATGCTCGCTTTGCAACATATACGAGGTGTGTTCAAGTTATAACACTACCTATTTTTTTCAGGACTGGGACCAGATAGGAACTTCTGTGTTTTTTAAATACATGTGGACTCTTTGTGAATGTGTGGCAGAGATGGCAGCACTGTACAGGGCATAGAACTCTAGTGGCAGCGATGAGACTTACGACTGTTTTTGATACTTAAAATGGTGACATTTTCATTGCAAAAACAGTGTGCAATCATTCGTTTTCTCCATTTTCATGGTGTGGCACCTATTGAAATTCATCGCCAGTTGAGTGAGGCATTTGGTGATGGTACCAGGATGTGTCTAATGTGCGTTGCTGGGTGTGACAGTTCAATGAAGACAGAACATCGTATAACAACAAACCAAGACTGTTGCAGACATCGCCTCCAAAACTGGCATTTCCATTGCATCTGCACACAATCCTGCATGAAGATCTGAAAATACTCAATTGGCAATCCTCCAAAACAACGTTCTCCATGTCATCAGATCGGCTGGTGCGAGGCCGTGACTGTCTTGGTTTGTTGTCACATGATGTTCTACCTTCATTGAACTGTCGCATCCAGGAACGCACATTAGACACATCCATGGTACCATCACCACATGCCTCACTCAACTGTCTTGGTTTGTTGTCACATGATGTTCTGCCTTCATTGAATTGTCGCACCCAGGAACATACATTAGACATATCCATGGTACCATCACCACATGCCTCACTTAACTGTCTTGGTTTGTTGTCACATGATGTTCTATCTTTATTGAACTGTCGCGCCCAGGAACATACATTAGACACATCCATGGTACCATCACCACATGCCTCACTCAACTGTCTTGGTTTGTTGTCACATGATCTGTCTTCATTGAACTGTCACATCCAGGACCACACATTAGACACATCCATGGTACCATCATCACATGCCTCACTCAACTGTCTTGGTTTGTTGTCACACGATGTTCTGTCTTCATTGAACTGTCACATCCAGGAACACACATTAGACACATCCATGGTACCATCATCACATGTCTCACTCAACTGTCTTGATTTGTTGTCACACAATGTTCTGCCTTCATTGAACTGTCGCATCCAGGAACACACATTAGATACATCCATGGTACCATCACCACATGCCTCACTTAAGTGTCTTGGTTTGTTGTCACACAATGTTCTGCCTTCATTGAACTGTCACATCCAGGAACACACATTAGATACATCCATGGTACCATCACCACAGGCCTCACTCAACTGGCGATGAATTTCAGAAGGTGTCATACCACGAAAATGAAAAAAAAATGAATGATTACAGACTATTCTTGCAATGAAAATGTCGCCATTTTAAGTATCAAAAACAGTCCTAACTCTCGTCACTGTCACTAGAGTTCTATATCCATTTTTTTCAGAACTATGCCTGTTTGTTATTTGAAGTATTTCACTTTATTCATTAAGAAAGCAAGCACATTCACTACAGAAAAATAAAGCAACAGCATATTCAGGGGATTCATGTACTATGAAAGGGTAGAGCCAGAATGAAAAATTCAATGCCATAGCCGGGATTTGAACCACGGATCTTCTGGTTTCTGTCCAGCCGCACTACCATTGTGCTACTATGGCCAACGTGCCGATATGACATTAAATTCTCCATCTGACTCAGATGGTAGTGCGGCTGGACGGAAACCAGAAGATCCGTATTTCAAATCCCGGCTATGGCATTGAATTTTTCATTCTGGCTCTACCCTTTCATAGTGCGTCCTACACATGGCTAGTGTGAAAGAACAATTAATTTTGATTCATGTACTACCCAAAACATTTAACAAATTCTAAAAAATCTTTTCATCTTGACACCAATAAATGGATACTCATTAATAAAATTGTTAAATTCAAAAACAAAGGACGGAGTCTCACCAATCAATACATCTCTGATGTACCAAATAAATTGTAAGGATTGTAAAAAATTCTACCTATGGCAATAAAAAAAAAAAATACCTAAAATCCAGAGTCATAGAACATTTTAGAAATGTCAAATTGAAAGAGAAAGACAAGTCAGCAGTAACATTTCACTTTTGAAATGGAAACCATAACGTGGGGGAATATCTTATGTGGAAATATAAAGACCAATTAATAAATGTCAAAATTCCTTTGGTTGACAAATTAATAAAAAAGTTTATTGCTCCACCATCAGAGAGAACATTGCAGGCAATAACACTCGAGGACAATCCAACCTTCGAGGTTGAAAATGGAAACAAGGGCTCCTGAAACTAGTCACTCAAAAATTAAAAAGTGACGTAGTGTGGAAGAAAAACCAGTACAAATATTTTATAAACATTAGTTAAGCAACTTGTGTTACTGATAATCATTAACATAGTGTAAGTGTTAGTATGTCACATCTCTATTACTGCAAATGCTGCTGAACATTCACAGAATGCCAGTAGGAACCATATGAACATTCAATAGACTCTGCATGCTTATCAACAAATGTTTACAATACAGGCAATACCATTTGCATGCAGACAAGAGGAACATAGCTGTGTAATGCATGTTTGCTGTCTGTATTGTGTTATTATAATTCTTTTTTTTTTAATAATTTAGTGGTAATTAGAGGTTTATTTTACAGGATGCTATTAGCACCTGTTTATTCAATCATTTTATATCCTTTTTCTGTTTAGCCACTTCAATAGGGGGAAAATTTTTCATGCTTATAGATTTTTTTAATATTACTTATTTTGCATAAGTTACATTTTTATTTGCATAGTTTCTGCACTTCAGACTTGTAAATAGGATAGATGAATTATGTCTTAATTATTAATAACTTATATTGTAAATATTAAAAGCAGAAGCATTATTAACAGTGAAGTATTCTTCATTTTTCAGTTTGATTAATGAGTCACTATGTTAACACTCAAATAGCTGAGGATGAGATCGAATGATCTTGAAAACATTTCGATTATATAACAACATAGTAAGTGAAGTTGAGTGTAAACATAGTGACTCATTAATCAAACTCAAAAAAACTTATATTGTGTTGAAGTATGTTATAATGCTCCTTTTATTAGGGATAAAAGGTTTTGGATTAGGGGAAATTAATTAAACAGTGCAAAATTAGCTAGATTTGATCAAATATAAACAAGACTTATCTTTTTAAACTTATAGAATCATAAGGGAGGACAAAAAGATACATGGGCACTAGAAAGAAAGAACACTTCAGGCACTTAAGATACAAAAATATTGATAAGTCCGCAATAGCAGCTCATTTCTGGTCTGAAAATCATGAAATTGAAGATAGCACTGAATTATTAAAATACGTACAAAAACATAGTGAACTCGTCATATGGGAGAGAATATACGTAGAAAAACATAAAAACCAACTAATTAACTTTGAAATCCCACCAGAAGAGAATCCCACATTTAAGTTCATCACTAAATCAACAGATGGCAGCAGCAACTCCAGAATTACCCACACCACTGGATCAAGCTTTAGTCGCATAAGAGCTGAAGATGCAAATGATGATTTGCGAAACATGTCCTCAAAATAGGTACGTAAGTGAAGCAGATGTGCAATAAATACGACTCATCTATAAATTAATAATTATTTCACTTCACTGTGGTGTTCCAATACAGTTAAATCTCGTTATAGAATCAAATTACAAATGAATTAATTTACTAAATAGACTTTGCAGACGATTGGAAGATTATCAATAGGCAACAAGTTTTCTTCTAGTAAGCACACTGGTCTGCAGCTAATTGCTTATTATGTATCAACTACCGCATTCTCGTGTCAATGATTATCCCAAATGCTTATTTTTTTCATTCAAAACATGTGAGCATAAAGGACCACTCAATGGAAATTGTTGTTCAAATGGTAAGAGTTCTGCACTGCAGCAAATCAGCTCAGCATTGTCGCCTAGCTACCCCATCTTTTCATATTTCCCTCTGTCTCGCACATTGTCCTAGGCCATGCGGATCTCCTTGGCACTAAACATGAGGGAATCCAAACTGAATTTTCCAAACTTTTTGCAGTTGTTGAAATCAAAATTGAAATTAGTATATTTGCATATTGTTTATGTTTTAAATGTTATTACCTATTTTTTTTAATTCATTTGAACTGCCAGTAGGTGATCCATATTGCTGTCAATGTCACTTACATTAAGAGATAATTCATTGTCACTGTCTTCATTGTCTGAGTCTTGCAAATTTATAGGTGTGATGATAGGCTCCAAAACCTTCTCATGTGCTGTTTCTTTGCAAAATAAGTCTGTCATTTATCTGCATGTCGGATGTGGTTATCTCAAGTCTTTTATGTTACCTTGTTACTTTCTTTGTGAGTTAAGTAGTTCATCAGTCAGTTTAAAAGTATTGTTTCTGTTTGCAATACCTCATTTTATTTGAGTCAACATTAACTCAATTGGATTGTATTGGTAATGGTAAGGTGGAAAATGGATTATGTTGTGTCCCATTTCAATTGCAAGTTGATTCAGCTGGTACACTTTTCCTGAAAGAACTTTTTAAATGGAAGAACAGCTAAATAATACTGATTTGAACCCTGTAAGTTAAATAAACACCCTCCTCATAAACATATGTGACGACTCACGTTCTGCAGATAGAGCATTCTAAAGGCTAACAGGAAGTGTACTATTTGCTCTCTCTCAAATTTAACAAACACATTGACTTTTTCAAAGTAAATCTTTTAGCAGCACAGAGCTGCTGCACATCAATGGTGTCTGGCTTGCATCTGCACATGTCCAGTTCATGATTTCCCATGCACAGTGCTAGAATGCGCTTGTTGATACGAACACATGGGGCAAAGAACACAAATGTCTGGTGTCTTTTTGTCAGTTGGTTTGATTATGCACTTCCTATCATTGAAAGAAATGTTCTGTATTTCCGACCAACGGAAACCAATCTTTGGAGTCAACTTGTCATCTTTCTCATATGTACAGTCCAAGAGCATCAATGCCAAACCAAAGTTCTGTTCCTTTTTTATTGCGAATCTCAAAGCAGTTAAGTCCTAAGCAATCCTCAGGTACTCTCTCATTGCATCCTCTCTGAGCATTCTCTTGTGTTCATTCCACCAGGTGGTAATGCTCAGCTCCCACTCTTCTGCTGATCCATAACCCTCTGAGACAGCACAGAAACTGGGGGTATAGTCCCCATGACGAGCTTGGACAGAGTAAGATGCAAGTAGCACAGAACTTTCAGGTGGACAGTATACTTCATCTGACAAAATGCCATTCTTAACCTGCAGATGGAATAGTCTGATGGTGATATCTTGAATCAGCTCTTCTACTATACGTCCTCAGGGTAGAATTTGGCATGGAACTTGAATTGCAGAGGATTCTCCTTTTTCACATCCAGGCCCATAACTTTTTTGTACCGCTTGATCCAAATGAGGTCACCTTTACTGTTTACATACTGCAGACTGAAGAACCACACTTCACGCAGTCCAATGGTCTTCACCACTTGGTCAAACAGCTGTTTGCTGGTCGTCTCCTGGATTGTAGATTCCAGCTTCGCATCCATTGTCATCGCATGGACGTACATAGACTTCGGCATTTCGAAGTATTGGCGGCTGAACGGGAAAAAGTATTTCACAAAAACTAAAACTCGGAACTAACTATATCCACTGAAAGGTGACATGAATTTCAAATCTGATCCTTTACACTATTAACACATAAGGCCATCACGTTGACTGACACCTCATTGAAAGCTGTTCTTGTGAACTGTGTGGGAACCACTGTAAAAGATATCACATCCTGAAATGTGTCAACTGAGTACAATCCATCTCTGAGTACAACAAAAACAAAAAGTGAAAGATTGTGAAACTAATGCCCATTTGGGTGCATCTTCTTCTTGATTATTATTTTGACTTTGTGGGTTCATAAGATTTAAAGTCTAGTTTGCAGAAATTCAAAATGCTCTTTATTTCCATAGAAAGGCTCTTGTACAACTCACACACAAACGCAATCTTCCAGGCTGTCTGCACACTGCTCACTAGCAACTTCTTTCCTTACGGCTTCCTGCCGGACTGCTGAACTCGTCTAGTGCACTCGCTTTTATACTCTAATTGGTGGTTCTCGCAGATTGGGGAAGTTTCTCAACAACTCACGAAGCCTCACAGTCTTCAACGATGGCAGGTGAAGGAGAGAGAACTGTCAAAGACGTCTCTCCAGCTCTTTCCCCACCCCGTCTCTCC
The DNA here is from genome assembly GCA_030765055.1 of Mantis religiosa. NCBI lineage: Eukaryota > Metazoa > Arthropoda > Insecta > Mantodea > Mantidae > Mantis > Mantis religiosa. The sequence continues at coordinate 22,414,631 of CM060949.1, forward strand.
CTCGGCGCATGTCTAAGCACTCATCGGCTTCATGGGCGTGGCTTGGGTGCTATCCGTCTCTTTCACTCCCTGCTTCCTCTCTCTCTCGCCACATAATAAGCGCCTCACGACATTATTGTCTAGTATGGCCCACCTGGTTAAAGGATGTTTAAAACTTCAACACTTCAAGCAAACTTAAGTAACTCTTGCTAGAAGAACCAATACTAAATAAATCTGAAGTGAGATTATGCATTTGTAGAATTCTTGCCCCTTTCATTTTCTCAGTTTGCAGCTAGGGAAAGCTCTTGCGACTGTTTCATAATGGCTGTACTGAATAATTTCTACAGTGAAAAGTGTGCTATGATGTTCCCAGAAAGGAGAACAAAAAGATTTAAAGTTGACCAAGTCTCCTTTCTTGTTATCACAAGCCAGGGAAACTGTCATTTTTGTTCTGATTTCCATTCTGTTATTGTAAACCAGCAATAAGGAGTCGTATGCAGAATAAAGTTTTTAGTAGAAGCTAAGCAGGTTTTGCTGTATTTGTAATCTCTTGTAATCTGCTCAATTTTATTCCTGTATTAAGAAACATATTAGTTCTGCTGTTCAGCTCTATCATTCCATTGACTGCCTCTGTGTCTAGTGGTTAGCATATTAAACTTCAAATTCAGGGATCCTGAACTGAATTCTTTGCTGGAGGGTGAGAAGTTTTCTTTAGCCAGGATTATTTCCTATCCTTTCTAGAGTCTGGTAGAATATGTGCATACGAATTTAATGTAATAACCTAAAATAATACCAACTCAAAAATTTAACACCATTGTAAAGCGAGTGAACATCATTGTGGATCAACAGTTGTTCCTAAGCTAAAAAGCCACTCCTTGACCTGAGATGTTAGATACAATATATTGTGACTTTGAGGTTCCCTAGAATCAAAAGTCTCGTTTGCAGAAATTGAAAATACTCGTTATTGCAGTAAAACAAAAACTTTGTAAACCCTTGCAGCAGTAAAAAGACACTGACATTGACAATCAGTTGTCTACAAGGTTATCTCGGTGCTCTGCTGCACGTAAACAAACGAAATCACTGCGGTACAGTTCAAACGTTGCAATAACTATCACACAACTCAACGCAACTACCTCTCTTCACACTTTGCCGCTATTTATACCTCCCAGTCGTTTTAGAATGCCATAGACTTTCCGAGAACACTCTCGGCGGCAAGTGAAAGATGGAACATTTCAGAGCCTCTCTCTGTCTCTTTCTTTCTTGCCCACATGCGCAGCTCTGACTTTGCAGCAGCTCCACAACAATGCAATCAGTGACAATATAAATAAAGCAAAAGAAAGAAAAAAGAAGAGCAGTGCAAGCATTGTATGTTATCCCAGCTTCCCTAGTCATAACACTGTAAATCTGTACTGCAGCTTCAGAAAAAAAAATAGTCTTGTGTATATTTGATTATTCCTTGTACATTAGTGGATTTATATAATACAGTATAGCATTAAATTATATTTCCTTTGTGTGGGCTTTTTTATGTTTAGACATTTTGGCTAAAATACAAAATTAATAAAAAGAAAATCAAAGGAGTTCCTCCTAAATGTTATAACTGTTTTTCAGTTGTTTCTTGTAAGTGTCATAAATTGTCATTGGTGTGATTGTATTGCAGTCCTTTGGAAATGTTCTAAGATTAGTGTCTTGTTTTTCCTGTACTGTACTAGAATATTCTGTGTAGTAAAGTAGTCGGGGTGAAATGTGTTATAGGAAGGTTGAACCTTTACAGGACAGGACGTTTTGTTACAATGCAGATACTGTGTAAAAGCAGTAAATACTGACTGTTAAAACAGAAGCATGTTTAGCTTAAAAATCACATGATTTGGGTATCTTTTATACAAAACTCTTTCCATAAACTGTATGCAGTGGAACATAAACATGACAAATGTGTGTTACAGGAGCACCGCACGTCCCAGCTGCCATTGGACCTGGAACCTGGCGAAGATGACTCCACGTCTCTCAAGAGTGACACTGATGTGAAGAGTAAGTTTAACAAGACTATTATGTGAATTCCACATTTTTTGCAGTTTATTTTTTTTTTTCCTTTTTTTTTTCTTCTTTCTTTTTTTTTAAATTAAATATTCAGTATTGCTATTTTGAGGTAGATAAATATGGCAGAAATGCTGTAGAGAAAAAAAACTGTGTACTAGTTCAAGAAGTTCAAACATACTTGTCAACTTTTATGATTTGCCCATAAAATTTGTGGAAGTAGAGGCCTTTTTACATCAGAGAAAGCATTTTTGCAGTTTTGTGGGAAGATTTAAAGTGTTAGATTTTACCATGGAACTTGACAAAGCATTAAATTCTGTTTCATCACATTATAACTTACAATTACAGACAGAATGGTATACAGTGCTATAATAGGCCAGAGTTTATCTGTGTCTAGCCATCACTATCATAGTCCCTCTTCACTGTGCTCCAACAAAGTTATAGCATGCAGATTTAAAATTTGATTGCTCCACTTGTGACCTATTGACTACAAACATTCAATAATGGAGAGCATTAATTACATAATTTGTTTATCTTATTCACATTCTATGGCTGAGATATTTCCAAGTTTTGTGGCAGTTAATGCTTATAGTTCGTTGTGATCAGAGCTAGGAAGTTCATACCGATTTCCTTGAGCAGTGTAAGAGTGGTCAGGCATGGCTATACCATGCAGCGCTACTAGCAAGGGCAAGGTTCATCATAGAATACAACTCATTACTACAAAACAGGTGTAACTGCATGACACAGAGCTAGGAAGTTCGTACCGATTTCCTTGAGCAGTGTAAGAGTGGCCAGGCATGGCTATACCATGCAGCGCTACTAGCAAGGGCAAGGTTCATCATAGAATACAACTCATTACTACAAAACAGGTGTAACTGCATGACACAGAGCTAGGAAGTTCGTACCGATTTCCTTGAGCAGTGTAAGAGTGGCAAGGCATGGCTATACAATGCAGCACTATTAGCAAGGGCAAGGTTCATCGTAGAATACAACTCATTACTACAAAACAGGTGTAACTGCATGACACAGCGCTAGGAAGTTCTTAGCAATTTCCTTGAGCAGTGTAAGAGCAGCCAGGCATGGCTATACAACGCAGCGCTACTAGCAAGGGCAAGGTTCATCATAGAATACAACTCATTACTGCAAAACAGGTGTAACTGCATGACACACATCTAGGAAGTTCGTACCAATTTCCTTGAGCAGTGTAAGAGTGGCCAGGCATGGCTACACAACGCAGTGCTACTAGCAAGGTCAAGGTTCATCATAGAATACAACTCATTACTACAAAACAGGTGTAACTGCATGACAGCACATTGGTAGGAAGGAAGACATTCGAATAACATCTTTGTTGTGCTTCAAAGATGAGCAGCTAAATTTGCTGTTCAACCATTGTATGTTTTCTAGAAGTGTACTTATTCATGTCCTTTTTTACTTCATTATTTACATTTACATTTCAGTGGGATACTTCAGCAAACATGGGGAAAAAAACAGAAGCCACATCAAGAAACTAAATTAGTTAAAATCATTAACGAATTTACAACAGATTATCAATCAACTAAATCTTGTTTTATGGGACATAGAATGAGTTTTTCATTTGAAAGGCTTCAGAGGTACATTATTGCTTTTAGTAATACGGCCACAGATGAGTAAATATGTAGTAAAATTCCTACTTTGGCTTTTTGTCTAGTAAAAGTCTTCAGATATTTAAGAAATTCATTTTATTATTTGGATATTATTTTACATTTGGTCAGGAAATGTTACAATGTGTTATAATTGCTTGGGTGTTGTCACAATGTGCCTATTTAAATAATGAGATCAGCCAGAGACAAACCTGTATGTACTATATAAGAATTTGTATGTTGTACATAATTATCTAAATAGAAGTGCATTTACAAATGTCTCATAAGTCATTTTTGTTCTTTGGGTAACCTGTTTCAATGCCTCTCTGCTGTGCGTTTCTTATCTATGACTTGTTTGGATGCCGGTAAAGGATCGGTCGCAACTTGCATAGGGAACAGCGAGCGGTACGAACTTCCTAGCCCTGGTTGTGATGCATGAAATATAGACTAAAAATCTGTGCATAGCTTAGGAAAGTAATGTTCCTTGCTTTAATAATCTTTATTGTGATACCAGGAACAGGCAGTACTGCTACTTTTAAGAACCATGGTTTCTTAAAAGGTGGAATTTGCATTTATTTCACATGTACTTGTACATTTTCTGACCTTATCATTTTACAGGTTTCATGTCATCACAACATATTACTCTTTGCTGGGCAAGGAAAAGTTTTACAGGTTTCTCTTTCGGAAAGTTGGCAATAGAAGACACAAATATGTGATTCTTGAAAAAACTATATGTAGTCTGGTTTTAACACTCTGTCACTCACATTTTTATGTTATTCAGGGACTAGTTTCGAAAGTTGTTGCTTCCATTTTCAACCTCGAAGGTCTATTGTTTGCCCCTCAATAATATAAAAATGATAAAACGTTGTTTCCCTTGCCCATGCTAACTGAAGTTTTCTGTTACAGTGCCTGACTTGGGAACCCCGCTTGAAGGAAAGGACATTGCTGATGGACTGAAGAGAGAAGCTGAGAACAAAGAGATAGAGGAAAGTGAGAGGAAGAAGAGAAAGAGAGAGGATGAGGAAAAGGATGTCAGTATCGACAACAAAGCAGCGGTGAGTTCATTTTCATGATATTCTTACTGAAGCTGAAGAAGGGGATGTTGGTGTTTTGAAAACCAAAACAAAAAGGTGGATGTATTAAATTTATCCTAATGCAAACTTTTGATTGTTGATGGTGTATAAACATTTTGAAATTTTAGTCATTAACATATAATCCAATAGAATGTAGCTTCTAAGCTTTCTTGCTGTGCTCCAGTTGATGAGAATTCCCCTATAATTTGCTCATTGCTCCATTGGCTGTCTTCAGGTAAGTTAAATCACTGATTCAAATCAGCAGGGGACAAACTCTGTAAACAAAGAGTTAATCGTATACTGTGTACTTCTGGTTAAGTGTATATTAGCACTACCAAGTCCACCATACACACCTACATTAAAGAATGTAAAAGAAACTGCTGACAGAGTAAAAAGTCAGCAAACTGAAAAAGGGCCATAACATAAACTGATGGCTGATCTAAGTTAACGAAAATCCAGTAGAATGACGGAAAAACAATAGAAACATTTGTAACATCATCAAAATATTTTTATGGAGTTCAGAAATTACTCTCGGCACACTTAAAGACACATACACTGTATGTACTGTACTACAAACTAGTCAGTAGTAAAAAAGGCAGCGAGCTTCTGCTGTTTCAGTTTAGTGTATCGCTTATCTCACATCCGTTTTAACATTAGATGTTCATTTGTCTTGCCTCTCAAAATAAAGCATCAATTTCACTATGTTTGTTATTGCTTGTGTGGGGGTCATAACAGCAGTGAGCTTCTGCTGTCTCAGTTTAGTGTATCACTTATCTCACATCCGTTTTAACATTAGACGTTCATTTGTCACTATGTTTGTTATTGCTTGTGTGTGAGTCATAACAGCAATGAGCTTCTGCTGTCTCAGTTTAGTGTATCGCTTTTCTCACATCTGCTTTAACATTAGACGTTCATTTGTCTTGACTCTCAAAATAAAACATCTATTTCTCTAGTACAAAAGTGAATCGAGAAGATATTGACACATTGCTTCACTCACACTGTTTATTCACAGAACATGTTTCAAGAGCTCTTGCTCCTATCCTCAGCTGATACTCGACTAGTGCAAGTTGTAGTGGTTTCCTCTTTCTCCGTTTTGTCAGTAGATGGCGTGATGTACTTGTCAAAGGCCCGGTGGTGGAGTTTCAAAATTCATGACTCTATGACGATTTTTGTTGATGAAGATTTTTTCCCATACGGAAAGGTCTATAGGGTGATTAACATATTTTATTAGAGATGTTTCCAAGTTGATGTCATGTCTAGTATTCAAAAAATGAAAAGCCACTGCTGATTTTTCTGTTTCACCATTTTTAATGTTTCTTAGATGTTCTTTAGTTCTGATGTTAATATTTCTTTTTGTTTTTCCTATATAAATTTTAGGGCAAGTTTCACATTTGATCTCATAGATTCCTGGTTTTTCTTTGGTAGTGATTGAATTTTTGGGAGGGCCTTTTAAAAAATTTCTGATATTAAACCTATTTTGTGGTGCAAGAGTTATGTTGTGTTTTGAGAAGATTTTTTGGAATTTGTTATAGGCTGATGGGTGGAAGGTGAATTTTTTAAAAGGTGTTTTCTCTTTTTCTCCTGTAGGTTTTAGGGTGGTGGTTTCTTTTATTTTCTTAGCTTTGTTGAGTCTGTTAACTGTTTTGTCTACTAAATTTGGGTTGAAACCGTTGGATATAGCTACTTTTTTTATGTGTAGGTATTCTTCTTGATAATCTTCTCTGTTTAGTGGAAAGTTGATCATCCGAAAGATTAAACTGTTGAAAATGGCATGTTGGTGTTGTTTTGGGTTGAAACTGTTGTTCTTAATGTAATTATCTGTGTGTGTCGGTTTCATGTAAATACCAAAGGTGAGTTTGTTGTTCATTTTTTTGACTTTGATGTACAAAAATGGGGAGCACACCATCCTCTTCTGTTTCCAATGTAAATTGTATAGCTGGATTTTGTATATTCAAAAGTCTAAGACCATCTTGTATGAGTTTTTTAGGTACTATTGCAAAAATGTCGTCAACATAGCGATAGCACACTTTGAAGTAATTTGGAAAAGTTTTTGTGATATGTGTTTCAAAAGCACTCATAAATAAATCTGCCAAGAAGGGAGACAATGGGTTGCCCATAGCTAGGCCTGTTTTTTGTTTATAGATCTGTCCATTAAAGCTGAAAAAATTTTGATTGATACAAATTTCTGTAAGTTGTGAAAGTTCTTCTATTTCTTCAGATGTTATTTGTATTGATTCCAGCCATTTTTTGAGAAGTGGAATAAGCTCATTGGTAGGTATACTTGGATATAAAGAAATGACGTCAAAGGAAACTAAAGCATCTGTAGAGTTGATCTTTGTGTCCTTCAGGATATTTAACAATTCAAACGAGTTTTTGATACTTAAATTTTCAAATTTTGTGAAGGATCTGAAGATTTGAACCAGCCATTTTGATAGTTGGTAAGTGGGTGCATCAATGTTATTAATTATTGGTCTGAGGGTAATTTCAGGTTTATGTATTTTGGGTAAACCATATATGTATGGTGTTTTTGGATTGTCTATTTTATTGTTCAATTTATCTCTTTTAGTCATGATTTTACTGTTTTAGCAATTAAACTTTGCTAAACAGTGTAAAATTGAGTATTGCCCTGTGAGCAGTGAACATTGTGAAGTTCGAGCAGTGCAAGTTGGTGCATGCAACTGGTGTGCTTGCTCTATCTATTTGTAAAAAGAAGTGACTATAAGTTAGTATTAGGCAAACAATTCTAGTTTACAAAGTGAGTTCAGCATGACTTGATCTTGTCATGTAATCACAATACGTATAAATGTTTTCTGATCAAGTGTTCAATACAATCCTATTTACAAAATAAAATAAGTGTTACAGTGTTTGAAATGAAATAAACCAGCAGATGAAACTATTTGTTACAGGTTGCAAAACGATTATCAGAAGGGCCAACAGAAAAGCGAAGTTCCCGGGAGAAAGGACCTGCTCCCCCTCCTCCAACAGCAACTACTAAAACAGAGGAGCAAGCTGAAGAGTCTGAAGAACTGTTACCTCCTCCTCCCTCTTCTTCCTCCCACGAGAAGCCCTCAGCTTCTCTCATTGGGTCTGAACCAGCTTCCGTCCAACCCGAACTTACTACTACCCAATCAGAACAAGAAACTTTGTCTGCAGTCCGTCCCATCCTGAGTAGGGATTCCTCTAGAGAAGAAGAAGAAGATCAAGATGAAGATGAAGAAGTAGAAGAGGAAGAAAAAGTTATAGAAGTTCCTGTTAGTGGTGCAATGGACAAACTCAAGCCAAATGTAGAAGTAGAAAACAAGTCAGGTGACATATCCACATCTTCTGGAGAAGTTACAGTATTATCAGGTATTTCATCCAAAATTTGGACTATTTCTCAAGGGCATAAGATTGGTAATTATGAGGGGTATTTTTAAAGTAAGCCTAGTTGCAACAAAGTTTGAGATTTAAATATTTCTTAGGAATGGGTCCTCAATTGTGTTGAAGTTATGTTTAATATTTTGAGATAAGCCTTCAGTTTTTTCAGATATTTTTAAGTTTTGAAGTATTAAAATTAATTGCATTTAATTTTATCTTAGATAAGGAATTAAAGGAATCAGACTTCATGTTATTGTCTTGCAAATGTCCCCAAAGAGTTGGTCTATAGTTCATGAGAGATCTTGACTGTTTCCTCTGAATGAATGAATGAATATTCATGGAACAATGGTAGAATCAGTGAAGATACTCGTATAACATGCAGGGGTAATTGCTGATATACTAAATCCCGTTTTTGCAATAGCCTGGTCTGGTGACTCATTCTTGGCCGTTACATTTAGCTACTCTGGTGACCAAAATTCAACAGAAACAAATCAGAACATAAGGCATGAAATAATACAGCATATAGAAGTACCATTACTTCCATCCAATAGTTTGTGTATCATGAGTCAAAATCAGGTCACAGTCTATTATTTTGAAGTAATACTATAATAACAGACCAGTGTGTGAAATATGTAAAAAACACATTTTTATGCTGTGGTAAGTCATAACAAATTCAAAGCAGTATGATTTATACACTGACAATGAACACCTTTGACCTGGAATGCTTGGAACTGTACGAAAACGTCCTTAGAAGAACAATTGATCATAAACAAAACAGTGGTCCATTTCTATGCAAAATGTTAAGTTGTAACTGCAGTAACGTTTTAATAGAGAGAAACAAAGGACAAGATATTAATACCACAGGAGGAAAATTCTGTGTAATTCAATGACTACAGCATATAATTACATTTCCTTTCTTGGAAGTGTTGAAAACAGTGTTGTTATGATAAATTAACTTTAAAGAGAGTCGATTAAAGACACTAGACAACACTTACTTTTAAATTTTTCCGGAACATGTTTCTGAGGCTTTGCCTCTATCATCGGCCGGCTCTCGGAAACATGTTCCGGAAAAATTTAAAAGTAAGTGTTGTCTAGTGTCTTTAATCGACTCTCTTTAAAGTTAATTAATATAATTACATTTTCAATCAACAGTGCTAAAAGTCCTCTGCTTAAGTTACAGTTTAGCCGGCCATTCTCCAGCTCTGACATTTTTCGAGAGGGGAAGCACGCTGTTGCCAGTTCTTTAGCAGGAATTTCAAGCAGAGGAGCAATGCATGTTTTAAATATTTCACACATTTGCATATTTCACAAACCAGTAGCCATATTATTATAACAGCGATAATAATAGGATTTACAAACACTAAAAATTGGAATTCACGCATGCACAAAATAGTAAACAAACTTCACCAGGGCCAGCACCAAAAGAAAGTGTATCCACATGGTCCACACAAAATTAAAGTGGCAACATGGTGTTGGATTCAGAAGCCACGCCTAGCAGCGTCAATGCTGATTGGCGCTAGCAGAGAGTTGACCACGACACCGGATGTAAAGACTCCCAGTACTACCAACAGAAGCAGTTAGTGTCCGTAAAAGGTGTGAAAGAAATATTTGAATAGAGTGGCACTGTAATGAATATCTTGCAAGATATGGAAAAAGTTGGATTTCAATGTTTTAAAGCTAATATATAGTCCTATTAATTTATAGATGAGTCGTATTTATTACACATCTGCTTCACTTATGTACCTATTTTGAGGACATGTTTCTCATACCATCGTTTGCATCTTCAGCTCTTATGCGACTAAAGCTTGATCCAGTGGTGTGGGTAATTCTGGAGTTGCTGCTGCCATCTGTTGATATAGTGATGAACTTAAATGTGGGATTCTCTTCTGGTGGGATTTCAAAGTTCATTAGTTGGTTTTTATGTTTTTTTTATGTATATCCTCTCCCATATGACGAGTTCACTATGTTTTTGTACGTATTTTAGTAATTCTGTGCTATCTTCAATTTCATGATTTTCAGACCAGAAATGAGCTGCTATTGCGGACTTATCAATATTTTTGTATCTTAAGTGCCTGAAGTGTTCTTTCTTTCTAGTGCCTATGTTTCTTTTTGTCCTCCCTATGTAAATTTTTTCACAGTCTTTACACTTAATCTTGTAAATGCCTGACTTTTCTTCTGGTTTTATCTTATCAGTATTATTACTGTTAAGTAGGTTTTTAATGTTGTAATTGTTTTTTGGTGCCAATGTTATATTGTATTTCTTGAATATTTTTTGGAACTTTTTTGTGGCTCAGGGGTGGTAAGTAAATTTAGCAAATCTAATTTCTTGTTTTATTGATGTGAGAGCTGTGATCTGTTTTAATCTCTTTTGAAGTTTGAATGATTTTAGTTTTTTATCTTCAAGGTTTTTCCCATATCCATTTTTAATTGCAGTTTTTCAGATTTGATGGTATTCTTTTTGATATTCTTGCTGCCTCAGTATGATGGTGCTAGTGGACAAATGCAGAGTTTTGCTTGGAAATGATACAAACCACTGTTGTTTTAATGGTCATTTGTTATTCTAAGCATGTTTTCAGGTGGTTTCGAGCATTCGATGTGATGAAGTTTACAGAACCACAAGACCGCTATTGAAAAAAGTAATAAATGAGTTACCTATCACTGTACGGGCCCAAATGACCTCATTGTCGACGGGCCCTAAAACATCACACACACACTCACCCTATCACTGTCAGAACATGAAGCCATAGCATTTTAAAATGATGAACAAAAACAAAGTTTATTACATGCATTTATGTACACAGAAAAATTCTTCAAACCTTACACCACTTTCTTACTGATTATGAAAAGTTTTTTAAACAATATTGTTACTGTAACATACAGTTTTTAGAACCTCATCATAAGACTTACGCTATCAATACATTTAGAAAATGGTCAGCAGTTTCCATATTTAAAACTTTCTATATTGAAAGCAAGCTTTGATAAATCTTTCAAGAAATATTTTTACATATGTACGAAAAAATGTAATGTAAAGTTTGACACAATTTAAACATTGTAGCTGAAATGATAGTACTGCCCAACACAAAGAAGGTTCCTGAAAGGAATGCGCCCCCTTACACAGTGGGACAAGGACAGTGAATGTATGTGACAGGAATGCATGCTACACAAGGAGTAGAACTGTTAAAAAAACATGCGCCCTATTCGCTTTGTACACTAAAACTGACAAGATTCATTCACAAAAGTAGAAGCCGTCAGAATGTTTATAAATGGTCTGTAACTGAACTGGCATGGGGTGTCATAAGCTACAGAGGGGGGGTGTAGGAACCTTTTCCAACCCCTCTGCGTCTCATCCCCCGCAGACGTTATTTCCTGTGGTATACTATATGTCTGATGCTACATGGCAGTATGAATGAGTTTATTTCAGCAACTTACTTTTGGCCGCTGCCCTAAGCTCACAAAGATTGCCAAATAATAATGTACTGTCTAAAATTATTTGTGGTTGGTTTATTGACACTCGTCACTTACTTTTTCATATATTTATGAGAGACTAGTTTCAAAGGCCCTGGCCTCCATTTTCAATCTCTTCCCAACTGGCAACTGTTGGGAAGAGATTGAAAATGGAGGCCAGGGCCTTTGAAACTAGTCTCTCATAAATATATGAAAAAGTAAGTGACGAGTGTCAATAAACCAACCACAAATAATTTTATATTAATTTTGACGTCACTGTTACTAAATTCCTCCAAACACACATCAATGTACTGTCTGTTGAAAAAACTTAATCCCCAAACTCACTAGTAGTATGTCTTAAACAGGCAGGCTTGCTAGGTTTACTTTTGGCATTATTAGTCTCCAGAGAAAGTACTCTTGCAACCATAACATCTGTTGGTTTACTGAAGCAGTCAGACACGTGCAACAAACAGATTTACTGACTTCCTCATTGCCACTATGATGTCATGGAACACAAGCGGTGCCCAACAAAACTTACTGGTATTTAAGCAATATATTGTGCACACAGCTTCTGTTAGTGAGTGAGAACTTGGGAATAAAATATATTTGATTTTCCTGTTCACAAATAAAAAATATATTTAGAAGATTATGTGTGATTGGAGGAATTTAGTAACAGTGATGTTAAAATTAATTGGAAAAAACTATTTGTAGTTGGTTTTTAACACTTCATATTATTGAGGGATGGTTTTGGATGTCATTGCGTCCATTTTCAACTTTGAAGTTGCTGTTGTCACAGATGACAACAAATGATGAGTTGAACTTGGAGTTGAAAATGGACACAACTTTTGAAATTAGTCCTTCAATAATATAAATATGTAAGTGTCAAAGTGTTAAAACAGTCTATAAAAGTTTTTTAGATATTTAGAAGAATTGTAAAATTTATCAGAATGATAAATAACTTAAATATTTAAGAAGGTGAATAAAAAAAGTCTAAAATAAGACCTGAAGCTTTTCTGGCGACGAATATGCTCACTTTCTTCTCGGTCAACAAGCCAGGTGAAAAGACGATTAGAAATCGATGTTTCAGGAGTGTGCATCTCTCCCATCATCAGGATATTTATTAAATGTTATAACCACACATGAAACACTGGATATAACACAAATATATATACTGATGATGGGAGAGATGCACACTCCTGAAACGTCAATTTCTAATCGTCTTTTCACCTGGCTTGCTTTCCAAGAACAACTTGAGCAAAAAAACGTCTATTTTATTTATCTATTTATTTTTTTAATTTCCTAAAACATGAAGACAGTTAAAAATGACAAAAACTTAAAATTTTAGAATCAGCAGCCCATATCCAGCATCTATACATTTATAGGCAAAAAATTATGACATGTCATCAAAATCCATGCCATGGTAATAATGCTAGCAGCATTTGTTAAAAATATAAAGTTTCATATTTTCCTTGTCTCTAATTAACTGCTCTAACTACTATATTAAGCTGAAAGTACTTGTTCCATTTCCGCCAGATGTGTGTAATAATGCTTTTATGTATTTAATACAAAGTTATTAGTGTTATGATAGTACAATGTAAATAAAATGTGTTATTTCATGTTTGCAGGTCCGACAACTGTTCAACCTGAATCTAAATTAAACAAATCAACAGTGACAATCACATCAGGATTACATGAAGATTTAAATTCTAGTACATCTTCCGGAAATGTTACCCAAGTGACAGTAGTGACAACCCATCCTCCAGTTTTGCTACCTCCCCTGGACAGTCCAACCCCCACAGTGAAAGTCAAAGCAGAAGTTGTGATAGTGGCAAACGAAACCAACAAAACACAGATAAATGAATCATCAGCGGATGATGATGCATATCAGTCACCCGATTCTCTGGAGTACAGTTCTCATTGTGTGGACAGGCCTATCAGCGTTGTCAAAGGTCAGAAACTGGATGAGAGCGAAGTTGTCATTGTTAGTCCGAGCTACGTCGACCTAGATGATGGGTATGTTCATGTTCATATGTGGGTGGATCTTATTCTGTGGCAGCGTGGAGTTAAAAGTGTTCCTATTGAGAAAGTAATATGTATAAACCAATTATTTATTTATTAATAAAATTGAGTTGGATTACATACATTATACAGCACTGGAATCCTCGGGGTGCTCCCGTTCAACACCATCATTCAGCAGAAGATGGAAGCAAATATTTTCAAAACATGCTCTGTTTAAAAAGGAATTTATATAATGTAAAAAGTAGAGTTGGAGTTGAATAAACATTCTTTAAGCTTTTACTCACCATACACAATTGCAGGAGCATGCTTTATATGTCAGCCAGTGTGCACTACTTCAAACATTTGGGTATCTTATGGCTCAACAAAGTTTTCATTGCAGTGGAGACTTGAACAAATTCACATTCTGTACACATCCATAGAAATATAAACGTTCTTCACTTCCATTCACACTTCTTGATGAAAATTTTTCTCCTAGTTTTTAACAGTTATGTATCACAGGATAGTTTATACTCTGATATGTGTTCCTAAAATAGTCAGCTACAAGAGACTTCTCTTGTTATATTTAATATTTGTTTATATTTAATATTTCATGGATACTCTTTAAATTAATATTCAGATTCCCTCCTCCCCTTTGTATACAAAATTGCCATTGAACAATTAATCTGATATATTCCTAGTCTGTCTTTGCTTTATGTGATTATTTTGTTAGATTTTAGTAAGTTTTTCAGAGGAAGTTGTTTTGAGGGGCTAAAAAGATATACAGGATGTTTCAAAACGACACCGAACGAACTTTTAGAAGTAGTTGCTCAACTTCTGTGTGACACATATAGATAGTTTTACCATCAATAGAGCCGCATAAAAAGGCTCAAGAATGAGTGTGGATTAGACAGTGACAGGAACAATGACATGTGCATCATGCTGTCGGAGTTCGCAGGTATAGGTCACATGTCATGTCGCATGCTGTAACTGTTTGTAAACATACCGGCATACTCTGCAGTAGCTTGCTACTATTAAGAATTTCTTTGACTTAATTATTGCTTATGAGTGTTTAACGTGTTCCAAAATTCCATTATTGCAGTTAATGATGGCAGATAAGCTGGTGGACATGCAACTTATACCTTTTAGAGAGAAGTTAATGTTAGTGAGGTTGTGGATGGAAGTTTTAAATGATAAACAGAATAGAAAACATCAAAGAATTGTAGATAAATTAACCAACATTAAAAGGTTTATACAAGGAGACAATCATTTTATTTCACGTGTTTGATAATACTAAATAAAGCATTTGTAACTGAAAAAGGAAGCTGTTGATATTTACAGTAAGTGGTTGAAAGTATTGTACAATTAAGATCTAACAAAATGCTCTGAATTTAAACAAATAAATATTATCATAGATGTAACTATTTTTACAATTCATAATTTTAATGAAACTAAATTAATTGTGGGTTCGTTGAACTCCCTTCAGCTCTTCCATCCATCGAAACCATATCCGTCATTTCGGTGTTCGTATAGCGCTCCATATTGCTTGGATTTGCTGTTTAAGTATGCATAAAATCCTTTTGGTTAGGACAGAATGTGTAGTTTTACACTGAAGAGCGACCTTCAACTGTCAGAGTTATTAGTCAACTTTTGCACAAGTAACTGCCCTTTGCCCCATTATCTCTAGGGTAGTCTAGGGCCACTGATAAAGAGCAAGGAGTAATGTTTTTGTTTTTGTAGCCAGTGCGTCCCAATAACTTTCGAGGTTCGCACACCAGTAGTTCTTGCGCTGCCTAATCACAAAATCATGTACCTAATATTTAATGCTGCATAAAATTATACCTAACAGAACTTCAAAGCTGTGACATCGAAATTCTGACTACTTAAGTTATAAACTATGCAACGGCTATAATCGTTCGGTATCATTTTGAAACAACCTGTATTTCTTTAACTCTTTTGCAAAAAGATGGCAAGGAGAAATATCAAGAAGTATATGAAAAATATTTCATTAAGAAGCTTGAAGACCAAGCTATGTACTTAAATAATGCTATGGATGTGCATAGAGAAGTGAATTCATTCAGACCTCTATCTGGAGAACTTAAGGGACCCAAATGTTCCAAACAACACCAACACTCTAATGTTTGCAAGGTAATTAAGTAGTGTATTGTGTATCTAATTTAACTCAATTTCTATTCATTGATAATTACATGTACATTATTTCCAAAAGAAGTGTTTGCAATCTTTTATCATTTACTATTTGTAATAACACAGAGAATTTGCATTGAAACCATTTATTCAGTATGGAGCAATTTCCTTTAAGTCTCTTACAAAGAATGTATTGTATAGATGTATAGGACAAATTTCTATATATTGCTAGGCGAGTTGCAATTCATGTTCTGTATTCTGATCATGTGCACATGGACTTTGCATAAACAACATGTAGTGGAGAGTTGTAACTTTGTGCTTAAAAAGAATTAACTGTTTAGGATTCTCAAAATTACAATGCTTTAGCAAAATTGCTGTTCAAAAAGCTTGAGACTAAATCCTAGCCTAACATCCAAGAACAACTGGAAAGGACAAATATAGCACATCCATACCAAAACGACTGGTAGTGTCTTTTCCAGATTTTTACACACACAAATTGCAATTTTAATTATTGTAGCCATGAAATTTGCATAATGGGTAAATCCTAAGACAGAAAAACCTTACTACACGTAAAGTGTACAATTGTACAGAAAATGTAGAAAATTTTAAAGCCTGTAATTTATGTTTTTGGAGGGCCATCAACCATTTCTGAGATTCTGTTGTTATTGTTCAGTATTTTGTCATTTTTAAAGGGTATTTTTATTTAGTTGTCTCTTCTGTTGTCATGGAAAGAGTATACCATTTTAAGGATGATTTTAGACATCTCTACCCCACATGTATCTACAATGAAGTTTAACAAACTATTTCTGCAAAGATTTCTGTAAATTATAATGAAGTTATAATAAGCTTTTAAAAGAATAATTTGTAAAAGTT
The DNA here is from genome assembly GCA_030765055.1 of Mantis religiosa. Classification (NCBI taxonomy): domain Eukaryota; kingdom Metazoa; phylum Arthropoda; class Insecta; order Mantodea; family Mantidae; genus Mantis; species Mantis religiosa. The sequence continues at coordinate 22,431,147 of CM060949.1, forward strand.
AAATAAATGTGAATGATAGTGGGTACAGAAAGTCATATGAATGTAACAAATGTTTCTGTAATGTGTACATGACTGTTTTGACATTAGTGGGAGGAGCCATTCCAACTCGACGCTGGATGAAGAAGAAGATGAAGAGGATGAGCAGAATTATAGCCAGGACACCAGTCATGTGTCAGTAGTCACTGTGGGAGAAGAAAAGGAACAAGTCAAGGATTCTGCATCCATCAGTCGAACTAAAGTAAGAAGCCCGGGTAGCAGAAGTGATTCTGGTGAGTTATATGCAATAGAAGTTATTAGATACATAAAATATGAAGCTAGTTACAGTGAAGCAACAAATATAATTTGTAACATAAAATTTCACAATTCCTTTCTTGGAAGTGTTGAAAACAGTGTTGTGATAAATTAAATTTAAAGGGAGTCGATTAATGACACTAAACAACACTTTTAAATTTTTCCGGAATATGTTTCAGAGACTTTGCCTCTATCCTCAACCGGCCATCGACTCATCATTAATCGACTCTCTTTAAATTTAATTAATAAAATTTCACTTTTCTTAAAAGAAAATGATGAAAATGTTTTTATTAATTGATGATTGCTATTTCGTGAATATTCATTCATATCATCAGCTCAAACAACCTCATTGTCAATGTTACGCTCACTAGAGGTTGCTATGTTTTTGCCAGTACTACCAAAATCTGAAAATGAAATAAACTTAAAAAGAGAGTCGACTGCTGGTATTTCAAAATTCATTAAGCGATAGAGACAACATGAAAAATTCAATGCCATGGCCAGGATTTGAACCACGGATCTCCTGGTTTCTGTCCAGTCACTCTAACCCATTGAGCTACCATGGCCAACATGCCGTCCTGACATTAAATTCTCCAGTTGACTCATATAATTCCCCGGTAGACCACTAGGGGCTCTTGCATTCGAGATACACTGTTTGTGGCGACTTACTATTGTAAGTACTTGAGTCCCAGGCTTCATCATTTAACTCTTATTATTTTAGTTAACTGATGGAAATTAATCATTTCTTCATACTAGCCATATATAGGCTAAGGTTTTTGATAGCATGAAAAATTCAATGCCATGGCCAGGATTTGAACCACGGATCTCCTGGACGGCATGTTGGCCATGGTAGCTCAATGGGTTAGAGCGACTGGACGGAAACCAGGAGATCCATTGTTCAAATCCCGGACATGGCACTGAATTGTTCATGTTGACTCTATCAAAAAAAAAAAAAAAAAAACCTTAGCCTATATACAGCTAGTGTGAAGAAGTGATTAATGTCCATCAATTAACTAAAATAATAAGAGTTAAATGATGAAGCCTGGGACTCAAGTACTTATGATAGTAGATCGCCACAAACGGTGTATCTCGAATGCGAGAGCCCCTAGTGGTCTTACCAGAGAAATATATGAGTCAAATGGAGAATTTAATGTCAGGACGGCAATTTGGCCATGGTAGCTCAAAGGGTTAGAGGGACTGGACAGAAACCAGGAGATCCGTGGTTCAAATCCCGGCCATGGCATTGAATTTTTCATGTTGACTATCATTAAGCTATGTTTATTTTTTAAAATATGTATTTTTTCCAAACCATTAAATTCATCAGACCATTTAATTGTTTTAATAATTTAACTTCTGGATTTATTTCATGGTTAAATGACCAAAAATGATCTGCTACAGCCGATTTATCAGTCTGTTTATTCTTAAACCAACATGACATACAGTTCGAAAACGTAAGTCAATTTAATTATGCAGTCTGTTTCTATTATGGTGACATAAATCAAGTTGTAGGTGTTTTTTTAAAATGAAGTATCCAATTCTTCTGCATGACTGGTTAATTTGATTGTGTAATGTTATGGTTGGTCGATCAGAAATGGTGTGAAACTGCAGATTTATCCATTTGTTTGTATTTTAAACACCTTATATGTTCCTTTAGTCTGGTTTTTAAGATTTCTGTTTGTTTTTCATATATATACACTGGCTCTTCTTTCTAATATGCCACGCGACAATTTTTTTTCTAATTCCTTCACACTTTTTGATGTTTTTATATACAACCATGATTTTTAATATAATTTCTTTACTTTTGGTTCAATTTCGTGTTGGAGGGCATTCTTTTAATGTTATTAATTGTTTATTTACTTACTGCACAATGTAGCCATATTGAAGAATTCAGTGCAGCCAAACTATGCTTGTTTCTCCACTGAAAGCAATGCTGCCAACAGTCTTACTTGTCGCGAAATTACACTATCTAGCAGACTAAATGTATGAGTTCGCGGACGAAGTGTGCATGATGTCAAATGACACCAAGTATACTGCAATGGAGGAAATTGGCGGTCCCGGTCACGTTCAAATCGACGAATGCAAAATTGGATGATGCAAGTTTCATCATGGGCGCTGTAGAGCGTATTTGCATCCCTCCTGTTGTTGGGGCATATCGTCATCCGCACCTCATTTGTTTTCACGTCGATCATTCGCAATATCCAGTTGCCCTCTATGACACGCCCATGATGAAAGCATTCGTCGATTTGAACGATGTTACCGGAACCGCCAATTTTCCCCCTTGCAGTATACTGGTATCATTTGACATCATGCACACTTCGCGGCAGTAGCTGAACCAGTTCGTGAGCTCATAGCACTCCATTATCGTCGTGTCGTAGGATTGTTTATGTGCAAAGCAGTGCAGGAGTAACAAAATTTGACCGGGCAGTAACCTACCCTGCTCAAACCATGTTCCTTTGCACACAGACTGCAACATTTTTGCAGAGGTTGGCTACAATTTTACACATTGCTCATGTTGGCTGCACTGCCAGAAGCAGCTGTTCATCTGCTTCCGCATGCGTATACATGCAACTTTGGACTTAGAAAACATTCTCACGTTGCACAAAAGAATTTTTCTCCAATTACAATCAGAGCAATTGATTTTATAAACTCCAGCTTTTCTGTCTTGTGGTATGGGTTCTTTTAATCTATTAGAAAGTAATTTCTCTATTCTAAATTTGGACTTAGGGACTAGTTTCATAAATCACTTGATTGCATCATTTGTTTGTTGAATGTTTGGTTTCAGTTATTGAAGCTAGATGATGGATTATTTGTTATTATATTGCCAACTGGTGGTAGTAAAACAAATTTATTGACAGAATCAATTGGTGGTACTTCAGAACTCATTGCCCAATCCTTAGTTTTCAAAATAAATACTTTTTTTCAAATGTACACTGCTTAGGCTTTCACGGCCGGCGTTAATCCAATAGAATGTATTTCCGGGGCTTATGGGCCATGGTGCAGAGGATTAAAATTCTCCTGATGTTTCGCTCATATCTCCGATGATATATTTTTATTTTAATTTTCCTGACATTTTGCTCATATCTCGTCGGAGATATGAGCAAATCTTCAGGAGAATTTTCATCCTCTGGACCATGGCCCACAAGTACAGGAAATACATTCTATTGGACTTTTTTTTTTCAAAACCATCATATGTGATTCACATTGCTTTAACAATTTAAGTTAAGGATTTATGACATGATTAAATGATCAAAAATGATCCGTCATAGCTGATTTATCAATCTCTTTATATTTAATATTCCCAGACGATTCTTTTATTATAGTTTCTAAATGACATTCAGTCTTTCCAATGAAAATCCTGTCAGTCTAAACAGCTAAATTGAGAAATGCCAGATTTTTTTATTTGAAATTTTGTCTTTTTTAAAAACACTGCAAATAGGTTCTATTAAATTTATTTACAAGTATTATTCCATGATTTTTAAAGTTATTGTACATTTTTTTGCTAGCCCTAGATTGATAATAAAGTTTTTTAAAATGTATGTGTGTATATATATTTTTTAAGAGTAGAAAATCGTTTGACTTTTTGATATATTTCTCTTTTTTTATGTATCAAATCTGTATTAAAATAATGCAGTCTTAATAATACAATTTTATATTGTCTATTTAATTATTTATTAAGAATATGGAAAGAATTATGTAATTATTACAAGTTGATTTTTTATAAATACCATAATTCAATTATTAAATCATAGATAAATCGTATTTTTTACACATCAGCTTCACTTACGTACCTATATTGAGGACATGTTTCGCGAACCATCGTTCGCATCGTCAGCTCTAATGCGACTAATGCTTGATCCAGTGGTATGGTTAGTTCTGGAGTTGCTGCTGCCATCTGTTGATTTTGTGATGCATTTAAATGTGGGGTTGTCTTCTGGCAGGATTTAGAAGTTCATTAGTTTGTTTTTATGGTACTTAAGTAAGCTGATGTGTAATAATTATGACTCATCTATAATTTAATAATTATTTCGCTTCAATATGGTGTTCCAATACAGTTAAATTTCGATACCATAATTCAATTTATTATTATGTTTTACTATCTTCAAATTTAGGAAAGGAAGTATTTCAAATTTATTTTGAAGTTTTATAAGTTTATCTTGTAACTTAAAAAGTTTAAAGTTGTTTTTATGTTTATCAGGAACAATAGCTAAAATATCATCTACACATTTTTACCATGTTTTAATAATTAAAGGAAATGCTTTAGTAACTTGTATTTCGAAAAAGCTGAAGAATAATTTTAGTCTGTAGCACATTGCGAAGCCATTTGAAAGGTGTTATAATTTTTTGTCCAAGTTTGGACATATTTTTAAAGAAATGCATCGCTGGATGAGAAACATTTGGAAATACTGATGGTGTAATCAGTTTTAATTTCCCAGTTGGCGCATGGAGAATCTGACGTCAGGGCATTGGCTTGGATGTCTTTTTCTACATTAGGTTGATGCCCTCCCTCCCCCCCCTCCCCCGAAATAAAATAATTATATCTCTCTTTTTTGATATTGTAAATTTAACTGTAGATATTTGACATAAAATGATGCAACAGAAATTAAATTACAATCACTCAAATACATTCACTTTCTCAAATTACTTGCAGTATTTCACATGCATCTCTCTTCTATAATGATTAAGCTTCTAATGAAAGCGTCCCTCTAAGAAGATTATTGATTTTTCTCCTCATACCAACTGTTCATTACTTTATATGTCACTTGTAGCAACCTATATACCACGTCCTTCGCTCCCCCGCTCCCATCTGTTACTAAGCTCCTGAAAAGATTAGCGAAAGTAGACTACCCATTGCTGAACACGAAGTTTGTTGAAAGAATGTTTCTACAAAAGCAAAAGAAACAAAAGAAGAAAGAAAGAAGTTGTTTGAGACCTAATACTTTATCCAAAAAAAAAGGGGGGGGGGCTTTTTCGTGTTGTGAAGGAGTTAAAATTCAATTTGCAATGTAAGATGCTCAAACATGGTTCACTGATAGTAAATGCCTGTTCCATAGGCCTCTTTGTACATGTAATATAAAAACATTGTTCAACAATAATTTGTTCTGGCTTCTATATATGACAATATCAACCTTGGCTTTTCTCCCTGGAGTTGTTAATAGTGAGAATTCAACAAAAAGGAATGTGTTTCAGGTCCTGAGGATGACTCAATAAGGACATCTATCCTTGTGGAGGGTATGACACTAGAAGCAACAGACGTTGACCAAGTGACACCAGTGAGGTCGCTAGATAAAAGGCCAAATGGAAGTGTAGTTGGGCCATTGAGGCGGGATAGTGAAGAAGTACTGATTGTGCTCAATAGTTCAACCAATATTGATACAAAGGTATGAATATTACTTCTCAAAAAACTCTCTAAGCCAAAAAAAAAAAGAATAAATAAAATATAAAGGGGTAAAAATGACAATGTATATCTAATAATTGTACAAGTTTGTGGATTTTACATTTAGGAACCTGTATAGGAAATCAGGCTTTGTGTCATGATCCTTATAATTTTATGATGCAACATTGAAGTTGAACTGTTAATATGAATTCCTTTTATTGATTGATTGATTGATTGACTGATTGATAGTAGGCGCTACAGGCCATGCAGGCCTTTGGCCTCCTTAACCACCCTGTTCCATTCTGCTTGTTCCTCTGCTTTTCTTCTCCAGCCTTTAAACCCAACTTTCTCAAGTCATATTCTACATCATCTACCCATCTTTTCCTGGGTCTTCCTCTTCTCCTTCTGCCATCCAGCTTTCCTATGATTATCTTCTTAACTATACTAGTTTCCAACATTCTCTGCATATGGCCAGTCCACCTTATTCTTCCTTGTTTAATTTTCACTACTATATCTGTTTGTCCAAACTGTAACTCCAGGTTAGTCCGCATTCTATATCCGTCCCAAGTCCCTTATCACTCCAAATATATTTCTCAAAATCTTCCTATCCCAGCGTAATAACCTCTGTTCTTGTGTTTGTCAACACACAATTTTCTGAACCATACATTATTATTGGTCTCAGTACAGTTGTATATATTTTAATTTTAGTATTCCTACTGACATTCCTTGATTTAAACATATTCTGCAAGGCATAAAAACATCTGTTACCAATTGCTATTCTTTCTTCAGTTTCCACTGATGTTTTAGTATCTACTGTTACTATCGATCCCAGGTATTTAAATTTTCTTTTATAATGTTCTACATCTATATTTGATGAAAGCCTGAAGATCCAAAATCAGATCATTTTGCAACATGTGAAAGACATTGAAAAATAAATAACTACAGCTCCTGATTTCCCGAAGTGACAGTTCCAAACTAAGTGGCTTGTTCACAATATGATATTGTGTCATACATAACTATGTGTATGCACAGCCATGTACACTATCTACCAAGAAGTGGTATTGTTTAATGTATCTGCATACGTTACCACTGAAGCATTCGGGGATGACATAACATTGAAGGACATAAATCAATAAATTAACAAACAGATTCATTTCTTGGAAGTGTTGAAAACAGTGTGTTATGATAAATTAACTTTAAAGAGAGTCGATTAAAGACACACACAGTCGAGAGCTGGCTGATGATAGAGGCAAAGCCTCAGAAACATGTTCCGGAAAAATTTAAAAGTAAGTGTTGTTAGTGTCTTTAATCGACTCTCTTTAAAGTTAATTTAACAAACAGATGCTTCCATTTTTAATATAGTTTACAGATTTGTGTTGCACATGATAATCACATGTAGATTATGATTATAATATTATTTATGTCTTGCAAATTTATGCATAGAATTATTATATGTGGACCAGCCTTTTAAATAGTTCTGCATAATATTGTGACTTTGTAGGTTCGTAAAATTAAAAAGTTCAATTACACCACTCAAAATGTTCTTTATTTCCACCTTATTCTAATGTCACAATTACATTTTCATAATGTACACAATTAAAACTAAGCCAGTTCGTCTTTCCACGTACACCCGCGCACCTCACCTACTGCTCCGGCTCACTCAACTCAACTGTCGCCTCGCTTGTATCGATCGGCGGCCCGAAGTTTCTCGAGTCTCCTTTTATGGAGGGGGAAAACATTCTCGAAGCTTCGTGTTCCTTCGAGTGCCAGGAGGAGGGGTAAACGAAGACCCAGCCACCCCTGCATCTCCCCTCCCTCCGCCGGCCCTCATTTATTGATCGGCATCGTAGGCTGGCCGTTTGGGTAACACTGCTCCCTCCTCAAGGCTGGTCGTCCCGAATAGCGCCATCGTAGCGGGACAGGCGATCCAGGTGTACCACCAACATCTTTCCTCGGGGCACCTTCTGGATGCAGTAGACCACGTCGTTAATCCTCTTCACCACATGTTACGGTCCTTGCCATGGCTGCTGAAGCTTCATGCAGCGTCCCTTGGTCCGGGTAGGGCGGTACAACCAGACCAGGTCACCTTGCTGGAAACCTTGGCTGTTGGCTTGCCTGTCGTATCAGGTTTTCATGCGGTCGCTCGCCTTCTGGATGTTCTGGCGAGCCATCTCGTGCATGTCGTGGAGGTGGTCCACCAAGTTCTCCACATACTCGGTCGCTGACTGTTTCACCCCCGGAGGGCTACCAAAAGCCAGGTCACAGGGGAGGCGTAACTCTCGGCCGAACATTAAGCCAGCTGGCGTGATCCCCGTGGTGTCGTGTGTTGATGAGCGGTAGGCCAGCAAGAACAGTGGCACCTTGACGTCCCAGTCTCGCTGATGGCTGGCCACGACCTTCCTCAAGTGTTCCTCTAAGGTCTTGATGTACCTCTCGACCATGCCATCCGACTGGGGATGTAGAGGTGTTGTGCGGGTCTTGTTAACCCCAAGTCTCTCTAGTGCCTCCTTCATCAGGTTGGACTCAAAATTGGTGCCTTGGTCACTGTGCAGCTCTAATGGTACCTCAAATCGGCAAAACAATTGCCCCACGAGGCAGTCTGTGACTGTCCTTGCCTCTTGGTTCGGGATGGCATACACCTCTGGCCACTTAGTGAAGTAGTCCACGACCACCATCAGGTACTTGTTGCCTCGGTCGGATATTGGGAACGATCCAGCAATGTCAACGGCGATCCGTTGGAATGGCACTCCGACGTTGTACTGTTGCATGCGACCCCGGCTCCTAGTCTGGGGGCCACGACTCGCCGCGCACACGTGACCCTGACGGCACCATCTCTCAGCATCTGCTCGGAGCCTCAGCCAGTGGTAGCGCTGCCGTAGTTTGTCAATCGTCCGGTTCGCTCCCAGGTGTCCTCCTGAAGTACCGGCATGCACTTCTTCCAAGACTTCCGGGGCCTTACTCCGGGGAAGTACCAACTGTTCTCTCTGCGTCTTCCCATCGGGTGATTCCCATACCCGGAACAGCACACCCTCTCTGTTCTTCGAGTCCCATTGGGCCCAGTAATGTTGCGCTAGTCCTTGTGTTTGGCTCCTAACCTCAGCGTAATGCTGAGGGATGACATTGCTGCGGTGGAGGGCCTCTTCGCCTTCTTACAGCGCAGCAGAATGATTCGTTTTATATGATTTTAACATCCCTCGCCGTGCCTCATTTTAGGTTCATCTCGGCACTCCTATTTTAGCTATTTTAACAGTTTGAGCATCTTGACTCACAGTCAACCACAGAACTGACGATAGGGGAGAAGTCCCCAGAAACTAGTCTTCATAAAAAGCTTGTAAGTGGAGAAAAGTATATACAAGGTTGACTCACTTGCCTAATTTTAGTAACAATGGCACTCCACTTTCTGAAATACTTCTTTTTATTCTATATAAGTTATCCTATGTTTGATTAATTTGTATGCTAGTTTAAAAATAATGTTAATAGATAAATCTGTATTCATTACACATAAGATTTTCTTATTTGTGGAAATGAGTTCAGAAATTTTCGTTGTTTCAGGACAAAACCTGGACTGCACCTCCTTCAACAGATAAACACGAAACCTATGAGACCTCAGAAAGTGGCTCAACAAGGAGTAGTGGTCAGAGAACACCACCATCTTCATTGAGCAAAGCAGTAGATAGGTATGTCTTTAGTAACTGCTTTGTGTTTGTACTTTTCATGATTTTAAACTCATTTTGTGTACTAGTCAGTCATCATATGAATGTGGCTAAACGGTTATGGGACATATTAGCAGGATATTGGAAATACAATCAGGTGAAGGAAACATTCACAGTTATTGCTTGTACTAGTGAAGCTGAGGCCTGCAGATGCAGTAATATTTTCATTGTACAACTGTACATGCTCTTTCTCCCCTCTGATTGCTAACATTTATAGTATTGTCAACAAAACAGTGGTGGTTTTACAAGAGAGCTAACCTTTGTAGCTGTATGAGGGGGTTCAGTAACTACCCATTTTAGGAATGAAGATGCCAGTTTTTTCAAACACAAAGTAATTATTTCTCAACATAGTTCCCTTTTAGGAATATACATTTCTCCCAGTGCTCCTGCAATTTTTTAACCCCTCAAAAAATATGAATTGTCAACCTCTGCAAAATATGCCTCTGTCTCCATGATGACTTCATTTGATCTAAATTTTGTTGTAGCGAGCCATTTCTTCATGTTTGGAGACAGAGAATATAGGGTGTGTGGCCACAATTCATGCAGTTTGGCAGTCACAACACTGCTTGAATGTGCTTGGGCATTGTTGTGGTGAAACAGAACTTTCTTCTTTGCCATATGATTATAATAATAATATGAAGAATTTTATTGTCATTGAGCTTTACAGCAATCGACGTCAGAAGATACAATACAAATTACAGTATGATACAGAGTATGTACAAAGTCGAGCTTAACAGCAATTGATGTCAGAAGATAACATAGATATTACAATACAATACAAATCTTTCTATTCTATTTTACAGAATATATACAAATGAGAAAATAATATGGTGCCGTGTCTCCAACTTCTTTTTGAATTGAGCCACTAACTCTCTGTAGTTTGCTCCCTTCACTTCCCAAAAAATTGTTACCATCACTTTTCTGGCCGATGGGATGCTCTTTTTCTTCTTGGAACAGATTCTCCAAAAGCAATCCATTATTTTGATTGTTACTTTATTGGTGGAGTAAAATGATGAGTCCAGGTCTCATTGTTAATGACGAAGTCCAAAAAGTCCTTTGGCTTTCACTTACACTGCTCTACATAGCTTTGAAGTTGAAAGGTGCTCCTGCTTGTCTACTGTGAGCAAATGCAGCATTCTTCAGGCCGACAGTTTTCTGATCTCCAACTTATGCAAATATGAATTGCTGTTTCCATTGATACACATGTGCCCTCTGCCACTTGTGAATTTCATTCAATGGTCATTGAGAATTACACCATGGAGTTTTTCCAATTACTTTTTTTTCTTTTTTTTTTTTCTGTTATTTTGTCCTCTGTTAGTGATATTAAAGTTTAACAGTCTTTCCTTCCTAAATGTGTTTTTAGCAGTTTTTCTGCAATAGTTGTTTGAACCTAAAGATATCGTAAATATCTTTAAAAGTCTTACACATTGGCCATTACTTTCAAAACAATAGTTGTTTTTTATGCTGTACTAGATTTTATTTCATCTCAAATTGTTGGCCACCTGCACTTAAATTACCTTTTGATTGTTTTATGTTTTTGGCCTCTTTGATAACATTATTATTTCTGCACTAACCTTATTTTTCTTCATAAATTTACTAAAGATTTACTTTTATAATCTTTGCAAAAGTTAAAGGCATATGGAGGCAGACTTCAGCAAATCATAAACTTGCCCCTTCTACCAACTGCTGAATGTGGTACATGCATCTCATTCGTCTAAGCTGAGAACATTATCTTCATTAATTACACTCGAATAAGTGTTTGAAAATGACATGCCAATCTTAGAATAAGAAAGAACTTTATTTTCTAATTATGACCGTACAAAAATCCTGTCTCTTCAATACATAGAATGCGAATGATGCACGTTTTATCTTCACATGGTTATGGTTAACCAACATCCATCCATTCAACACAGTTAAGCCTGAAAAAGATCATCTTTCCTTCCTGACAACACTTATCTCAAGCATAAACAGTGCACCTACTACGAAACTAGAAGTCACGCAGTTTCAAACAAACTAAGTTAATGTACATGTTTAGGCTTTCACGGCCGGTATTAATCCGATAGAATGTTGTTTCCGGGCTTGAAGGCCGTGGTCTAGACGGAGAAAGAATATCTAACATTTCGCCCGTAGCTCCATCGGGCATCTTCAGAGATTCAGTCCTGGCTGTTCACAGCTAGACCATGACCTTCAAGCCCGGAAACAACATTCTAACCTAATTCCTTAAACCAGGTCGTATATTTCAAACTTTTAATTTATTGAAATCAAAACAACATAATTACATAAAAATTCTTCAGATGAATCTACAACTAGAATAAAAAGAAAGGAATTTTCTAAAAGCCCATTTGAACGAATCTTCAAAAGACTAAACTTAAAACTAGCACCCCAAAACAAATTCAGTCTGAGGAACCTGCTAAATAAACCACTAAAAAATTCAATCCCCAACAATTTGAAATCAGAAATTTATCAGATAAATTGTGAAACCTGTGAAAAAAGCTACATAGGAAAAACTAAGAGAAACTTGTTAACCAGGCAAAAAGAACACCAGAGGAACATTAAGTTGAAACAAACAGAAAAATCTGTAGTTTTGCACCATTTTTAGACAGAAAACCACAACATTGGCCACAACATTAAACTGTTAAAATCTTTAAGTACACCCATAGAATTGGATATTTGGGAAAAAATATTCATAACCAAAAACTGTGATAAAGTTATAAATTTTGAAATCCCGGCATTAAATGAAGTATTAAAACTTAGTGCCCCTAACACCAGATGGCAGAGGGATCGGAGCACCATAGTAGTGGAAGAAGAAGAATGTTCATTTAGTCACCAAACAGCTGAGGATGAGATCGAATGATCTTGAAAACGTTTCAATTATACAAGTTTGAGTGTAAACATAGTGACTCATAAATCAAACTCAAAAATGAAGAATACTTCACTGTTAATAGTGCTTCTGCTTTTAATATTTATTATTATTATTATTATTATTATTATTATTATTATTATTATTATTATTATTATTATTATTATTATTATTATTATTATTGTTGTTGTTGTTATCAGTATTATTGCTATTATCATTATGATTATTATTACAATTATTTTTATAAATTTTATATATTTTAAAAGTATTCTATTAATAAGAAATACACATTTTAATTAACTAAATTTCTATAAACTACAAGTGCTGGTATCCAGTTCCCTAAATCTAGCTAATACTGGTAAATAAAGGTTCTGGTAACCAGTACTCATATATACTAAATCAAAACTAGATCACTAAATTACAATAAATCACTAAATTACAATCACAATTATATAAAACAAAATTATCCACAAGTATGGGAGAAGTGCTGAAGAATTTAAAACATATTATATAAAGCATTTATAATAAATAACCTTCAAAATTACACTGCCATTATGTATTTCTTCATATAAAAAACACTAAAATCTTTTCAATTCTTAATTACACTCTACTTATTAAAATATTACATGACCCATCAACACCCACACTTTAATACAAATTCTTCTTAAATCTTCTCTATAACGATTTACTAAATACACCATTACATTTGCACTATGAAAACACTTTTGCACTATTAATAAAAAGAAACAGAAAAAAATATTTTTGTAACTTCTTCAATAGAACTTTTATATTTAATAAATAAAATAGAACCTAAAATTCACTTTTATTACACTTCACTATTACACACTGTTTTCCATTCTTCATCTGCTACCTGCTGAAAGACAGCTTCTGAAGACAGCATCGCCATTTTAGAAATTCATGTACCACCTCCAATCTCTGATCCTGGACCCAGCCTCCTGAAGTCTACTGAAGTCTACACACTACACTTGCTACTGGAAACTGATCATAAAAGTTAGGGGCTGTGAGAGAATTTTTCTTGCTCTTGTATTCTTTAACCCTTTATAGGGCAAAACCTTTGCTATTATGTCTCATTAAGGCTCATCTTCTAATGGTGCTTTATGCTATCATGAACCTTGAACCTCAATTAGGTAGCAAGTATACAGTTCACAAGGCTCACATTCCCTTGTTAATGATCCAATTTATGTTAAAACTACCACTAAATTTAGTTGGTTTTCACAAGTGAACTTTGGACCATAAGATGCAATTACAATTTAAACAGTATTTTATAACGAAAAAAGTGTGTCTTATGTTCCAAAAGATGTGTACTTACCACTCAGAATTTCTTCAGCACTGTACGAGTTCTTTAGGTTATTAGTGCCCATGTTCATCACTGCCACTTCAGTATTTTCCAGCTTCCCTATTACTTCCCCATCATTTAGGTTTTTACACATTTGTTGAAGTTGTTGTACTAATAATAAATATGTTTTTCAGATCAGATGCAGAAAGTGTTTCAACCACAATTAGTCAAGATAGTCGTGGTAGTAACAAGGAGAATCGTACTGGAAGGGAATCACGTAACTCAAGAGATATGGAGGAAGTGGTGCTTCGAAGGCCAGAACAGTATGCTAGGGTAAGAGTTGGATAGCATAAACAAACACTTTTCTTTTTCTACTCTTTCCTATAGTAAGTACAGGAAATATTGCATTCCACTAAAAATTTGATACTCAGATTTCCGTTTTAGATCTCTTGAATAAATAAAAGGAGGTACTTCTTTAAAAAGGTATCTACATTTATACAATGCATTAACATCATGCAGAAAATACAAAAGTCAGTTAAATACCAAATTTGGTATTAATGTTTCAGTGCATTTCAAGGATGATAAAAGCATTTGCATTTGCTATTTGCCCGCCTTGGTAGCGTAGATAGTAGCATGTCTGCCTCAAGTCCCAAAGGTCTTGAGCTCGGATCTCGGTTAGGGTGCGTTACCTGGATAAGGTTTTTTCCAGGGTTTTGCCTTATCCTGAAAGATAAATGACAGGTAACTCTAAGCTCCATGGATCTTGGGCTCATTTGAGCATGTGCATATACAGTTTCTTTGATAATCGAATAATCTCAAAAGGTCTGTGGCCTCCCAAATCCCCTGACCTAACCTCACCAGATTTTTTCTTGTGCGGGTATCTAAAAATAGAGTGTACAAGAATAGGCCACGGACAATTGATGTTCTCAAGGAATCCATTCAAACCGAAATAAGTAACATTGGCGAGGATACTCTCAGTAAAACTTCAGAGAATATGGTGAGACGAGTACTAATATGTATAGATGCTGGTGGAGGACACTTCCAACATTTTCTCTGAGATGTAAATAGTGGAATGTAATCTCCCACTTGTGTATTATATTCTCCCTAAGTTGCACGTGTATCCTATTATTAGTTCAAAAGTTATGGCCTATTGAAATGGTTCAGGTTTATATGGATCACACTCTATTAGCAATATATGGAGCATGGAGTACTAATTCAACTCAAATTTATATTAAAATTTTGATTGTTCATTGAATTTTAGCTTGTATTAACAGAAGAAAAATAATAATCCAATACAAAATAATCCAGACATAGAGGTTAATTGTAAAATAGAGGTTTAATTGTAATATTTTAGGAAGGTCATAGAAGTGGAAGGACTAAAGAAGATATACAAATGATGCACCTGAAAAAGAAGACCCGCAAAAGAACACGGAAGTTTGAAATTGACGGTGTTGTCGTCACTACAACAACCAGTAAGGTGATCTATGGTGATGAAGAAAATGGCAAGGTTTATGATGATCACATATTCAGGTAAGATATGTTTTCTGTTCTGAATATACAGTGAAAACAGTAAACAAATAGAAAGCAATAATTTGTTAGATTTATTTTTGCAAGTTAACATTTTGTGGGTACTCAAGAGAAATTTTAAATGCAAGTATACATTTTTTCTTGAGAAAAAGTGCACTTAATCTAATCTCTGTTTCATATAACCTTGCCCGACTGAAATGTATCACTCCGCGTTCAACTACCCTCCCCCTCGCCCTAATTGGCTAATGCTTTCGCCTCATAGGCCATAGGCGGTGCCTTCCCGTCACATTTAAACTGCAGAAATGTCGTAATAATTGCCGGGAAGATAAATAAAATCATACAAAAATCATACAAATAAGGATATGAAGGCATGCAAAAATACAAATTTATAATGAACTGAGCAAATTGAAACAGAATGACTGAGCAATGAAACTGAAAGAGTTGGCCTTTTCCACTGGGATTTTTTAAACCAGCACACATACCTTTCAAAAATTCTTGTCTTTCAGTCTTAAAAGTTTTGTCACACCATACTTTACTTTTCATGTGTTCTTCGTGTATATTTTGCGATTTGTATCTCGGTGCAGTGTGGTTGTCCTTAAAAAACGTCTTCGCCACACAGCAATATCGCCTCTGTCTTTTAGCACATTTTTCTTGCCTCTTTTTTCATTCACAAATCCCAGTTGTATAAGCAATCTGCTGAAATTTGGTAAATCTACATCCTCATTTACAGCAGACGAAATGTTACTTATGTTAGGGAGTTCGTTTCTAAAGAAAAACTACACACATGACGACGCACGACACTTTTCACGTATTTTCTCCAAGCACGCAGTTTTGTTTATTCCTGCTTTTGCCTGGAGTGGTAAGTTTTCCTGCTTCCTCAATTTCATGTCGCGATGTTCCTACAGACCTAACACTCACACCTGTAACTTCAGAGCACAGCTGTTCGACTTCTCTCACTGACAAAGACGGATTCTTCTCTGTGAGTGCATTAAACACATGCAACACAATTCTTTTTTCGCCTGTTTGTAAATAATTATCCTTGCGATACTTCAGCGAAAAACTGGCGGTAGACTCTGCCATTATACATATAATAAGTACATGCGCAATAAACGATCAATAAAATAATTTAGCTCCCGCACTCTCGAATGGCGATGCATGACTAATCCAGTTCAAAACAAGGTCAGTGATAAAAGTCATATAAACAAATGTCATCACTACCGCTAAATCACGTGCTATCGTACCATGTGCTTGAGAGCAAAGGAACCTGCTCTTCACTTCGTTTAAGAATTAACATGCATTTCAGATAAATCAACTCTGTTGCGTAATATATTTAATTAAAACAGTTACGAAAATATAAATTTGACAATTCTCTTCCAACATATAATGATATATTACCATGTTAAATAACGAACTAATTTTTACTGCACGACAGTCATTACCACAACAGCAACCAATGAGAGGTGTTAGGTCAACTGACCGTTGAGAGATACTGGGCAAGCTTGTGTGAAACAAGGTATACATTATATTATTGGATTAAAAGTTGTATTTTTATTGCCATTATAACAATTGAGCTGCATAAAAAAAGTTTTAAAAAAACCTGGTGTTAAGACTACTAGACTCTTCTTTCTATTATGTGACACGGAGATTTTTTTATAATTCCTTCACGCTTTTTGATGTTTTTATATACAACCATCTTTTCTAAGGTAATTTCTTTACATTATAGTGCAATTCCGTGTTGGAGGGCATTCTTTTAATGTTATTAAGTGTTTGTTTACTTACTGCGTAATGTAGCCATATTGAAGAATTCAGTATAGCCAAACTATCCTTGTTTCTTCACTGAACACAATGCTGCCAACAGTCTTACTTGTAAATCCTTTCATGGAAGTGTTGAAAACAGTGTTGTTGTATAAATTAAGTTAATTGGGAGTCGATTAATAACACAAAACAACACTCACTTTTAAATTTTCCCGGAACCGGTTTCTGAGGCCTTCCCTCTATCTTCAGCCGGACATCGACTAGTTCTCATTGGTGTAGCTGGCAATATTTTGTCTTCGGTCTCCTCTGGTGGCGGTTCGAGGAACTTGCTGAACAAATCTTTCTGGGGGATGTCGAAATTGAATACTTTGTTCCTATTTTTTGAAATAAAGATTTGTTCCCATGTGGACAGTTCTTCTTTTCCTGTTGTATGTTTTAGTAATTTTGGTTCTGGATTTATGTTGTGGTTTTTTTCCCAGAAATGCGTGGCAACTGCTGATTTTTCTAATTGTTTGTATTTTATGTTCCTAAAGTGTTTCTAAATTTCTTTTGGTTTTTCCAATATAAATTTGACTACAGTCACAGCATTCAATTTGATATATACCAGACTTCTTGTTAGATGGAATGGCATCTTTGATGTTTGAGCAAATTAGGTTTTTTAAGGAGTAATGGTTCACTGGAGCTAGTTGAATGTTTTGTTTTTTGAAGACTTTTTTGAATTTATCAAAGGCCCATGGATGGTAAGTGAATTTTTTGAAGATCATTTTAGTTTCTGTAGCTGAGAGGGTTGTGGTTTCCTTTAGTAGTTTCTTCTTTTTTGCTAAGTTCACTTTTTTGTCTACTAGTGATTTGGGAAAGTCATTTTTCTGTGCTATTTCAATAATTTTGTTGTATTCTATTTTGTATTCTTCTGCTGTGAGAGGGATGTTGATCAGTCTGTGTGCTAAACTATTAAAGATTGCCTGTTTGTGGGATCTTGGATTGTAGCCATTAGCTTTTATGTAGTTGTCTGTCTGTGTTGGTTTTCTGTAAATGCCAAAGTTTATTCTATTTTTATTTCTGATTATTTTTAGATCTAAAAATGGTAAATACTCGTCTTTTTCAACTTCTACAGTGAACTTGATGCTTTTTTCTTGAATATTTAAAAGTTTTAGTGCATCACTGATGTGTTTTTTTGGCACTATGGCAAATATGTCATCTACATATCTTTGCCAGAGTTTGAACATCCATGGGAAACCTTTAGTGATCCTTATTTCTAGTGCACTCATGTACAGATCGGCCAGGAAGGGTGATAAGGGGTTGCCCATTGCTAAACCAGAAGTTTGATGGAAATATTTTGTTTGAAACTGGAAGAAATTCTGTTCTATGCATAAATTGGTAAGTTCGATGTAATCTGAAATTTCAAGTGATGACATTCCAAGTGATTTGAGCCATTTTTCTATCAATGTTGGGAGTTGTTTAACTGGTATGCTGGGAAACAGTGATTTAACGTCAAATGAGACTAGTGTGTCTTCTTCATTTAGTTCAGTATCCTTAATGTGTTCTATAAGTTCATAGGTGTTTTTGATGCTTAGGCTATCGAATTTTGGAAATGAGTTGAATTTGTTTGTTAGCCATTTTGCAAGTTTGTATGTTGGTGAATTTATACTGCTAACTATAGGTCTCATTGTTATGGATGGTTTGTGTATTTTGGGTAAGCCATAAAGTCTAGGTAAGGTTGGGTTATCTGGTTTAACTGCATATTTGTTTGATATTATACTTGATTTTGCTATTGTTTTTTCAAATGATTTTATGCAAGCTGTTAATGGATTTTTGTTAATGGTTTCATATTCACTGTTAGTTAGCATTTCTTCCATTTTTTCAATGGATAAATCTGATTACCTTGAAAAAATGGAAGAAATGCTAACTAACAGTGAATATGAAACCATTAACAAAAATCCATTAACAGCTTGCATAAAATCATTTGAAAAAACAATAGCAAAATCAAGTATAATATCAAACAAATATGCAGTTAAACCAGATAACCCAACCTTACCTAGACTTTATGGCTTACCCAAAATACACAAACCATCCATAACAATGAGACCTATAGTTAGCAGTATAAATTCACCAACATACAAACTTGCAAAATGGCTAACAAACAAATTCAACTCATTTCCAAAATTCGATAGCCTAAGCATCAAAAACACCTATGAACTTATAGAACACATTAAGGATACTGAACTAAATGAAGAAGACACACTAGTCTCATTTGACGTTAAATCACTGTTTCCCAGCATACCAGTTAAACAACTCCCAACATTGATAGAAAAATGGCTCAAATCACTTGGAATGTCATCACTTGAAATTTCAGATTACATCGAACTTACCAATTTATGCATAGAACAGAATTTCTTCCAGTTTCAAACAAAATATTTCCATCAAACTTCTGGTTTAGCAATGGGCAACCCCTTATCACCCTTCCTGGCCGATCTGTACATGAGTGCACTAGAAATAAGGATCACTAAAGGTTTCCCATGGATGTTCAAACTCTGGCAAAGATATGTAGATGACATATTTGCCATAGTGCCAAAAAAACACATCAGTGATGCACTAAAACTTTTAAATATTCAAGAAAAAAGCATCAAGTTCACTGTAGAAGTTGAAAAAGACGAGTATTTACCATTTTTAGATCTAAAAATAATCAGAAATAAAAATAGAATAAACTTTGGCATTTACAGAAAACCAACACAGACAGACAACTACATAAAAGCTAATGGCTACAATCCAAGATCCCACAAACAGGCAATCTTTAATAGTTTAGCACACAGACTGATCAACATCCCTCTCACAGCAGAAGAATACAAAATAGAATACAACAAAATTATTGAAATAGCACAGAAAAATGACTTTCCCAAATCACTAGTAGACAAAAAAGTGAACTTAGCAAAAAAGAAGAAACTACTAAAGGAAACCACAACCCTCTCAGCTACAGAAACTAAAATGATCTTCAAAAAATTCACTTACCATCCATGGGCCTTTGATAAATTCAAAAAAGTCTTCAAAAAACAAAACATTCAACTAGCTCCAGTGAACCATTACTCCTTAAAAAACCTAATTTGCTCAAACATCAAAGATGCCATTCCATCTAACAAGAAGTCTGGTATATATCAAATTGAATGCTGTGACTGTAGTCAAATTTATATTGGAAAAACCAAAAGAAATTTAGAAACACTTTAGGAACATAAAATACAAACAATTAGAAAAATCAGCAGTTGCCACGCATTTCTGGGAAAAAAACCACAACATAAATCCAGAACCAAAATTACTAAAACATACAACAGGAAAAGAAGAACTGTCCACATGGGAACAAATCTTTATTTCAAAAAATAGGAACAAAGTATTCAATTTCGACATCCCCCAGAAAGATTTGTTCAGCAAGTTCCTCGAACCGCCACCAGAGGAGACCGAAGACAAAATATTGCCAGCTACACCAATGAGAACTAGTCGATGTCCGGCTGAAGATAGAGGGAAGGCCTCAGAAACCGGTTCCGGGAAAATTTAAAAGTGAGTGTTGTTTTGTGTTATTAATCGACTCCCAATTAACTTAGTCTTATTTGTTCCTAAATTACACTCTTTATGAATGCCGCCCCTTGTTAGATGATACTGTAGTCCTTGCCAGCATGACTCCATTATCGTTGTGTCGTAGGATGGTTTATGTGCAAAGCAGTGTAAGTAACAAAATTTGACCAGGTGATAACTTAGCCTGCTCAAACCATGTTCCTTTGCACACGGATGCGTCACCTATGTCTGGGGCATTTTTGCAGAGGTTGGCTACAAGTTTCACATATCTTTCTCATGTTGGCTTCAACATGAGAACTGACTGGTCGTCTGCTTGCGCATGCGTATATGTGCACCTTTGAACTAAAATAAAAATAAAATAAAAGCTGAATAGACCACCCCGGCACCTTGTAAAATTATACCGGGGCATATATTCAAATTTTATATTTATTTCCAAAATATACATAATATACATGAATATATAATATACATAAATTTTTCAGATTAATGACAAAAACAAAACTGAAAGAAAAAACAAAAAAACAGTCAGTAAAACTAAAATAATATTAAATACTGTACTGGTATCCAGCAAAAAATTTAGAACAGGAAAAACAAACAGCTCAATTTCTTAACTAAAACAAACAAAAATAACGATTTCTAAACATTTCTACTTTAAAACCAAAAACAAAACAAAAGAAATATTTAACTATACTCTAACAAAATCTTACATCTCTCAATACATTAAATACCAAAATTCTACTAAACATCTTTACCTACTTACTTAATTACTAACTCAAAACAACAAACTAATATGATCAAAAGAAAAACTATATCACTGGTATCCAGCGATACAACAACTGGAGATACTTCCCAGCTACTCTAACAAAGATTTTTTTTATATTAACATTTAAATGACTGATAACCAGCATTTGTTTCTTTTTTTATAACTATTTATTCAAATAAGTATATTTAAATACTTTTAAATTTTAAACAAACAATTCATTAAATTATTAAAAAAAAATTTGTATTAATATTTATATAATCATTCTTTTTATTATATTTCCCAAATAAAACAAATTATTTTATTCATCTAATTTCTTTTTATATACCTTTTTATTATCATATAAAATAATATATTCTACTTATTGCAATTTTAGGCATTAAACAAAATTATTTAACTTATATGCCTTTACCTATATATTTATATATGAAAATTAAACTTAAAATTATTAAGACTTTGGACCTTTGGACTTTGAAAATATTCTCGCATAAAAGAAAGTTTCTCCAAACTACAATATATTTCTTGAATATAAGGCAATGTTCTTTTTTCCCCCAAAAAGCCACAGGTGTTGCATTTAAAAGATGCACATTATTGCTGTATAGCTCCACAATGTTGTGTTCCCTACACTTAAGTCTGAAGCATCTCAGAATTGGGGTACACAGGCTCGGGTTTCTAGCTGTCCCACGTGGACAATGTAGAAGATATTCCAGTAGAGCCTTTGGGTTATTGAGCATGAGAAATATTCAGGAAGCCTTCTCATCCATTTCTCTTTGATTTTGTCTGCATAGTTCCCCACACCCCTTGTTATTTTCACTCCTTTCAATGCAAGCATTTTTATAATTACTACACAGGCTCTTTTATTATCCCAGTTCTTATCCCATATTAAATCTCCTCCCATTATCTCAATCAATCTCTCAATCTATTTCTTACGTTCAACTATACAATGCTCTATGCTTATTATTCACTCCTTTGGTGAACCCCATCTCAATATGACTCCTGTCCTCGACCCTCCCTTTCATATCTATCACATATACCCCTATCTATATAATATAAAATGTTGCTTGTCTTCATCTTTTTTCTGTAACTTTCCATTTTTCTGTTCATTTCCCTACTTGTTTTGCATTCCTACATTCCTCATCTTACCAATTGGTTAATGCTTGGATTAGTCTTTTGTCTTATCTCTGTTTTAACTCTTGCTCTTTTTACGGCTTTATGTCTATTCTTCCCTTCTTTTAATGGTAACTCTACCCCAGATTGTATAGTTTGCTTGTTCTTCAGTTTATTTCTCTCTGAAATTCTACAGCCTCTGCCTCTTTGTTTTAAGATGTGGTTTTATTTACTACTCCTTTCCTGGAGTTGTTTAAAATTTCTTGCATTTCGTCCATTAAGTCCATATAAATTGGGAAATGACAGCTGCTTACAGATTTTTCCTACTTTAAAATGCTTAATCTTTCCCCTCTAGTTTATTACCGGAAATTATTAGATCTACAACACTCTGACCATTTGCATTTGCGAACATATGTCAGCTGCTCCATCTATTCCTAAAGTGCACCTCCTTTACCAGATACTTTGCTTGTACTTTTTGTAGTACCTTAAGTTTTCACTGACTTTCTTCTTCATCATTTCTACCTTTCTTCCCCTTGTTAACCTCCCACCCACATTATCACTTGTTGACTGCCCATGGTTTCCACTAATTTTGATAATACTGCCTTCTTTTATTACTATAACCTGTAGCTTTCTTTCATCATCTTTTGTGCCTCGGTCATGTCCTTGGCAAATAATCTGTAGTGTCGCGAGGCATTGTTGTGATGGGCGCATTCGGCGCACAGAAAAAGACAGTGCAGTGTAGAGATAAAAGCTTGCCGAAACAGAGTAAGAAAGAGACAGATTGCAAACTCCACTTTTAATTTTACGAACCCACAAAGTCACAATATGTTTTGTTGACTCTGCTGCAAACCTTAACACACATCACTTGCTTGTAATGAACACTGGTTATCTCTTGACTATAGCCTCATTTGCTAATGTAGGATATGTTTCACACAACTTGTAAATAAACGTTCAACATATTCTGTTTTCACTTTTCAGTGGTTTCCCAGATATTGTATGGAAGTGGCCATATTGTACAAACTGAATGTCACACTTCCTTTTCTTCTTTACTAAACAAGCACAGTATTGAGAATAATGCATACAATTACTTTTACATTTATTAAACAGAATATACATTTTTTTGCAGTAAATTGAAGCAATCTTTGTAAAAAGATAGTGGCCTGTATTTACCTTTATCAAAGGCTACAAGGCTGAAACAGCCAATGGCATGACATTCAAACATTGCTTTGGTTTGCATCCCCATATATTCTTAGAATAGAACTAGTATAATTGCATTAAAGGTCTGAAATGACTGGTAGAGCCTTGAGGATAAAATAAAATTGCCTTTTAAAACTAAACTTACAGAATTAAATTTCATCTGATACTAATGTATAGATTAATGTGATAAGCAAAGCAAGGAGGAGCATACGAGTTGATTGTTTATGTAAGTTTTAGCTGCATAAGGTTGATGTTTACAGGAAACAGGAGTTGCGGGAGTTAAAGATGTTGCAAAAACAAGAACAGAAGCAGTTTCAGGATCTCTCTTTCAAGGCACATTTTGCAAAAGACCAGCAGGTAAGACTGCTCCATTCCTCCAGGATTATTAAGAGACATTTTGAAATGTGTCATAAGTTGTATTTACATTTTCTTCATTATATAATGGCAATGCATGTATTATAGGAAAAGCGTTTTGAGCAAGAAAAGATGGCATTATTGAGAACCTACGAGTCCGATCTAGATACACTTACACGTCAACAAAGACAGCAGGTGGAAAAGGCAGAAATGCAACAAGAGGCAGACCTGCGCATAGCATCAAAGAAGATACGAGCTGAGCAGGAGCGAGAACTGAAACAGTTCCGTGATGGTCTTAAGCAAGAGTTGCGATTACTGAAACAAGAGGTTGACCTGATGCCAAAGGACAAGCGCAAGAATACCTTCCGTGTTAGAAAGGAAAAATTAGAAGCAGAGCATGAAGAGAGGGTAAGCTTTTGAACATGTCATTTGGTTAGTTTGTACAGTGTGAGAGGTTTTACTTGTCACAATCATTTAGAGACAGAAAGGTATATTACTTATGAGTAAGGACTGTGATACAGTGAAGCACAAAATTATAGAAAGGTGTATATTAACAGAAGAACCTTGTTAGGGAAATGGAGTCAGCGAACATACTCCTTCCAAAAGGTGAGCTTCATCTACTTCAGTTATAAATATTAAAAGCAGAAGCATTATTAACAGTGAAGTATTCTTCATTTTTGAGTGTGATTAATGAGTCACTATGTTTACACTCAACTTCACTTACTATGAAATACTTCAGTTATGTCGTCATTCTCCAAATCCCACACTTCTTAAGTTAATAATGAATTGATCAATCAATCCATCCATCCCATTCCCAATAAAAGTGTTCATGTTTTCCATGTATACATGGGCTTTAAGCCAATCATCTACAGTTATGTTAATAACAATCTTGAAAAGTGATTTTACACTTATGTTCTTCAAATGTATATTAGCTTAGCAAATACTTTTCTACTTGTGCCCAAATGAATTCAATTGCATTAAACTGACAATGATGATGGACATGATAGTATGTCCATACAATTCCTCAATTGTAATTAATTTGTAGTTTTTGCAACTGTCCTTTTTTAGTTTGATAGTTGTGCACAACACTGGTTTAATTGCTTAAAAATCAAATTTAATGTTCCATTCTTCTAATGACATTTGCATCTCTATTATCTTAGATAACATTGTTGGAGCTTTATTTAGTATAGTGGAATGATACAGCAAATATTACGGAATTCCATCTCATCAATTTTAACTAACTCAGAGGAATGTTCAGAAATGAGTAAACCAGTCCTTGAAAATAGAGTTTTCATTTCTTCATGATAATCATTGATGCCTTAGATTGGAAACAAAGTAGACAATTCAGAATAAATGCTGCCTTAATTACATCCATGGATCTTTGTCCCTTTCTTATTGGCATATTCAGAGCAATGTCAATGCCACGATCAGTATTTAAACACATCTACACTTATGTGTGTTTGGAGGAATTTAATAACAGTGACGTCAAAATTAATTGTCATTCTTTTTCTCAGTACATTTAGGGAACTACAATAAAATGCAAGCACATGAATAAAATAAGGATGTGGAGGCATTGATTCATTTATATATTAATACCACAGTATTCTGAAATGTATGGGAATTTAGCTGTCATGTTGAAACTCGTCTTGTGCAGCAGAAACCATGTTCACTTTGAATTAGATTACCACATTTGTTACTGTTGTGCTGTCTTAACATTGACTTGTACTCGTAGTCACTGGCAATAGGAAGTGCATGAGTTTTGTGCATATCTTATGTTAATCTTCATAATGGCAGAATCACTGGTTACTTGGAGTTGAGACATTGTAAGCAGAAACCATTATGTTCTGGAGAAAAAAACAAATGTGTTACATGTTTTCAATGTCCTTGTCTAAAGAAATACAGTGTGGGACATTGAACAACTCATATTTGAACTTATAAGTGTTACCAGAATTAAATTGTGACAGGGAAGGAATTTTACCACTAGCAAGCACTTTGTAAATATTACACTTTTGAGTTTATGTTCTGTCAATTCAATCTTGGTTATGTTGTCTGTTGGTTCTGAGGTCACCAAATGTTTTGAAATATGGGCTGTATGTCCCAAACAGCTTTAGGCAATCATGGTAAAGTAAATGTGAAGTACCACAAAGTTTACATACAGAGTAAACTTTGAAGACGGTTGAACTAAATCATTGCAAAACTGTGCCCTTACAAGATTGAATTTAATTTAAAAAAACTTCCTTAATTTTGGAGTATCATTTTAATAAAGTTAAAATTGTATTTTGCAGGAAAAGCTGTTCTTAGAGAAGCTAAATGAAAATCATGAATCATCATTGCGTCGCCTCAGTGACACCCATAGGGAAAAAATTGCATTAATGGAAAGGCAATTCCTACAACAGAAACAGCAGGTAAGTTCTATAAATATACAAAATATAGAAATTTAAAGAAGTGCAGAGACAGTGAAGCACAATTAAATTTAAAGGGAGTCGATTAATGACACTAAACAACACTTACTTTTAAATTTTTCCGGAACATGTTTCAGAGACTTTGCCTCCATCCTCAACCGGCCATCGAGGATAGAGGCAAAGTCTCTGAAACATGTTCAGGAAAAATTTAAAAGTAAGTGTTGTTTAGTGTCATTAATCGACTCCCTTTAAATTTAATTTATCATAACACTGTCTTCAACACTTCCAAGAGAGGAAATGAAGCACAAGCTAAAATAAAAGTGAATCGAGAAGATATTGACACATTGCTTTACTCATACTGTTTTTCACAGGACTTGTTTCAAGAGCTTTTGCTCCCATCTTCAGCTGACTCTCGACTGGAGCAAATTGTACTGTTTTCTTCCTTCTCCATGTCATCAGTAGATGGCATGATGTATTTGTCAAAGATGTCCAGTGGTGGTGTTTCAAGTCATGATTCTATGACAATTTTTATTGATGAAGATTTTTTCCCATACGGAAAGATCTATGGGATGATTAACATGTTATATTAATATAAAATTATTTGTGGTTGGTTTATTGACACTCGTCACTTACTTTTTCATATATTTATGAGAGACTAGTTTCAAAGGCCCTGGCCTCCATTTTCAATCTCTTCCCAACTGGCAACTGTTATCTGCTCTCTCTGGTGGTGGAACTATGAACTTTTTTGTCAAATTATCTGCTGGCGGGATTTCAAAGTTCATTACGCGATCCTTATTTTTCCAGATGAATATGTTCTCCCATGTTGTCAATCTATTTTGGTTTATCACTCCTTTTAATAATTTTGGATTTGGATCAATGTCATGGTTTTCATTCCAAAAATGAAATGCTACTGCTGACTTGTCTTCTTGTTTCAATCTGATGTTTCTAAAGTGTTCTTTGACTCTGGTTTTTAAATTTCTTTTTGTTTGACCTATGTAGCATTTTTCACAATTCTTGCAATTTATTTGGTATATTCCAGATTTGTTACCTGAAGGAATTTCATCTTTTGTTTTTGAATTTAGTAATTTTAAAATTGAGTATCTATTAGTAGGTGCCAAGATGATATTTTGTTCCTTGAATATCTTTTTAAATTTATTAAATGTTTTTGGATGATATGTGAATGAACTGAATATGCTGTTGCTTTCTTTTTCTTTAATAAATGTGGTTGTTTCCTTAATGGTTTTCTTTAGTTTAGATTTTCTAATTTTCTTCAACACCAAACTTTTGTTGTATCCGTTTTCTTCTGCTATGTGTATTATTGCTTTTTGTTCCTTGAAATATTCTTCTTTTTCCATGGGTATGTTGACTAGTCTGTGTGTAAGGCTGTTTATTATTGCATGTTTATGTGTAATTGGGTTGTGGCTATTATTTTTTATATAATTTTCTGAATGTGTTGGCTTCCTGTAAATTCCAAATTTTATTTTTGTATCATTCCTGATGATATTTAGATCCAAGAAAGGTAGTTGTCCATTGATTTCCTTTTCTATTGTGAATTTGATAGTCCTTTCTTGCAGATTGAGTAATTTTAATGCATCATCTAAATGTTTCCTTGGTACAATTGCAAAGATGTCGTCAACATATCTATACCAAATCTTGAAGATCAATGGGAAGGACTTTTTAATTTGTGTTTCAAATGCACTCATAAATAAGTTAGCCAAAAAAGGTGAAAGTGGATTGCCCATTGATAGTCCTGATTTCTGCTTGTAGTGTTTTCCATTAAAGCTAAAGAAGTTTTGTTCAATGCATATTTTTGTTAGAGAAATATATTCTTCTGCTTCTATTGCTTCCATATCAATTGTAGCTAGCCATTTTTTTAACACCGTCTGCAATTTTTCTGTTGGTATGCTTGGAAATAAAGATGTGACATCAAATGAAACCAGTCTGTCATTTTTGTCCAAATTTATATCTTTGATTTTTTCTACTAAATCTAAAGAGTTTCTTAAATTTGCACTTTCAAATTTTGGAAAACTATTAAATTTACTTAGTAACCATTTGGCCAAATTATATGTGGGGGCATTTATGCTACTAGTAATAGGTCAATTTGGACAAAAATGACAGACTGGTTTCATTTGATGTCACATCTTTATTTCCAAGCATACCAACAGAAAAATTGCAGACGGTGTTAAAAAAATGGCTAGCTACAATTGATATGGAAGCAATAGAAGCAGAAGAATATATTTCTCTAACAAAAATATGCATTGAACAAAACTTCTTTAGCTTTAATGGAAAACACTACAAGCAGAAATCAGGACTATCAATGGGCAATCCACTTTCACCTTTTTTGGCTAACTTATTTATGAGTGCATTTGAAACACAAATTAAAAAGTCCTTCCCATTGATCTTCAAGATTTGGTATAGATATGTTGACGACATCTTTGCAATTGTACCAAGGAAACATTTAGATGATGCATTAAAATTACTCAATCTGCAAGAAAGGACTATCAAATTCACAATAGAAAAGGAAATCAATGGACAACTACCTTTCTTGGATCTAAATATCATCAGGAATGATACAAAAATAAAATTTGGAATTTACAGGAAGCCAACACATTCAGAAAATTATATAAAAAATAATAGCCACAACCCAATTACACATAAACATGCAATAATAAACAGCCTTACACACAGACTAGTCAACATACCCATGGAAAAAGAAGAATATTTCAAGGAACAAAAAGCAATAATACACATAGCAGAAGAAAACGGATACAACAAAAGTTTGGTGTTGAAGAAAATTAGAAAATCTAAACTAAAGAAAACCATTAAGGAAACAACCACATTTATTAAAGAAAAAGAAAGCAACAGCATATTCAGTTCATTCACATATCATCCAAAAACATTTAATAAATTTAAAAAGATATTCAAGGAACAAAATATCATCTTGGCACCTACTAATAGATACTCAATTTTAAAATTACTAAATTCAAAAACAAAAGATGAAATTCCTTCAGGTAACAAATCTGGAATATACCAAATAAATTGCAAGAATTGTGAAAAATGCTACATAGGTCAAACAAAAAGAAATTTAAAAACCAGAGTCAAAGAACACTTTAGAAACATCAGATTGAAACAAGAAGACAAGTCAGCAGTAGCATTTCATTTTTGGAATGAAAACCATGACATTGATCCAAATCCAAAATTATTAAAAGGAGTGATAAACCAAAATAGATTGACAACATGGGAGAACATATTCATCTGGAAAAATAAGGATCGCGTAATGAACTTTGAAATCCCGCCAGCAGATAATTTGACAAAAAAGTTCATAGTTCCACCACCAGAGAGAGCAGATAACAGTTGCCAGTTGGGAAGAGATTGAAAATGGAGGCCAGGGCCTTTGAAACTAGTCTCTCATAAATATATGAAAAAGTAAGTGACGAGTGTCAATAAACCAACCACAAATAATTTTATATTAATTTTGACGTCACTGTTACTAAATTCCTCCAAACACACATGTTATATTAACTTGGAGACAGTTTTAATAAAACATGTTAATCATCCCATAGATCTTTCCGTAGGGGAAAAAATATCATCAGTAAAAATTGTCATAGAATCATGGCTTTTGAAACTCCACCACTGGACATCTTTAACAAATACATCATGCCATCTACTGACAACATGGAGAAGGAGGAAAACACTAATTTGCTCCAGTCGAGACTCAGCTGAAGATGGGAGCAACAGCTCTTGAAACATATCCATAAAAAACAGTGAGTGAAGCAATGTGTCAATATCTTCTCGATTCACTTTTATTCTGTAAATTTAGGTAACATTTAAAATATTAAAAAGAGCGGATTTCTGCACTGCTTATACAGGGTGCTGCACATAAAACTGGTGGTAAATTGAACGCATAAAATTAACATGTAATGTAATGCACTAAACATGACTTCACATTTATAGTAGGTGTTAATGTGAATCAGGTGTGCAGACTGATGCTTCTCGAAGCATTTTGAACCAATCCTGTACACCACCATTTTGCAATCAATTCCTATATGAGACTTTTGCTGGCACAGAACATCCTGGAAATTTCTTGTGCAAAAAATTCTTGTTTTTACAAAAGATCCAATGCAAATGAACGCTATCGAACACATTGTTATCACATATACTGCTTCACACAATGCCTTTTTCTCAACTGGTTTAGACAAGTTTCACTGGCTGAGCCTGCAGCTGCCTTACATGTGATGGTCACTTGTGTCAAACCACCAGCTCGACACATCCTACTACACCCAAGCATCATTGTATAAACTGATAGCAAAAGTTGAAGAGAAATTGAGAAAGTTGTTTTATTTAAAAAAAAGGCAGAAATTGGTATTTATAATTCAGCCAGTTGTACATTAAAAATATAAATACAGAGTTTCCCAAATTAATGTACACTCTTTCAACTGTTTTTTCTCCGCAACGAAATGAGACAGAAGTACAATTTTTGTTGTGTTTTATTTCTTAAACCTGTACATGTTCAAAAGTCTGGAAAATCTTCCCTTTCGTCACACTTCTCCAGGAACCACTCACAAAATTGCATTTGCCTATCTAGATTATCCTTGTTTAGTGCGTGAAGTCTTGGAATAAAAGGCTTCCATTTTTGGTCCCGCAAAATTCGATGAACAGTGCTTTTCTTGATACCAACCTAATGAGAACATTGCCTCACTGACTTCTTTTGGGATCGTGCAAAAACCTGCATGACTGCAACAGTACTCTTGTTTCTTTTGCACTGACCTTTCACCACATCTTGCACTCGAATTCTTGTTATTGTTACCCTTGTTGGTGGTGGTGTCCTTTATTCAACCATCCAATATCATTGCACTTCAATAACATTCTCCACTTTCCAATAACACTTCGTATTCACTTACCTTCCTCGAATGATCTCTCCACCATTGTTGTTTATAAAGACATGAAGATCTATGAATGTGTTGCTGTCCTTTTCCAGGTACCTTGTGGATCATACATAAGAAAAACTGTATTTCTGTCTCATTTCGTTGCAGAGAAATAACAGTTCAAAGAGTATATACATCAATTTGGGACACTCTGTAAAATATAAACTGGTTCTGCAACTTCCAAACACCTCAAAACATGCATATATCTTTATAGTTGTTTTATTTAACACACGGTAAGAAAAGGTATTTTGTCTAACATCGTGACTTTTGTAATCATATAGATGAAAATAGAATGTTTAGTGATATTGCTGATGATGTATTACCATTGTGATGTGCAAGTAAGATTTGCTCATCAGTAGATGGAGAACTGGAATTATTAAAACCACTGTCTTATACCATTTGTGTTTGTAACAGCTTCTTCGGTCTCGAGAAGCAGCTCTTTGGGAACTTGAGGAACGACAGATACATGAAAAACAGCAACTTGCCAAAAGACAACTTAAAGACATCTTCTTCTTACAAAGGCATCAGGTAAGTACAATCTTACTATTTCGCAGCTACCTAATGCATTTGATATCTATGGAAGCCCATTGCTCATTTATTTAATTTTTGCTTACCAGATGTTGATTCGCCATGAGAAAGAATTAGAGCAAATAAAGCGAATGAACCAGCGTAAAGAAGAGGAGCTTTTAAAGAGACAAACAGTAGAAAAACGTGCTTTGCCTAAGCGTATTCGTACAGAAATGAAGGCTCGTGAAATGATGTTCCGGGAATCAATGCGAATAAGTATGGCCACTCAGCCTGATCCCGAAGAAGAACGTGAGAAGCTTAAAAAGGTAAGTTTTCTGTGTATCATGTGAGAGATTAATGTCACAGTTGAAGTTACTTGATAACAAATATAAGGAAGTAATTGTAGCTGGGTGTTAACCAGGGAGTCCAGTTTAGAAAATAAAAGCTTCTTAGGAGCTGTAATTAAATAGATCTATAAGTAATTGGACTTCTTGAAGCATTATTTGTGGTAAAATTAGTTTCCTTACTAGTAATATTTTGGTTTAAATGCCATAAACATTTTAGGTACCATCAACTAGCTAGAATTGACTGGAATGCTTTTAGTTGAGCAGTTTTGCATGTAATATTTTGAAGCTTATGATATCTGTGCATTTATTGAGTCATACATGCTCTGGGACATTTTGCACTTGCTAATTCTGTTATTGTTACTCTTCCAATACCATCACATAAAAATCTAAAACAGTTAAAGATTGCATATTGGAGGAATTTAGTTAACAGTAATGCCCAAATTCATAAAATTATTTGTAGTCACTTAAATGTTGAAATAGGAAACAGGCACTTGTCTGTCTGTCTGTCTGTCTGTCTGTCTTTGTTGACATGGGAAACATGGGGACATTTCTACTCAAAAAACATCTTTCCTAATTTGTTGCATAGTAGAAACAAATTTCATGAGACAATTGAAAAAATATTTGTAGTCAGTTTTTAATACGTCACTTGCATTTTTATATTATTGAGGGTCTAGTTTCAGAAGCAATGTCCATTTTCAGCCTCAAAGGTTCAGCTTACTTGTCCTTAAGACAAGTAAACTCACTACAACTATAGATATTTGCTTTTTTGTTCCATTTATCCTTTAACTATCTTTTAACTCCAATGGTCATATTGGCGGTCATTCTCCTTTGGAACATATCAAAGGTGTTAACTCGTATTCGTTGTGTTGTATCATTAGATCACTCACACATTCGCACTCTCATTCACACTTCCAAACTCTGGGAAAGATAGAGAATCATCTTGGTTGGAGAAAAATTCCCATCCCCAACTAAGAATCGAACCCGGGTCCCCTAGCATGGTAGGCAGTTACTCTACCGACTGAGCTACAGCTTCTATATTTTTCTTATTTGCATATTAATTACAAAATATTATTTCAGCCGTGAATTGACATTGTTTCATGTTCTTGTGGTCCGACATTAAAAATAGTTTTCTAATGGCTCTTCAGTGATGATTTGCAATTGGGGGATAGATTTTGTATCATGTATGTTACTGTTCTTAGAATTAATACATTGATTTCATTATATGATTAAAAATATAAAGCAGTACAGTCTTGAAACGTTTTAACAGTAACAAGTAATCATTGTTACAGAGTAGTAGGTAGAGCCTCTGGAATCTGCAGATCTCGGCTGAGGTTGCTTCAAAATAGCCAAGAACAGTAAAAAAATACATCTATTAAAATGTTAGCAATGGTATATTACATATTATGCATAGTACACTGCTCAATTGTGTTTCAAAAGTTACTTGCATCCTGACTTGTTTCATAATGCGTTGGGTGCTTGTTTTACTAAAAGTGTCATCTGCAGCTTATGTGGAACTCAAAACTATTGCTTCAAAAACTAGAAGGAACCTCAGAAAACCAGCACAAATTAAAAAAGAAAACTGTAGTACTCTTTTAAAGGAACGACTGTAGGAGTCTGAAATAGTAATCTGGTGAATTTATTATTAGACATTGGGTAAGTATTTGAACACAATACTCTTCGTTCTTATATACTAAAATTTTACAATGCAGATGAAAACACATGATCATGTTTCAGAAACAGAAAAGTACCTTGTCCTTGATACTAAAATTATTCTACATACCAGATAAGTCATGCATTTTAAAATCATAAATAATAACTTGTCTTACATAATAAAATGTTACATACCAGACAAATCCCTTGTCTCATCTAGAAATTCCTGTAACTGTGAAAAGGGGAGTTACAAGAGCCATTTATATAATACATCTTTAAATCTTTTCATATTAGTATTTCCTATCTGAGTCGGCAGACTGCAGCCCTACCACTCTATAAGAATTTTCTGTTTTGTGAAGTCTGACATAAGGCATTTTATATTGTTACTACTCCTTGTTTGGTAATTATGTATATCTCTTCTTTTTATCAAATTGTGTACATTCTCTTTAGTACAAACTAAGACATTATATATATATAGATTAACAACTGTAAAGATTATTGTGTTATGAAAAGAGGTTCGCAATGTTGTCTATTGTTAGTTGCAGTCAACATTCTAATAACCAGGGCTAGGATTTTTAGGTGTGCACCTTTTTTCATAAGCTCTTCACAAAGATGCCACAGTGTGAAGTTTTGTTTTTAGTTGCCAAAAGAGCCCTTTTTGCATGTACCTTTTTCCCTTTTTGAGTACCTTTATCCCTTTTTCCTCCAACCATGCTCATAATCCCTTTTTCCCCCTTTTTTCTTTTAAGTTTCCTTCCATTTTACTCTATGTGATTTTAAGCAATATAAAATATTTAACTTTTATTTAACATCTCCTCAACTTGCTGTGAAAATGTGAAGAGTAAGCCTCTTTCAGTAAACACTACGCAGGAGTTGAAAGCACACCTACAACAATGGAAAATAATTGTGTATGACAAATCCTCTTTCTCTTGCCCACAATAATGAAACTGACAGTGACGCATTGTCATTGTATATCATTCTATCCTTTTAATTTCACCAGAATCAGTAGCCTACTGTTCGTAAATGTGAGTTTGTTACTGTGATAGCCATCATCTGTTCGGGCGGATTGCAAGGTCACACAGAGAGAGCAGTAACCGTACATGCATAGTGCCAAGAATTGACTCTTGAGTTCTGCTCAAAGCAACTAGAAATCTCTCAGACTGCAGTTCCAGCATGAATGAGAACATTCTAGCAGTTGTCGCAGTGTTATCTAAGAATGTGAACAGCAAGTGAATGAGTTGTGTAATAGTCCATTAAGTTAGCAAATGTTATATAGAATAAAAAGAAGTATTTCAGAAAGCGGAGCGCCATTGTTACCAAAATCAGGCAAATGAGTCAACCGTGTATATACTTTTCTCCACTTACAAGTTTTTTATTAAGACTAGTTTCTGGGGACTTCTCCCCTATCGTCAGTTCTGCATCATCAGTCAACCACAGAACTGACGATAGGGGAGAAGTCCCCAGAAACTAGTCTTCATAAAAAACTTGTAAGTGGAGAAAAGTATATACAAGGTTGACTCATTTGCCTGATTTTGTTAGCAAGTGTTAGTTTAGTTCTACTTTTAGTTTACATATTCGCAGAAATACGTAGTTAATGTATCTTTGTAAAGTAAATTCAACTATGGCTCTTTCTAATATGCGACGCAGCAACTTTTTTCTAATTCCTTCACACTTTTTGATGTTTTTATATACAACCATGATTTTTAATATAATTTCTTTACTTTTGGTGCAATTTCGTGTTGGAGGGTATTCTTTTAACGTTATTAATTGTTTATTTACTTGGTGTGTAATGTAGCCATACATAAGAATTCAGTGCAGCCAAACTATGCATGTTTCTCCATTGAAAGCAATGCTGCCAACAGTTTTACTTTTCCCGAAATTACACTATATAGCAGACTGTATGAGTTTGCAGGCTGTATCGGACTGGTTCAGCTACTGCCGCGAAGTGTGCATGATTTCAAATGATACCAAGTATACTGCAAGGGGAAATTGGCGGTCCTGGTCACGTTCAAATCGACGAATGCAAAATTGGGCAATGTAAGTTCATTGTGGGCGCTGCAATTAGACTGTAGAGCGTATTTGCATCCCTTCTGTTGTTGGGGCATCTGCACCTCATTCGTTTTCACGTCGGTCATTCCCAAGATCCAGTTGCCCTCTACGATGCGCCCATGATGAAACTTGCGTCTTCCTATTTTGCATTCGTCAATTTGAACGAAGAGGCCAGGACCGCCAATTTTCCCTTTGCAGTATACTTGTTGCCATTTGACATCATGCACACTTCGTGGCAGTAGTCGAACCAGTCCCATACAGTCCATGAGCTCATACATTTGTTTCCTATGGAGCACTTATCGTCGTGTTTAAGATTGTTTATGTACAAAGCAGTGCATGAGTAACAAAATTTGACCGGGCGTTAACTTAGCCTGCTGAAACCATGATCCTTTGCACACTGGCTGCGTCACCTATGTCTGGGGCACTTTTGCAAAGGTTGGCTACAAGTTTTACATATCTTTCTCATGTTGGCTGCAACGCCAGAACCGGCTGGTTGTGTGCTTGCATATGCGTATACGTGCAACTTTGTACTTAGAAAATATTCTCGCATCGCACAAAAGAAAGTTTCTCTCCAACTATTATTCTGTAAGTGATAATTGGTTCACTGCTTAGTGTTTGCAGAAAATACCTTTCTGCTTATGTTTTATTTTCTGTTTGCTGTTTATTTTGCAGTTATACTAATAAGGATTATGGTTTTCAGTTTCAAGAAAATGAGAAAAAGCGATATCGAGCAGAGCAAACACGTTTTGAGTTAAAACACCAGCGACAACTGGAGGAGCTGCGTGCCACATCAGAGGCCACAATTAAAGAACTAGAACAGCTTCAGAATGAAAAGCGTATGTATTAATTTCACTCCATCTTTTTTACTTTCACTTTTGCATACTCAATAGAGAGGAAGTAGTTTGTTCCCCCCAAAAATTAGATATAAAGATCTTGCTAGAACTGCATGTTTCAAAACCTAAATTAGAATAAATAAATGTATTTTAAAATAAGTTGATTTACGTGGAATTTAATATGAGATGAGAAGCAAACCCAATTGCAAAAGTGAGTGCTGCAGAACTAAGAATTAGTACAAAAGACATTAAGATTTAAAAACAGTGAGTACTTAGAATTGCCAGGAGAAGACTAAAACTTAACTATTTTCCATAACTTATACTGAATTTAAAAATTTACTTTTGTACAAAAACAATACTTTTTCTTTTAAACTAATTGAAATTAAGCAACCGCACAACAATGTTTGTATATTTTTATATTAAGTTCAAATTAAAAATTTGGTAGAGATTCAAAAAAAGACTAAGCATAAGAAGTATTTTATATAAGCATATAAAAAACTGTCCTATGCCGTGGCATAGTGGGTTAGAACATTGCGCTCTGGTTCACTGCGGCAGATAGCGCCCGGGATCGATGCCAGTCCTGGAGGGTGCAGATTTTAAGTCCCGGTTATAGGTCCAGTGTCCACTCAGCATCATGAGGAAATTGAGGAGCTCCACTAATCCTTATTTCACATAAGCTTACCTCGTATCTCTTAATGGTCCCGTGATGTAATCACCTCTCTTTGGCTGCTGTTGTAGTATAGACTGTTGTGCGGTAAAAATTAGTTTATTTAACGGGGTAATATATCTTTATATGTTGGAAGAGAATTGTCATTTATATTTTCATAACTGTTTGAATTAAATATATTATGCAACAGAGTTGATTTATCTGAAATGCATGTTAATTCTTAAACGAAGTAAAGAGGAGGTTTCTTTGCCTTCAAGCCCGCCTTTCATATGACACGATAGCACGTGCTTTAGCGATAGTGGTGACATATTTGTTTATATGACTTTTATCACTGACCTTGTTTTGAACTGGATTAGTCATATATTGCCATTCGAGGTTGTGTTGTGCCGAGTGTGAGAGCTAAATTATTTTATTGGTTATTTATTGCACATGTACTTATTATATGTATAATGGCAGAGTCTACCGCCAGTTTTTTGCTGAAGCATTGCAAGCGTAAAACCTTTACAAAGCGGCGAAAAAAGAATTGTGGTGAATGTGTTTAATGCACTCACAGAGAAGAATCCGTCTTTGTCAGTGAGAGAAGTCAAACATCGGTGCTCTGAATTTACAGGTGTGAGTGTTAGGTCCGTAGGAACATCACGATGTGAAATTGACACAACAGGAAAACTTACCACTTCAGGCAAAATTAGGAATAAACCAAAGCGCATGCTCGGAGAATGCGATAAGTTCGTGAAAAGTGCTGTGCATCGTCATGTGCATAGGTTTTTCTTTAGAAACAAACTCCCTAACATAAATAAAACTTTGCTGTAAATGAGTATGTAGATTTACAAATTTCAGCAGATCTAGTCTGTATAGATTGCTTATACAGCTGGGGTTTGTGAATGATAAAAGAGGCAAGAAAAATGTGCCAAGAGACAGAGGCGATATTGCTGTGTGGCAGAGACGTTGCTTAAGGACAATCAAACTGTACCGGGATACAAGTCGCAAAATATACTACCTTGACGAGATATGAGTGAATGAAGGACACACGAAAAGTAAAGTATGTCATGACACGACTTTTAAGACTGAAAGACAAGCATTTTTGCAAGGTATGTGTGCTGGTTTAAACAATTCCAGAGGTTTTCCTCTGGCCGAAGGCCTTTCTTTATAAACTTCATTATTTTTGCATGCCTTCCTATCCTTATTTGTATGATTTTATTTATCTTCCTGGCAATTATTATGACGTTTACTGCAGGTTTAAAAGTGACGGGAAGGCACCGCCTATGGCGCAAAAGCATTAGCCAATTAGGGTGAGGGGGAAGGTAGTTGCATGCGGAGTGATACATGTCAGCAGGACAAGATTATATAAAACAGATTAGGTAGCGAACCCTGGTCTAGAAAGCCAACTTTGTGGCTGGGGATGTGAAGATGTTGACCACATCTCAGTTGGATGATTGCCCACCTCTGCCTTGCATATGTGGGCAGTCAGGTTGTCAGGCTTAGGTCCACTTTGGGCTGTTAAGCCACGGGTACATTATATAAAAAACTGATTTACAATTAATATCTTATAAACTGTGTGTCACAGGATATTGAAATTTTGCATGCTCTCTTTGATTTATGTCTGTATGTGGTAAAAATCCAGAACAGTTGTAAGAAAACTGGATTTTTCAATTTTCATTAATACATTTTCTTATAAAATTCAGAACAACTATATCTTAAACTTAACACTTCAAAAATGATTATAATGATATGTAAAAGCTTCATTTACCTGTTTTAATATTTTTTGCAGGCAAGATGCTAATGGAGCATGAAACCATGAAGTTGAAAGAGCAAGAAGAAGCTTATACACGAGAACTAAAAGAATGGAAGAGCCAGTTGAAACCACGTAAGCAGGTATGTGTACCATAATCATTGTGCCATCCATGTTGTACTTGACTAATGTATTATTCATGTGAAAAGAACAAAATAAATTGTTTCTTCAAAATGCTGTTATTTAGTGAAAATAAAAGTGTGCTACTAGCAGCAGTAAATAGAATTTATTCATTTGCTACATGCTGTCCTGCTAATGAATTGTTCAAATTCCAATGTGTAAGGTCTATGATACAATGAAGCACAAAATTAATATAATTTTGAGTCGAACTAATACTCAATACTCCACTTATTGCTAGTATTTACCTAGAATGCGTTTCGTTAGGATCTTCCCAACATCATCAGCTGTTGTCCACAAATAGACGTTGGTTTGGTGAACTCATTGGAGGCAATAGGTGCATCTCAGTCGGTATCTTGATGAACTTGAAGTTTGGGTTTTCTTCAAAGGTAGTGTCGAAATTAAACAATTTTCTTTCATATTTCTTTATGAAGATATTTTTCTCACATGGTTAATGCAGCTGGACCTTGGACACTTTTTAATAAGTGGATTTCTTGTTCTATATCATGATTTTCCTTCCCACTAATTTTTTTCAACATTGGTATAGATATGTGGATGACATTTGGGCAATAGTAAATGAGATACAAGTGGGTGATGCATTAAAACTACTTAATTTACAAAATCCTGCAATAAAATTTTCCATAGACTAGACATACTAGATAGTGACAATAAAACAATCATAATTGGCGATCTCATTGGACATTCTCCAAGATAATGATAACAATGATAACAATAAAGTTGGCATAACCATTGAAGAATTTGTAGATACCAACTTAATGAAAATACTGCACAGGGATGAAGACCCAAAAACCTACATACACTATACAGGACACTCAACCAATCCAGATATCGTGATCATAGCAACTGATCTAGAAGTTAAAATTACAAAAAAAGTAATTGAAGACAGTGGTAGTGGACACAGAGCCATAATGACAAAAACAAACCTACATCAACAACCACCCAACACAAAAGGAAAAATAAAACCTAAATGGAACTTCAAAAAGGCACATTGGGAAGAGTATAAAATGACGACAAATAAATTCCTAAAGGAAATTAAACTAGAACAAAACATAAATAAAGTAATAAAAGAACTAAATGCTGCAATTCTAAAAGCTGCAAAAAGATGTATTCCCAGAGGAAAAATCCATAAAT
Organism: Mantis religiosa; assembly: GCA_030765055.1. Classification (NCBI taxonomy): domain Eukaryota; kingdom Metazoa; phylum Arthropoda; class Insecta; order Mantodea; family Mantidae; genus Mantis; species Mantis religiosa. The sequence continues at coordinate 22,471,378 of CM060949.1, forward strand.
ATAAACCTTTCTGGAATGAACAGCTAACACAGCTCAAATCAAAACGAGACAAAGCCAGAGAAAGAGCAGAAAGGTCACAAGATAAAACAGATGTTATAGAATGGCGAAAAGCAAATGCACAGTTAAAACAAGCTATAAAACTATCAAAAAAGAGAGCTTTGAAGAATTTATAAACAATTTAGATTATAGAACAAATGGTACTAAAGTACACAACTACATCAAACAAATAAACAGAGAAGACCAACAAAGCCAGCCACTAATTGTTGATAATAAAGAAATATATGAAGACACTCATAGCAGAAAAACTAGCAACATACCACAAAACTAGTACTACATTTAAAAATAAAAACAAAAAGCAGAATAAATACCTAAGGAACAATAACCTTGACAATACATCCAACTTCCAAAATATCTTCATTGGGCCTTTTACATTTCCAGAAATAAAACAAGCAATAAGGACACTAAAAAATAAAAAGAGTTTAGTTCCTGATAATATGCATCCGGAGCCACTAAAAAATTTAGGACATGAAGCACTTCACACCCTTTTAAAAATTTTCAATAACATTTGGACCACCAGAAATAATATACCAACATTGTGGAAAAAAGCAAAAATAATACCCATCAAGAAGAAAGGAAAACTAGCACAATCGATAGATAGCTACAGACCGATATCACTAACCTCAAACATAGCAAAACTTCTAGAAAGAATGATAGCTACAAGACTGGCATTTTACCTGGAAACACAAAACATAATAGTCCCGGAACAAGCCGGGCTTAGGAAAGATAACTCAGCAATACATCAGGTCGTAAGACTTACACAAGACATTAAACAAAATTTTAATAAAAATAAGACTTCTCTAGAAAAAATGAAAAATATCATGAAAATGAAAGATATCCAGAAAAAGAATGGCTTCGAATATATACAGATGGATCCTTTATTAACAAGCAAGATGCTGGTGCAGGAGTATACTGCAAACATTTTGCACAGTATCTAACACTAGACGAAACTTCAAACCATTATGATGGAGAACTAACAGCCATAAAATCAGCACTGCAGAATGTCCTGTACAGACCGTACATAAAGCAAAACATAGTTATCTTAACAGATTCAAAATCAGCCATAGATGGGATTGTAAACTATAAAAACAAAACAAGAAACATCAAAGAAATAAGAAGTTTAATTAAAGTTGTCGAATCAAGAAACCATGTCACCCTGCAATGGATTCCAGCCCATGTTGGACTTTTAGGTAATGAACATGTTGACCAACTAGCAAAAAAAGGTGCAATTCAAAATATAAAACCCGTAAGACAAACTGAAATTAATAAACAATTAAACAACATTAAGCTACATTTTAAAAGACAGCAGAGACTTGATGAAGATAAACTAAAAGACAAGGATTATAAGAACATTGGAGACAAAACTGACATACAAAAACTACCAAGAAAAACTGCAGTGGCCCTATTTGGAATGGAAACTGGCCATGATTGTCTTGCAGAACACCTTTATAAAATACACTGCATACCTACACCCAAGTGTACTATCTGTCATGAACAAACACCATTTGGACAAATGTAATGGTCTCAAAAGTGGGAACCTACAGGCTTTATATTGGGAAGCTAGGGGGAAAATGATGCAAATCAACTAATCCCCAGTGTCATTAGTCTACAACAACAATAACAACAACAATTTTCCATAGAAAAAGAGACAAACAATGAAATCCCTTTCTTAGGTTTGAAAATTACCAAAAAAATCCTGAACTTGAATTTAGCATACACAGGAAGGAAACACACACAGAAAATTTCATAAAAACAGATGGATATAACCCAAGACAACACAAGCATACTGTTATCAACAGTTTAACTTACAGGCTGGTTAATACACCTTTAAACAAGATAGAATATATCTAAGAGGAAATAATATAATTCACATTGCAGAATACAATGGATTCAGTGCTGAATTGGTCAAAAAGAAAATTGACAAATTCAAAAGACAACAAAGATGCAAAAAAGTAACTACTCTTTCCCCAATCAGCAATGAAACTTCATACAGAAAATTTACATATCATCCCAGAGCTACACACCTTTTCCAAAAAAGTCTTCAAAGAGACAATATTACTATGGCCCCACAAAACAAATGTAAGTGTGCACCTTTTGAAATCACATAATACAAAGGAGATACCCACAGACAAAAAATCAGGTGTGTACCGGATAAACTGCAAAGGCTGTGACAACTTTTACATTGGAAAAACAAAAAGGAACTTGAACATTAGGCGTAAAGAGCATTTTAGGAACATCAGGAACAAAGAAATAGATAAATCGGCGGTAGCGTACCAGTTGTGGAAAGAGAACCATGATATAGAATGTGAAATCCACTTATTAAAAAGTGTCCGAGGTCCAGCTGCATTAACCACGTGGGAAAAAAAATCTTCATAATGAAATATGAAAGAAAATTGTTTAATTTCGACACTACCTTTGAAGAGAACCCAAACTTCAAGATCATCAAGATACCGACAGAGATGCACCTATCGCCTCCAGTGAGTTCATCAAATCAACATCTTGATGTGTGTTTGGAGGAATTTAGTAACAGTGACGTCAAAATTAATATAAAAATTATTTGTGGTTGGTTTATTGACACTCGTCACTTACTTTTTCATATATTTATGAGAGACTAGTTTCAAAGGCCCTGGCCTCCATTTTCAATCTCTTTCCAACTGGCATCTGTTGTCTGCTCTCTCTGGTGGTGGAACTATGAACTTTTTTGTCAAATTATCTACTGGCGGGATTTCAAAGTTCATTACGCGATCCTTATTTTTCCAGATGAATATGTTCTCGCATGTTGTCAATCTATTTTGGTTTATCACTCCTTTTAATAATTTTGGATTTGGATCAATGTCATGGTTTTCATTCCAAAAATGAAATGCTACTGCTGACTTGTCTTCTTGTTTCAATCTGATGTTTCTAAAGTGTTCTTTGACTCTGGTTTTTAAATTTCTTTTTGTTTGACCTATGTAGCATTTTTCACAATTCTTACAATTTATTTGGTATATTCCAGATTTGTTACCTGAAGGAATTTCATCTTTTGTTTTTGAATTTAGTAATTTTAAAATTGAGTATCTATTAGTAGGTGCCAAGATGATATTTTGTTCCTTGAATATCTTTTTAAATTTATTAAATGTTTTTGGATGATATGTGAATGAACTGAATATGCTATTGCTTTCTTTTTCTTTAATAAATGTGGTTGCTTCCTTAATGGTTTTCTTTAGTTTAGATTTTCTAATTTTCTTCAACACCAAACTTTTGTTGTATCCGTTTTCTTCTGCTATGTGTATTATTGCTTTTTGTTCCTTGAAATATTCTTCTTTTTCCATGGGTATGTTGACTAGTCTGTGTGTAAGGCTGTTTATTATTGCATGTTTATGTGTAATTGGGTTGTGGCTATTATTTTTTATATAATTTTCTGAATGTGTTGGCTTCCTGTAAATTCCAAATTTTATTTTTGTATCATTCCTGATGATATTTAGATCCAAGAAAGGTAGTTGTCCATTGATTTCCTTTTCTATTGTGAATTTGATAGTCCTTTCTTGCAGATTGAGTAATTTTAATGCATCATCTAAATGTTTCCTTGGTACAATTGCAAAGATGTCGTCAACATATCTATACCAAACCTTGAAGATCAATGGGAAGGACTTTTTAATTTGTGTTTCAAATGCACTCATAAATAAGTTAGCCAAAAAAGGTGAAAGTGGATTGCCCATTGATAATCCTGATTTCTGCTTGTAGTGTTTTCCATTAAAGCTAAAGAAGTTTTGTTCAATGCATATTTTTGTTAGAGAAATATAAAGGAGATTAAAAGGAGTGATAAACCAAAATAGATTGACAACATGGGAGAACATATCGAGATTCAACTGTATTGGAACACCACAGTGAAGCGAAAAATTATTAAAAAAAAAAAAAAAAAAAAAATTTAATAAAAATTTAATAATGGGAGAACATATTCATCTGGAAAAATAAGGATCGCGTAATGAACTTTGAAATCCCGCCAGTAGATAATTTGACAAAAAAGTTCATAGTTCCACCACCAGAGAGAGCAGACAACAGATGCCAGTTGGAAAGAGATTGAAAATGGAGGCCAGGGCCTTTGAAACTAGTCTCTCATAAATATATGAAAAAGTAAGTAACGAGTGTCAATAAACCAACCACAAATAATTTTTATATAAATCAACATCTATTAGTCAACAACAGCTGATGATGTTAGGAAGATCCTAACAAAACACATTCTAGGTAAATACTAGCAATAAGTGGAGCATTGAGTATTAGTCGTCTCAAAATTATATTAGAATTTATTAATTTGCTACATGCTGTCCTGCTAATGAATTGTTCAAATGTCTGTGGCTACAAGAACACATGGATTTTGTGTTTCTTTAAAACTTCTGTTTTAATTGGTGAATTAGCTATTGCAATAGAATTTGTTTGAATGAATAAACTAGAGTGAATTCCTTTACATGTGTTCTAGTGAAAATGCATGACTCAAGATTTCCTACAAGACTTATTATTTCTGCAATTTGAAGTCCCTGTGGCACAAATGGCAAAAGAGCGCCCAATAGCATTGGTTTCACATCATTCTGGCTTTGCTCACTTTAGAGCTAAAAACAGTCATAACTGCAGTTATAAAATTATGACTTAGGGATGGATGAGAGGTAAATTACACGCAGTGAATTCTTTGGAGAAGTAATGTTTTCAAGTTCAGAGATGCTAAAAATAGATGAGCACTAAGCACTCCAAATTTATTTGAAATCTGTACATAATTATAGTTTATGACAGCATTTCAAAAGTTTGTTTTATATGCCAAAATATTTGCAGTAAGTTGTCATATAGCCAATTTAAATGTATGGGAGTAGAGTGTTTTTAGAACTTTACAGCTACGGAGGCATTTTTTTTTTTTTTTTTTTTTTTTTTTTTTTTTTTTTTTTTTTTTTTTTTTTTTTTTTGGCTTTGTGAATAGGTTTGGTGTTACAGATTACATTATAAGATTACACACAAATAGTATGTCAGTCATAACTTAACCTGTGTGTTTATTCTTCATCACATTGTCCTCCATCACTAGTGACATGTATAATCAACAATAAATAGCAAGAGGTCCCGAGTTCGAATCTCGGTTAGGGCAAGTTTCCTGGATAAGGTTTAGATGAATGTCGGGTAACTCTAAGCTCCATGGACCCCGGGCTCATTTGAGCATCATTTCACCATCATTTCATCCATCGTCCAATATGACTTAACGTTGGAGGACGTAAATTACAAAAAAAAAAAAAAAAAAAAAAATAGGCATGAACATTCAGTAATGGATAATATTAGGCATGCGTTCTCGATACTTGTGATACTTTGATATTCACAATGCTTGCATGGTATCAACATCAAACGATACTTCAGAAAATTTGCACAATACTTCGATCTGATAATCTGGAGAAAACCATGTTCCCGAAACATGTTTTTAGATAAGAACTGTGTTAAATCCCCATACTCTGTGTTGACAATTAATGCAGGCATTTACATTTTAGAGGTTGGAGGAGCAGTTCGCACAACAATTAGATGAACAAGAGCAATTATTTGGACCATCATTAACACTTCCAGCAGACCTTCCAGATCTCCCATCACATGATCGTCACCATATGGGTTCAACTCGCAGTAGTTTATCTTCAGTCTCAGAAGGATGACATCACAGATAATGTGCAACAAATGTAAGAGAATGGCCTACTTCTAAACAGGTAACAAGTTTGGCAGTGAAGAAACTCTAAAAACAAGCGCATATATGTGTATGAATTCCTTTGAGGCAAATAGCTAAGGTTTCTAATTACGACTAAACAGTTTGGCAGTGGAATTTTTCTTGCCCATAATTAAATCTTTCTGATATGAAATACTAAAAGAAATAGCATATTAAATGCCCATTGCTGAACACACACAAATGCGCATTTTGTGCTCATAAAGAACCGATTAATGTTTTACTTGAAGAATGGTTAACTAGTAACCAAAAGAGAGGCCATGTTTGTGATGAGTCTTGTTTCCGAAGGCATACTTATGGATGGTTTATTTTGATATGAATTATATTGGTATATTTTAAGAAAATTGTAAGAGAGTGTAACTTTATAGTACATTTTCTTAGCTAAATCAGTTATGTATTGTTCCAAACAGTTCGCAGAGGCGATCTTCAATTTCCGTGCTGTGGCAATGCTTGTGTAAATATGTAACAAAGATATGTAACCATTTAAATTGTGGTATCACAATAGTTAAGAAGAGGAAAATCTACAGAGAAATAACTTTGTAATGCATGGTTTTGTATTAATATTGTACAGTACATGCCATAGCTGAAGAGGAGTTCCTATCTGTTTGAGCAGAAAACAAAAGCTTTAGCAAAGTCTGTTTAAAGCTTTGTTGCTTTATTGTAATTTCTTCTTCTTTAAATGTTTTGGCATCGCCAACTGCACCTCTGGAGAGCAGAACTGAAAATACTTTAGCAAAATAATGTTGGAGTTTTAGCTCATTTGTCAAGTTTAAAGGAGTATAATTGTTCATTACCCTTTTTCATTTTTGTTCCTTCTCTTTCTCCCCTGCCCCTTGCAGACTCTAAAGACTGGTGTACAATAACTGAAAACTGAAAAGAAACTAGAACAAGAATGACAAAGTTAAAATGCGTGAACTAATAATACCAGCTTTAGTAATTGATGGGTATCTTTCCCGTGTTCCAGTAATATGAAAGATAACTTGATCAGACTTTTCCTTTTTTATTCCCATGCATGATATCCTCATTATGCATTTTAGTCTTCATTTTAGAAAATATTAAGGGGGCTGTGATAAGAAACGGCTGTTAGAATTTTCCTAGTTACAGGCTGGGAAAGTAAAACTGACCATGAACCCAGACACCCATATGATGTAATTACACTCATACATAATATCTGTACTTCTGTTTATACTAGGGCAAATCAAAAAGTCTTTGCACCTTTTTTTGTGGTAAAATAAGATAAAGCCAATTAAACATGTAGATATTATTCCTTGTACCTTTCACTATTTTTCCACATAGTTCCTGTGCCGAGTTTTAGACCGATTATCGAAAAACATCGAAATTTGAGAAACCAAAATTTTTTTGCTCATAATTTCGTCCTTCTGACCTCATATTCCAACAGAAGACGTTATTCTAAGAGTTCCTGCTGAGTTTCGCTCTTCCACAACACACCGTTGCAGAGGAATTAAGTTTCGATATCCAGAAATATTGAAAACTAAACTCGTGCTGCGCCCACACCTTTCGCAGCTAAGGAACCAAAATTGGTGGACGGGCTAATCTTGCGCCGGAGTATCATTTAAAGGAAACCGCATCTCGATATCTCGCTTCCTTCTAGTTTGCATCTTTTGAGTTTCATGCTCCATAAACCTCGAACCAAGGACCCCACGACCGCCATACTCGCTAGGCTGGTAGACAAAAGCCTCTACCTGAATTATGTGGCTCGAGGTTGTGCGACAGATACTTATGTACGAAACCAACCATCCCCAAACCACCCACTGTTTTTGAAAACTGTTTTTAGCAATTTCTCCTAAACTATTACACCTAGAGGTTTGAGTGACGGCTCTTTGGATTTGTCTCGTTGAGTTCTACAAGTGTATGGTTTTCATACTACCCAGCCACATCAAGGTTTTTCATCATTCTCTCCTAAACTATTAGAGATAACAGTCAAATATATCAATTCCTTTCTTGGAGGTGTTGAAAACAGTGTTGTTATAATAAATTCAATTTAAAGGGAGTCCATTAATGACACTAAAACAACACTTACTAGTGTTGTAAGTGTTGTTTAGTGTCATTAATCAACTTCCTTTAAATTTAATTTAGTCAAATATATACTCAGCACAAAAGTGAATCGAGAAGATATTGACACATTGCTTCACTCACACTGTTTATTCACAGGGCATGTTTCAAGAGCTTCTGCTCTTATCATCGGTTGGTACTCGACTAATGCAAATTGTAGTGGTTTCCTCTTTCTCTGTATCATCCTGTGAATAAACAGTGTGAGTGAAGCAATGTGTCAATATTTTCTCGATTCACTTTTGTGCTAATTTGTGCTTCACTGTCCCTACACTTCTTTCAAGTTTATACTTTAAAGATATACTCGTTTGAAAGCTCTCGTCGAGATCTACAAGATTGGTTATGGTCACTTTTGCTCTAGGACGCACGGTTTAGAAGTTGGCTTTTCTTGGAGTTGCATTTATCTCATCACAGCACTAATTTTGCGATGCCACTGCAGTAGAAGTTGGCCATCTGACTATGGAACCACTGTTGCACTGTTGTCTTGACGTTGACGCATGCTCATTGTCATGCAGATTTTCACAGCCACTTTCAAACTTAGAACATCATCATCTCATAGTTCTCAAAGCATGACACCTTTCTCCATATGTTGGCTGCACCTCCCTGTGGATCTCGATGGGCGTTCGTCCTTTACTCCATAGAAAACAGATCACACTTCATTGCCCGTAAGCTGTGGATGTGTTAAGCTTACCTGCCATTTTGAATGCACTGACAGCAGCGCTGTAACTGGCATGAAAAGTCCACTACTTTATATGTATATGATGGTTTTTGTTTTACATTTGTAATTTGGCCGGAAATAAAAGAAGGAACAAAGACTTTTTGATTTGCCCTTTGTATGTAGCTTAGAACTGACTACTGTCTCAAAAAGTAAAATCTACAAGGAACAGGGAAAATCGGTAGAAATTAACAACAAATAACTTTAGTATATCTATTTAATAAAGGAATGTAGCCTAGGAAAGGGGTAACAGAATGGATCTGCTTTTAAAAAATGTTTACTTCATTGAGGTTTGATTCAGGCAGAACTGCAAGCTGGTGAGAATTATAATTGGTTAGCTAGAAGTAAGAAGTGATATCCCAATGTTGGTTTTTCCCTGTTCTTGTTCTCAAGGTATTGTGGGACAGAATATTGTATGCTTGTTTCCGTTTTGAGGTTATTGTGAACCGGCCTTAAAATAAAGAGTTTTGCAAAAAAATGAATTTGCAATCCATATTTTGTTTAAAGCAAACAATATGCTGAGAAGTGATGCTTGTATTGTATTATTTGTACATAAATTGAATATGGGCAGTAAAACCTAAAATACATAAATTGAATATGGGCAGTAAAACCTAAAAGTTTTGTGTATTTGCGAGTGAACTGCATTTTGTTAAAATGTTCAAACAACTGCTATTTTGTTTAATTTTAAAAGTGTGCCATGATAAATGAAAAACTTGGATTTGACACAGTTTATGTCAACATTTTTGTACTATTGATATGAACCATGAACTATCAACAGGAACAATAGAAGAAGTGAATGTCGAGAAGCACACAAACTAGGAACAGAATTGTTAACTGCTAATACAGCAGCCAAGTAAACTGTGATACCATAATGATTGACATACTCTACTCAGCCCGATGGTAGTGTTGGCTTTGCCCTAAGAAACTAAAACTGTGATCATATGAACAGACTTTGCAAACAAAACACATTTTCCTTTTTGCTGCTATCCACCATGCTATAATTCTTTAAACATTCTAATTGAAGCATTTTCTTTCATTCAGTGATTTCAAAATATAACCACTTTTAATAGCATCAAAATATTTGAGAAAAATTGGGGGATCTGTTTGAGGAAATTGCTTCAGTCTCCCCTCGCCCCTTTCCTTTCCTTAGCATCATTAGTTTCAAGTTTGCTTAATTGTTATAGACAGAATTAAGGAAAAACTATGACATTATTTGCCATTTTAGTGGCACATACCATGTTTATTAGTGTAAAGTTGTATATAATGCTTGATATTATTGCAGATGAGACACTGAGAATGTGCATGTGTGTGTGAGAGAGAGAGCTGTACATATATAATATACATAAAGTTTATATTCTCTAAATGTATATATACACATATACTGTAGAGCAGTGAAGAGAGTTTTCTGGGAGTGAAAATGCAGAGAAAACTGAATCTTAACTGCAGTTTCCATTTAAAGACTGCAAAGTTGCCAATCATTTGCTCAGTTACAAATAAATAAAGTTTGTGTTTTATAGGATGGCTGTTCTTTGTCAGATTTTCATAAAGACCTAAGAATGAGAAAGTGTATATTTAAATTGAAATTTTATAAATGCAGAACACCATCAAGTCACTTTTTTATTTGTATACTAGCCTTGTGGTGATAACGTGACAATTGATAATGCATTTTAATTTTTGTAAAGTATACTGCTCCAAATATTCTTATTTACATGTGTCTCCCTTTCCCCCAATTTTGTTTAAGTGGTTATGGCAAATTTTGAATCGCAAACAAAAAGTTAAGCATTGAGTGATAAAATGCAAGACTGTGGACTTTTTTGACAATCATTATTGTGGTATTATTGCAAGTGAACTTTGTTCTTCTTATATAGGATTGAAGTAGAAAATAATGCTGCATTGCAAAAACAAAATCTGTAGTTATAGCTCATTCACTTAAGTGAATAAGCAAAGCCATTTATTTTAATCAAAAAGAATTGCTATAATAATCATTAAGTACCTATTTCATACTCAAAACAATTCTAGTTTCATTTCAGTGCTTGCTGCATTAAAATGAAGTATAAGCAAATGCATGAATACTGTATTTCAAATTTAAATCAATTGCCAAGTTACAGGGTTGCAATATTATAAATGAGCATTTGTTTCCCCTACTAAAAATAGACAAATTTATTTGAAGTTTGCCATGACTCTAAAGCCTTAGTTTAATGGTGCTGTAGTAGAAGATTAATATTTTTCCCCCTTAAATATAACTATGAAAATGCATTTTAAATATTGTAACATACATAAAAATTACTTAGAGCTTGCACTGGTATACAAACTATTAATTGCTAACAAATAGTTGTTAATTCTGTTGTCCACAAACTAAATGTAGTTTGTATTTCAGTCAAAATAAATAATTATGACATTATAGCAGTCTGTATTTCATGTTAGTATTAAGTTTTATTTTCTAGAAAATATTGAAAGGAACCTGCATTCATAAGAGAAATCTCTATTGCAACATTGCAACAGTGAATTTGTCAACAGGTTACCTAGCTAGATAGAGTCAACATGAAAAATTCAATGCCATGGCCAGGATTTGAACCACGGATCTCCTGGTTTCCGTCCAGTCGCTCTAACCCATTGATAACTCAACCCATTAGCTCAATGGATTAGAGCGACTGGACGGAAACCAGGAGATGCGTGGTTCAAATCCCAGCCATTGCATTGAATTTTTCATGTTGACTCTATATATCAAAGATCTTAACCTGTATACGGCTAGTGTAAAGAAATGATTAATTTCCATCAATTAACTAAAGTGACCTAGCTGTCAACAGGCCCTTAAACTCGACTCACTCACTTCATGAAAACAATGGAACCATTAGTGTTATCAGCAAGATAACATGTGCAAGAGATGTGCGCTCGCTGCAATACAGGTTAGCTGGACACAGAGTATAAATTATGTCAGATGTACAGCACGACCATCAAATGTGCAAACGTCAAAAACAACATAATATAGTATTCTGGAAACTAGGAAGCATTGCCTTTCAAGTGTATGTAGGCATAAGGTCAAGGTGTAGTATAACAAAACTCTTTTGTTTCCTCTCACAGTGAGGCTGTACTCAGGATCAGGCTATACCAATGGTCTTCACAACATGCTAAAATGGGTATTGAATAAGCAATGCACCAGCAAATGTAGTATAGTGTGGGAGGGGAGGGGAGAGAGGGGCAGGTGATCAGTGGGTTGATCAGTATAGGCTCATTAGTTACCTGTGTATGGCCATTCATGAAAGTCTTCTACCGCTACGTTATTTAACTCCATGGGAGCAGGTCTATTTTTTTACACCATTTGATAATGCTGTGCGATGTTTCATATGTAATAAAGTCCTGAATGTGATATGAAAATATAATCTTCAGTGCCACTATGACACTTGTCTTGCTAGTTATTACGACAAATTAGAAGGTGATGAACGAATCACAATGCTGGAGAGTTACGGACACCAGCAGACAGTTACAATATGGTGGTTATTATTGTTTTGTCTGTTGTGATTATGATTATTATCATTATTATTAATTTAGTTGTTCTATACGGCACAGCATTAATAAGACTGTCCCAGAGTATATTATATATTTGTGTTAGTCTGTTAATTTCTTAAGAGAAATGGCTGAATAACTAATATCCTAATTACATAAAATATAATTATTTATTTAAATATATGTGAACATTGTATGCTTCGATTGTCTGACCGTGACTAAGAAGTTGTATGACACTACGCAAAAATTGCCATTGCACCACTGCTTACCTGTCAACAGTTCTGAGTGCATGAGTGTGCATGCGGGTAAGAGACAGAAGCATGAGGATGCACACTGCTCCTGATCACTGGCCTATACCAACCAACAGTTGTTTATATGCGCAACCAGTAACAGTACAGTACAGTGCAGTATACCTATGGAAAAATGCATATGCCTCTGATCTTTAGTTATCAGTGTTATCAGTAATTGTTTAGAAGTGGATAACAGTGAAGGATTTCAAATGAAAATAAACAAGGAGTATGAAAATTCATTTAAATTCTTAACTACAATACTGGTAAGTTTTGAATGTATTAGTACAAAATTGAATCGAGAATATATTGACACATTGCTTCACTCACACTGTTTATTCACAGGACATGTTTCAAGAGCTCTTGCTCCTATCCTCAGCTGATACTGAGTCGAGTATCAGCTGAGGATAGGAGCAAGAGCTCTTGAAACATGTCCTGTGAATAAACAGTGTGAGTGAAGCAATGTGTCAATATATTCTCGATTCAATTTTGTACTAATTTGTGCTTCACTGTCCCTACGCTTCTTTCAAGTTTATACTTTGAATGTATTGTTTGCATCATCAACTCCTGAATTAGGTAATATAGTAGGTCAATAGCAATGGACTTTCTAAAAATCTGTGGTCCCCATTAGTCCACCGGAGCTAGTAAATTGGTCCATACCAAGACCGACTATGAATAGGGCCCATAAAGGTAAATTAAAATCAATTGTTTAAATGATAAAAAATTGATGTGCCAAGCATGGTTAAAGATCTGCATGTGACAGAGGCTATGGAAAAGATTTGTTCATGGAATCTGCATTATTTGACTCAGCCCTTCTTCCAAAAGAGTGGTTAATACGTGTAGTGAAACTATCAAAATTCCAGCAATTAATTGCAAAATTGTATAAAAAATTGTAACAGGTGACAAAACTTGAATAAGTTTATATTAAATTATGGGTGACTCATACTTTTTACACATCAGCTTTACTTACGTACTTATATTGACATGTTTTGCGAACATGTCATGTAGGCATGTTGGCCATAGTAGCTCAATGGTTTAGAGCGGCTGGACAGAGACCAGAAGATCTGTAGTTCAAATCCCGGCTATGGCATTGAATTTTTCAGTTTGGTTCTACCCTTTCATAGTGCGTCTCACACATGGCTAGTGTGAAAGAACAGTTAATTTCCATTAATTGTACCTAATAGTGGTCCGAACTATAAAACCCGGGCCTTAAAGTATTTACAGCATAGTAAGTCACCATTAAGGTAGTTGTCTCATGTGTGTATGAGAACTCCTAGTGGTTTACCGGGAAGAACACAAGTCAGTTGGAGAATTTAATGTCATGTCGGCACGTTAGCCATAGTAGCTCAATGGTTTAGAGTGGCTGGATGGAAACCAGAAGATCCATGGTTCAAATCCCGGCTACGGCATTAAAATTTTCATTCTGGCTCTACCCTTTCAAAATATGTTTCGTTTCACAGTAAAATTTTGATATATTGAATAAGTTTGTTTGATAAAACTGTATATAGTCGAAATATGAGCTGAATCTTTCCTGGCGGCGTATATGTTCTAGACGTTCTCGGGCTTCTAGCCAGGTAAGCAGATGTTGAGACATCGACGTTTCGGGAGACCAGAATATGGTCGTTTTACTGGCAGACAAGGGAAACGCAACAGTTGTCCTACACGCAGCACAGTATGCAGACAAGATGGAACGTCTCTTGCAGGATTCGGCGTACAAGGTTATCAAGAAAGACCCCACGTTGTCAGTGGAACGTCGCACCTCGTTATTGATCAAGAAATCCAGCCTTACTGCCAACGTCAAACAAAAATTGGCTTCTTCAGGCTCCAGGCCGCCTAGGATGTATGGACTTCTCAAGGTCCACAAAACGGAGATAACGCTGCAACCAATTGTGGACGCGATCGGCAGCACCACGTATCGACTGGCCCGCCACCTCTCCGAACTCCTACAACCACTTGTGGGAGGTTGTCCAAACCACGTCAAGAACTCTGCCCAATTTGTGCAGACACTACAGAATATCACTATTGCACCCGGGGATCTTCTCGTCAGCTTTAATGTAGTGTCACTATTCACCAGGGTGCCGCTCAAAGAATCTATTCAGCTGCTATCACAACACTTTCCTCCTGACATCACTGAGCTCTTCCGTCACACCTTGTCCTCCACATATTTCCTGTATGGTGACAAGTTCTATGAGCAAGTGGACGGGGTAGCAATGGGGTCGCCATTATCACCGGCGGTGGCCAACTTCTACATGGAGCACTTGGAGCATGAGATTCTCACCACGGCACACCTGAAACCTTCACACTTCTTCAGATGTGTGGACGATACGTTTGTAGTCTGGCCACATGGACGAGATACACTATCTGACTTCCTCACACATCTGAACGGATGCAGACCTCAGATTCAATTCACTATGGAGGTGGAAGAGAATGGGGTGTTGCCCTTTCTGGACATTCTGGTTTCAAGAAACAAGGATGGTACACTAGGGCACACAGTTTATCGGAAACCCACTCACACCGATCTATATCTAAACGCATGCAGCTACCACCACAAATCCCAACGTATGGGGGTCTCGACACATTGATCCACAGAGCATTGGCCATCTCGGACCCTCAGCACTTTTCTCAGGAACTGCTACATCTGCGACAAACTTTTCATCAGAACGGCTACTCTGAACCCGATGTCAAGAGGACCCTCGCAAAAGCCAAAAGAGCCGGAACACACATTTGTAGCTCCACTGAAAAGCCAACTGCTATAGCCTGCATCCCATATACCGACAATCTGTCTGGAAAAATCGGCAGATACTGGTAAGACACAACATAAAAACTATTCACAAACCGCCTGCAAAAATCAGACACTTTATGAGACCGGTCAAAGACCAATTACATCTAAACGTTCCAGGGGTGTACCGCATTCCATGTGAATGTGGAGTGCCATACATTGGACAAACCGGCAGGACCATAGCTACCAGGATCAAAGAACACGATAGAAGCATCAGACTGTTGTAAACTGAAAGTCTGGGCTGGCGGAACATTGCTTCCAGCAAGACCATAGGGCTAGCTTCGGTTTCACCACCATTTTGGCAAAATGCAGTGGCTACTGGGAGTGCAGAGTTAAGGAGGCGTTGGCTATCTCGGCAGAGAGAGTCACTCTTAACCGAGATGCTGGGCTACAATTTAGTGCAGCATGGAAGCCTGCATTAAAACTCGAAAAAGAGAGACTCGGGAAACACAGATCTGGCTTACTGAGCAGCGACCAGAGCAGCAGTGTTTTCTGAGAGGTCATATTCACCAACGCGAGCCCGCTCACTGATTGGTCCGCGTCATTTTCTTGGCGACCAGTATATATATGGGTCACCCCAGCCCTAAGTCATTCAACATCCTGATGATGGGAGAAATGTACGCTCCCGAAACGTCGATGTCTCAACATCTGCTTACCTGGCTCGAAGCCCGAGAACGTCTAGAACATGTGTATAGTCGGTTTTTCACACTCCATCACTTACATTTTTAATTTTTGAGCAAGTAGTTTTAGAAGCTGTTACTTCCATTTTTAACCTTGTTGGACTATCTATTAACTTGGTTGGACTATCGTCTGTTATTATTGTCTTCTTTCTGGTGATAGGACTATGAACTTTTTTATCAAATTATAGACTGGTAGGATAAAGAAGTACATAGTTCTATCACCAGAGAGAACACAACAAATAAACAGATATAGTCAGACCTTCAAGATTGAAATTGGTAGCAACAGCTTATGAAACAAGGCCCTCAATAAATATAAATGTGAGAAAGTGTTAAAAACCGACTATAAATAGTTGTTTCAATTAATTTGGACATCACTGTTACTAAATTCCTACAAACACGTATAATTGTTTAGTTATAACAGCAACAGCAAATTGGCCATGGTAGCTCAGTGGGTAAGAGCGACTGGACGGAAACCAGTAGATCCGTGGTTCAAATCCCGGCCGTGGCATTGAATTTTTCATGTCGACTCTATCAATCTTACACATGTTTACCAGTGAACTGTTAATCACAGTTCAACCTAAGAAAAGAAAGTCAGCCTGAAGGGCTCAGCCTAGTTATCACTGGCCTACTGATCCCAAGATTGCAGGTTCAAACCCATCCCAGACCAACAGCTTTTAAGTGCACTTAAAAACAATAGCCCCATGTCAGATGTACTGGTATGTAAGAAAAAGTCCTGTGGGACAAAGTTCCAGCACATTGGTGGCATTGAATCATCCTGATAAATGAAAGAAACAGATTCAAACTGCTGGTGCTGTATACTGGTTTAAAAACATTGTCACTTGTCTTACCTGGTTGATTATATACATTAGTCAGAGAAATGCTATCATAGTTTGGGCTTTGTAATGATATAGAGTTCATTTATAATTTCTAGAGCTTGGGTTGCCTCATGCACAGTAAAAATACATTCATTATTTAGGTCCACTTCGTCGTCATTAGCAATATCACCAATATTAACACATATGCAGCAACAATGTATTCTGAAAGTGGATATGTTGCCTAACACACTTATGTTTTGTGCTGCAACAGCCAGGATGCAGTATACAAAAGAATACATATTCTTAACAGAGCATGAACATGTCATAAATGGATAAGTAAATCAACATCTTTCATACATGTGGACTAGAAAGATGTGAGGTATTAATGAAAAAATGTATAATTGAGCTAAATATTAGTGGTGCCAACAAGTTTATTATATATCCTTGAAAAACAAGAAGTCAGCAACATTAAAGTGGTGTTCAATAAAATGTGTTATCCGGGCTTTTGGGCCGTGGGCGATTGGCTGAAATAGCACTTGACGTTTTGCTGGTCTCTCCGCTGGGCATCTTCAGAAGTTGACTCAGGCAGGGTTAGTGGAGTGACGGGCAAAACGTCAAGTCAATCGACCATGGCCAAAAAGCGTGGATAACACATTTTATTGGATTAACACTGGCCGTGAAAGCCTAAACATTTACATTAAAGCGAGTGTTACGATTAAAGTGTTGTTAAAAGTTAAGCTAATTTCAGAATAAAAAAGTCATATTAAAGTTTAAAACACGCTATTCACCTTAACTATTAAAAGTGGAGAAGAACCTGTTAAGCTAGGTACAACTGTAGTACAAAATAAAACATTTTGGATTAATGTGATAGTATGAAATTATGACTTTGTGGGTTCGTACAATTAAAAGTTCAACTTGCAGAAATTCTAAATGTTCTGTATTTCCATAGAAATACACTCTGTTCAATTCTCACAGAAGCAGAATTACATCACATACACAATCACAATCCACCAAGGTCGATGACCACACAAACAGCGTTCTGATTACATCACTTTACAACTATTTACTCCTTTACAACTCTCTGTTTACAACTGACTGTTGTTGAGTCATTGCTTTCTTAAATACCTCATTGATAATTTGAGACTGTTCTGTAACAATCGCTAGATAGTTCTGGAATAAACAAGACATTGAATTATTAATTTTTAGATGAGTCGTATTTATTACACATCTGCTTCACTTTCGTACCTATTTTGAGGACATATTTCGCAAATCATCGTTTGCATCTTCTGCTCTTATGCGACTAAAGCTTGATCCAGTGGTGTGGTGGGTGTGGGGACATTGAATGTTCTGTCACTAGACGAAACCCGAACCTTCCAGAAGTGTAACTTAATCTGTGCCGGCAAGTCCTTTATCTCCGCTATCTGTATTTGCCGGCTCTTTGTGTACACAAGCCGTGCTTATCTCTCTGCACTGAACCTTTTGTGCGCATTGCCACGACACTATGATATGGGTATTTTGATTTATAGATCCTATATCGAGATTAGACCAAAGCAGTGTTAACTCAAGCACCATCACTGAGTGGTTGATTGCTTGACTTTCACCAATGCAGCCATGGTTCAAT
This sequence comes from Mantis religiosa, assembly GCA_030765055.1. Lineage (NCBI taxonomy): Eukaryota > Metazoa > Arthropoda > Insecta > Mantodea > Mantidae > Mantis > Mantis religiosa. Next base: position 22,489,625 of record CM060949.1, read on the forward strand.
CCCAGGTGACTGCAAAGTGAGATTTGATGGACAACACGGCACTGGGACAGGTTTTCTCTGGGATCTCTGGTTTCCATCTAATTCCACCAGTGCTCCATCATCACCTCCTGTATCATAAATGTCACCATTTGAAGTGCCGCATGTTCGAGAGTTGTTTGATAAGTCTGATAGAAAATCAAGATTTTTTGGGGTTGGGGTGGGGGGGTACATCTCACCTTATTTCTTGATATAGTCTCCATTAATGGCTGTACACTTGGTCCAGCAATGTTCCAGTTTTTTCATCCCATCGAAAAATAGGTTCCTTCAAGGTCTGCAAAATACTTGACGGTGACTATCCATTCATTTGATGAAAATTTCTTATTACCAAGCCATAATTTCAAGTTTGGGAACTGGAAGAAGTCACTTGGTGTTAAGTCTGGTGAGTAAGATGGATGAGGAATCAATTCAAAGCCCAACTCATGCACACTTTCGCCATTGTGATTGCTGATGTGTGCGATGGTGCATTATCCAGGTGAAAGAGCACCTTTTTGTATTTCAATCTCTTCACTCAACTCATGTTGCAAACAATCCAACAATGAAGCATAATAGGCTCCAGTTATGGTTTTACCAGTTAGTCTATGAGGATTATTCCTTAAGAATCCCCAAAAAACGGTGGTCATCACCTTACTAGCTGACAAAATGGTCCTTGCCTTCATTGGTGCACTTTCACCAGCCCTTGTCCATTGTTTTGACTGGTGTGTAATGATGGATCAGAGTTTCATTCATGGTCACAAATTGGCACAAAAAGTGTTGCGGATTACAATTAAACATCACCAGACACTCGGTAGAAGTGTTCTTCCGGATGCGCTTTTGGTCGACTGTGATCTATCTTGGCACCCATCTTGCACCCAGCTTTTTCATGAAGATATTATGCACTTGCTCAGTTGAGATGCCTACAGCCTCAGCAATCGCACAAATTTTGATTCGGCAGTCTTGCATAACCAGGTGGTGGATTTTTTCAATGGTGTTTCGTGTGGTGACCTAAATCAGGCAACCAGAGCACAATTCATCTTCGGTGTTTCTATGACCGCATTTAAATTAATTGAAGCAGCATTTCATTGTACGAGGCTAACCTTCACATGAGTCAGAGACTGGATGCATCCCTGATTAATATGATCTTTCAAATATCCCCACACTGAAGTTGCAAATGAAAGCAACAGCTCCCAAAACTAGGCCCTCCAAAAAATAAAAATGTAACAAATATGAAAAACTGACTGCAAATAATTTTTCAATTAATTTGGGCATCACTGTCACTAAATTCCTCCAGACATGCATAATCCCCTTATGTTTTCATTACCAAGCTGTTATAGACTAAAATGCTGTTGGATTGTAACAACCGTAACCCTCAAGCTATCTAACAATACCAGGAAGCCACCTCTGCAGTGTTGGGGTAGCATTCTGCCTCGAATTAATGAAGTCCTGAGTTTAAACCTTTTTTTATGATAAGTTACTTGGCTAAGTTTTCTTCATGTTTTTTCATTACCCTAAGAAGGCAGATAACTCTGAGTATCACTTCCAGTGCTTCTTTAATTCATTATCCAATTTAACTTGACTGGCTAGAACTTTGGTGTTCCAGCTCATCATGGTTCTCCAGAGACAAGACATCTGGTAGCAATCCAGTGAGGCTAAGTAAAATATTTTCTTCCGATGGAATGTCAAAATGCATCAAATATGTTTTGAATTTCTTTATATGTTTTTCATATGATTAATTCTTGATTCAAGTGAACTGATTTGGTTTAGCAGTTTCTTCAAAACAATTGTTTGGGGAGCAGAGACCAAATCCTATTATTGTATACTACTATATGTTTTAGTAATTTTTTTTTAATTACAAACAGTCTGACCTGTGATCAATCAAGATGGCTGAGATAAATGTCCAATATGATATAACTTAAAGGACGTAAATTTAAAAACGTGGCTGAGACAGCAATTCAGGTCTGGGTTCAATCTATGTACTGACATGTGGTTTTCATAATATCACTGCGACAGTGGGTCCCTACTATGGAGAAACTAAATGTGAGCTCCATTCAACTACCTTTGTTATTTAGAAGTGCGAGCAGCATTCAAGGATAACCATTAATCCTTGTTACTGTTGTGCATTAAAAATGAGTTCATTATTTAACAAGATATATATCGTAATTTGTTCAAAGAGAATTGTCAAATTTATATTTTCATAACTGTATGAATTAAATATATTAGGTAGCAGAGTTAATTTATCTGGAATAGATGTTATTAACACAAAATAAAGCGAAGGACCCTTTGCTTCAAACCTGCCTCTGTGGATGAATAGCAGGTGCATTTATCGATAGTCGTGACAGTTGTTTATATTACGTTTATTGTTGACTTTGCTTTGGACTGGATTTTTCTTCAACGTGTGATTGGGTTTCATTATAAACTTGTAGTTTTGCATGCCCTCACATTTTTATTTGCATTATTTTATTTTCCTGACAGTTATTATGACTTTACTATAGCTTTGCATGTGGTGTGAAAGCAACGCCACTTAAAACTAGCCAGTTAGGGTAAAGGGTAAGGCAATGGTACGCGGAGGGATACATGTCAAGGGTGCAAGGATATTTGAAGCTAAGATTAGCTGACGTCGGGAAGCCAGAGCGCTGGCTGCGTTGTTATCGTGAGGAATTTGTTCTTGATCGAACTCCGGAAATCCAGAGATTGTAGAACATTTCTTGTGTGACCAACAGGATATAAAAGGGGTTTTAAAACCCACCCAAGAATTTGGACTCTGCTTCGAGACGTCGTGGAGTGCACATCGCCTTCGAGAATTGGAGTTGCCAGTGCGTCCGGGACTTCGGAGTCAGCGAATTGCCACCATCAGGAGGGACCTTTGGGAAGCTCCCGGCAATTTCGCTAAATCTCACAGCACAGTGGTGTCGTTGAAGGAGAACCTCCTCCTCAGAGGAGGGGCCTTCGACGTTTTGCCATTTCGGGACATCGTCCCTTACTGGCATGATGGTGGTTGTTTAATGGTATGACGGTGGGTGGATGGTGGCGGATATGATTTAAGGGTTGATTGGTTTGTTTGTTGGAGGTGAAATGTAATGAACATCTGGGGGGGATTGTATGGGCCTATGGTGGTGCAAGCACTAGTCTGGGTCGCTTGTAGGTTTCACCGGGGTCTAGGTCATATTCACCCAGACCGCGGATTAGGCTGTTGAAGCTTGAAGGGAGCTTGTTATAAAAATTTTGAGATAGGTTAAGGATGTATTCTGTGATTTTTGGGAAGGAGAGATCTGCATGGATATTGTCGTTTAGAATGTACCAGTCGGAAGCTGTTGCTATCCGAAGGTAGTGGTTCTGTAGGACTTGTAGCTTGTAGAGATGCGATTTTGCTGCAACTCCCCAGACTGTGCAAGCATAAGTTAGTGCAGGGCGGAGTATTTGTTTATAAATGAGCAATTTGTTGTGCAGGCTCATTGTAGATTTCCTATTTATCATGGGATATAGCATGGCCATCCTTCTGGACACTTTGTTAGCCACAGTGGTGATGTGCTGTTTCCACGTCAGACGCCAATCCAGGGTTACTCCAAGGTATGTAGCCTCCGAGGACCATTGTACTTCCTCTCCAGCCAGACGGAGATTGGGTACATCTTGTAGAGTACGGTGGGTGAATGTGACTGCTTGAGATTTTGTTACATTAATCTTCAAGCGCCAAGTGATGAACCAGGCAGATAGCATATCAGCGTAACGCTGTGCCTTGGTTACGGCATTAACGTGTCGTTTAGATGAAACCGTTAATGCGGTGTCATCAGCGAATAGATAGAGGTTACAGCCTATTAGGGTAGGGAGGGTGTTTATATAGGTGAGGAACAGGAGGGGACCAAGGACACTGCCTTGTGGTACCCCTGCTTGAATATCATAGGGTTGAGAATGGATGTCGTCCGTGGCAACGACAAAGGAACGGTTTTTAAGGTATGCTGGGATATTGTAGTGGATGAGCCGATGGATGAGGCCGTCATGCCACACCGAGTCGAATGCTCGAGAGATGTCTAGGAATAGTGCTGTAACGTAATGCCGATTATTAAACCCGCGTATTACATCGTCCACGAGGCGAAGTAACTGGTGAGAGGTGGAGTGTTGACGTCGGAAACCAAACTGCTCGGGTCGTAGCACATTGTGTTGGTCCAGCAGATTTTGAAGGCGGGCCTGCAACACCTCGAAGATTTTACTGATGGCCGGCAGCAGACTGATGGGTCGGTGACTACTAATGTTTTTGGGGTCCTTTCCTGGCTTAGGAATGGTGATAATCCTAGCGTGTTTCCACGCAGCAGGGAAATGAGCTAGTTGTAATAGGCTGTTGAACAGGTGGACCAACAGTATTATCCATGCTGCTGGTAGTGCTTTAAAAGCAGCATACGGCAAGTTGTCATACCCTGTTGCTTTATAGGGGCGCACTTTAGTCACAATACTCCTCACTTCTGCGACTGTTGTCAAATGCACATCGTCCGCATTAAAGGGAGTGGAAAGAAAAGCTTCAACACGTTCCACTATTTCATCAGAGAGCTCCTGATCATGAGATTCTGCTGGATGAAAAGTGGAGGCTAGATGTTCAGCCATTAAATCCACTTTTTCTCTCGTTGACTCTGCTGTCCTTCTGCCATTGGTAAGAGGAGGATCAGAAGAAGGTATTCGCAGCAGTGCCTTGGACATGCGCCAGAGTGATTGGTCCTGCGGATCAAGAGCGCATAGACGGCGTTCCCACTCGTCATTCCGGAAGTCAGCGAGCTCTAGTTTGACTAGGTGTTGTAGTCTGTTCCACTCCCTTTTGTTCGCTAAATCTCCAGTAGAAGGCAGCAGCAGCGTGCGAGCTTAAACAACCTCCAAGAAAACAGCCGGCCAGCTCCACATCAGCCAGGCGAGGTACAAGGCCTAAGCCAACGTCATAAAAGACAGTATTTTAAGGCGCCTTCGGGTCCGGCCCTCTGTACCTCACGCTTATTAGCAAACCTGTGCTGACTGGTAAGTATACAGTCAAGGTTAGCTGTGCACTGCACTTCGGTGCAGGGCAAAATGCCCAAAGTAGGTGAACCATCCAACACTTCCACGCCAACTCGTCTTCCAGAAATGGAAGCTATCCCCAGTACTAGCACTGGAATCACCCACCCTGCTGTCGGGGCTCCAACCCTGACTGCAGGAAGCAAACGGCCTCGCCGAAAGCCAGCAGAGGGCGTAAATGGCAAGGCCAAGAGATTAGCTGTCGCCAAACAGCAGCAAACTGACAAGGGCCCTTCCCGCGAAATACCACAGCGGGTAGGCAAAATTTCAGAGGGCGAGCCCTCAGACAACTCCTCCTCTGACGAGGAGTATTTCACCGACGGAACTGCGGTTCCAAGGCATTCATCCTCCAGGATGGACGACTCCGATGGGAAACAGCTCATCGAACATCTCTACAGATGTTGATGAGGCTGTTTCGCACCGTGACCAACTGGCGAAGGGAGAGAAAAGCCCCTCACCTGGAGACAACTGGCACGTCCAGTCGTTCTGGGCCACCCAGGAGGCACATTCCTCCTGTGATCGTGGATGACTTCCGGGGCTTGGTAGGCTTTCTAAAGGAAGTCATGCCAACCCTGTCGGTGTCATGCAGGGTCACCAGGAGGAAGAGCCGAAATGTCTTCCAGGCGAGTAACGCCGAAGACTGCCAGCTTATTCTAAGGGCACTGGACAGGAAGTCCATCCCTTACTTCACCTTCGGCCTAGATAAGAGCCGTGACGTCAAGAGGGTCATCAGAGGCCTACCAGTGAACACACCGGTGGGTGACATAATCGACGACCTTAACCGCCAGGGCATCCAGCCCCGCTTGATCAGGCAGATGACCAAACCAGCTCCACAGGGTCAGCCAGGCCCTGTCCCAATCCCACTCTTCCTCGTGATAGTGGAACGGGCCAACGATCCGGAGGGGAAGCTAGATGGTGTCTCTACCATCTGCTACCTCCGAGTAAGGATTGAGCCAGTGAGGAGCTCTGGCGGTCCACCTCAATGCCATCGCTGCCTGGGATTCAACCACTCCAGCCAGTTTTGCAAGAGGACACCCCGCTGCCTGAGGTGTAGCGGAGCCCACGACAAGAAAGCTTGTCCAAGGTCACCCACAGATGTGCCCACTTGTGCTAACTGCAAGGGAGCACATGTGGCCTGCTACGGCGGCTGTCCTGCCAGAAAGGCAGTTATAGCAGCGAACAAGCCCCCAGTGAGACAGCAGCAACAGCAGAGGATCTCACCAGCGGGGACGGACCCAAGACCGGTCCCCTCAACCAGCTCCAGTGTGCCCACGACTCGGCGGGATGCCGATAGGCCAAGAAGTTACGCTCAAGTAGCACAAGGGGCCTCTGATGGACCTAAAACGTCACGGGAAACACACAACCCTCCCACACAGCCACGCAAACAAAAGCGGGCCCCAGCTCAAAAACGAACCGACACCAACAATGGTAGGAATGGAGGGAGGCTTCCTCGGGAGCCCCAAAATCCTGCTGAACAGGAGAATCATGGCGAGCCCATGCCTCCTGGACAGCTTAGGGATGAAAGGGCGGGAGGAAGACCTGCACCCATTCGTTCCAGATCAGCCTCTCCTCACAACCAAGTCGCCCACACAAACACCGTTCCCATGACAGCTACACTTGATCTCACGGATGTGTTCAAGTGGCTGGAGCAGATGTTGCAGACACATGGACAGAAAATCTGTGAGCTCGTGAAGTTCTTCACAGCTTCAGATCCGGCCAGCAAGATGCTGGTGGTAATGGAGGCAATGGCCCTCCTGACCGCAGGCACGCAACAGCTCCGTGATGGCGCATCGAACTAGGTCACGTGCCTCGTTTCGATTCGCATTTTGGAATGCGTGCGGCCTAGTAGGTCAGGGGAGCGAGCTGCTTCACTTTGCTCGAGACAATGCCCTAGACGTCATCCTAGTCAGCGAAACGCATCTCCGACCAGACTTCCGATTCCGTCTTCCGGGCTACATCTGCCATCGTACGGATCGTCAGGGACGCCCAGGGGGCGGAACTGCGATCTTGGTGAGGCAAAATGTCCATCAGCCCATCCAGCTCCCACCTCTACAAACCCTAGAGGCCACGGCCATTAGTATGCACCTTGGTGGATTAGAGGTCTTGGTAGTCTCTGTGTATCATCCACCAAACCGACAGTTTGTATCCAATGACTATCCATCCTAGCCCTATATCCCTGTGCTATCATGGCCGGCGATTTCAATGCTAAACATCAACGTTGGCATTGCGGTCGTCGGGTGGATGCAAGAGGCAATGAAATCATTCGCCTTATAGATGCGGACCCTCAACTTCAAGTACAGGGTCCCTGGCAACCCACTCATTACCCGCGAGGAGGAGGACTGCCCTCAGTCATAGACTTCGCAATCACAAAACATCTACCATACCATCTCACACTCACATCATTAAATGCATTACATTCCGATCACAATCCAGTGTTGACAGAGATCAACACAAGGGTTGCCAGTCACGACATCTCGCTTCAAACGCGAGAGGTTGACTGGGAAGGCGTCAGGAGCTGCCTCCGCACTTCCATCCCGCCAAATCCCAAAATCACAAATATCCCTACCCTGGATAACGCCGTCTCATCCTTCACTTTCATCGTGAAGCGGACCGCCTTTAATTTGACAGTCCATGCTCCGGCTCCCCTTCATCCCGATGTCCTCCCTTTGGACATCCTTCTTCTAATCCGGCGATCCTGGGCAGCACGGAGATTATACCAACGTCACCGCACGCCACATAATCGAGCGCTCCTAAGACGTTTACGTCGAGAGGTCAGTGTCCGCCTACGCGAGCACAAGGTGCAAGCGTGGGAGGACAAAATGGCCAGGTTGCGCGTCGAGGATTGCGACGTGTGGAGGATAGCCAAAGCCCTCAGAAAACACAGAGGTCAGTACACCTCCCATTCACGGCACCCAGGGCCTGGCCTATGAACCCCAAGCCAAAGCCAATGCTTTCGCTGACTATCTTGAGCGTACTATGTGTCCGAGAGATGACCCCCAGGACGATAACTTTTCTGAACGCGTCCGTCGGGAGGTGCGTCGTTTCTTACGTCACCCTCCTGAGGATGCGGAGAGACTCCCTACCATCCGACCTAGTGAAGTCCAAGGCGCACTCCAACGTCTCAAACCAAAGAAGGCGGCGGGGCCGGACGGGCTGACTCCCCTAATGCTCCGCCATCTTCCCTTCAATGCGGTTCTCTTGCTGACTAGGATTTTCAATATGTGCCTCGCCCTCGGGTACTTTCCACGAGAGTGGAGAGAGGCCCGGGTGATTTGCATATTGAAACCTGGGAAGAATCCGGTACACCCTTCCAGCTACAGGTCCATTAGCCTCCTCTCCACCCTTTCGAAAGTTCTCGAGAGGCTAATTCTTGCTCGCTTGTCCCCAATATTGGGAGACATTCAAGCCATTCCTGACCACCAGTTTGGTTTTCGTCCTGGGCACTCGACAATTCAGCAGTTGCTGCGTGTGGTGGAGACCGCCGCCCTGGGCTTCCAGGAAGGCGCCTTCACGGCCCCAGTTTCGTTGGATGTCGAGAAGGCCTTCTCTACGACATGGCATGCCGGACTCCTACACAAAATGATCCATCTGGGGCTCCCAACACAAGTGATCAACATTCTACACAGCTTCTTGCGACATCGCACATTTAAAGTCTCAGTCGCGGGGAAAACATCAACACTAAGGCCAGTGAGAGGCGGAGTCCCCGAAGGCTCTGTGCTATCCCCCACCCTCTTCAACGTCTTTATGGCAGATTTCCCCACAGAACCACGAGTCGAAATGGCACAATACGCTGACGACGTGTTTCTGTTCTGCAAGGACAAACACATTCTCAGAGCCTTCAACACCATTCAAAGACATCTCCGCCTAACACAACAGTGGTGCCGACGTTGGCGGATGTCCGTAAATCCGGACAAAAGCCACGCCATACTTTTCACAAAGCGCCACACCCCCGCAGACTGCCCCAACTTCAGCTACCGAGGTCGAAGGATAGAGTGGTCTAACTCTGTCCAGTACCTAGGAGTAAACTTGGATAGAGGTTTAACTTTTCGCCGGCACATCAGGGACCTTTCGGCGAAGGTACAGGGAGCAATTGCTTCCCTGTACCCAATGCTGGGGTCGACCTCGATGCCAGTCCGCATGAAGTTGTACCTCTTCCGAGCGCTGGTAATCCCGGTGATGCTATATGCCTGCGAGATCTGGGGCATGGCAGCAGACAGCTGTTTAGCATGGCTTCAACGTGCACAGAATAAAGGACTGCGGTCTATTTATTCTGTGGGACGTTATTTCCCTACCAGGTTGCTCCACGAAGCATCGGGTCTTCCATACGTGGAGGATGAAATTAGGCGCCGGGCTTCAAAATTATACGCAAGTTTACCATCTCACAGAAGCGCCCTTGTCAGATCATTGGGAAATTGACCCCACTAGACGCCGATCTAGACTGCATCGGGACCCCCGTATGGCATGCGGGCACCCTAGATAACCCAGGAGCTAAACCTATCAGCAGCTAAAGCTGAGCTCTTCATAATTCTTCCAAGCTGTATGGCATCTAAATTTCTCCCCAACCAAAATACAAAACATTTAAAACATAAAAAAATGGGTGCTAAGTACTGCATCCTCCCCTTCAACCCGAAGGTACTTTGGTAACCTCAAAATTAACTCCCAATCAAAAACCTACATCACCTTCATCCTTCATCTTTCAAAAATCCTACCTGCGGTAAAACCCTTAATGGGTGGGCACGCAGCAAAAACCTTCTGGCTGTATAGAGCCAGCCAGCACGAGCGAGCGAGCGAGCGAGAACCCAAGAATTTGTCCGGAACTTCAAAATTGACTATTTTTCCTTAGCTTACATTTTCCATCAGCGGTGTACAAGGGCAGTTGAGGAGCTTAAGTCTTTCCCCCTACCTATCACCCGCCATCCTGTAAATCGCATACCCCGTCCTTTCGTGGTTAAGTCTTGACCTCGGGCCGTTAAGAACAACAGTGTTATAGTCGGATTGGAGTAAATTCCAGCTCCGTGGTGATGAGCACTGAGAATATCGGAGTTATATCATGGTCGGCAAGTTGGTGCATGCAGAGCTATAAAGAGACTTGTTTACGCTGTCTTTGCAGAACTAGAGAAGGTGAATGTTTATAAGCTAACGATTTTAGTGGCAAATGCAGTTAAAGTGAACTTCGTCTTGTTTTTGTCACAATAAGTTGGTAATAATGGATTACGTATCAAGATAACGTAATTTTATTGCAGTCAAGTTATCCTTACAACAGCACTGTCACTGATGCCTATACAATCATAATATAATACAATGTTATTTACAAAATAATTGTATAATCATATTTACATATATCAATTATAGTTAAGCAATGTTAACATTACTGTTAAGAGTAATTTTAAAACAAGTCTGTTTTGAGTTTTATGAGACTAAGACAAGTTTCACTCACAAAATAAACACAAAAACTAGAAATAAAATAGCACTACAAGTCCATATTTTAAAGCAAGCATGTAAACGTGTCAAAAAAGGCAACGCTGTTGGTGTCTGTATGTTTATGATGGCCTAGCGAGTGAGATAAAAATTTCCAGTGCCATATTAAGGTTCGCGAAACGCCTGGATGTTAAAGGTACGTTTTAAGCGCTGCACATTAATGCCACTGGCAAGAGATGTCTCTCTCTACCGGATGTATAGCATGGTTCAGTTACATAAACTGTCATTATTACAGGAGTGTGACAATATAATAAAAATACTAAAATACCCAATGAATACATAAAGAATGACTGAATTTCCGATATTGTGTTTTATTAGCAGTCTGTTCTTATCATATATCTTGTATTTGTTGGTTACCCTGGTGATGTACTGGCTGGTTTTGAGAATTTGAAACAATAATATGGCGTATTCATCTGTGAATATGGCTGCTACTAGGTATACTACTTAATACGGCTGCTATAGCTCCAAGACGTACAAGTATCTTTTAAAAAAAGAAGTGTGATGTGCTTGGCTGCTCTGTTACAGGGAGAAATGGGGGAACAAAACTTTTTCGTTTCCCAAGAAATTCAGAAAGGTAAGATACATTTCAGAACAGGAATAATTAAATAATAATTAATCTGTGCTCGGAATAAATAAAAATAGAAAACATGCATAACTGGTATATATTATAGTAGTATATATTGATCATCTTGTTTTTTTAGAGAATTGATTTTGATCTTTTCCCTTTATTGTTTCTCGATACATTTCTGGATTATCTGCCCGTGTTCACATGGTTTTTTCATCTGAAGTAATTATTTCTGGTGAGGATGTCGATTCCATAATTCAAATTTATGCGTATCTTTGCAAATAGATTAAAAAAACAAAACAAAATTTTAGTTAAAAAACGTCACTTCGCTTCAGGTGAAGTTTTATATTGAAATGTTACACACACACACACACACACACACACACACACACACACACACACACACACACACACACACACACACACACACACACACACACACACACACACACACACACACACACACACACACACACACACACACACACACACACACACACACACACACGTATAGTCATAGCTTAACAATAGGGTGGCACTTCTAATAGTTTGATACAATTTCAAGTCTCATCCAACTTTGCGATACCAGGACTACTACAACCTCAACAAAGGTGTTATTTGACTTCTGTGCAACGAACTGCCCCCGTCTTCCTGCTCCAGCGCTCCAATTTAGAAGCGTTTCTCGAACATTCAAATGTAAAAAGGAGAGCTCACTTGGCCCGTTGTTCAGTGACAAGGCCGCAAGTAACATAATATGCTTCATTTTTCCTTAACAAAACTTACACTGCCAAGGCGTGTTTGATTCTCTCTAAAACCTATGTACACGCAACATAAAATATTGTCATACGTAATGCAAAAATGTCTCGGAATGGGAAGATAACATGGAATTAATTTAATTTTTATCTTATCTGTACGTATACCTTAATTGCTCAAGTTGAGACTGGGCAGGTCTGCGAAACATCCCCTTTTCTAACAGATAAGACTATCAACACATTTTATCATACTTATTAAACTGTGCTTATGGCTTATTATAAGACCACAAATTTTTACGCTATATAAGGTTCCTACATTGTCCGTCATTCACGCAGTGATGCCAACAAAGCACAGCTGTTAACCGCACCTATCAGTTTCTATATACGTGTCCAGTTTACAATTAAGCAGTAATTTCATCATGAAATAATTAATCTTATCCATGTATAATGTTGTAGGAGGAAACTAAACCCGCGGAAATAGTTTATTAGCGAACGTTATAATTCTTAAAATACAAGGAGGATACGTTAATGCTGGGGCAATGGCGGCTAACGAGGAGGTAAATCAACTAGATAATCATTTAGATAGACTTAGCATAGCTTCCGAGGAAAGCTTATATCGTTTGAACACTGAAGATGTAAGTAAGGAGGACGAAGAATCCATCGAAAAATGGGGGTTTCGACTGAAAGAACTTTACCGGCTTGCTCTGCGGTTTTACAAAGGTAAGTGCCAAATTCGCTGTCAAATTATGTAGTGTTTTTTAAGCTTATACTATGCTAAACATTGTAGGTATGTTATGAGCGAAACGATATGGCCTGTTAAACAATGTTTTTCTTAGTGGCAAATTTGTAATCCTTTCTGGTTCATAGTAGTGCGTTGATCAAATGATGAGGTTAGGTGGGGAGGTAGAGGAACAATGACACCCTATGCCTAATGGAATAATATGCGATGGTGTTCCGTTTATTTCAATTTGGGAAAAAGGGGTAATTATAAACATAATTATTCCAGGATTCCTGGCCTACAGTGTAATTCCCCTGCGCTCAAATCCCTTTTAGCTGCTGTTCAATGACATGTCCCCCGCCAGTTTACCCTGTTTGCAATCACGTGCTCAAAGAATTTGTGTATATTTTAAAGGGAAGAAGTTCGATAAAATGCGTGGATTATCTGAGAAAATCATTTGTTTGTGATACTTTCCATGGTATTACTGGATTTATCACTTAATTTTGAGCCATTGGGACAGACACTGGATAATTCGCACGTGAAAGGAATGTATGTTAATTTATTTATAATTCAAAAGGAACAAATTTACATAAATGCACGTGACTCTTCTCACAATTCCTGTAGTATCAGTAGATTTCTTGATCATTTTCTTTATGTTTTAAAGGAAAGAACTTCACAATGTGCATCAATTATGTGAGAAATTTGAATTAATGTTAAGGCAATGGGACGGGAGAAGAAACATCTCCTTATGTATGTAATACATGTTAATTTCTTCATATTTTAAATGCAACAAATTCACAACAATGCACATCAATGAGAAAATTATTATTGCTTGACTGTTCTCATTATTAATCATTAATTTGACAGCTTTGGGACACAGAAATGAAGATATGTTAATAGCCAACAATGTGCAGATTATCTTGTCTGTCCCAGCACCTTAAAACTAATAAGTAATAAATCTGTGGATGCCATGCAAACCCTGATAACAGTGAAGTAAAACAAATTTCTCATGTAATTCATGCACTGCCCGCCTCGGTAGCATAAATGGTAGCATGTCTGCCTCACGTTCAAGAGGTCCCGAGTTTGAATCTCGGTCAGGGTGAGTTATCTGGATACGGTTTTGTCCGGTGTTTTCCATTATCCTAAAAGATGAATGTCTGGTAACTCTAAGGGACCCTGGGCCCATTTGAACATCATTTCACCCATTTCATTCATCATCTGATATGACTTAAAGTTAAAGGACATAAATTACAACAACAAAAAATGCACAAATTTTGAGCAGGGATTGCAGAATTCAGTGATTGCCTATGATGCTATCACTGTTGTGGTCAGTGCAGTTTTTACAGGTAAAGGGTTATTGGTAGAAATTTTCTGTAAAAGTTACTACAAGGGGGGTTTAGTAAGTCGGGTAAATTCATATGAAAGAATGGACTTTTTTTTCTGGTTGCATGATTTGTAAGCTTGATTATTTAAAGTATCCATAATGAATTTCAACAATGTATAGTTACAACTTACACTTCATTGTTGAGAATGCAATTGGAAATGGAAAAGTATATGTGCAATTATTGAGCATTTTAATTTGAAAGGTTGGACTGCAAAAAAAATTAAAACAGAATTGGATGAGGTTTTGACAGAATCTGCACCATCACTGAAACCATTTGCTTTTGGATTAATGAAGCACCAAAAATGAATTATCCTTTCTGTGAAGTTCTGTTTTCTGCATTGTATTTAACAGTTGACTCAGTTTTCCTGAAATTCACTGCAGTTGTCTTGTAGCAGGCTGTTCTAGGATACAGATCTGCATACATACTGTGTTTGAGAGTTCCTTGTTTAAAAATTGTTATGCAATGAGCAATAGACAGTATTCTTAATGAGTAAGGACAGTGAAGCACAAAATTAATACAATTCAAGCTCCATATATTCCTAGTGTTTGCCTAAAACTGTTTTGTTAGGACCTTCCTAACATTCTCAGCTAATGTCAACTGTTGAATTTTGATGTAGTGAACTCCTCGAAGACGATAGGAGCATTTCTGTTGATAAGACAGACAACAGACTTTGTCAGGAAGCTATTGAAATCTTCAAACACAAACATAATTTTAACAGGAAGGACGAAGCAGCTTCTTTACACAAAACCTGATAAGGACAAAACAGTTCACACGACCCAGACAAATAGAGACATAGCCCTAGCAGCTGTTTTATGATTGGCAGACATGCAGCTAATCTCTCTCGCCTATATATAACAGGTGTGCTATGCTGGAGCCACTCTAGTTTGCTGTGAGTCCTCTGAGGATGCCCAATGCACAAACGTGCAAAACGTAACAAATTTCAGTTTTTGCTTACTACACCACAGCCAGTAGAAACCTCTACATCTTAATGGATTGACGCCAGCCATGAAAGCCTAAGTTGTTCTCTTCTTATAATACAGGGTGTCTCACATATAACTGGTACGCGTCACTGCATTCTTTACATTACATTATGTTCATTTTTCAACCAAGCAACTTCCTATGTAAATATGGGATAAATATGGCATAGGCTAGACTTAGCACTTACAAGTGCTGAAAGTGCCCTCCACTGGCATTTAGACATCGCTGCGCTCTTACGAGAATGTTCTGGTTTACAGCATATTAAATTTGGCAACTGCGGAGGCTGCAGGCTTTTGCTAACAAGCCTGTTTTCAGGAAACACTCTGCTGATATGGGCCGTAGACTAGTTGGATGTGTGGGCTGAGGCACCATCTTGCTGGAAGATGCCATGCTCCTTTTCATTTTCTGTCAATTGTGCAAAGAAAGTGTCAAAGATCTCCCGATATCTTACAGTGTTAATTGTGTCTTTGAAAAAAATGGGGCCAATAATTTGCATTCCTGACACTGCACATCATACACATATCTTCTGTGGGTAAAGAAGTTCTTCAGGTACAACATGTGGGTTATTCTGTGAGTTAACATAACCAGACTTCATCTGTCATAAAGAAGAGCATTAGTTCAAGAAACTTGCAACTATCGAAGATAACAGCCAGTTGCAATAAGTAATTTAAAATAAGACCTGAAGCTTTCCTGGCGACGAATACGCTCACTTTCTTCTTGGGCAGCCAGCCAGGTGAAAAGATGATTAGATATCAACATTTCGGGAGTGTGCATCTCTCCCATCATCAGGATATTTATAAAATGTTATAACCACAAATGAAACACTGGATATAACACAACTATAAACAAGACAAAACACTATCAAAATTCGCATTACTGAACAAAAGACTGTTTTCAGTAAACTAAATGCCAGGTCAGGAGATGGCATGAGTATAGAAAACTGTGTCAAAGAAACGTAACTACTTAACTTGATTATCAAGCTGTATTGATCTTTGCTTCTTAAATCAATGGATTTCCATTTTGAAGGCCGGTTTCCAAGAGGAATTGAACTGAAATCCAGCATCACGATTAAGCGTGCTCCTTTCAGAGGAACAACGGTACACTGGGGCATGCTGTATACTGCAAGCCTACACACACCGATCTCTATCAGAATGCTCATAGCTTTCATCAAAATTCTCAATGTCTGGGAGTTCTCAATACACTGGCCCACAGAGCTTTGTCTATCTCTGATCCCAGCTACTTAAAACAAGAATTACAGCACCTGAGACTCACTTTCCGTCAAAACGTTACTCCGAATATGATGTTGAAGCCTCGATCACCAAAGCTAGGAAAGCGAAACCTGTAATACAGCAAGGTCAGATACGCCTACCACTACAGCCTACATTCCGTTTACCGGCAATCCAGCAGAATCAGCAGAATTCTCAGGACCATCTGCAAGCCAGCTCCAAAGATTAAACATCTGTTGAGACCGGTGAAAGAGAAACTGGACTTCCAAGTTCCGGGAGTGTATCGCATTCCCTGTGAATGTGGGACATTGTATATAGGACAAACCAGAAGGACCATCGCTACTAGAATAAACGAACATGAATGGAGCATTCGTTTAATGCAACCTGAGAAGTCTGGGCTGGCAGAGCATTGTTTTGATAACGACCATAGAGCCGGGAGTGTATCGCATTCCCTGTGAATGTGGGACATTGTATATAGGACAAACCAGAAGGACCATCGCTACTAGAATAAACGAACATGAATGGAGCATTCGTTTAATGCAACCTGAGAAGTCTGGGCTGGCAGAGCATTGTTTTGATAACGACCATAGAGCCGGGAGTGTATCGCATTCCCTGTGAATGTGGGACATTGTATATAGGACAAACCAGAAGGACCATCGCTACTAGAATAAACGAACATGAATGGAGCATTCGTTTAATGCAACCTGAGAAGTCTGGGCTGGCAGAGCATTGTTTTGATAACGACCATAGAGCCGGGAGTGTAACGCATTCCCTGTGAATGTGGGACATTGTATATAGGACAAACCAGAAGGACCATCGCTACTAGAATAAACGAACATGAATGGAGCATTCGTTTAATGCAACCTGAGAAGTCTGGGCTGGCAGAGCATTGTTTTGATAACGACCATAGAGCCAACTTTCGGGAGATGACCATCTTGGCAAAATGCAATAGTTACAGGGAGCGGAGAATTAAGGAAGCTTTGGCAATTTCCTCTGAAAGGAGCACGCTTAATCGTGATGCTGGATTTCAGTTCAGCTCCTCTTGGAAACCGGCATTAAAAATGGAAATCCGTTGAATTAAGAAGCAAAGATCAATACAATCAATACAATCAATCTAGTTAAGTAGTTACGTTTCTTTGACACAATTTTCTATACTCACGCCATCTCCTGACCTGGCATTTAATTTACTAAAAACAGTCTTTTGTTCAGTAATGCGAATTTTGATAAAGTGTTATATCCAGTGTTTCATCTGTGGTTATAACATTTTATAAATATCCTGATGATGGGAGAGATGCACACTCCCAAAATGTTGATATCTAATCTTACTGCCCGAGAAGAAAGGGAGCGAATAAGTAACTTGTTTCTCCTCATCTTGTTGTACAAGATACACAAACTTGCTGAGACAGTCTCCTTATTGACAGTGCTCGTTATGTTTGTTCGAATTCTTTTGACTACCAGTGGTGTTCTCACTATAAGACGCTTGTTTTGCTTCATATTCACAATGGAACCTTTAGCCTTCCATTTGTTGTACTAATTTTGAATTATGCTGGTTGTGGGTATCGTATCACGAGAGTATTTATCCCCAAATATTTCTTTATACTTCTTAATGGAGCCTGTCCCACTATATCAATTGACAACTGCACCATTTCTCTATCAACATTCCACAATATCCACAACAATTGCTGTCAAACTAAAATTTACAACTCCAACAATGGGTCATGCAGTGTAGCTAACATTATTTATATGAAAACAGCCTCCAAATGTAAACAAAGTGGATTAAGCACAGTGAGACTAGAGGCATACCGGTTTTGTGGGGCATCCTGTATTAATATTAGTTTCCAGATAGTATCTCTCTCTAAACCATTTGGTCCTCTGATATTTTCTCAGTTAACTTACTAATAAGTTTTTGGCTAGCCATATCCTCAATTCTCGCTTTTGCTTCTAAAACTTTTCACTTGCCTTAATCTTTGCAACAGACAATACATGAATCTATGAGGTGCATCCAGAAAGTCAGTCCCAATGACTGATAAAGAAAACAAAAACATCATTAAGTAAGAAATATTTATTGGAATAATTACATAGACTCACTGGCTACTTTTCAACATAGTCACCACCATTGTTGAGGCGTTTACATAATGGTGCACCATTTAATTGTATGCCCTAGTCATAGGATTCTGCCGCCAATGTCTGCAGCCACGAAGTCACTTCATTCTGCATCTCAACATCACTATGAAAACGTTTTCCTGCCAGAAAACGCTTTATGAGATGGAAGAGATGAAGGTCACTTGGAGCATGGTTGGGGCTGTAGGGTGAATGTTCGAAGAACTCCCATCCAAACTTATTCAACACATTTCATGCGGTGTTGGCTGTATGGGGTCTTGCATTGTCATGCACAAACTTAATGCCTCTTGTCAACATTCCACATCTCTTGTTCTGGATTGCCCGCCTGAGTTTATGCAACGTCTGGCAATATCGATCAGCATTTAGTCTCCCCTCATGGTTAAAATTTGCACAAGAGGACCATGTTGATCTCAGAAGACAGTGCACATGATTTTTTTTTTGACAGAGATTCTCTGTTATGCATGATTGGGAGAATTTAGTAACAGTGGCGTCAAAATTAATCGGAAAACCTATTTGTAGTTCGGTTTATTTACACTTTGCCATTACGTTTTTATATTATCAAGAGACTAATTTTGGAAGCCTTTGCCTCCATTGTCAACCTCTCTCCAACTATCCATCTTTCAGAATAAGGGAAAACCTTCAACGTTAAGTCATATTGGACGATGTATAAAATGATGTTCAAATGAGTACAGGGTACATAGAGCTTAGAGTTACCAGACATTCATCTTTCAGGATAAGAGAAAACCTCCAACGTTAAGTCATATCGGACGATGAATGAAATGTTCAAATGAGTACAGGGTACATAGAGCTTAGAGCTACCAGACATTCATCTTTCAGGATAAGAGAAAACCTCCAACGTTAAGTCATATCAGACGATGAATGAAATGATGTTCAAATGAGTACAGGGTACATAGAGCTTAGAGTTACTAGACATTCATCTTTCAGGATAAGAGAAAACCTCCAACGTTAAGTCATATCGGACGATGAATGAAATGATGTTCAAATGAGTACAGGGTACATAGAGCTTAGAGTTACCAGACAGTCATCCTTCAGGATAAGAGAAAACCTCCAACGTTAAGTCATATTGGACGATGTATAAAATGATGTACAAATGAGTACAGCGTACATAGAGCTTAGAGTTACCAGACATTCATCTTTCAGGATAAGAGAAAACCTCCAACGTTAAGTCATATCGGACGATGAATGAAATGATGTTCAAATGAGTACAGGGTACATAGAGCTTAGAGTTACCAGACAGTCATCCTTCAGGATAAGAGAAAACCTCCAACGTTAAGTCATATTGGACAATGTATAAAATGATGTACAAATGAGTACAGCGTACATAGAGCTTAGAGTTACCAGACATTCATCTTTCAGGATAAGAGAAAACCTCCAACGTTAAGTCATATCGGACGATGAATGAAATGCTGTTCAAATGAGTACAGGGTTCATAGAGCTTAGAGTTACCAGATATTCATCTTTCAGAATAAGAGAAAACCTCCAACGTTAAGTCATATCGGACGATGAATGAAATGCTGTTCAAATGAGTACAGGGTTCATAGAGCTTAGAGTTACCAGATATTCATCTTTCAGGATAAGAGAAAACCTCCAACGTTAAGTCATATCGGACGATGAATGAAATGCTGTTCAAATGAGTACAGGGTTCATAGAGCTTAGAGTTACCAGGCATTCATCTTTCAGGATAAGAGAAAACCTCCAACGTTAAGTCATATCGGACGATGAATGAAATGCTGTTCAAATGAGTACAGGGTTCATAGAGCTTAGAGTTACCAGATATTCATCTTTCAGGATAAGAGAAAACCTCCAACGTTAAGTCATATCGGACGATGAATGAAATGCTGTTCAAATGAGTACAGGGTACATAGAGCTTAGAGTTACTAGACATTCATCTTTCAGGATAAGAGAAAACCTCCAACGTTAAGTCATATCGGACGATGAAAGAAATAAGGTGAAGAAAAAACCTTTACCAGATAACTGATCCTGACCGAGATTCAAACGCAGAACCTTTTGAATGTGAGGCAGACATGCTACCATCTATGCTACTGAAGCGAGCAAATGATGTTTAAAATGTATAGCAATTATTCTGGTTTTGGTATTCCATACTCTGTCCTGTCATAAGAAGCAGCTGAATAACGATATAGCTTGCCTGGTACTGGAATCATATTGTCTCTACATGCCAGATTTCTTGTTGCTTATATATTTCTCAAAACGGTGTCATTTTGGAGCCATGGCATCAATTTTTGAAGTGTGATTTAACTTGTCTAGCTTATTGCATATATGCGACTAGTGTAAAAGAAAATAATTATGAATATTAATAAAATTTTAAACATTTTATTTTCAGAGAAAGAAGGGAAAGCAGTTCATATTTCATATGAAGATAAGCTGAAATTAGTGGCATTCACTTGCCAAATTAGTCATGGAAAATATAATGCTGATGTATTGCCACCGTTGGGAGTTCTTGACGTGATTGGTCGAGATAGAAGGTATGTAAGTTTATATGTTTATATATATGTATGTATGTATATCACATCCATTTAAAAAGCTTTGAAATATGAGCCTAGAAATGCCATAGTTAAGATGCTCAGCAGTGAATTTTATCTTTTTTACGTAGCCTTTATTTGTATTTTTGGCCAACTTAATGGGAATCTTCTTGGCACTGTAAAATGTGCTGTTTAAGAGCAGACTCAGATCACGTTAAATTCAAGCACATAACTTCTCAGTTGTAACTAACTATAAGGTGCGTTCAAAAAGAAACGAGCCAGAGACATAATTACAGAAACCAGTACCTATATGTTAGAAGTATTGGCCCTGGCTGTTGAGACACGTGTCTCACTGTGACACAAGGCAGTGAATGACTGTCTCATATAAGTCCCGGGGCTGCGATATGAGCCAGTTCTGCACGTACAGCAGGACATCGTCCGAGGTGAATCGTTTGCCCCTCAGAACCCTTTTAAGGGGACCAAAAATGGCGTAATCACAGGGAGAGAGGTCTGGACTGTATGGAGGCTGGCAGAGAACCTTCCATTTGAATTTCTGCAGGAGTGCAATGACTGTGTTGGTTGTATGAGGAGCACAATGAGCCCACGGATAAGACTTCCTGGTCATTTTGATTTAATCACTTGGTGAAGGTTGGTCAAGGATTGCGAGTAACGCTGGGCATTCACTGTTGTCCCGTGCTGCAGGGAGTGTATCAGAAGGGGGCCACCTTGGTCAAGCAAGAACGTCAGCATAACCTTTGCTGCACTTGTGTGGATGGCCTTGGCTTTTTATGCTGGGAGGTGACCTGGATGCTTCCACTGGAGACTGTCGTTTTGAAGCAGTAAGCTTCTGTTGTCTCAGTTTAGTGTATCGCTTATCTCACATCCGCTTTTACATTAGACGTTCATTTGTCTTGACTCTCAAAATAAAGCATCAATTTCTCTATGTTTGTTACTGCTTGTGTGTGGATCATAACAGCAGTGAGCTTTTGCTATCTCAGTTTAGTGTATCACTTATCTCACATCCGCTTTAACATTAGACGTTCATTTGTCTTGACTGTCGAAATAAAGCATCAATTTCTCTCTGTTTGTTACTGCTTGTGTGTGAGTCATAACCACAGCTAGTTCATCATTACTGTCTGAATACTCTTCATTTTCATTTTCAGTAACACTACATGGTGCAATAATGCCTTCCTCTGTAATTGGTTTATAACATCAGTCATTGTCAATGTCTACTACATCAACATCGGAACAGCCATCCATATTTTTAAAAAAAGTCTATAAAATCTTCTTCCACACTTATTTTTTCTTCAATATTTTTTTCTGACGCAAGTCACAAACCAAGCCACAAATTTTTCCATGACCATCAAAGTTTCTCTTCCAGCCTGGTCCCAGGCAGGTGAGTTGAGTGCAATGAATTCGTCTGCTGGCAAGAGAATTCGAGTAACCTACCTACTATATATCGAGATTTAACTGTATTGGAACACCACAGTGAAGCGAAAAATTATTAATTTTTAGATGAGTCGTATTTTTTACACATCTGCTTCACTTTCGTATAAAATTGGCTGGATCTAACTTTCGCGTGTTCCTCTTGACTTAACGTCACTTCAATATATCGAGATTTAACTGTATTGGAACACCACAGTGAAGCGAAAAATTATTAATTTTTAGATGAGTCGTATTTTTTACACATCTGCTTCACTTTCATAAGTGAAGCAGATGTGTAAAAAATACAACTCATCTAAAAATTAATAACCTACCTACTGATTATAACAATTTATTGTCTGTAAAACAAGTCTTCATTTACTACGCTAAACAATTTTTTTTTCCAAAACTGATGTGGGTTATCCAGACGTCCAGGTTAATAAAGTTTTTGTATGTATATAGTACCCTTTTTTCTCTCCTAGTTGACATGTAATGCCCAGATGGTGTACATATGTTGCAAATCAAATGTTTTATTTAACTACAACCCTTTATGTGTGTTTGGAGGAATTTAGTAACAGTGACGTCAAAATTAATATAAAATTATTTGTGGTTGGTTTATTGACACTCGTCACTTACTTTTTCATATATGGGAGAACATATTCATCTGGAAAAATAAGGATCGCGTAATGAACTTTGAAATCCCGCCAGCAGATAATTTGACAAAAAAGTTCATAGTTCCACCACCAGAGAGAGCAGATAACAACAGTTGCCAGTTGGGAAGAGATTGAAAATGGAGGCCAGGGCCTTTGAAACTAGTCTCTCATAAATATATGAAAAAGTAAGTGACGAGTGTCAATAAACCAACCACAAATAATTTTATACAACCCTTTATTTATGTTGCTCATTCTAAAGAACCTTGATTTCATCAAGGAAGTTTGGAGGTTTTGCAATAAAGGCTAAGTCAGTCTCATGATTAAGATGTTTTATAACAGGGTGATAATGCACATTTTGAAGCTGTTTTACTAAGTTCTAAAATGTATCTGAAATGAATATCACTATAATTACAAGTATTTATGCTGTTCAGGTTAGCATGGCAAGCTCTAGGAAACATGAACAAAGAGGGTGCAATGCTGGGCTTTATCCAGCTTCTAGATAAGCTTTGTCCGTTGTTCACTCCCTACATCGAAGCCCACAAGAGAGACTTGGAAGAGCGAGAAAGGATTGCGTAAGTACATCCTCTATAAACAAATAAGATTTCTGCTCTGCAACAGAAACAAAACTAAGGTGAATGAGAAATTATTTTGTGATTGACATATGCTCCTCTGAGTGAGCTATTATAGGGTTTGTTATCTTGTGGACCATTTGACTTCAGAAAGACAAGCTCCCAGGTCAGCAATGACAAACCTCTAGCACGAGCTTGTATCAATAACAAAATAATTTCTCTCTCAGTATATTTAATGCTACAATTTGATTGTCAGACATTTCACTGCCTCAGCTATAAATAATGGCTGAAGACAAATTAGAGAACAAACATTTTTAAAACAGCAAAAATAATTATTTAATTGAAATATGATCTGAAGCTTTCTTGACAACGTATATGTTCTAGACATTCTAGGGCTTCGAGCCAGGTATCGTGATGTAGAGCCATTGACTTTCGGAGTGTGCATCGCTCCCATCATCAGGATGATGAATGATTAGCTAATTGGAAGGGCCAGTATATATAACGACCGCTAGTCCGAAAGGAGCTTCCGCCAGCTGGTGGAGTGCCAACCTCGTGGAAAACACTGTTCTGCCAGAACAGTTATGCTGTGACCGACATCAAAGCTGCAATTACCAGGGCTATGAAAAGAAGACCTAGAGCGCTGCTATTACCAGATGAGCCTACCGCCACTGCCTGCATTCCTTACACTGGCAATCTCTCCGTCAGAATTAGTAGAATTCTAGCCAAACACAACATCAGGACTATCCACAAACCGCCTATGAAAATCAGACACATGGTGAGACCGGTGAAAGACAAACTTAACCTCAGTGTACCGGGTGTATGCCACATCCCCTGTGATTGTGGGACCCCGTACATAGGACAAACTGGCAGGACCATCACCACCAGAATCAAAGAACATGAACGATCAATACGTCTACTGCAGCCGGAAAAGTCTGGACTGTCCGAACACTGCTTTGAGAAAGACCACAGAGTCAACTTCAAGCAAACGACCATCGTGGCCAAATGCAGCAGCCTCTGGGATCGAAAAGTCAAAGAAGCTCTGGCCATCTCTTCTGAGAGGAGAACACTGAACCAGGATGCCGGATTGCAGTTCAGTTCTGCTTGGAAGCCTGCCTTGAAGATGGAAATCGACCTGCTCAGAAAACACAGATTCTGCCGCTATGCAGAGTCCCCAGCATAGAGGTGTTTTCCACGAGGTTGGCACTCCACCATCCGGCGTAAGCTATATATACTGGCCCATTTGCTTATCATTCATCATCCTGATGATGGGAGCGATGTACACTCCCGAAACGTCAATGGTTCTACATCACGATACCTGGCTCTAAGCCCGAGAACGTCTAGAACAAATTTTTTAATTGGTTCTTCACTTAGTTTCATGAAAAGTTTCCTTTTGCATGATTACTTTCTGAAAAAGTTGAGTGTTTAACTGCAATGGTTCTCAGTATCACATTCTATATTGTACGTTAAAGGTTGCTTGATGGGACCATCTCTGAAGTAAGCTATGTTAAGGATTTTCACACCTCAAATCATTGTTTTGCAACATAACAGCTGTATGTACCCCTCTCAAGGAAATCATTGTGAAGTTGCTTACGCTTTGTGTTAAATATCTGTTTTTCAATATCAGAACATTATTGTGTGACAGGAAGGAGGAAGAGGAAAGGCTGAGGATCGAGGAGGAGAACAGAAGGAAAGAGGAAGAGGATAGAATAAAACAAGAAGCACAAAGGTAAATCTAATTCCTTATTTTGGTATTAATAATAAGATTTAGCAATACTTTAAAACTTTCCATGTATTTTAGAAGTGGTATTACTGGTCCCAGCATAAAGTGACACAGATTTGACGTAGTTTCTGTGATAAACATAATCCAGAGAACATGTTACTATTTAATCTATTGATGGCTTATTTAGTCAATGCATTATGTTTTTATAATTAAATTTATTGGCAATTCAATTATTTTGTCGTAGAAACCTTCATGATTACTTGTTACTAGTAATCTTAACTTATATATTATGGTCCAAATACATTCAGCAGCTAATAATTCTGTAGAAAATGAAGCTAACCATGGTGAAGCAATGAATATTATACAAATATAACTATTTGTAACAAAAACTTACTTATCTTAAGAAAATGACGTCAATTTTTCTTATTAATTGAGATCAATTTCTCAAACAACTCATTTGCATTGTCAGCCCACACACTTCGTCGTCAATGATACCGGTTACTATGTTATGTTTTTTCAGTATTACCAATATCTGAAAACGAAACAAACCTAAAAACAGAATCAACTCTCGTATTTCAAAATTCATTACACAATGTTTATTTTTTAAAATAAATATCTTTTCCCAAACCATTAAATCTATCGGATCATTTAATTGTTTTAATAACTTCAGGATTTATTTCATGGTTAAATGACCAAAAATGATCTGCTACGGCTGATTTATCAGTTTGTACTTAATGTTACGAAAATGTTCTTTTGTTCTGGTTTCCAAATTACTTTTTCTTTCCAATATAAACCTGATCACAATCTAAACAATTAAATTGATAAATACCAATTTTTTATTATTAGGAATTTTATCTTTTTTAGAGAAATGTAGTAAATCTTTAATTCTATATTTATTTTGAGGAACTAAAAGTTATACCAAACTCGTTAAACATTTTTTTGAAAATGTTTATTAACCCAAGGATGGTAAGTAAATTTTTAAAAATTATAATCGCCTTTTATTTTTTTAAGGGTAGAAATATCATTAATGGTTTTTTGATATTTATATTTTTCAATTTTTTTATTTATAAAGACTTTATTAAAACCATTAATTAAAGCATTATTAATAATATGTTCATATTCTTTATTAAATTGCTCGTTATTCATTGGTATATTTATTAATCTTTAAATCAAACTATTAAAAACAGCAAATTTATGTGAAAAAGGGTTAAAACTTTTATTTTTTATGTAATTATCAATATGAGTAGACTTCCTATAAATACCAAAGTTTAATTTATTATTATTTCTTATTATCTTTAGATCTAGAAAAGGAAGATATCCATTAATTTCAGCCTCTAATGTGAATTTTATAACTTTATCTTGTAAATTTAGTAATTTTAAAGCATCATTTATGTGTTTACCAGGAACAATAGCAAAAGTATCAGCAACATATCTATACCAGGCTTTAAAAATTAATGGAAATGCTTTAGTGACTTGCATTTCAAAAAAAACTCCTAAAAAGATGAGCAAGAAAAGGTGAAAGAGGATTAGCCATTGCTAAGCCAGAAGTTTGTTGAAAAACTGCACCATTTTCTTTTAAGATAAGTGAAGTTTTATGCTACAAATTATCTTTGTAGAATATTTCTATTTCAGTGACTTTTCCTTAATTCCCTGTTTACCCTAACTCAAGAACACAATGTCTGGTGAAGCTCAAGAACCCCAAGAGTCATGTTGGCACCTAGCTAGTTTTTGAATTGATCCCTTTTAAGTTTAGATAGAAGGAAGAAGGCATGTTTACTTTGTCCTCAGATTATGAGAGCTTTATCCGTGTATAAAACATGGTAATGTAATCAAATTGCATTAATAATGGTGAGAGTCATTGTTTTGTCAGCCTGTGTAGTAACAGCCAAATGAGGGTTGGGAGACCTTGAACAGCGTGAATGTGTTGTGCATGCTAATGTGGGTACATGACATCTGTTTGCTCAAGGAAACACAACAGCTGTGCCTTTGTGACACTTCACTACCTTTTACCTTGCAGTCAAAAGTCTCTTTTGTAACATCACAACTAATTGAAGTAATGAGTTGGTATTCAAACACAACATCACTTAAAATATCCTTACTTGAACAATTGTTTCGGAGACCGGCTCGTCCCCATCATCAGCAACTATCCAACTGGTTGGATCCGTGGTTTCTTGAAGTGAGCTGGTTGTTTGAGGTGACATCTGTTGATTGTGAGATGAACTTCCAAAGAGAGTTTTCAGGCGGCAATTCGAAATTTAACGTATACTGTTTGTTTTTTATAATTAGCAACTTCTCCCAAACATCGAGCTCAGCTGCATTATTGGCTGGCTTTAATAGTTTTATATTTGGTACAATTTCATGATTGGTAGACCAAAAATGGTGGGCTATTGCTGATTTTTCTATTTGTTTGTATTTCACACATCTCATATGTTCCTGTAATCTAATTTGTAAACTTCTTTTGGTTTTTCCTATGTAGAACTTATTACAGTCTGAGCAGTTTATTTTGTATATACCTGATTTCTTGTTTTCAGGTACTGGGTCTTTCAGGTTGTTGCATAATAAGTTTTTTAAACTGAATTTATTTATTGGGGCTAGGGTGATGTTATACTTCTTGAATATCTTGTTGAATTTATGATGTACTTTGGGATGATATGTGAATTTCTTGAACTGTTTCTCGGATTTTGAATCTGTTAGTTTTGTGGTATCCAATATGTGTTTTTGTTTCTTAAATTTCCAAATTTTCTTTTCTAATAATTTTTTACTGTATCCATTAATTGCAGCTATGTTAATCATTTGGTTATATTCTTTGTTGTATTCATTCTGTTTCAATGGGATGTTGATTAGTCTATGTGCTAAACTGTTTAAAACTGCATGTTTGTGGGGTGTCGGGTTGTAGCTATCGTTCTTGATGTAATTGTCTGTTTGTGTTGGCTTCCGGTAGATGCCAAAAGATATGTTATTTAGTTCATGAATTATCTTCAGATCTAGGAAAGGTAGGTAGCCATCTGTTTCTATCTCTATTGTGAACTTTATTGTTTTATTCTGTATGTTCTTGTTTTCAGGTACTGGGTCTTTCAGGTTGTTGCATAATAAGTTTTTTAAACTGAATTTATTTATTGGGGCTAGGGTGATGTTATACTTCTTGAATATCTTGTTGAATTTATGATGTACTTTGGGATGATATGTGAATTTCTTGAACTGTTTCTCGGATTTTGAATCTGTTAGTTTTGTGGTATCCAATATGTGTTTTTGTTTCTTAAATTTCCAAATTTTCTTTTCTAATAATTTTTTACTGTATCCATTAATTGCAGCTATGTTAATCATTTGGTTATATTCTTTGTTGTATTCATTCTGTTTCAATGGGATGTTGATTAGTCTATGTGCTAAACTGTTTAAAACTGCATGTTTGTGGGGTGTCGGGTTGTAGCTATCGTTCTTGATGTAATTGTCTGTTTGTGTTGGCTTCCGGTAGATGCCAAAAGATATGTTATTTAGTTCATGAATTATCTTCAGATCTAGGAAAGGTAGGTAGCCATCTGTTTCTATCTCTATTGTGAACTTTATTGTTTTATTCTGTATGTCACCTCAAACAACCAGCTCACTTCAAGAAACCACGGATCCAACCAGTTGGATAGTTGCTGATGATGGGGACGAGCCGGTCTCCGAAACAATTGTTCAAGTAAGGATATTTTAAGTGATGTTGTGTTTGAATACCAACTCATTACTTCAATTGTTATATACATCACTGTTTCTAACCTTTTGCTTCAAATAATATCACAACTAATATTTAGAATGGGATTGAACACATAACCAGTAGCAAGCAGCAGCTGCAGAGTAAGTATTTGAGGACACACAGGGCTACTTAACTTTTGTTGTCTTTTAACATTGTTTTGATTGTGTTATGCATTTTGGACCTAAAGAAAGTGCTGTAAAAGAAGGTCACAGTCAAAAGAAATTATTAAAAGGAAATTAAAATAGTCATTCCTACCAATGTTAGATATCCCGAAATCATGATCTAAGACATCACAATGCAATTAGTGTATGTATATACACTTTTACGCAATAAGTTTGTCTAAGAAATTGTTATTATTTTCTTATCATCTTTTGATTAGAATTTATTAACAATTCTTTTTAAAAGAATATCTAACCATAACACTTAAGTAGACACATCAGCACTTGGAGGTAGGTTTTATCACTCTAAAAGTTAATTTTCTTATTTTCATCAGTTTCTGGTTAAAGAAAGTCATAAATATATATTTTTAAATTTTTTATTTAATGCCAAGCTTTTACATAATGACATTTGCTGAGGTTCCACCTAGCCACTTGTCCAGCTTATGTCAATTACTACAATTTTTTCAATTACAGTTATTCTGTAGATATACCTTAGGCTCTAAATTTTACATTACCATTTTCTACTCACAGATTTTCCCAATTAACATTTCCATTTTGCTCTAACGTAACACAAAATTCGTCTAATTGGCTTACCTGATTCAGATCTACGAACATTTTCTTTGTTACAATATTTTTATTTTTCATTCATTTTTGTCAAATCAATTTATTCCTCCATTCATATGTTCTGCTACATTCCCATGTCCCCACATATTGGACAGCAACCCTGCAGTACATTGTACCTTTGACATACCCCTAATTGGTATGTCACTTTTCTTTATAAATACTTATGTTCTTAATTTTGTTCCAAACATCCTAAAAAGCAGCAGTGACATTTTCTCTTCCACTTCAGCCCACATTGCTTGATAATCTACGGCCTCTTAACTTCTTTCCATACTTGCTATGCTATATATGTCTATGTATCCATACATCACCTAATCCATGCATCTCAAACTTTTCTTTTACTCTAATAATTACATTAAAAAATGAAGCTAGTTACAGTGAAGCAACAAATACTACACAAATATAACTATTTGCAACAAAGACTTACCTTAAGAAAATGATGTAAATTTTATTTGAAGCAAAAGGTTAGAAACAGTCATGTATTTAACATTTGAAAGTAATGAGTTGGTAATTCAAACACAAACGTCACTTAAATTATCCTTACTTGGACATGTTTCGGAGAACGTTTTGTCCCCATCGTCAGCAGTTATCCGACTGGTTGGATCCGTGATTTCTTGAAGTGAGCTGGTTGTCTGTGGCGGCATCTGTTGTCTGTGTGATGAACTTCCAAAGAGAGTTTTCAGGCAGCAATTCGAAATTTAAAGTAAACTGTTTGTTTTTTATAATTAGCAACTTTTCCCAAACATCAAGTTCGACTGCATTACTGGCTGATTTTAATAGTTTTATATTTGGTACAATTTCATGATTGGTAGAACAGAAAT
Organism: Mantis religiosa; assembly: GCA_030765055.1. Lineage (NCBI taxonomy): Eukaryota > Metazoa > Arthropoda > Insecta > Mantodea > Mantidae > Mantis > Mantis religiosa. The sequence goes on from CM060949.1 coordinate 22,520,092, forward strand.
GGTGAGCTATTGCTTAGTTGATGAGATCAATTTCATAAACCCTTGTTTACATCTAATAATATATTTAATATACAATTGCCATAGCCAGGATTTGAACCACGGAATTCCCAATCTCTGTGCGGTTGCTCTTAACCACTGAGCTAACATGACATTAAATTGTCCAACTGACTCATGTGTTTCCCGGTAGACTACTAGGGGTTCTCATATGCTGTGGGACACGCACCTTTTGTGACGACTTATTATGCTGTAAGTACTTAAGTCCCAGGCTTCACAGTTATAGTTAGTTTAATTATTGGAAAATAATTATTCTTGCACATTAGGTGTTTGTAGCTCACAGTTTAAGACAACCAGACAGAGAGTGGGAGATCTGGCTATGGCATTTAACTTTCCAGTCTCACTCTACCTACCTAAACCTGGCATACACAGGGCTAGCATAGAAGAACAATGTCCATCAGTGCATACCTGAAAGCTGTGCTCATCATTGACGGCATTACCAACTTTTATTTCACATGTCTCAAATGGATTAAATTTTACTATACGTTAATATATAATATAGATTGCTGTATTTGGAACATAAATTTTCACATAAATTTGCTGGAACAAATAATTAAATAGTTTATACCTTTTTTTTTTTTTTAGTTTGATTTATGAGTCTCTATGTTTACACTCAACTTCACTTACTATGTTGTTGTATAACTGAAACATTTTCAAGATCATTCGATCTCATCCTCAGCTGTTTGGTGAGTCACAGAGTCACTCATAGAGTCACCAAACAGCTGAGGATGAGATCGAATGATCTTGAAAACGTTTCAGTTATACAACGTACTAAGTGAAGTTGAGTGTAAACATAGTAGTGACTCATAAATCAAACTCAAAAATGAAGAATACTTCACTGTTAATAATGCTTCTGCTTATAATATTTATGACGTTTGGTATCACAAACCAAAGAAGCAACAAGGCTACTGAAGAAAATGTAGACAAGGTAGAATGCATGTTTACAAACTTTAATACTGAGTTATGTTACACAAAGAAAGATTTAAAGAAATACTTAAAGTTGCACACAAAAAGGAGATATGCAACAGCGGATATTAAATTTCTAAAACTTTGCCTCTAACACAATATTAGGCCAACTTTTGTCAATCAAACGGTCAAACACAATAATAATAATAACAGAAAACAAAAACTGTTGGAAAATTACGTGATAAAACTGGAAATTTCAAAACATTACAGCTACATAGATAAAATAGACTTGGAATTATTTAAAATTTGAGTCACCAAACAGCTGAGGATGAGATCGAATGATCTTGAAAATTTTTCAATTATACAACGTACTAAGTGAAGTTGAGTGTAAACATAGTTACTCATAAATGAAACTCAAAAATGAAGAATACTTCACTGTTAATAATGCTTCTGTTTATAATATTTATGAAGTTTATGCCTTGATAGTCACTATGAAAAATTCAATGCCATGGCCGGGATTTGAACCACAGATCTCCTGGTTTCCATCCAGTCGTTCTAGCCCATTGAGCTACCATGGCCAGCTTGCCGTCACGACATTAAATTCTCCATTTGACTTCTATATTTCCCCAGTAAACCACTAGAGGCTCTCGCATCTGAGATACACCGTTTGTAGCGACTTACTATCGTAAGTACTTGAGTCCCAGGCTTCATCATTTAACTCTTATTATTTTAGTTAATTGATGGAAATTAATCATTTTTTCACACTAGCCGTATTTAGGCTAAAGTCTTTGATAGAGTCAACATGAAAAATTCAATGCCATGGCCTGGATTTGAACCATGGATCTCCTGGTTTCCATCCAGTCGCTCTAACCCATTGAGCAACCATGGCCAACTTGCCATCATGACATTAAATTTTCCATTTGACTCGTATATTTCCCCAGTAGCTCAATGGGTTGGAGCAACTGGATGGAAACCAGGAGATCCGTGGTTCAAATCCCAGTCATGGCATTTAATTTTTCATGTTTACTCTATCAAAAACCTTAGCCTATATACGGCTAGTGTGAAGAAATGATTTATTTCCATCAATTAACTAAATAAGAGTTTATGCCTCAATTATGGAAACTTGGTAGTGTTCTGCTTACAATAGTCAGTAAGAAATAATGTAATTCTCATACATAATATTGTGTCTGGTTTAGTAATATCAGCTGTGATAATTTGTTGCCCCTCAATACAATATAGTATTATTAAAAATGTTTCCCTATCTTTGCTTTATAGAAAAAAGGAAAACCAGTTTTTTAAAAACTTAGTGCTGGTATTTCATCACAGTCTTAACAAAATGGTGACAAAAATCAGTACTTTCAGCACATAATGCAGATATTGTTATATTGAATTTTCACTCATCTGTTTCTGAGGTCTAGAATTAAGTGGGTTTTGTTCAATTTTTATAAACAATCAGCAAAAGCTCATTAAAGTCTATGCTTCTTTTATTCCAGGAGGCAGATTCAGGAAGCTTTGAATCAACAAACTTTTCACCAATTTAAGTCTTATGCAGAGCAGCAATATCCTGGAAATCCAGAGCAGGTGAGTTAAACTTCGTAAAGGGAACTTCCAATATTTTAGGAGCCTCGTCTTTTTATATTTTAGGCATAACTGATTAAACAGTATATGGTTTTAAAAGGCATATGAGCTGAATCAATGCATGCATGTAATGGCTGCCCATCTGGTGTGCCAGAGAGTGGAAAATAGGGAGAGGGAATGAGTAAAGTATAGAGGTATCTTTTAAACGTAACATGACGTAATGTAGCGCAGTAGTTTATGACCGAGTCCACTTGTTTATTTGTAAGAAAAAGGGTTGTCAGATAAGACCTGAAGCTTTCTTGGCGACAAATATGTTCAGGTACTTCTGGGGAAGCAAGCTAGGTGAAAAGACAATAAGAAATTGACATTTCTGGAGTGTATATCTCCCCCATCATCAGGATATTTAGTAGTAGTAGTAGTAGTAGTAGTAGTCTAATGCCCGTTAGCTTGGATATATTCCATTTGCTTTCTTGCTTCCCAGTATAGTTCAGTTATTGTTCTTGTGGGTGATGTTTTGAGAGCCGGACAGACAGAAAGGTGGTCTTTATTCATTATGGAATCGATATCTTGACACAGGATACAATTTGGAGATTTAAAGATTTTAATTTTATGAAGATGTGCAGCCAGACAGTCATGACCTGTTATCAATCTGAATTTTGCTACTGCTTCATGTCTTGGGTGTTCAGGTATCAAGTTTTTCTTGTGTAGGATAGCTGCCCATGGTTTCTCATTGCTTTCTGTTGTGAGGTGTTCCATCAGTTCTTTCTGAAACTTTCTTTGGATTATAATTTTTGCCGAATGATAGGACAGAGTTTTGTTAGGTTTCTGTAAGATTTTGGTGCCCTTTTTTGCCAGAAGGTCTGCCATTTCATTTCCTTGAATTCCACAATGAGAGGGGATCCATTGGAGCTGGATAGTTTTATTTTGGTTATTTAAAATTCTTATGATCTTTTTAATTTCCAATATTTTACTGGATATTGGTAAGTTATTTGAGTGACTCATAAATTCAAATTTAAATATGAAGTTATTTGTTGTTATAGCTTGTATAGCTGAACTTGAGTCACTTAGTATAACTGCTCTCTGAAATGCATTTATTCTGTATACTAGGTGTGTTAGTGCTAGTTCTATTGCCTGAATTTCTCCATCAAAATGGGTGGAATTTCTCCCTACTGCAACGTAAAAACTAAAAAGTTTTGAATAAACCCCAGCTCCAGCTCCATCTTCTATTTTCATTCTAGATCCATCTGTATATATATGTATCCATTGTGGTTCAGGGTATAGATTGTGGATAGTTTCTAGTGTGATTTGTTTTAATTCATCTGGGGTCATTTCTTTTTTTAGGACAGGTTTTATTAAGTTTATGTTATGGGCAATATCTGTGTCTTCCATGGGTGATGTTGGTAAAAGAAGTTTTTCTGGCATTTGGTTTGGGTTATATATTTTCTGAAGTTTAGTTGCTTTTTGTATGAAGCCATTTTGTGTTTTCAGGTTTCTCTCTCTGTCTTTATAATTCAGCCAGTAATTATCATGGGGCAGTCTTATCAATTTTTCGTATTGCAATACGGTCTGTTTGTTGATCTGATGGGCTATGGGGTTATTTTCAGTAAGGACCTGCATTGCTGTTATGGGAGTGGATTTGGCTGCACCTGTTATTAGTCATAAAGCATTATTCTGTGTTACTTCCAGTTTGTTTAGATTAGTATCGTTACAGGTGACCATAGTTTCACTTCCGTACATTAGCACAGGCTTTATGTACGTCTTGTAAATATTGTTTAGTACAGATCTTGAGCATCCCCATTTTGTTTTTGCTAATCTCTTTAAGATATTGCATCTTCTGTTTACTTTCTCAGTAGTAATTTTAACATGATGGTCCCAGGTTAATTTCCTATCAAAGTGTATACCTAGGTACTTGACGTTGTTTTGTTGTTGAATGTTTTGACCATTAATTTTGAGGTGGAGCTCTGGTGACGTATGTGCCAATGAAAATATCTCGGAACAGGTTTTGTTGGTGTTAATCTTCATGCAGTTGTCTTTACACCACTGTTCCAATGTAAATGTTATAACCACAAATGAAATACTGGATATAATAGAAATATAAACAAAAACAAAACACTATCAATATTCGCATTACTGAACAAAAGACTGTTTTTAGTAAGTTAAATGCCAGGTCAAGAGATGGCGTGAGTATAGAAAACTAATTGGATCAAAGAAACATAACCACTTAATTATTAAATTTTAGATGAGTCGTATTTCTTACACATCTGCTTCACTTTCACGAAAGTGAAGCAGATGTGTAAGAAATACGACTGATCTAAAATTTAATAATTTTTCGCTTCACTGTGGTGTTCCAATACAGTTAAATCTCGATATAACCACTTAACTTGATTATCAAGATGTATGGATCTGTGATTCTTAAGCTGACTGATTTCCATTTTTAAGGCCGGTTTCCAAGAGGAGCTGAACTGAAATCCAGCATCATGATTAAATGTGCTCCTCTCGGAGGAAATGGCCAAAGCCTCCTTAACTCTCTGCTCCCAGTAACTGTTGCATTTTGCCAAGATGGTCGTCTCCCCTATGGTCATTATCAAAACAATACTCTACCAACCCAGACTTCTCAGGTTACATTAAACGAATGCTCCGTTCATGTTCGATTATTCTGGTAGCGATGGTCCTTTCGGTTTGTTCTATATACGGTGTTCCACATTCACAGGGAAAGCAGTACACTCCCAGAACTTGGAAGTCCAATTTGTCTTTCACTGGTCTCAACAGATGTTTAATCTTCAGAGGTGGCTTGTGGATGGTCCTAATGATGTATTTGGCGAGAATTCTGCTGATTCTGCCAGATAGGTTGGTGGTAAATGGGATGTAGGCTGTAGCGGTAGCTTATCTGACGTTTGCTGTATTACACTTAATCACCTGTCACCTAACTCACTAGCTTTATCAGCAGTCTGCTGGTGAAAGCAGAGATCTTACCCCCACCATTGATTTGCATAATGTCACTCGTGCACATCTGAGCAAGGTCATATGCCACATCTAAAAAATACCTCTGTAACATCTGTCATCTGACAAATTGTCAGAACGTAAACTTGCGCAGCTGAGGTTAATTTTAATTATATTATAAACTGTAAAATTCAATTATTAAATTTTAGATGAGTCGCATTTTTTAACACATCTGCTTCACTTTCGTACCTATTTTGAGGACATGTTTCGCAAATCTTCGCTTGCATCTACGGCTCTTGTGCGACTGACGCTAGATCCAGCGGTGTGGGTAATTCTGGGGTTGTTGCTGCCATCTGTTGATTTAGTGATGAACTGAAAAGTGGGATTCTCTTCTAGCGGGATTTCAAAGTTCATTAGTTGGTTTTTATGTTTTTCTATGTATATCCTCTCCCATATGACGAGTTCACTATGTTTTTGTACGTATTTTAGTAATTCTGTGCTATCTTCAATTTCATGATTTTCAGACCAGAAATGAGCTGCTATTGCGGACTTATCAATATTTTTGTATCTTAAGTGCCTGAAGTGTTCTTTCTAGTGCCTATGTTCCTTTTTGTCCTTCCTATGTAAATTTTTTCACAGTCTTTACACTTAATTTTGTAAATGCCTGACTTTTCCTCTGGTTTTATCTTATCAGTATTATTACTGTGAAGTAGGTTTTTAATGTTGTAATTATTTTTTGGTGCCAATGTTATATTGTATTTCTTGAATATTTTTTGGAACTTTTTTGTGGCCCAGGGGTGGTAAGTAAATTTAGCAAATCTAGTTTCTTGTTTTATTGGTGTGAGAGCTGTGATCTGTTTTAATTTCTTTTGAAGTTTGAATAATTTTAGTTTTTTATCTACAAGGTTTTTTCCATATCCATTTTTAATTGCAGTTTTTAAGATTTGATGGTACTCGTTTTGATATTCTTGCTGGCTGAGAGGTAGATTTACTAATCTGTGTGTCAGACTGTTGATGGTTGCATGTTTGTGTGGAATTGGGTTGAAACTATTTGCTCTGATGTAATTATCTGTGTGTGTTGCTTTTCTATGAATGCCAAATTCTAGTTTTTCATTGCCTTTTTTGATTTTAAGGTCTAAAAAAGGTAGAGTAGAGTCCTCTTCAGTTTCTACTGTGAAATGTATGCTGGGTTCTTGCAGGTTGAGTAGTTTCAAAGCATCATCTATTAGTTTGTAGGGCACTATTGCAAAGATGTCGTCTACGTATCTGTACCATGTTTTAAACATATGAGGGAAGGCTTTAGTAATATGTGTTTCGAAAAAGCTCATGTATAGATTGGCCAAAAATGGTGATAGCGGGCTTCCCATAGCTAGTCCTGAAATTTGTTTGTAATATTTTCCATCGAAGACAAAATAATTTTGATGTATACATAATTCAGTCATTGCCACATATTCTTCTATTGCATTGGCATCCAGGTTTATAGAATTTAGCCATTTTTTCAGTTGAATCAAAAGTTTGTCTAATGGAATGCTAGGGAAGAGGGAGCGGACATCAAAGGATACTAAAGTGTCATGAGGTTTTAGTTTAAGATTTTGAATTTTTTCTACCAGGTCTAAAGAGTTTTTTATACTCAGAGTATGGAATTGTGGAAAGGACTGAAATTTTTTGGTTAGCCATTTTGCCAGAAAGTAAGTAGGAGTGTTTATATTATTTACAATGGGTCTCATGGGTATGTTGGGTTTGTGTATTTTAGGCAAACCATATATTCTTGCAAGGGTAGGGTTGTCTGGTTTGATAATTTTTTGTTCTGTAGTTGTTAAAATTTTACTATTAATGATGGTTTTTTTGTACATCTTTTATGCATTGGTTGAGTGGATTAGAATCTATTTCCTGGAATTCTTTTTGTTGTAGTAACTCTAACATTTTTTCTTTGTATGTAGCTGTATCTAAGATTACTATTTTGTTCCCTTTATCAGCCCTTGAGAAGATTACATCCTTTTTCCTTAAAGATTTAATTATCTGAATTTGTTTCAAATGTTTTATTGGCTTTTTGTTTATTAAGTTTTCCAATATAGGAGCTGATTTTTTTCTAATTATATTTTTGTCCATGGTTTCTAAGCCTTCTACTGCTAATTCTATGTCAAGAAATTCAAGAAATACAATATAACATTGGCACCAAAAAACAATTACAACATTAAAAACCTACTTCACAGTAATAATACTGATAAGATAAAACCAGAGGAAAAGTCAGGCATTTACAAAATTAAGTGTAAAGACTGTGAAAAAATTTACATAGGAAGGACAAAAAGGAACATAGGCACTAGAAAGAAAGAACACTTCAGGCACTTAAGATACAAAAATATTGATAAGTCCGCAATAGCAGCTCATTTCTGGTCTGAAAATCATGAAATTGAAGATAGCACAGAATTACTAAAATACGTACAAAAACATAGTGAACTCGTCATATGGGAGAGGATATACATAGAAAAACATAAAAACCAACTAATGAACTTTGAAATCCCGCTAGAAGAGAATCCCACTTTTCAGTTCATCACTAAATCAACAGATGGCAGCAACAACCCCAGAATTACCCACACCGCTGGATCTAGCGTCAGTCGAACAAGAGCCGTAGATGCAAGCGAAGATTTGCGAAACATGACCTCAAAATAGGTACGAAAGTGAAGCAGATGTGTTAAAAAATGCGACTCATCTAAAATTTAATAATTTTTCGCTTCACTGTGGTGTTCCAATACAGTTGAATCTCGATATGTAAAATTCAATATTAACATGCTTATTAAATGAAAATAACATACCTGGATTTCTGAAAACGACTTATTGTGGAGGAGTTGCTAGCTTAAATAAAATAAAGCTTCACCAATTTCTGTGTTGGAAGTTTTGCCCAGTTTCACAATAAGTGACACAGTATATACACTCACTTTGCATGCTCTGGTCATGAGTTCCTAGCTTTGTGAAAAACTGATCTGGTCATGCACTTTTTCAGATGAAATTTCTTAAAAAAACTACATTTTAAAAATAATATTTCTGACCTGGGAGAAGAGTACTTTACCCTTACTATCTACACCACTGGTACCAAGCTTTGAAAGTGACGTTAACAGTTCACATAACACATTATAAACAAGTGTATTATCTGCTTATTGTCACAGTTACACAAAACACCTTACACTCACACACTGATATTGAACCGAACTTCAAAGAACACGCACGTGCTCCTGGACTGAGGTGATCCGTGGTCAGTTAATTTATGAACGTAATATATGCAGTTCCCAACGACACTTGGTAATGTCTTACTTAGTACTACATAGTGAAAAGCAATAAACACGGGCAAGATTGGAAGTTGAAGCATTAACATGGGAGTTAGGTGTTTATTCTCTAAGTGATAACTTGAGAACCATACCTCATAGAAAAATGGCCTTTATACAGGTTGCCTCAAAAATTCTTGCCGCATATACCAAGGCATATTACACTGTTGAATTTCCAATAAACAATTTCTAGACCTATGTTCATAAAACATTTTTATTCTCTACATGCAAGAAATGTTTTCTTGAAGTTTTGACATACCTTTATGATAAAGATTTATTTGTATTAACAGGAAGTAGATAGAAATATAAGCTTTTGTAAGAATAATTTGTAGAAGAGTGACATGAATACATTGTGGGTGTTTGTTTTAACAGCAAGCAGTTTTAATCAGACAGTTGCAAGAGCAGCATTATCATCAGTATATGCAACAGTTGTACCAGCAGCAGCAGTGTCGCCACCAAAAACAAGAGGTTGGGATGGATCCAGGTGACGAAACTTCAAGGTTATTAAGTAATGGTGGCCCAGCTACAGATTCTGTTGATGGTGAAGCAGAAAACGAAGAAGACGACTTTCAAGGTAGAGATTCATATTGTTAACTATATTCAGAAAATAGGATTAATGTTGCTGGGTTATGTATGTGCAACATCAGACAGCCAACCTGTGCAAAAGAAAAATGACTGCTATGTAAGTTGCTATGAGTAAATCCATTATAAGAGTGTTTCAAAACGACACCAAACGAATGTATAGAAGTAGTTGCTCAACTTCTATGTGACACATATAGCTTTTACCACCAAAAGAGCCCCATAAAAAGATGCTTCAGAATGAGTGTGGATTAGGCAGTGACAGGAACAATACGGGTGCCTCACACTATCGAAATTTGAAGGTATGTGACACACCGCGCCGCCTGCTATAACTGTTTGTAAACATACCGACATACTCAACAGTAACTTGCTACTATTAAGAATTTCTTTGGCTTATGAAACCGCAGTTAATAATCTATTCTTTATTTGTTTGAGTGTTTAACGCGTTCCAACATTCCATTATAACAGTTGATGACGGCAAATAGGTGGACATATGCAAACTTAAACACTTTGTAGTTTTAGTTAATTGATGGGGATTAATCATTTCCTCACATTAGCCGTATATAGGCTAAGGTCTTTGATAGATAGAGTCAACATGAAAACTTCAATGCCATGGCCGGGATTTGAACCACGGATCTCCTGGTTTCCGTCCAGTCGCTCCAACCCATTGAGCTACCATGGCCAACGTGCCATCCTGACATTAAATTCTCCATTTGACTCGTATAACTTTGTAGTTTATTAATTGCAAGCTAAATGCATCCACTGTACCACTAGAAAAATCCCCTCTAACAATTCTGTTTTTGTCATTATTATCTGCTTAATATAGCTGAAATTATTAAAGGGTATGATAAGCTATTACAAACCCACAATATAAAAGAACATCTTAATTTGGAAATAAAAAAGCCAATTAATACATCTTGAAATCTCACCAGTTGATAATTTAATAAGTGCATTAAGCATGATTGGAGGAATTTAACAGTAACATCCACATTAATTGAGAAAACTATTTGTAGTCCATTTTTAAGACTCCGTCACTTATAGTTTTATATTACTGAGGGACTAGTTGGACCTTTGATGATGAAAATGGAAGCAACAGCTACCTAAATTCTATTAGACCTAAAGAGTCCCTTAGTTTCTTTGAACCAATTAATTTTCTATACTCACGCCATCTCCTGACCTGGCATTTAATTTACTGAAAAGTCTTTCGTTCAGTGATGCGAATATTGATAGTGTTTTGTCTTTGTTGATATTTGTGTTATATCCAATTATATATTTTTTGGTTATCAGATTTCTTAAAATATCCTGATGATGGGAGAGATGTACGCTCTTAAAACATTGATTTCTAATCGTCATTTCACCTGGCTTGTTTCCCGAGAAGATCTTGAAAATGAAGAGGGCTTCTTAGAACTTTCCCAGAAAATTCAAGATACAAGGGGTATCCAGAAAGTAAGTTCTGTTTCAATTTATCTCCACTGCAGCGCTGCGATCGCAGTTCCGCACATGCTCGGTAGATTCTCTGTATCAAGTAGAAGAAACGTGCGCCATTGTGAGATCGCTGTCAGCCACGTACGCTTTGTTGTGCTTGTTTACAATGTTGGTGTTGATTGAAAATCCCGCCGCTTGTGAAATCAGATCTGTGATTCATTTTCTGAATGCTAGGAAAGTGAAACCAATTGAAACTTATCGGCTGTCAAAAGCTGTTATGTTTCTTCACAACAACGCACGACCGCATACTGCAAATGTGACGAAAAACATCCTACAGGGATTTGGCTGGGATGTGTTTCACCAACCCCCGTACAGCCCTGGCCTTGCTCCTAGCGACTGTCATCTGTTTTTGCATCTCAAATCTTTCCTTGGCAGTCAACACTTCAACAATGACAAAGAGCTGAAAGAAAATGTTTCCAACTGGTTGAAGACAAAGGCGACAAACTTCTATGAAGAAGGTATACAAAAACTCGTGCCTCGCTATGACAAATGCCTGCAAAATTTCGGCAGTTATGTGGAAAAGTAGTTTAAGAGTTGTAGAATTTTGTGCAATAAATAATTTTTCTGTATCTGTACACAATTTAATTGTATTATCAAACAGAACCTACTTTCTGGACATACCTCGTATAATTTATTTTTGTCATGAAAATAGATAGGATGTCATAGGATAGAATTCTATGGAGGAAATTCGGTACATTGGCCAGAATGAGCTTTTATACCTATGCCCTAAGTGGGGCATAAGGCAAGAGGAGACAGAGGGCAGCCGAACCAAGAAGTTACGACATTGCAGAGGACAGGGTCCCTACCATTTACCAGCCTGAAACTCTTTGACAGCCCAGTACAACCGGCATCCCTTCTATCATGGTCCTGAAACACTTCACCAGTCTAGCTTGAAGACTGGAGGCCATTCCCGGCAGGCTTGTACATCCGGTATCCCACCAGCTACGTTTGTAAAACAGCCCACTAGTAGAGCTCACCTGCTTGTAGACTCTCCCACCACAGAGGGAAGGTTTACCAAGATCATATGATTCTGCCAGGCAGCCCCGAGACACCTGTCGACACTTCTATCCTGAAAGAGACCACCAGATGAGAGATGATATGAAATGATAATGGAGATGAAATGGAGGGACAAGAAATTTGGGGGATGTAATTAACATACCAAGCATTTGCCTGGCAACCCAGGAAAGCCCCCTAAATAGCCCATGGGTCAGGTAGGTCGGCGACAGTAATCAAACTCGGGCCTCCCAAATATGGGCCACAGATGAAACCGCCTGAGCCATCCCACTCGATTGACATGAGAATATCTTAAACATGTTATTAAATTTTAGATGAGTCGTATTTCTTACACATCTGCTTCACTTTCACGAAAGTGAAGCAGATGTGTAAGAAATACGACTCATCTAAAATTTAATAATTTTTCGCTTCACTGTGGTGTTCCAATACAGTTAAATATCGATATATTGAAGTGACGTTAAGTCAAGAGGAACACGCGAAAGTTAGATCCAACCAACTTTAAAAAACGAAAGTGAAGCAGATGTGTAAGAAATACGACTCATCTAAAATTTAATAATTTTTCGCTTCACTGTGGTGTTCCAATACAGTTAAATATCGATATCTTAAACATGTATTTTAATAAAAATCGTTAGTCACTGGTTTCCTTCTGTTAAACACTTATGCAACTCTGCTATGACAGTCAACATAACCCAGCAACATTACTGAAAATAGTTCCTTCTACGAGGGTGGGTCAAAAAGTAATGCCTCGTATTTTTTTTTTCTTTTAATTGCCAAGAAAATTAAATCCAGTTTACATAGCTTGAAAACTACAGCATTGACGATTAATTTGTCACTATTCAATATAATCTCCGTCCTTTTCCACAGTTTTGGTCCACCTTTTAACTAGGGCATGTATTCCAGTGTGGTAAAACACACGGTCTTGCCTCCTAAGCCATTGACGCACGGACGTTTTCACAGCCTCGTCATCTTCAAAATGAATCCCACGATGAGCTTCCTTTAGTGGCCCGAACAGATGGAAGTCTGATGGTGCCAGGTCAGAGCTGTAAGACTTGCCATCCCAATTTCTCAATTTCTGCAGTGGTGTAACGGCTGCTGTGTGTTCTTGCATTGTCATGCAAAAGAAGAACATCCGCCATAGTTTTTGTTGGGCGAACTCGGCGAAGACGTGCTTTCAGCTTTTTGAGAGTTCTGATGTATTGGACAGAATTTATTGGGCATCCCTGCTCCAAAAAATCAACCATAAGCACACCCTCTGCATCCCAAAATACTGTTGCCATAACTTTCCCTGCCGACCGCTGAGTTTTGAATCATTTTTTCTTTGCTGACGTGTGATGCCATTCCATTGACTGCCTCTTTGATTCAGGTTCAGAAAAATGAACCCACGTTTCGTCTCCAGTAACAATTTTTTCTGAAACTCCTCTCCCTCCAAATTGAAGCGCTGCAAGTGTTCGGAGGCTATTGTTTTCCTTGTTTCTTTGTTTTGGGTGGTTAACATTCTTGGTACCCAACGTGTACAAACTTTTGAGTAACCCAGTTGTTGAATAATTGTCATCACACTGCCTTTACTGAGGGAGGTAATGCAACACAATTCACCTCAGAAACTATTTGTAGTTGGTTTATTGCAATTCACCTGTTGTTAGCCGGCGATCACCACAAATGATGTCATCGACTCGCTGAATGTTCCATGGAGTCACTGCAGTCACCGGCCTGCCGCTTCGTTTTTCGTCTGTCAATGGTGTTTGCCCTTCAGCTTTGTTACAGCGACGAACCCATCGTCTAACAGTGCTGACATCCACCATTGCATCACCATACACATTTTTTAGCATTTTGTGAATGTGAATTGGTGTTTCACATTCCGCAGTCAAAAATTCAATCACAGAACACTGTCTAATACAAATGTTGATGTCAGCCATTTTCCAAGAGGATGCAGTGCTGCCACCTGTTGACTTAGGAAGTTACTACTGCAGGGGATTGGAGAACATGGTTTGAGGAATTGCGCCAAACTTACTTATTTAAGGGGGAAAAAATAGGAGGCGTTACTTTTTAACTCACCCTTGTAGTACTATTCAGCTAGAAGGTTTTGACATCAGAAATTGATTGTACGTTAATAGAATACTTTTATTTTCTAAGAAACATTAATTTATTACATGTCTTGAAGTATGGTACAACTCGTAATTGAAAAGGAGAAGAAACGATTCGGTATATTAAAGGTTTCTTGGTTGAAACTTACTGGAGTTTTTACATAGTGGAGTTATGTTTTGTAATTCAGGTGAATTCCCCAAAATTTCTGCAGCTTCCATGTGGACAAGGAAAGATATCAAGGAGTTCAAAGACTCGATCCGTAAGGAAGGTGGTGATGCCATCATCAAAGTGGGCCACGGTGAAACAGTTACAGTAAGTGTGGGTTTTCTGAATGCATGCACTCATTTTGTCTGACTTCTCTCTTCCTTCTTGTGGTGGTACCTTCAGTCTGTTTTGTTAATTAAAAATCAGAAGACTTTCTCTATTCACTATCCTTACAAAACATTAGGCATCTATATATATATATATATATGTTTGGAGGAATTTAGTAACAGTGACGTCAAAATTAATCTCAGAAACTATTTGTAGTTGGTTTATTATTAATAATAATAATAATACTCGTCACTTGTTTATATTTATGAGAGACTAGTTTCAAAGACATTCGCCTCTATTTTCAATCTCTTTCCACTGGCCAGTTGGAAAGAGATTGAAAATGGAGGCGAATGTCTTTGAAACTAGTCTCTCATAAATATAAACAAGTAAGTGACGAGTATTAATAAACCAACTACAAATAGTTTCTGAGATTAGGCATCTATTTGCTGCGTGTAGCTAACATAAATAGTTTTAAAATTGGTTTCAATGCATGTTTTAGTGATATTATTAAAGTCTTTCAAAAGCAGCTCATTTTGTTTGCTATGAACATATATTACATTCGCATGATTTTTGCTACCCTGTGTTATTTATTAGAGGGTGTACAAATTATTCTTACTAAAGCTCTTTCTGTTTACTTAATGTTAATTAAGAAAAAGCGTTGGACAGCTACATCATCATTTCATTTTAAATGTTCACATACACACTTTTATGTAATGTTGGAGATCAATATAGTTAATGGTTTCATTGTCAAACACAAAGTACAGTAGAGTCTCAATTATCCAACCTAAATTGGCTGTGGACAAGGTCAGATAACCAAAAATGTCAGATAATACAACATAATTAAATTTTAGATGAGTCGTATTTTTTACACATCTGCTTCACTTTCGTACCTATTTTGAGGACATGTTTCGCAAATCTTCGTTTGCATCTACGGCTCTTGTGCGACTCGCATAAGAGCCGTAGATGCAAATGAAGATTTGCGAAACATGTCCTCAAAATAGGTACGAAAGTGAAGCAGATGTGTAAAAAATACGACTCATCTAAAATTTAATAATTTTTCGCTTCACTGTGGTGTTCCAATACAGTTAAATCTCGATAAATACAACATAAGTTGAAAAATGGAGTAAAACAATCTAGGTATTCTGTATTATTAAAACTATTGTTGGTTTTGCAGTCTTTACTGAATAATCAAAACCAATTCTACATGCAATATTGAACAAAAAGAAGCTCCAAATGTCTTAAGAAAAGAAACTTATTAATGAGGTCTTCTTGCCTGCTGAATGACATTTTCTTGCTGCAAGATTTTGCCATAGACGAAACATCAATACCTCACTACTATTTTAGTTACTTGATGGAAATTAATCATTTCTTCACACTAGCCGTATATAGTTTAAGGTTTTTAATAGTCAACATGAAAAATTCAATGCCATGACCGGGATTTGAACCATGGATATCCTGGTTTCCGTCCAGTCGCTCTTACCCTTTGAGCTACCATGACCAACGTGCCGTCCTGACATTAAATTCTCCATTTGACTAATATGTTTCCCCAGTAAACCACTAGGGGCTCTCACATTCGAGATACACCGTTTGTAATCCCAGGCGCTTCATCAATTAACTCTTACTAAATAATTTACTAATTACTCTTACTAATTCATCATTTCCATCAATTAACTAAAATAGTAAGAGTTAAATGATGAAACCTTGGATTTAAGGACTTACGATAGTAAGTCGCCACAAATGGTGTATCTTGAATGCTAGAGTCCCTCCCTAGTGGTTTACCAGGGAAATATATTTGTCAAATGGAGAATTTAATGTCAGGACGGCAGGTTGGCCATGGTAGCTCAAAGGTTAAGAGCGACTGGATGGAAACCAGGAGATCCATGGTTCAAATCCCAGCCATGGCATTGAATTTTTCAACATGACTACATCTATTAATACCTCAGTTGCACTTGCCTCTGGCTGTTGCTCCATGTATCTTAACGCCATCTCCAAAGCAGTTAAACCTTCAATGTGACTCATCTTCTTGTTATGGTCTTCAATTTCCTGTTCCGCTTCATCCTCATTGTCATTACAATTGACAAAGTCAACAATATCAGAGTCTGTGAGTTCAAACTGTTGATCTTCTGCACACCAGCTACTCGAATCTTGAGCCATACCGTCCTCACAGCCAGGAATGTGGTTCAGTAATGGAACAATGTCACCCAGTATGGTCCATGACTTTGCTGATGTTTTTATTTCAATTTCTTCCCAAGACTGAGCCACCCAGTGTTTAACATCTTTCATGTTGATAGATCTTAACTTTTCCATTATGTACTTGGCCATTGTCCATTTCCTCTTATCATGGACAAAAGGAGTTGTTGCCGATATTTTCTTTTCAATGTTTCCTCCACATGCATGCCAGGGTAGTGCAGTGGTTTCGTTCGCATCTCTCGTGCTGAGGGTCTGAGTTTGATTCCTGGCTCTGGGTTGTCGATTTAAAGTTGGCACTATCCATGCCTTCACCTCTGTCTAGCTCATGTGAAGTGTTCCCTATGCCCAGCGTGGTTCGGAGTCCATGGTATAAACTGTAGGTCCACTTGCCTCACCGTCATCTTCGCTATCACCCTGCCATTGGAGGTAATGGACACTGCCCTCTGGATGCCTCCATCTGAGAAATGGGTCCGGTCATCATGTGGTGGGACGAGGTTACCCCAAGGCCTTAGTTGCCATATGGGGAGTGTTGGTATACATGTACATACATACATACATGTTTCCTCCATGGAAGCAGCCACTTTCTTCCTTTTACTCACCATATTGTACTCAACAGGAAATATTGCCCGCACCCAAGCTATACCTGCACACTCACTGAAGGTTTGAGAATGCACATCCTGCTGACCAAGCACTGGTGTGAGATTATATTGGATAATACAGAATGTCGATTTACCGAAGGTCGGATAACCAAGGCTCTACTGTATTAAATAATTTTTGTGTTTAAAATTTTGGTTAATCTGTTAGGGCCCTATTCTAAGTCAATCTTGGTACAGACCAACTTACTACTAACAGTGGACCATCAATTTCCTTATTCATAAACTGGAATTTGCGCAATAGTCCGGAAATCAAACACTTTGTTCCAGTGCAAAATTTTGGTCCACCTCAGAGGAGTAGATTAAAGGCAAAATTACAGACATCTTTGAAAAATGACAATGAAATAATCAATGTAGGAAAACTTATCTACCAAGACTGGAAATCATTGGAAAGTATGACGATCAAAGCTTCATAAGTAGATATAGGTTTATAGATTGCGAACAAAATGCAGTCAATGTGCGCAAGCAAAGCAGAGCATTCCACCCACTTCACCACGCAAGCATCATGTGTCCACTTCTTCCTTCCTGCAGCGACAGCACAAACCAGATGAAACATGAAATATATGTATTTTAATGTTATTTTGACCTCACAATCGATCAAGAATTAGATAGAATCATAGTTTCTTTAAACCCCGAAGAACAAAGCAGTGATTCAGAAGAAAATACAAAGAATGGAACTAACAGAAATTGCAAAAGCAAGTGATACAGATGACCGTGCAGCCCACGCGATGGAGGAAAGGTAACCTAAAATGACAGTAGAGGGGGAAGCTGGAGGGCTTCAGTTTTAGTAATGAATGTGGTTGCTTCCTTCACTAAAGAAAAATAAAGCAACAGCATATTCAATGTATTCACACATCACCCAAAAAATGTAATAAATTCAAAAAGATCTTTAAGGAACAAAATACCATCTTGGCACCCACTAATAGAGACTGTTTTAAAATTGTTAAATTGAAAAACAAAAGATGAAATCCCATCAATTAATAGATTCGGAATATAACAAGTAAGTTGTAAGAATTTTGAAAAATACTACATAGATCAAACTAAAAGAAACCTAAAAACCATACTCTAAGAGCACTTTAGAAACATAAGATTGAAACAAATATATAAGGCAGCAATATCATTTCATTTTAGATGACATTGATCCATATCCAAAATTACTAAAAGGAGAGATAAACTAAATTAAACTGGCAACATGGGAGAACATATTCTTATGGAAAAATAAGGACAGAGTAATGAACTTTGAAATCTCACCAATAGATAAGTTGACAAAGAAGTTCATAGTTCTAGCATCAGAGAGAGGAGAGCAGATGGCACAGACGCTAGCTGGAAAGAGGTTGAAGATGGAGGGAATGCCTTCTGAAACTAGCCCCTCAATAATATAAAAATTTAAGTGCAAATTGCCAACAACAAAAAATTCCTTTTCTCTTGTTTTTCCCCCCAATTAAATCCCTGATGTTGGTATCTGCACCTGTTGACTTCCTCTCCGTACTGATGTTTTAGGGCTCTGTTTAAAGCTTTCACAGACTCTTTATCAATTGTTTCTTCATTTACATTTGGCCTTCCTGCCCGTCCTTTTCCTTGATGACAGATACATACTCTGTCAGGAAATTGCTATCTAAATGTTTGGCTAACCACTAAAACACTTTATTCATGCAAATTCAAGCACACATAGGCTACGATCAGTTGCTAAAGCAGCCATTTTCTCCAAAGCAATGTGCACATTTCACTCTTGATGACAAATGAAAAAAGATGTACAACACAAAACTTCCCTTCTTCTAATATTGGTATGATAATTTATTTATGTTACACATTGAGGAAAATACAGCCTTATGAAATCATGCAATAACTTGTAGACATGCTGTATATAAGGGCCGTTCAAACAGAAACAAGCCAGAGTCCAGTATGCGCAAACCGTTGACAGGATGCTAATATCATGGCGTGTGTAACAAAGTGTTGTTCTGACCAGAGCATGGAAGTTCACAGCCCATAGCTAAGGGCACGCATGTACGTCATGTGACTATACAAAACTAGCAGCAGCATGCATCAATCGTCCAAAGCTGCCAGTCACATTGCAAACAGTGAAATGGAGGCGTCAAAAGAAGAGCAAAGAGGTGTTGTTCGTTTTTTGACAGTGGAAGGAGCAGGAGGAACAGACATTCAACAAATGTCACAAGTGTACGGCTAACACTGCATGTCCCTTGCAAAAGTCAGGTGTGGCACAAGCGCTTCAGGGGAGGACGGGTGTCGATAGCCGATGATGCATGATCTGGAGCACCACACTGCATTATCAATGACATTGTCCAGCTCTTTGATGCACCCAGGACTGCCAAGTGACAGTGAAAGCCACAGCAGCCTGGGTGAGATTGAGTGTTGGAAGTGTTAACACCATCATGAAGAAACGACTGCTCTTGCACAGTGTGTGGCCAATTGGTGCCACACAGTCTTCAACCACACCAGCAAGCATGTCGAATGGCCCACTGTCTTGGTCATCTGTGGCGCTATACTAGGGAAGGGAATGAGTTACTGGCATGAGTGGTGGCTGGAGATGAGTCATGGTATCATCACTTTGAACCAGAATCAAAACAACAAAATGTCCAGTGGAAGCATCCAGGGTCACCACCACCAAAAAAATGCAGTGCAAAGCTTCATGCAGCCAACACAGTCACAGCACTCCTGCATAAATTAAAATGGGAGGTTCTCAGCTGCCTCCATACAGTCCAGACCTCTCTCCCTGTGATTACACCATTTTTGGTCCCCTTAAAAAGGCTCTGAGGGGCAAAAGATTCATCTCGGATGACTACATCCAGCTGTACGTGTGGAACTGGCTCACATCTCAGCCCCGGGACTTTTATGAAACAGCCATTCACAACCTTGTGTCACAGTGGAACAAGAGTCTCAACAGTCAAGGCCAATACTTCTAACATACAGGTACTGATTTCTGTAATTATGTCTCCGACTCGTTTATTTTTGAATGCACGTTAGATTTGAATCAGCCAAGCCGGTTTCATCTGTGGCTCGCATTTGAAAGGCCTGTGGCTGACCTATCTGACCCATGGGTTTTTTAGGGGGTTTTCCTGGGTCCCATGTGAATGCTGTATAGGTTAATTACATCTCCCAAATTTCCTGTTGCTCCATTATCATTTCACATCATCTCTCATCTGAGGATCTCTTTCAGGGTAGAAGTGTCGGTGGGTGTCTTGGTGCTGTCATAACTCCTTCGATGGGCCGCCCTCTGTGTCCTCTCATCTCATTCTCCCTCCTGGGGATGGCCCACTTGGGGCTTAGGTACAATAAACCGCAGGTTTTGGTACCTCCACCCTGTAGTAATTAGATTCTGAATCAGCCAGAATTAAATGGTATAAACTGACAATTATGGGTAAAATATTACAATTTTAAGGGACAAAGGAGAGGAACCAGCATCAAAATCTTACACATCATGTTAAATAACATTGTTAAATTGTCATCCAAGTTTAAGATATGTAATGTCAGGTAGTGAACTAGTTACACTCATATATTGTAATTTGCATGGTTTTGTCGTGTTTCAGGTTCGTGTACCTACCCATGAGGACGGAACCTGTTTATTTTGGGAATTTGCCACAGACAGCTACGACATTGGCTTTGGAGTTTATTTTGAGTGGACAAAATCACCTACTAGTCAAGTATCAGTGCACATTTCAGAAAGTGAAGACGAAGACGAGGATGAGGAGGATGACGATGATGATGAAGGTACAGTATCATTTGTATATGGGTTATCAACACAATTTGGATCATCTTTTTATCATTAAGAAAGCTCTTCCAGAACATTTCAAAATCGTCACTGTTTTAGCGATATTTATTTACTTTCTCTGCTACGTACAGTAAGAGAACTGTGACATTCCACCCAAAAATTTGATATTTGAGGGAAATACATGTTTTGAGGTCCCCATAATTTAAAAGAGAAATATGAAAAATGTGTGTGTGCGTTAACAGCAGTTAAATACCATACTTTATTAATATAATTTTGAGTTGAAATAGCAGTGCATGCTCCATATTGTCACCATGTGGCAACAAGCAGGAGCCAGGCACATGGGCAGGAGAGCTGGACACTTGCCAACAGAAGGAAAGAGACAGAGAGAGGCTCCAGAATTTTCTGTTTTTCTCTTGCTGCCGTGAATGTTATCAAAAGGTCTAAAGCTTTCTAGAAACAATGGTTGGGGTATAAAAACCTGCAAGGTGTTAGGGCGGCAGTTGTGTGATGGTTGTGACAGTGAACTGAGTCGACCTTGAAGACAGCTGATTGCCAATTTCACGTCTTTTTACTGCAATAAAGAGTGTTCTAAATTTCTACAAACCAGACTTTTGATTCTACATAACCCACTAACATATTCAGCTAATATTGACTGTTGAATTTTGATTTGGTAAACTCCTTGGATTGGGGCATCTCTTTCGATGTCTTGATGAACTTGAGGTTTGGGTTCTCTTCAAAGGTGGCATCGAAATTGAACAGCTTTCTTTCTTCTTTTTTTTTAATGAATGTTTTCCCATGTGATTTATACAGTTGGGTCCTGAACACTTTTTAATAAATGGATTTTTTTGTTCTAGATGTGATTATCATTCCAAAAATGGTATGCTACTACTGATTTGTCTATTTCTTTGTTCCTAAACTGCTCTTTAAGCCTAATGTTCAAATTCCTTTTATAAGGCGTGCTCAAAAAGGAACGAGCCGGAGACATAATTACAGAAACCAGTAGCTACCACCTGTATGTTAGAAGTATTGGCCCTGGCTGTTGAGACACTTGTCCCACTGTGACACAAGGCGGTGAATGACTGTCTCATATAAGTCCTAGGGCTGTGATGTGAGCCAGTTCCACACGTACAGCTGGACATAGTCGTCCAAGGTGAATCGTTTGCCCCTCAGAGCCATTTTAAAGGGACCAAAAATGGCGTAATCACAGGTAGAAAGGTCTGGACTGTAAGGAGGGTGGCCGAGAACCTTCCATTTGAATTTCTGCAGGAGTGCCACGACTGTGTTGGCCATATGAGGCTTTGTATTGTTGTGGAGCAGAATGACTCCACAGGTGAGATTGCCTGGTTGTTTTGATTTGATCGCTTGGCGAAGGTTGGTCAAGGATTGTGAGTAACGCTGGGCATTCACTGTTGTCCTGTGCTGCAGGAACTGTATCAGAAGGGGACCATCTTGGTCAAAGAAGGTCAGCATAACCTTTCCTGCACTTGCGTGGACAGCCTTGGATTTTTTTTGGTTTTGGTGACCCTAGATGCTTCCACTGGAGACTTTGTCGTTCTGATTCTGATTCGAAGTGATGCCACCATGACCAGTCACCACTCGTGCTAGGAACTCATTCCCTTCCCTAACATAGCGCTGTAGATGACCAAGACAGTGGGCCATTCGACATGCTTCCTGGTGTGGTTGAAGACTGTAGGGCACCCATTGGGCACACACTTTGCACAAGAGCAGTTATTCCTTCATGATGGTTTGAACACTTTTGACGCTCAGTCCACCTCGGCGGCTATGGCTTTCACTGTCACTTGGTGGTCCTGGATAATGAGTGCATCAACCAACTGGACAATGTCATGCTCCAGACCATGCATCATCGCAAGGGACATGGAGTGTTCGCCATACACTTGTGAAATTCGATGAACGTGTGTTCCCCCTACTCCTTCCACTGTCAGAAAACAAACAATACCTCTTTGCTCTTCTTTTGATGCTTCCATTGCACTGTTTGCAATGCGACTGGCAGCATTGGACGATTTGATGCATGCTGCTGCTAGCTTTGTACAGTCAGGTGACTTGCACACGTGTCCTCTAGCAATGGGCTGTGAACTTTCACATTCTGGTTAGAGCAACACTTTGTTACACACGCCACGATATTACCATGCTGTCACCGGTTTGCACATACCAGACTCCGGCTCGTTTCTTTTTGAATGCCCCTGATATTTTTTCCAATGTAAAAGTTGTCATAGCCTATGCAATTTATCCAATAAACATCTGAGTTTTTGTTTGTGGGTTTCTCCCTTGTATTATATGATTTCAAAAGGTGTTGCTCAGTGAATTTGTGTGTTCTTTGAAGACTCTTTGGAAAAGGTGTGTAGTTCTGAGATATGTACAGTTTCTGTATAAAGTTTTATTACTGATTGGGGAAAGATTAATTATTTGTTTGCATTGCTGTTGTCTTTTGAATTTAACAATTTTCTTTTTGACCAATTCAGCACTGAATCCATTGTATTCTGCAGTGTGAACTATATGATTGTATTCTTTGGTATATTCCATCATTTTTAAGGGGACATTAACCAGCCTGTAAGTTAAACTGGTGATAACAACATGCTTGTGTTGTCTTGGAAGCATCACATAGCAACCAGGTCTTAGAACATTTGAATGTCACTTCCATTTCTAGAAATTTATCTGTATTAACGTATAGCACTTAGAAATATAAGGTTTTGTTAGAGAAAGTCATACACTTCACCCTGTTTATGTATAAAATTTCAAATTATTTACATTTTTAATAATAAAAAAGCTACAGGAATAACAATCTAGAGTTTAAATTTAAAGGGAGTCGATTATTGACACTAAACAACACTTTTAAAGTAAGTTTAGTGTCATTAATCGACTCCCTTTAAATTTAATTTGTTATAACAACACTGTTTTCAACACTTCCAAGAAAGGAATTGTAAACTAAAGTTTGTTTGGCAACAACAAAATTCACAAAAATTGTGAATTCTCAACCCTATTTCTCCCTTATATAAGCCAGAGATAAAATATGTTGGAGTAAGAAAGATTGTTTTGGTTACAGGAGATGATATAGAGAGAGCTGCTGCAAACACCAAGACCACAGATGTGAGCAATAGGCCGCAGTTATCTATAATAGTTCCTGTGTATAGAAGAGACTGCCAGGAAGAAGTGTATGCCGGAAGTCATGTCTACCCAGGCCAAGGTGTCTACCTACTGAAGTTCGACAACTCGTACAGTTTGTGGCGTTCTAAGACTCTGTATTATCGAGTGTACTACACTCGATGAGGTGTGTGCGTATACGTGAACAGAGAAAAAACCTGTTGTTTGATTACAACTGAGTTTATCAGATGTACATATTAAAGTGGGGCATGGCCCTCATCTATCACTCTTAAACAGATCAGTGTATATATCTGTATCAATTCTTTTCTTTCTTCTTCTTCTGTACTTAACAAAGTATAAGTTTTGCAAATGTGTTATAATATGGAAGAGCGAAAAAGATATTTAAACAATGCTTTTTGCATTCCATTAAAAGCGCCACAAATCATCATTAAATCACATTTATCTTATTTAATTATTCTTTAAGTTAATTATTGTGCAATATCAGTGTAGCAGAAAAATATAATTAGATGATCAGAATTTTATTCTTGAATCTCTTCTTCCAGTATCTTCCCCTTTCTCTGCCTAGGATCATTAACTATAAAGAGTCTAAATTAACAAAGGAAATTGTCAACAATTAGAACTTAATCAAAGGGAAACTATCCCTAAGTTTGGATGATTTTATTCCTTATACCTAGACGAACTTGGTGCTTGCCTTCTTTGATTTGACTTAAAGTAATGTTGCCACTGCCAGACCCAGCACCACTAGATCAGGAAAAGCTGTAACATTAGCGTAAATCTGCACTTCACAGATGGAGCAGTATTATATCATTTTATTAAACCAAAATGTAACAGGACTTTGGAGTAATAAAACAGTATTTTTCTCAATGTTACGTCTTATACAGGTTTGTTTGCTTTTAACCTTTTATTCCATTCTCAAGCTCCTGATCTCATTTTTCCTTTTCTTCACTTTTATGGTTTATGGCAACCAGTGTTAATTGTAAAGTTCACTGGACTGGACTACGCTGTGGAGGGGATTTGGCATGGAAGTCCAAACTTAGTCTATTGTATCAACGGCACCAGTAGAAGGAACAATGAGGCGAGAGGAGACAGAACAGTGCAAAGGGCAGGGCCTGCAGTTGGAAACTCCTTGGCAGGCCAGTACAGCTTGCATTCTACCCTACTATGTTCTGGAAACAACTCCAACAGACCAGAGACCATCCTACTGGAGAATGAAGTGTTTACCAAGAGCATATCAACCTGCCATGCAATGTCAGGACACCCACCGACACTTCTACTCTGAAAGAGACCACCAGATGAGAAATGATGCCAAATGATAATGGAGGGACAGGAAATCCAGGGAATGTAATTATTCTACCCAGCATTCGCCTGGCAACCGAGGAAAGTGACCAAAATAAAACTCATGGGTCAGGTAGGTCGGCCACATGAATCGAACCCAGACCTTCCAAATGTGGGTCACAGACGAAACTGCCTAAGCCATTCCACTAGCTTAGAAATGTTCAGACTCAATGATTATTTTAAAACAGATTGGACATAAAACAGCTTCAAGATACTCTTTATAACTGGTTTCAGTTTTCAAATATTTATGCGTTCTTTCAGATGGTTCCATACTACTGCTATAAACAAGGTCTGATTTCTAACATAGTTTTGCTCTACTCAAAAAATGCCATATTGAGTTGACAGTGATGCAGTATATTTCAGTTATTTATGTTCTTTTCCTATACTTGGTCAGTAACAAGGCACATCTTTGACCTAGACTGCTCAAAACCACATGAAAACATGCTTAGAATAATTAACCATTAAAACAACAGTGGTACATTAGGATGGTCTGAAAAGTTTCCGACCTCAACATGAAGATGGCAGCACTTGTAAATAAAAGCTAGTTAATTTCGTTGTTCATCTGTTGACAGTTACTCACCAAAGTTTCAGCCATTTTGGATGCTCAGTTGTTACGTAACAGTCATTTGAGTGAGTTGATGAAAATGGACAAAATCAAGTATCCAGCTGACATTGTAAAAGGCAGTATGCCTACGCAAATCAAAGATGAGTTGGATTCTGTGTATGGGGACTCTGCACCATCATTTACCACAGTGTTACTTCATTTCTTTATATTAAAACATCATTGGAGGTAGAAACAACGTTTTGCATGGAAATCACTTTAACCACAGTTTTGTCTATGATCAATTGTTATGCTAAGCATGTTTTCATGCAGTTCTGAGCATTCAAAGTGAAAGTTGTCCAATGTAAGTGTATTGTCATATTAGAGATTGCCAAGCATGTCATGAAGAGGCCGAGTTCAGTTGGGCAGTTATGTCACCTTAGATGTTTCCCGTTGGGAGGGACAGGCACAACCTCCATGTTTGGGCACTAGCTGACAATCATGAAGCTGGAAGTAGGTCCTATTATTACTGCACAAATATCATTTGAAACTGTTCGTGTCATTAATTTAATTCGGAGGACCACTTGATTTTAGCAGAAATCAAGGAAACTGATTTTGTGGACTGTACTCGATAGAGCTGTATTCATATCTCTAGATAAATTTATTGCACACGCTACATTTCTTATATGAATAATCATAAAGAAGACAATACATTTAACATTTAGATAAACTAAAAAACGTCTTTTCATTGCAACAACGTTGCACTCAGCCACACAACGAAACACATCACCTATCTTCTACATGTCTCAAACATGTCTGACCTGGCAACCGGAAAAAGCCTATTTTTCATGCGCGCCGGCAAGTCACATGACCAACTGGCCGCATAACCGGCGCCAAGTGAAATATTCATGCGCCCGGCAAACAAATGACGATCATGGCGCAAACATACTGGGGCCCAAAAAACTGAACAGTTTTTTAATTTAACATAGGCACACCACGAAAAATATCACTGTTGTTCTTGAACTGGCAGAGGACACAGTTTCACAATGGGACGCCTATATTCACCCTTAGAAGTTTGCACTGTAGCTACCCGCACTAAACCATCACCACCAGGATGAGTCTCAGTGATGATTCCAACTTCCCAATGCAGAGGAGATGAATTGTCTTCCATTAACAGGACCATGGTGTCTGCCTCAAGATTTTCACTGGAACTGGACCACTTTTGCCTCTGCTGGAGTGAATGTAGATAGTCGGTTGACCACCGCCGCCACAGATGTTGTAGACCATCTTGGAGCTGTTGCCATTTCTGTAACTGATTCAGATTGTCAGAACAAGGTGATGGTATGGAAGTTAGTGGTTCTCCAATGAGGAAATGACCTGGAGAAAGGTAGGAAGTATCAAAAGGATCATCAGTAAGGCGTAGCAATGAACGGGAATTCAAGCAAGCCTCAATTTGAATTAGTAATGTGGTTAATTGTTCATAGGTCAGTACTTGTGTACCCATTACTCTACGAAGATGATATTTCATAGATTTCACTGCAGCCTCATGTAATCCTCCAAAGTGGGGTGAGCTGGGTGGTATAAAATGCCATGTGCATTCATTAGATGAAGCGTAGTCTTGTACAATCTCTTGGTGCTTGCGAGATTGCAAAAGTAGTCTAAGTTCTCTAAGTTTGTTGTTAGCACCTACAAAATTTGTGCCATTGTCACTTAGGATCTCTTTACACAATCCTCGTCTAGCTGTAAACCTTCATAAGGCAGCAACAAAAGCATCAGAAGTCATGTCTGAAACCAACTCAATGTGAATTGCCTTTGTGGATAAACAGACAAAGCTATGTAGGCCTTCACCTGACTCTTGCTGCGAGGCGAGCCATAACGTAGGAAGAATGGACCAGCGTAATCAACTGCAACTCGTAGGAACGGTCTCGCTGGAGTCACTCTGTAGGTAGGTAGATTGCTTGACCATCAAGCATGCAGTAGTGCGTTGCTCAGTGGCATCTTGAATATCTAATCGTTTGGGTTGTTCTGGCCAAGATGCAAAGGGTTGTGAGATCCAATCAGGACCTTTCCACCACAAGTCATTTGAGGCAAGAGGTTCAGTTGAAACTCCTCTTGAAATGAGATCTGCTGGATTATTTTGAATAGCTACATATCGCCAAGCAGCAGTTTCTGATAACTCTTGTATTTGTGAAACTCTGTTGGCTACAAAAGTCTTCCATTTGTGTGGGTTGGATTTAATCCATGCTAGAACAATCATAGAGTCCGTCCATAGATAGTTCTGTGAAGTCTGCAGCTTAAGGTTAGCTACAACCTTGTAAAGTTTAGCGAGTAGTAAAGCACCACAAAGTTCGAGCCGAGGAATGGTTTGTTTCTTTAATGGTGCAACCTTGGATTTGGAGCAAAGAAGTCTGGTTTTCACCTCATTGCAGCTGTTCATAGAACGAAGATAAATACAGGCACCAAAAGCCTTTTCTGAGGCATCGCAAAACCCATGTATTTGTATGTCTCTTAATGTACCTGTGTTTAGGACGTGTCTTGGAATACGTATAGCATGAATGATGGACAATGTCTCGCAGAAATGTAGCCATTGTTGGATGAGGTGAGATGGTATCAATTCATCCCAACCGAGTTTTTCCAACCAAAGAGATTGTAGAAACATCTTGGCATTTATGACAATAGGACTCACTAGGCCTAAAGGATCAAAAATAGATGATATGACAGAAAGTATGTTTCGTTTGGTGTAGCTAGAATTTAGATTATCCTGAAGAGATGGATTGTCTTGTATCTGGAATTGATCTGTTCCAGGATGCCAGAGGAGACCAAGAGCATGCACATTTTCACTGCTATCCAATGAAAGTGGAAGTTGTGTCTCTCTGTGTTCCGGTGGAATGGATTTTAAAATATCTTCATGATTAGAACACCATTTCCTAAGTGGGAATCCACCACTGTCTAACATCTGAAGTAGCTGCCTCTGAATATGTAAAGCTTGCTGTAGATCATTATGACCACATAAGCAATCATCTACGTAGAAGGATTCACGGATAGCTTGAGAAGCTAGTGGATATTTAGCCTCTTCCTCTGAAGCTAGTTGATGCAAAGTCCTTATGGCCAAAAAGGATGCAGATTTGGTACCATATGTGACTGTAGTAAGAGCGTAGTCCTTGATAGGTTCATCTTTGTTTTCTCGCCATACTATTCTTTGGAGATCTTGATCATCAGGATGCATTTTCACTCGCCTGTACATCTTAGAAATGTCAGCTGAGAATGCATAGCGATAAGTTCTGAATCGTAAAATTATGGAGATGTCATCCTGAATAATAGGACCTAACTTCAGCACATCATTTAAGGATAGTCCTGAAGATGACTGCGAAGATGCATCAAATACAACTCTGGTGCGAGTAGTAGTAGACAAAGGTTTGAAAACTGCATGATGCGGAAGATAGTAACAAGGTTCGCCTTCCTTTGGTGGTGACACTTGTTTCATGTGCCCCATGGATTCATATTCAGAGAGAAATTGAGTGTAATCTTCTTTAAGTGTGATGTCGTTTTGAAGACGTCGTTCTAAGTGCATAAAGCGATGGCTTGCTGTCTAGATTCACCTAGGCAATTTTTGTCCTCCTTGACGGGTAGACGAACTGTAAAGCTACCATCGACATTACGAGTGGTTGTTTTTACATAATATTCTTCACACTCCTTTTCCTCCTTAGTAAGAACATGCTGAGGAAATTCTTCCAAATCCCAGAAACGTCTTAACTATGTGTCAAGGTTATCAGTGCTGATGAAGAAATTATGCTGAGGCGAAGACTTAGCCTTGTACTTGTATGATGACCTTGGAATAGGGCCTGATATTATCCAACCGAGGGCTGTGCTGGCTAGTATAGGATGTCCTTGTCTCTTTAAAGTTTTCCCATGCAATAACTCGAAGAATAAGGAACTTCCGATTAGGATTTCAACTTCATCAGGAATTATTAAATTTTAGATGAGTCGCATTTTTTAACACATCTGCTTCACTTTCGTACCTATTTTGAGGACATGTTTCGCAAATCTTCGCTTGCATCTACGGCTCTTGTGCGACAAGAGCCGTAGATGCAAGCGAAGATTTGCGAAACATGTCCTCAAAATAGGTACGAAAGTGAAGCAGATGTGTTAAAAAATGCGACTCATCTAAAATTTAATAATTTTTCGCTTCACTGTGGTGTTCCAATACAGTTGAATATCGATATATTCATCAGGAATGTTGAACCTAGGATCTGCTAATGGAATGCTAGAAGGAATATTTCAGTTGCACAAATTGATATGTGTGGAAGGTAGTTTTCCTGTTATACGAGGAAGTACTAGACACTCAATTTTAGTCTTAAAATCATGTACCATAGATTTCAGATTGACCTGAACATGGTGAGTGGCCGTAGAAATGGTGCCATTTATACCATTGATAGGCGTATCAGCTGTCACCTTGTTAAGCTGTAAGCGCTTCGCAAGATCTGCAGTTATGAAATTGGATTGACTGGCAGAGTCGAGGAGTGCTCTACATTGTATGAGATTGCCATATCTGTCTTCCACTTGCACTAGTGCGGTGGCAAGCAAAACCTGCTGTGTGGGTTTTGATTTAAAAGAACAGTAGCTAGATGACACGTCAATTGTTCTAGTAGAATTATTTACAGGACTAGATGAAGTTACACGTGAAGCATTTTCTCTGTTACTATCATGAAGCAACTTGCTGTGAGTGGATGAGCCACAATTGCAGTATGAGGCACGATTACATCTACTTGATATGTGATTAGGAGCAAAGCAATTGGCACAAAGGCGCTTGGATTTAATGAAAGTCCAACGCTTATGCACATTAAGGTTTTTGAAGTCATCACAATTATGTAGCATGTGATTGCACTGACAAAATGGACATACACGATCACTCGTGGATATGTAAGAGTGTTTACTGTCTCTGCTGTTGGGCTTAGCAAAGTGCAAGTCAGTCTTAGGCTTAACTACCGTCTTGTTACATGCAGTGTTAGCAAGCAATTCAAAAGAGTGTGCTCTTGCTTCTAAAAATTGCATAAGATCCTTCAAAGAAGGGAAGTTTTGAGAATCTATTTTACTCTCCCATTCTCTGCGTGTGGTGTCAGACAAATGTTCTAGGAGAAGTTGCATTAAAATGATTTCATGCAAAGGCACTTCAAGTTTTAATGCTTCAATGGTATTCAAGTTATTTTGAAAATGGTTGAGCAAGGTATGTAGTTCATTTACTGTTTCCTTATGCATTACTGGTAGTGCTAATAAATTTTTTTATATGAGCTGTGGCTATTAATCTTGTATTGTTATAGCGTGAGCATATGAGCTCCCATCAAAATTTTCACTAGTGACAGGTATGTTCTGTATTAGTGAATGAGCTTGTCCCTTGAGAGAGGAAAGTAAGTAGTGATATTTCTGAATAGCATCTAAAGCTTGGTTGTTTACCACTAAGCTTGTACATGTGTCATAGAAATGTTTGAAATGAGTGACATCACCCTCAAATTTAGGTAACTGTATCACAGGCAGTTTGATAGCTTTAGCTGCTTGTGACGATTGCGACTGCACTGTGTGCTGCGAATGTCCAGAACCATTTTCTTGCTGTTCATGATCCTGCATTAATTCAGTTAACCTAGCTTTCAATTCGATGTAACTGTTTCTTGTTTCCTCCTCGTGTTCTGCATGCATATCTAATTCAGTTTCCGCTTCCACAAGAGATTCAATTTGGGTCTGAATAGCTTCATATTTGTCCCAAATTTCACTTAAGTTATCGAAATTAGCTCTCAATATGAAAATGTTGACCTGTTCTGGTAATTCATCAAGAAATTTTCGAACAAAGGTAAATTCTCTTTTGATTATACCCCTTCTTTTGACAAGAGCTTTCAAATCCTGCTCCATATTGAATGGTTATGAGACTTGCTTAAAGGAGAGAAAGAAAGAAAAGGAATGTTCTGACCTGAAATGTGTTGCGATGCAGGCTACTGCGTCGTTGCGAATGAAATATTGATAATCTGCTGTGTAGATCCCGATGCCTGGCGTCCTGGGGCCCACTGAATCCATGCAGAAGAAACTGTTGCGATGCACAATAATATCCGCCCGTGAAGGACCAATGTTCGTGTCATGATTAATTTAATTCGGAGGACCACCTTGATTTTAGCAGAAATCAAGGAAACTGATTTTGTGGACTGTACTCAATAGAGCTGTATTCATATCTCTAGATAAATTTATTGCACACGCTACATTTCTTATATGAATAATCATAAAGAAGACAATACATTTAACATTTAGATAAACTAAAAAACGTCTTTTCATTGCAACAACGTTGCACTCAGCCACACAACGAAACACATCACCTATCTTCTACATGTCTCAAACATGTCTGACCTGGCAACCGGAAAAAGCCTATTTTTCATGCGCGCTGGCGAGTCACATGACCAGCTGGCCGCATAACCGGCGCCAAGTGAAATATTCATGCACCCGACAAACAAATGACGATCATGGCGCAAACAGAAACTGTTCCAGTATGTAATTCGAAAAGTTTCCTGCCACCCAACAGACTACATATAAGCCAATGCAAAGCTCAGCAGGAGTAGTGTTTAGTTTGTTTCAAGTGTTGGTCAACAAGTGCAGTTCTATGGCAAAGAGTCAGCGCAGTGAAGCAGTTCATATATTGAGTAGTGAGAGTCGACAGAGAAGTTCAGTATGTTTCAAGCTCTGTGGTAAGGAGTCAGTGGGCAGTGAAACAGTTTGTGAATGAATGTCGGAATTATTGTGTTCAGAGCCGGCCTGCAGCTCCGTGTGAGAGGTAAACAGTTGTGTACGTCAAAGAGATTACTAACAATAGATGTCAAATTGAGAGGTTATTTCCAGCAAGATGGAGCAACGCACCATACATCTAATGACACCATGGAACATGTAACCAGTTTCTTTGATAATCGAATAATCTCAAAAGGTCTGTGGCCCCCCAGATCCCCTGACCTAACCTCACTGGATTTTTTCTTGTGGAGATACCTAAAAAATAGAGTGTACAAGAATAGACCACGGACAATTGATGTTCTCAAGGAATCCATTCAAACCGAAATAACTAACATTGGCGAGGATACTCTCCGTAAAACTTCAGAGAATATGGTGAGACGAGTACAAACATGTATAGATGCTGGTGGAGGACACTTCCAACATTTTCTCTGAGATGTAAATAGTGTAATGTAATCTCCCAATTGTGTATTATATTCTCCCAAAGTTGTACGTGTGTCCTATTATTGGTTCAAAAGTTATGGTCTATTGAACTGGTTCAGGTTTATATGAATCACACTTTATAAAGCTTTTATTGACATTATATTATTCAGATGCAGACTTGAATATGCTTCACTTGTATGCAGTGCCAAGTATATTTAACTTATTGAAGTTATTCAATGTAAATTTCTGAGATGTGTTTTTCATAGCATCTAAGTTTGTATCCTATGATTTACTTATTTGAGTTTAACACAAATTGTCGGCTGTTTACTTCACCTTTACAAATTACTGCACAATAAGATTGATGATGCAAGTAATGTGTTTTTATGTTCCCAATATTGCACTGAATAGATTTCATAACTTTTTCTTCAGAAGGTTTCACATAAGTTTTCACCTAAGCTTAGAATGCAGTGATTATACAATAAATCACATGTATTAAATATTGAAAATGAAATGTTTAGTGTTTAACGCCTGCTTTCACTATATACAGCACCGCAGATGGTGACACTGAAAATGTGTGAGATGAAGATGGGGCACCAAAGGAATGAGGGGGAGGAAATGATCTCGGAGAAAACTCGCCCCAGTGCTCTGTCCACTACAAATCTTGCTTTGCATTTGTCTGGGATCAAACCCAGGCAGCCTTGGTGAGCGGTCTAACCACTCAGCCACGGTGCATTCCATTTAAATACTGACATATTTGGTATGAATATTAGAAGATTTGCTTTATCCTGTGATTCCTTATTACCAATAGATTAATTAACAGTGTGCTAATTCTTTTTTATGTTAAGCTTTTGTTATTTCACGTTCTAATTTCTTTACATCCGCTTAATTTTGTAGTGACTTTTGTATTGGAACTTTTCAGCGAGAACTGTAAAATGGGGATACCTGTAATCTTCACATTATAAATAAATATTAGGGAAGGGTCCTCGATACCTGCATGGTATCAACATTGAATGATACTTCAGAAAACTCTCTCGATATTTTTCTGACTCTTTAGTGTTATTTTGCAATTTTTATTTTATTTTAAAATCACAACATATTATTGCTGCAAGCAGAACACCGCAAAGCGCGAGAAATTGTCAGGAATGTGGTATCTGTACAGTAATATCATACAAGAAAATAATCGTGTGTCAGATTCATTGACAATTAACAGTTCCCAAGAAGAAATCGGGCTGGCCCCATAGCTCAGTCAGTAGAGCACCTGCCTGCCGTGCTAGGGGTCCTGGGTTGAATTCCTGGCGGTGGGGGTAGGGATTTTTCTCCAACCAAGATAATTCCTCATCTTCCCCAGTCTGAAAGTATGAGTGAGAGTGCGAATGTGTGTGTGATCTAATGATTAAAAAAGAAAAATCCAACGAATATGAGTTAACTTCAATATGTTCCAAAGGAGAACACTGATATGACCATTGCAGTTAAAGATGGCATATTTCAACAATGATTTGACACCTTCTCTTTCTAGGAATGGGGAGCAGGTGCAGCATATGGGAGAGGATTTTGGAAAAAGGTAAGGACAAGAATGGAAGACATAGAAAAGCATGAGATATGGGGAAGCATGGAAAACAAAAGTTCATTGAAGTTTTACAGGATTTTGAAAAGGTACTGGGGAAGAGGTTATATAGACAACTGTAGTAGGACTGAAAGGGAGGGATTAGCATGGATGAGAACAGGTGCAATATTTATGAAAGGATTAAGGTGGAGTGAGGTAGGAATATGTGAATTATAAAGGGGGGGGGGGAAGAAAGTGAGGAAAGAGAGGAAATTGAGGGTAAAATTGTAACAATAAGAATGCTGACAGGGAAGCAATGTAATAGGAATAAAAAAGTAGGAAGATTTCTTGGCAAACTGAAAGATAAATTGTTGAGGATAGTTAGAAGCAAAAGTTATGAAGGGGGTGAGGAAGGATTTTGCAGGGAAAAGTAAGTGACACAGGTAACAACCCCTCAGTGAAGCATACAGCTGTTATGCCAAGTTGGCTGAGGGATGAAAGAAGGTAGTCACTCAATTCTTGTACAGAAGTTAAGGAAGAATAGTATGCAAACAAAAAGGTTCTCTGCAACCTTCTCTTTCTAGTACACTGAAAAACAAATTTAACATCTCCAAAACCATAAATAAAAACAATTGCCACTAAATATTTGTGTATTACACCTACAACAGTTTTCTCTGAAAGCCTATTTAGTACAGCAGGACTCATATGAGACAGAAAAAGAAGTAGACTTGACCAAGAGAGTGAAAATGCTAGTATTTTTGTACAAAAACTTATAAAAGTGAACTGTTTTGTTTTTATGTCTAATGTAGAGTTGAAAAATAAGAACACTGGTGGTTTTAAGTTTTGTCTCATTAAATATGTATCCCTATTTAATTTTATTGACATTACACAGTTCTCCCAACATTGTATTTTGTATTGAAACTAGAAGTAGACATGACGATATCGAAGTATCGACCCATCTCTAGTAAATAGCGACAGCTATCTGGAGATATATCATCTCGCTAAATGGCAACAGGAAGTTGCCATTCATAACAAGGATTCATGACAACTTAAGACTGAAGTGCCTTTATTAGCAAAGAAAATTCATACAACTAACACAGTACAAGACTGAACAATGACATAACTAGTCTGTGTTTATCCTTCCCTACATCTTAATACACTATTTTACATAAATGTGACAGTCATGTGGTAAAAACTTATTAACATAATGTACAAGATATCAACTTTTTGTTTCAAGTAATTAAGTTATAAAACAATCATGTCATGATCATAAATAATAATTTTTTCCTTATCACAAAGAGGCTCATTAAGGGCATTATTGGACTGCATACTCTTGCAACTGTTTTTATACAATCACAAGTAGAGTCATCTTTATCATTAAACTTTTATTTTCACATGATTCCGACAACACTGTCATTAAGATATTGGCATTTTATCATGGTTTGTTTAGTGAAAAATCTGTGAGCAACAAAAGATCTACAAAAATTAAACTGGATACACTTGTTATTCAATATTTTCTTTTGCAGGTGAATAAGATTATCACTAAGGCGAAGATTCCATACTTGGGGGCTGAAAATGAAGTGTAATGCAAATAAAAGTGAGTATAGTCACTGATTGCATTATTGTGTTGGATCCCTGACAAACCAGTGACGGGCGCATGTGGGCAGGAAAGAAAGAGACAGAGAGTGGCACATAGAGCTGGACGCTTTGCATTTTTTTTTTATTTACGTCCTCCAATGTTATATTGGACGATGAATGGAATGGGTGAAATGATGTTCAAATGAGTCCGGAGTCCATGGAGCTTAGAAATGAAATGTGTAGTGTTTAACGCCCGCTTTTACTACATACGGCACCGCAGGCGGATGGAGCTTAGAGTTACCCAACATTCGTCTTTCAGGATAAGGGAAAACCCCGCAAAAATCTTATCCAGGTAACTCACCCTGACCAAGATTTGAACTCGAGGCAGACATGCTACCAAGGCGGGCCGGACACTTTGTGAGAGAGATAAACAGACAGTCTGGATAGTTTGCCGCCGCAATCTTTCCCGGGAGCTTTACTGCATTCTAGAACAGTGACTAGGAGGTATAAATAAGCAGCAAAGTGGAGAGTCAGTCAGTTGTTAGTTGAGTTGTGCTGTTGCAGTGTTGTAATTGTGAGTTGCACTGCAGCATTCTTTTCTTTGTTTACATGAGACAGGGAACGAGACGACTTTGAAGACTGCTTTTTGTGTATGTCACGTCTTTTTATGCCTTTTTTAAGGGTTGTACAAAGTTACTATTTACTGCAATGGTGTTTTTAAATTTCTGCAAACAAGACTTAATTCTATGCAACCCACAAAGTCACAATATTAATGAAAGTTATTAAAAATTGTGTAGAATGGAGATGTTATGACATCAGAATATCCACTAGGCCTAATTAGTACATGATGGAGCATTGAGGCATACCGACCTTCAGTGAGACAGCGCTTTTTTTCTTTTTTGTAATTTACATCCTCCAACTTAAGTCACATCGGCGGATGAATGGAATGTGTGAAATGATGCTCAAATGAGCCCAGGGTCCATAGCGCTTAGAGTTATCCCCAGAAAACCTTATCCAGTTAACTCACCGTGACCGAGATTCGAACTTGGGACCTCTTGAACGTGAGGCAGACACGCTACCAAGGCAGGCGAGACAGTGCTGTATTTGTTTATTATCTTCTTTATACAAGAACAAAATATTGGTAACTTGGCATACATAAGTGATGAGCTGTCTGATATGAAAGGTTAACCAATTAATTATATATGAAAATGTAAATTATCATTGCAGCTGCTTGACAAAGAGATTTCGATTCCCTCTTGTTTCTCCTTATCACCTTATCCTTGTGCCTGCCGATATGATAGTGTTGCCGAGGCATTGGTGTGACGCAAGCTGCAGCCGGCGCGAGGACGCAGAGCTAGACGCTTGCCAAGGTAAAGAGACAGAGATAGTTTCATCTTTCTTACTGCATCGCAATTGTTATCGAACAATCAACTAAATTCTAGAACAATGACTGGAGGTATAAAAACCTGCAAGTGTGGACATTTGAAGTGTCCCGCGATTTCTTTCATTTGTTTAAGTGTGGCAGTGGAACAAGGCGACCTTGAGGACTGTTGTGTATGTCGCATAATTTTTACTGCGGCAAGGGGTGTACAAAGTTACTGTTTACTGCAATAAAGAGCATTTTAAATTTCTGCAAAGAAGACTTTTAATTCTATGAACCCACAAAGGCAAAATACAATTTATCTGAACTCATACTGTAAGTGCGATAGGCTTGCTTAAACAACTCTTGTTTATGTAGACTGAAAAATTCAATGCCATAACCGGGATTTGAACCAAATTTTAGCCTACACAGCTAGTGAGGAAAAATGATATATCCATCAATAACTTTGCTGTTTCCATTCCTTCCGACACATTTACATGCATGTTGGCATGTAGCAGAGTAGCCATACTTCCATAAAGTTCCTGGAAATAGCGGCGATTAAGTAGGCGAGCCGTCCAGCTGTCATACAAACCTGTATGCATGAAAGTCAGTGTGTTGATTACTGACGAGTAAAGTACTGTACAGAACCAAGCTGCGGGAAAGTCAGTTAAGGGGGATAAGCTGGTGACGTGAGGCAATGCTTGCAGAAACAGAAATCTGAGAACACACCACTTACGGAGAATGCAATATGTCAGCGTGGCAGGACTCCGATTGGTTGCTCACCTAGTAGCGTTCAAGGACAAACATCATCTCATTTGAATGACAAGTAAATAGACTTGTTAGTTAATCATACAGAACTATATCCCGAATGAGACAGCAGTAACAACTACTTCATTTTCTGCTACCAAATAAGGAAACTTGTCAGTCAGTGAACATTTTGAACATTAACCTAAGAAATACATCAAACAGTTTAAGGTTAAACTGCAGAATAGAGGCATCTTGGGTTCCTCTGTGGGGTAAGGAATGACGTTACCAACTGAGGACTTCTGAAATAAGCTAACACAGCAAAACTAACAGAAACTGGCCAGACTAGAGCAAGTAAATAATAATCTAAAAGTGTCATCACTTTTACATTATTATTGAAGCTTTGTTATTCACTGTTATCATTATTCACCTGCTCTAGCGTAGCCAGTTTCCTTACACATTACGCCATCGCTAGTTTCGTTTCGTGGTATTGGCGTTCTTAGCAAACCCATGTTTTCACTGTTGGCAACGCTCCAGCCATGACATCACGCCCGCTATTCTCTGCACTGCTCTTCTGCAGTTTAACCTGGCTTAATACAATATATGGAAACAGTTTCATACTTAACCAAAATTTAGGTTAGGTTAGCTTTATATAAGCAGTGATATATGGTTTTCTCTATAGTAAGTCACTAACAAACAAGTGCCTTTCGTCCAGATTTACTTCACTGGTTAAGTATGAAACTTTTTACACAAAATGTTAACACATCTCTAATGAAAAAAATAGATTAGTTTGCACTTTCACAAGCGTCGATCCAATCGTTATAGACGTCCACTGGCTCCGATAAGAAATTTATAGTCGTCTGAAAGTCTTCCAGACACACTCTACATGTTATCTTCGCTGTATTCCGTGCTTTATCCCTGTAAAGTAAAGCAAAATTACATTACACTTACAGTAATGTCTGACAACACCGGTATTTGCAAGTTTAAACATACGTCTGAATCAATGAAAATGTTCTCCTTGTACAACAAAACATTCCACACAAACTATTTAAACTTACATTTTTACTTCGCATGATTTTTCGTGATTGCAGAATGGGCAGTTAAATTGAATATCTAAAGGCTCAATAGCCTTCCTTTTGGGAGGCGGTTTTCTTTTACTCTTTCGACGTCCCATCCTTCAAACTGCAAAACATTAAAATCAAAGAGATAAAGTGGGTGACAATTCTCACTCAATATGTGTCCAATTCTAATATGGAAACAGAAAAACTATTCACCTTTCTCCACTTTCCACAAACACAATTAGTGTATAATGATATGTACTATTTATCTTACTATGACGGCTATGACGCGCTCTAGAACAAACGAAACTCGCAAAACATTGCAATGTGTAAGGGTCGCCAACTGCTGCGAGCAAATCTGCTACAGAACACCAAACATTTTAGACGCGCTGCTCCCGCACTAATCGTTGGCAACATGAGGCGATCGGAGCGTTACACATCAACAGGTCAACAAACTAATCTATAAAAAGTCGCGCTCCCAAGTCAAGGCATATTTTAGAAAGCCTTGTCAAATTCTCAGGAGATTATTACGTCTCTGCCCAACTGTCTAATTTAAAGTTCAAGATCTTGCATAAAGAGGAAAAGAATACTAGTATTCACAGGCATAACACAAGAACAAAACTGAACTATTTTAGAAACAGACTAAGAGGCACGCTAGGTAACAAGTGTATTGAAAACAATGCAAAAGATTCAGAGGTGAAGAAAATTGAGGCAATTAAGACATACCTGTTAAAAAATGCCTTCTATTCAATTGAAGAGTATAAAATATCACATGTCAATAGTAGTTAGTCATGCAATATAAAGATTTATAATACCAATGTATGTAAATTACTGTACAGTTCTTATTTATGTTTAATGTATTTCTGACGAAGCCTTGTAAACATTTTTTGCAAATGGTGAATAAAATCTGAATTTGTATGCTTCATAGAAACATCTTTTTGAACACTCATTTCGGTAAACTTGCAGCCAAGTAAAAATAAGATGTGGAATTTCACAGGAAGATGGGATAAATGTAGGGGCGAGGCGTGACTTTCTAAGCGAGGGAAGCTCCAAATAATAATCTTCATTAAAATAAGAGAGAATAATGACTCAAAGAACTAAGGCTACTCTTTAGTGCTCTTTCTATTGTACAGTCACACGTAGATCAAGTAGCGAGGCATGACTTTCAAAGTGAAGGAAGCTCCAAATAATTTTCATTAAAATAAGAGAGAATAATGACTCAGAACTAAGGCTACTCATTAGAACTCTTTCTATTGTATAGTCACACATAGGTCTAGTAGTGAGGCATGACTTTCATAGCGAGGGAAGCTCCAAATAATAATTTTCATTAAAATAAGAGAGAATAATGACTCAAATAACTAAGGCTACTCTTTAGAACTCTTTCTATTGTATAGTCACACATAGGTCTAGTAGTGAGGCATGACTTTCATAGCGAGGGAAGCTCCAAATAATAATTTTCATTAAAATAAGAGAGAATAATGACTCAAAGA
Organism: Mantis religiosa; assembly: GCA_030765055.1. NCBI lineage: Eukaryota > Metazoa > Arthropoda > Insecta > Mantodea > Mantidae > Mantis > Mantis religiosa. Next base: position 22,560,880 of record CM060949.1, read on the forward strand.
ACTAAGGCTACTCTTTAGAACTCTTTCTATTGTATAGTCACACATAGGTCTAGTAGTGAGGCATGACTTTCATAGCGAGGGAAGCTCCAAATAATAATTTTCATTAAAATAAGAGAGAATAATGACTCAAATAACTAAGGCTACTCTTTAGAACTCTTTCTATTGTATAGTCACACGTAGATCCAGTAGCAAGGCATGACTTTCAAAGTGAGGGAAGCTCCAAATAACAATGTTCCTATATATACATGTTTAGAAACATAGTCCCCGAAGGCTCTGTACGATCCCCAACACTCTTCAACATATACGTGGCTGACCTTCCCACTGAACTGCATGTTAACGTAGCTCAATTTGCTAGTGACATGCTGCTTTTTTGCACAAATAGACACACACGTAGATCCTTCAACCGCATACAGAGACACATACCTCATCCAGGAATGGTGCAAGCTCTGGTGATTTGCTATTAACACAGAGAAAAGCCAAGCCATCTTGTTTATCAAGCGCCGCTTTCCCGCCAATCTCCCCACATTTACCTATTCTAGGCAAAGGATAGGATGGACAAGTTCCATAAAATACTCGGGAGTCAAGCTGGACAATGGTCTAACGTTTAGGGAGCACATCCAGGATCTATTGCATTGGCCAAGCGGAGCCTTGGCTTCACTATACCCGATGATGGGGTCCACGATGTCTATCCCTCTTAAGCTTACACCTTTTCAGGGCTTTAGTGCTTCCTGTTATACTTTATGCGTGCAAAGTCTGGGGCATGACTGCGGACTCGAACATGCTGCTCTTACAACGGGTACAGAATAAATGTATTCAGATTATCTATTCTGTATGCTTTCCCGTGAGACTACTCCATGAAACCTCATCTCTCCCCTATCCTGTACAATTTTTTGAATAATCAAGCTTACCACCCACAAAGTTCCAACAAAAATTTCCATCCCTTCATGGAAATTTACCAGATTTATCAAATGTCCCTCGTATTGTTAAATAAGGTACGCTCTATCAAGATTTAAGAGCCGAAGATGCAAACGATTTGCGAAACATGTCCTCAAAATAGGTACGAAAGTGAAGCAGATGTGTAATAAATATGACTCATCTATAAATTAATAAGGTACGCTCTTTTGTTGATGTGGTACTGGTATACATAAACCAACATTAACATCTGACTACTCATCTTTTCTATGACAGCACTGCAAGTGCACTCAGCAAATTTTCAACCATTAAACTTCTTAGAAAATAGTCCTCTACAGCTGACGACATTGAGACTCTAGTTACCAGTTTAAAGAGCAGCGTAACCAATCAGAGGTAGTCATTCAAATTATTTTCCACTATAAAACTCCTGCAGTACTACCTCTCTGCCTCACAGCTGCACGTACCTGGGTCGACGTTGGGACTCCTTCCTCGGTCTCCACGTCGTCGTCGGCTGCTTGCTTTACCCTTGGCTCTAGCGGCTTCTCCTGCATGGATTCTTTTTTTGGGTTGTCAAGGTGTTAAGGTTGAGACAACACAAACCAACGATAATCTCTGAACTGGTTTTATTTGTCCTTGCATTTGTGGACCCTGGGCACTTAAATAACTGCACTTTCGGCAGACATTTTATAGTACATTTTATTGGACGCGGTACTTCGTCGCACACACCTGACGGATGTATACAATACTGAAATGAGCAACAACTGAGGACTGAATAGGGGTTGCTACCCTCTTATATACACACAGCACGGCGTCACCAGGAAAAACTAAGGGTATATTGACCTGTATAACAGTACAGTAAAATAGCTAGCATACCATTCTATTGTCTAACATCCGCTCCTCCTAGAACGTCGTCCGGGAGTGCAGTGTTTCTCACGTATATCTGCCCAGGTTCGTAACAATATTTTACATCAAAGTCTATAATTTTGCTTTCGCTAACATAACTAGTTACAGTTCTTAAATTTATGAATAATTATTAAACATATTACATAAGTAAATGAATAATTTATCCAAGGACCAAAGTTCCTGTTTTAGAACCAACTAAATCAGTTGTTTCTCTGATAACTTCCTTGATTTGCATAATGATTTCTTGGTGTATATATTTGTTCTCTTGTTTGCTTTTCTCGTTTGCAGGATTTCCCTTGCAAGGTTATCATTATTGGGATGTGTTTCCTTCTAAGTGCCTTTACTGAATCCACAGTTCTTATTTGGTGAGGTTCAGGGATTTATCTTTATCATGGTTGGATATGTTCTGTGCAAACATAAACAAATAAATTAAATTTAAAGGGAGTCGATTAATGACACTAAACAACACAGTTGAATCTCGACTTACTTTTAAATTTTTCCGGAACATTTTTCAGAGACTTTGCCTCTATCCTCAGCCGGCCATCGACTGGTTCTCATTGGTGTAGTTGACAATAGTTTGTCACAGGTCTCCTCTGGTGGTAGTTCAAGGAACTTGCTGAACAAATCTTTCTCGGGGATGTCGAAATTGAATACTTTGTTCCTATTTTTTGAAATGAAGATTTGTTCCCATGTGGATAGTTCTTGTTTTCCTGATGTATGTTTTAGTAGTTTTGGTTCTGGATTTATGTTGTGGTTTTTTCCCCAAAAATGTGTGGCAACTGCTGATTTTTCTAATTGTTTATATTTTATGTTTCTAAAGTGTTCCTTTGCTCTTGTTTCTAAATTTCTTTAATTAACTGAGAAATATTACTTAAAAGTACTTACCAATATGGATGATTCTCAAGGTGTTTTTTCTCATGGAGATGGGGATTCAGAAAATGGAAATACCAGCAACACAGTAGATAAAGCTCCTATTTCAAATGAGGTAATAGAAGGCTAAAGTGAGAGATCCAGTAGTGATTCTGATGAGGTATGCTTTCTCTGAAATGAAATGTGTAGTGTTTAACGCCTGCTTTTACTACATACGGCACCGCAGGCGATGACACTGATGAAACATGAGATGAAGATGGAGCACCGGTGGAATGAGATGGCGGGGGAAACCGGAGATCCCGGAGAAAACCCACCCCAGCGCCGTGTTGTCTACCACAAATCTCACTTTGCGGTCGCCTGGGATCGAACCCGGGCCGCCTTGGTGAGAACCAAGCAGTCTAACCACTGAGCCACGGCGTGGCCTGCTTTCTCTGATTACCAAATTATCTATACTATGTACATTTACCGTAGATGAAATGATAGACTTACAATAGTAAGTCGCCACAAACGGTGTACCTTGAATGCGAGAGCCCCTAGTGGTCTACCGGGAAAATATACGAGTCAACTGGAGAATTTAATGTCAGGACGGCCCGTTGGCCATGGTAGCTCAAAGGTTATGAGCAACTGGACGGAAACCAGGAGATCCTTGGTTCAAATCCCGGCAATGGCATTGAATTTTTCATGTTGACTCTATCCATCAAATATCTTAGCCTATATACGGCTAGTGTGGAGAAATGATTAATTTCCATCAATTAACTAAAATAATAAGAGTTAATGATGAAGCCTCGGACTTAAGTACTTACAATAGTAAGTCGCCACAAACGGTGTATTTCGAATAGAAGAGCCCCTAGTGGTTTACCAGGGAAATATACGAGTCAACTGGAGAATTTAATGTCAGGACGGCACATTGGCCATGGTAGCTCAAAGATTAAGAGCGACTGTACAGAAACCAGGAGATCCGTGGTTCAAATCCTGGCCATGGCATTGAATTTTTCATGTTGACTCTATCCATCATCCTATTGTAATTATTTGTAATTACTGAATGGTGAATAAATTATTTATTATTATTATTATTATTATTATTATTATTATTATTATTATTATTATTATTATTATTATTATTATTATTATTATTATTATTATTACATTATCTGTATGTACAGATATCTATCATTGTGTTTTGACTACCATTATGTTTTTTCTCCTTTATATCTTCCAATTCATTTTAAATAGGCCTAACCCAATCTAAAGCCATAAGACTAGCTTAGCCCAGCCAAATATTCCCTACTCTAGCATAGCTTATCCAAACTTGACCATATAGCCTACAGACAAGCCAGTCCAGGCCATACCTGCCTGCCTATAGCTACAAGCTCCTGACTTAAGCTACACCTAGCATAGCCCAGCCCAGCATATAACTTATCACACCCCAGGTTTATTATTTTTAAGAAGAAAAATAATAAATATTTTTAATACACTCTGAAACACAAGATACAATTAATAAAATTGCAGGGGTTATGTGTATTGAGACCGAGACTCGAGGCAAGCAAGTAGGAAGAGTATGTTAAATGTGAATAAGTTATATTGTTATTGTGTGAAAGAAATGTTACAAATGTCAATGTATCAAGGAAATTGTATGTAGAAGAAAGATCAGAAATAAAAAAATAAAATAAAAAAAAAATTAATAAAATTTCCCCACCTTGCCCTGCCCTGTCCAGCATAAAGGCTCTACCTATCCTGTACCTGGGATATATTGGGTTAAAAAATGTAACATAGTTGAGGTGAGAATATATTTACTTTTTATACAGAGATAATAAGATGTTTTTTAAATCTCCATCAGCCGGTCCACTTCTGTAAGTACTTCATTGGAGTGTTTACCTGGAAAATATAAAGCATAAATGAAGGACAACTAATTAATTTCATAAAGAATAAAGACTTCCTAAACACAAACATTTTATTGTTCTAATTTATTTTGTGGTTAAATCAGTAGCATACACTTTTTACTGTGTACACATTAGTAGGTTCTTTTTATACAAAAGGCAAGCATTTAAACAGAATGGAGAAAAGGTTTGTCACTACTTAATGTCACTGCTATTGCTTAATTAATGTCATTGTTGATAGGAAGAATTTAGTAACAGTGATGTCAAAGTTAATTGAAAAACACTATTTGTAGTTGGTTTGTTGACACTTTATCACTTACATTTTTATATTATTGAGGAAGTAATTTTGGAAGCCATTATGGAAGCCACTGCTTCCAAAATTAGTTCCTCAATAATATAAAAATGTAAGTGATAAAGTGTCAATAAACCAACTACAAATATCGACATTTAACTGTATTGGAACACCACAGTGAAGCGAAAAATGATTAATTTTTAGATGAGTCATATTTATTACACATCTGCTTCACTTCCGTACCTATTTTGAGGACATGTTTCGCAAATCATCGTTTGCATCTACGGCTCTTATGCGAGTAAAGCTTGATCCAGCGGTGTGGATATGGATATACAAAGAAAAACATAAAAACCAACTTATGAACTTTGAAATCCCGCCAGTAGAGAATCCCACATTTAAGTTCATCACTAAATAAACAGATGGCAGCAGCAACCCCAGAATTACCCACACCGCTGGATCAAGCTTTAGTCGCATAAGAGCCGTAGATGCAAACGATGATTTGCGAAACATGTCCTCAAAATAGGTACGAAAGTGAAGCAGATGTGTAATAAATACGACTCATCTAAAAATTAACAACTACAAATAGTTTTTTCAATTAAGCTTTATATTGTTTAAAAATTCACAGAGAGTGTCCACTATAAATGGCTGCCAAACAAATATTAATCTCTGTAGTAGGTAACTTACGCTTTATAAGGATGGTACTTTCTACCATAGACATCTGTCTGAAGCAACTGTCATCTTTATGTCAGGTTGGGTACTTCTGAGACAGCCCTCATATATGAAGGTTTTCATGATTTGGTCAACAGTTACTATACACTCTTGGTAATCACATATGCTTGCTGAAGTAATAAGGTGATATCTTACAAAACAACAAGCTAAATGTTGACATTTGTACATACCTCCAGCAGGAACCACATGGTGACTGCCCACAAGACAATCTCTCAGTTCTGTGCCAGCAGATATTTCAGCTTCGTCACACACCACACAGTTTGACAATACACATCTGTAACAAATAACAAATTCTATTAAGCATCTTATCGAGATTTAACTGCTTTAACTTTAAGCTTTAGTCGCATAAGAGCCGAAGATGCAAACGATGATTTGCAAAACATGTCCTCAAAATAGGTATGTAAGTGAAGCAGATGTGTAATAAATACGACTCATCTATAAATTAATAACTATACATCTTTTAAAAGACATGATGTGAATCAGCTTTGTTATTCAAGTTGAGTAAACAATAAATCTATAAACTGAGCCTTTCACAGCCGTATTCATGGCTATTAGCCTTCCAAACTTGTAGGCTGTGATCAAAGATACTGTAGCGGCATACACGCAAAAAGGGCTTACACGGCTTGTTTACACAAGGAACTGATAGGCAGACAGTGTGGTAATAAAGAGCTGGCAAATAAAGATAGCGGAGATAAAAGACTTACCGACACAGATAAGTGAGGTAAATGGAAATTTCTAGTGACTTCTTGATTGATAAAGATTATTCGATTTCTGGTTTGTTGTAGAACTGTCTAGAAATTATCAATGGAAGTATATATAAGAGATTGTGACATGTCACAGGGAGTCGCAAACAGAGCAGTAGTAGTAAACAGCTGTGAAGTGTTCTAACGAGAGCTGATGTAAACAGAAGTAATCAGAACGCTGTTGTTGGATCATCAACCTTGGTGGATTGTGTACGTGATGTAATACTGGTACTCTGAGTATATTTCTACGCAAATAAAGAACGATTTGAATTTCTGAAAATTGGACTTTTAATTCTACAAACCCACAAAGTCACAATACCAAATTTCACCAAGAATCGCGCTTAGCTCTTGAGGGTAAGTTGATCTGTTGTCTGCACTGGTTAGAACTCTAATATGAGTAATTAGGGAAAAGCTGGTATCTTTGACACCTTCTCGACTATGACCTAGAAGTCCGGTAGTTAGAAACTTAGCGCATACTCAGTAAATTTACACTGAACTTTATTGATAAACAAAGTATAAATTATAGAACCTTGTATCACTTAACTGAGAAGTTTACAGCATTTAAATGATCCTACAGATTTGATGATTTGGGAGAAAGAACAGAGACTGAGTAATACATTATAAATACTGAGTAATACTGCTAATTGATTTTGCCAACAAATTTATCTTATACATGTTAGAGGTATTAGTAACAGTGACATCCCAATTAATTAAAAAAAGTATTTGTAGTTGGTTTTTAACACTTGGTCACAATGAAGTACATAGGCTTTCACGGCCAAAGTCATTACGTAGCTAATGATTATCCGGCTTGTAGGCCTAGAGGAAAATCTTCTTCCGGATGTTTCATTCGAAACTGTGTCAAACATTCTCAGTGGCGTGGCCATAACACTCTCGTTGTAATACAATTAATTATTTCCGGGCTGTTTTGCCGTGGTCTGTTGGCGTAAGAACGTCCAAACGTTTCATCCACAACTGCGGTAGACATCATCAGTGGCACAGCGAAACTCTCTGCAAGGAAACTTCAACCACGCCACTGATGATGTCTACTGCAGTTGTGGATGAAACGTTTGGACGTTCTTAAGGCAACAGACCACGGCAAAACAGCCCGGAAATAATTAATTGTATTATGGACTCTGACCGTGAAAGCTTACGTTCTCTCACTCTCGTTGTACTTTCGGCTGCGACTGTCAGCCACTGAGGATGTTCGACACAGTTTCGAACGAAACGTCTGGAAGAAGATTTTCCACTAGACCACGGCCTACAAGCCGGATAATCATTATCTACAAAATGACTCCGGTCGTGAAAGCCTACGCACTACAATGATACCAACATTAATAAATACATTTTAATTAAGTGTGAGAATGACAAAAAACTCACATCATACACTGATAAAACGTAAAATGTTATGTTGCAAACAAAAGTATGTCAATTTGATGATACCTGAACACTTTTGACAACATTATGCTCCGAGGGACTTGTCTGAATGCCAGATAGCATTGTATAAACTCCCTAATGCAGCAGTTTAAATTATATTTATGTCGCACCAATTTTAATGCCGCTACGAAAGTAGCATTCAACCATGAAGACGCAGTGTTCTGTCTTCATATCCATGGTGCCAACGTTAGAGTAGGAACGTGCTACTTATACATATGTACTAGAATGTTAATCACGATCACCCTAAGAGGGGTGAAAGGGGAAGGCTGGTTGTATTAGTTATAAGTGTAACCACACTCAGAGCGCTGTAATTTGTTTACTCTTTCCCAAACATTACCGCTTCTTTTCTGTAGAGAGCACCATAATTTCAAGATAGACTCACCAGCCAACTATAACATAATTCTTGCTCTATCGAAAGATCGGAAATCAAGAATAACAATGAACACCGTGTACAAGTAACTTTCAACTTGTGCATTTGCTTTACTGTTACTTAATACAATTTTTATTAACTATTCATTTCAGAGTAGCAGAATTCTCATGCTGTAATACAAAAGGCACTTACCCTTCTCGAACTTTCACACCATTCATTAAGATGCAGTTAGCGAGACGTACTTTGGGCTCTATATGACAACGTGCACCAATAATACTGCTTTTAAAAGATGTTTTTTCTGCCAAGAAACTTTGTTCACCAATCAGGCATGTATCATCCACTTGAGTAGATTTGACTTCACTTGTACTATGGCACTTTACCAACTCGGAGTCTCCAGCAATAGACGACCACTTATCTTTTATCTGAAACATATTTACTCAGTAATGATAACAGCAGGAAAAAACAAAGTGACTGAAGATGCAAATGATTTATTTGCAAAACTAGTCTCTTGAATTCTGTGGAAATTTCATCAATTTTCTTAAAAAGATAAATGAAGTTTCAGACAAATAATTATATTTTTGTACGAGGTACGTTCAAGTTATAACACCTATTTCTTTTTTTCTTTTTTTGGAATGGGACCAGATAGAAACTTCTGTTTTTTTTTTTAATACACATGGACTCTTTGTGAATGCATGATAAAGATGGCAGCACTGTACAGTGTATAGAATTCTAGTGGGCGACAAGAGTTAGGACTGTTTTTGATACTTAAAATGACGTTTTCATTGCAAGAACAGTGTGTAATCAGTTGTTTTCTCCATTTTCGTGGTGTAACACCTATTGAAATTCATCGCCAGTTGAGTGATGCATGTGGTGATGGTACCATGGATGTGTCTAATGTACGATCCTGGGTGTGACAATTCAATGAAGGCAGAACATCATGTGACAACAAACCAAGACAGTTGCAGACATCGCCTCCAAAATTGGCATTTACATGGGATCTGTGCACACGATCCTGCATGAATGTGGTGATGGTACCATGGATGTGTCTAATGTACGTTCCTGGGTACGACAGTTCAATGAAGACAGAACATCGTGTGACAACAAACCAAGACAGTTGCAGACATCGCCTCCAAAATTGGCATTTACATGGGATCTGTGCACACAATCCTGCATGAATGTGGTGATGGTACCATGGATGTGTCTAATGTACGTTCCTGGGTGTGACAGTTCAATGAAGGCAGAACATCATGTGACAACAAACCAAGACAGTTGCAGACATCGCCTCCAAAATTGGCATTTACATGGGATCTGTGCACACAATCCTGCATGAATGTGGTGAGGGTACCATGGATGTGTCTAATGTACATTCCTGGGTGTGACAGTTCAATGAAGACAGAAGATCGTGTGACAACAAACCATGACAGTTGTAGACATCGCCTCCAAAATTGGCATTTACGTGGGATCTGTGCACACAATCCTGCATGAAGATCTGAAAATACAAAAAGTGTCTTCCAGGTGGGTGCCACGAACGCTGACGGATGATCACAAGATTACGTGCGTGGCAAATTGACAGGCAATGTTGATGTGTGATGACGACATGAGTGGAACTTTCTTTCAATCCATGGATGAGACGTGGATGCTCTTTTTCAACCCTGAAACGAAGCACCAGTCAGTTCAATGGAAGCACACAGACTCACCAGTGCTGATAAAAGGATGGTGGCCATCTTCTGGTATAATCCGTACTCCTCTATTCGTATAATCCTTACTCATTGCATTCCAAAGGGCTCTATGATGACAGCTGTATCTTACCAAAATGTTTTAAAGAATAAACTCCTACCAGCATTGCGTGAAACAAGGGCGGAAAAGGTTGGATGTGTGCTCTTTCATCAAGAGAATGCACTAGTGCATCAGGCAAACTCGACGCAGGGATTTCTTTGTGACAACAACTTTGAAGTGATTGCTTATGCTCCCGGCTCCTAGCGACTTTTGGCTATTTCCCACGATGAAAGACACTCTCCATGGTCGCAGATTCATTAGTCGTGACGCTATTGCCTCAGCGATTTTCCAGTGGTCAAAACACACTCCTAAAGAAGCGTTCTCAGCGGCCATGGAATCATGGCATCAACGTTGTGAAAAATGTGTACAGCTAGAGAGAGATTACATTGAGAAGTGACACTAGTTTCACATTTTTCTTGTGATTACTTTGTGAGAAAAAAATAGGAGGTTTTATAACTTGAATGCACCTCGTAGTGTTTCAAATACAGTTTTAGTGAGCTGAACCGTTCATTTGGTTATTGTTGTGTTATGGAAACAGTCACATAATATAATGACTGGGCTGAGATTACACATCAAGCTAAAGACAATTTGTTCTCTAAAATCATAAATGCTCTAATCTACAAAAATTTATAAAAATTGGAAGAAATGTGTAAACTAGGAGAACAGTAATTGCCACTTTATACCTTTCTGTTTATTTCACAGTAGGCAGATATAGTGTTTGTCCGCATGCCAAAGCTCTTTGAACTTGCAATATAGCCATAGCATCGAATAGGATCGCCGTGATATGCAGGTCTCATGTCTCCTTTATGATCATTGAAGATGGACGTACTTCTGATTTTAACATCTGAAGGACTCTCTGCAGCAAACTGAAAGATATCTGTAAAAAGACAGGACAAAAAGGTTATTCTTAATATTCTTTCCAACCTATTCATTTTCCAGATAGCTTTTGTAAGTATATGTTGTATACCACAATAAATGATAAATGAAGAGGAAGTCACCTGGATAAAATGCATCAGAATTTTACCTTCTGTACTAAGTATATATTGTGTAGTGAATGAAATAAGCATACAGCATATGCTAACTTAAAGTACACTCAAAATGCATTTTCCTTATCGCTGCTGACAAAAGTCTCAAGTGAGCAGGCTACTTTCAGCCAAAGAAACAAAAGACAAAAGCATTAGCTTGTATATGTCTCTCGGTGCTTCATTGTCGTAGCAACGAATGAGAAGTAAAGATAATTTTCGGTACCTGGTGTTTACTGCTGAACAATGGTTTTGTCTTTCAGTTCTCAGTTGCTTTTAATCAGTCAAGGAGAAAAGAAAAAGGAAATGCTATATGCTACATTGAAATTTTCATTCGAGAGGTGGCACTTAATAGACACAAAACCAAAATTAGAGACTTGAAGCTTTCCTGGCATTGATTATGAATGATATTTTCTCGGGAGATCAGCAAGGTAAGTGCTAAGTCGCTGTCCAAGCTTTCGATGATGCACTCTGTCGCCATCATTACGGAACTGGATGTAAGCTTGCTGAGTTCGGTATTTATAGCTGTGCAGAAGGACCTAGAGAAGGGACCCCCTTCAACGCTCATTGGTCGGGGTAACCAATAGCAGCGTGCAAGGCAATTTCTAGGTCCTTCTGCACAGCTATAAATACCGGACTCAGCAAGCTTACATCCAAGGTCTCACTTGGAAAAAGCACATACAAAATCAGTGCCAATCAATAATATTCACAAAAAGAATGTGACATAGACATCCCAGGCACAGGCAGCCACCTCTTGCGTATAGTGGCAAGAGAATCGAAAATAAAGATCAAATTACCTACCTAGGTGTCACCATGGACCAAGGTCTCACTTGGAAAAAGCACATACAAAACGTTAGGGCCAAAGCGAATGGCCAGCTGAACAGACTGTATCCTTTGATAAATTTAAATAGCCAACTACAGCTCAATATGGGCCTTATGCTCTATAAAACGTTAATCAGGCCAATATTGACGTATGCAGCCCCCGTTTGGGGATACACTGCTAAAACACACATTAACAGATTACAGACACTGCAGAACAGAATAATACGAATTATTGCAAAGGTACTGCTAGTAGCTCCGGCTTATCAATTACACAAGGAGCTAAAACTGCACTCAAAGAATTTATTAAGCTACTCAGCTACAACCTATTCGATAGGAAAGCGAAAAACAAAAACCCACTCATTCGCGACTTAGGCACATACAATACACAACACGACACTCACAAAAGACCGCTGTCAATATTTGATAGAACACTTGGCCTGGGGGAACCAGAAATAAATATTCAAGAATTCCTAAATAACTTACTACCTATATAGAATAAAAAGAAGTATTTCAGAAAGTGGAGTGCCATTGTTACTAAAATTAGGCAAGTGAGTCAACCTTGTATATACTTTTCTCCACTTACAAGTTTTTATGAAGACTAGTTTCTGGGGACTTCTCCCCTATCGTCAGCTCTGTGGTAGACTGTCTACAGAGCTGACGATAGGGGAGAAGTCCCCAGAAACTAGTCTTCATAAAAACTTGTAAGTGGAGAAAAGTATATACAAGGTTGACTCACTTGCCTAATTTTAGTAACTTACTACCTCCTTAAGCATAACAAGCCATGGCTTAGTTACAAATCTATCGACCTGACCAGTGGCCCTTGGAGTCCCTGCTGCCTAGGGGGGTAGTTCTGGGGACAAGAGAAACAAATTGGCCAAGGCAATTACACATGGACATGGGGAAATAACATAAAATTGTACATACAATGATTAAACAATAATCTACCAAGATTAAGCACACAGACGTGGCACTATTTGTCGGAATACCAATAAATTCTAATTTTCGGTAGGGTTTGCAACTCAATCCTAAAGATATCCAACAAATTATACCCAGATATGCTTAAATATGTTACATTATAGCTATAGTTAGATGACTACACTTATATATATATATATATATATATATATATATATATATATATATATATATATATATACACACGCATGTAAACCAAACTAGCAATTTGACGCCAGAATCAGAACTGCTCCCGGCCTGATATCTTAAACTTAATTAGAAGTACTAATGACTAATGACATCGTCCTTCTGTTCTAGGACCTCACAGTAAAATAGCAGACTATGCCTCTGTCCAGAGGTACAGCAAGAATACCTAACCAAATTCCACTCCTGAATATCCAGGGTTGCAAGTAGGACCTCGGTCATGCTTGTGTCCTGGCGCCCTTCTCTCACCTGGCCAGGCCAGCCAATATATTGTCACCTTGAATCCGCAGGTGCAATAGCAGTACTGCTGCACTTCCTCTCTTGAATAATCACCAGTGGAGGTTGTTTAGTGGGTAGGGCTGACGGTTCACCCCGCCAGAGGAGTCCACACTCCAATTTCAGGGATAGTGCATAAATGCATTTTTCCTCCACTCGAAAAAAAAAAATTACATCCAGTTCCCTAATGATGGCGACAGAGAGCGTCGTCGAAAGCTTGGACAGCGATTTATCACTTACCTGGCTGATCTCCCGAGAAAAAGTCATTCACAAAACCAAAACCTTATTTTCTTCCAACTTATGAATTGCTTATACACGCTACAAATAGTCATCAGTGACGGAAAACTCTGAAAAAATTAATGCATATATCTCACATTGACCAAGATATGAACTCGGAACCTCTTGAACATGGGTTGTGTAGGCATTACATCAGTGCGGAAAGTTGTAGTAAAAAAGCTCTAAGTTCATTATGATTTGCAAAATGAGTTGTATGCATTTAATGCAACAAAAGCGAAACAGACAAATTAACTGGAAAGTTTAAAGCAGGACCGATTTCTAAATAATCTTTACATCGTACATATGTTTATGGTTTGTAAAATTGTATACATGCAGGTCAACTGTTACTTTTCAAAAAAAAATGATTCATAGTCAAAATCTCATTTTAAGTAATTCTATGTAATCTTTCCTCTTCCCTTTGATGTCAGGTTCAATTGTATTTCAATTAATTTACTTACCTTTCTTGGTTTCTACGCCAATAATGGAAGCATTAACATCAGTTTCATTGCAGGAGTTCTGTTTAGACAGCTGTTTCTTGATAATATAAGGTAACAGTTCACCTTTTAAGGTGCTGAATGACCTAAAATTAAACAATTACAGATTTTATAAATTAATTTCTAATTTGTACACTTTTGGTACTTGCTTTTTGTTTTTTCAATTAGAAACTTAACTCTTACAAGTACGCATATGTGGATCATTGCAATTAGTTTTGTCTCTTTTGAAACCTGTTTTTAGGAAATTAAGACAATGGTGTAATTTAACAACCTGAGAAGAATTTGAGACGACTAGTGACTAAAGTCAAACATAGGTTGAAAGTTGAAGCATATTTCTGGTTCAAAGTATAAACTTGGAAGAAGCGTAGGGACAGTGAAGCACAAATTAATACAAAAGTGAATCGAGAAGATATTGACACATTGCTTCACTCACACTGTTTATTCACAGGACATGTTTCAAGAGCTCTTGCTCCTATCATCAGCTGATACTTGAGTATCAGCTGATGATAGGAGCAAGAGCTCTTGAAACATGTCCTGTGAATAAACAGTGTGAGTGAAGCAATGTGTCAATATCTTCTCGATTCACTTTTGGATTATATTTCTGGTTATTGGTGTTAAGTGTTATTCTATCAACTCAAGTTCTTCCCAGAATCCTGATTTATTTAATAACTTTCCACCGAGGGCATCGGCCCTATAGAGTACTGACCAGCTACTGCAGCCAAGATCATAGGGCACAAGATAGGAGGGGCAGTTATCACTATACTCACTCTCCTGACTGTAACTCTTAACCAGACCTTCATGTTCCCTATGCTAGAGGCAGACATGCTCTACCAAGGTGCTGCAGGAGTAGTTATTAAATAACTTAGTTAAAATGTGATTTCCAATGCATGTGTGCAGCTGAGCATTGCACTCATCTGCGAAACCACCAGTTTCTGCACTAGATTCTTAACACTTTCCAGTCTAACTGCGGGTTATGCTCATGGTGTATGTCAGGCTATGCTCGCAGTGAAGTATAAAACTATACAGAACATTTACGATGGCATATACTCACATTTAGTTTGTTCTTCTATATAGCTGCACGTTTTAATTAACGAAAGAATCCACTAGATGGCAGATGTGACCAGGAAAACAAATGAAAGTAAATTTTGTTTGAAAGCGTGCATGTTTACACATCCTACTACATACATGGTTCAACGACTGCTAGCTCATACAATTGTAATCTTACCAAAAAAGAAATGCTCGACATTTATTTTATTGATTTAGGATGTGAAGGAGACAGTCAATTTTTTGATGGTGAAGGCAAATAAATTGTATTTTATTCAACTCTTTTACATTGTACTTTATTGATAATGTGAGATTATTACTAGTAAATATTGGGATGTAATGCTTTGGGCATTTTCTTGTGATTATTTTCCATTCAAGAAAATATTTAATATAATTCAATATTTCCATTTAGAGAAGAAGAACACCAAACTAATGGAGAAAGTGTAGTGAGCCGTAAAAATTACGCTAATGACAATCTACCTCAATATGAAGAGGAATGATCCAGGAAAGCTTTCGTTTTTCTATATATCGAGATTCAACTGTATTGGAACACCACAGTGAAGCGAAAAATTATTAAATTTTAGATGAGTCGCGTTTTTTACACATCTGCTTCACTTTCGTACCTATTTTGAGGACATGTTTCGCAAATCTTCGCTTGCATCTACGGCTCTTGTCAAGAGCCGTAGATGCAAGCGAAGATTTGCGAAACATGTCCTCAAAATAGGTACGAAAGTGAAGCAGATGTGTAAAAAACGCGACTCATCTAAAATTTAATAATTTCGTTTTTCTGTTTACAAAATAGTGATTGATCATTCATTTATGTTCTGATTCATTACTTTGATCCTTCATTATAGTTTATTTATTCTTTAGTTTAAAATATGATCATCTTCTTTCTAGATTATTATTTTTTTTGGTTCTTTTAAGTTCATTTGGAGGTTTTTTATATGTATTAAATCAATATTTAATTTTTATTTTTAAAATGTTTATACGGCATCTAAAAATAATGTATTTATATTCATTATTTAGTTTAAGTTTCATTAATAAAGGCAAAAAATAGCAGCAAATTATCTCAGTAGTAACCACATTTTAAAAAACTTAAAACACCCAGTCAGGAAAGCAGAACTGTCAAAATAAGACACACACCACAATGTGTAATATAACTATTTTACATCTCCTTTCATAGTGTACTAGATCATTTTCCATTTTATTTAAATATAACACTTTTCAGTATACTCCTCTGTTAATTTACCTGATCAAAATACTATCAAGAACCAAAATGTATATACCTAGTCTAGCCATAAATATGGTTACAACTTGAAAAGTGAAAAACGCAAATACCATTCAAAATATTTTAATTGGCTTTTAGTATGTTGTACCTACTGGCATTTGTTACACACAGCAACA
Source organism: Mantis religiosa (assembly GCA_030765055.1). Taxonomy (NCBI): domain Eukaryota; kingdom Metazoa; phylum Arthropoda; class Insecta; order Mantodea; family Mantidae; genus Mantis; species Mantis religiosa. The sequence continues at coordinate 22,577,282 of CM060949.1, forward strand.
ATCATTTTTCAAAATGGCCACCTTTTGCACGGTTACAGGCTCTGAGTCTTTGTGGTCACTCATCTATGATGGAATGGGCGACATCCAGGGGGAAATCTGCCACTGCTTACAAAAAGGAACACTTTAAACTTCCAATGGTGGGGTGTCTCCTCTTGCAGGTGATGCCCTCAAGCAGTGACTACAGTCGGTAGTCCAATGGATTCAGGTCCGGACTGCTACTGGGCCAATCTTCAGGCAATATGAAGTCAGGGACATGACGCTGAAGCCATGCTTGTGTTGACCTGGCCTTGTGGGCAGGGGCAGAATCCTACTGGAAAGTCAATGGTTGGTTTTGAAACAATATGCCACTACTGACAACAAGGAACGCTTTAAACTTCCAATGGTGGGGTGTCTCCTCTTGCAGGCGATGCCCTGAAGCAGTGACCACAGTTGGTAGTGCAATGGATTTAGGTCCGGATTACTACTGGGCCAATCTTCAGGCGAAATGAAGTCAGGGACATGATACTGAAGCCCTGCTTGCATTGACCTGACCTTGTGGGCAGGGGCAGAATCCTGCTGGAAAGTCCATGTTTGGTTTTGAAACAACATGCCACTCAAGTTCCTGATGATAGGCTCCAAAATAGTGCTTTCATACACTCTGGTGCTGGTTTTAATGCCCTTTTCGCAAAAATGTAGCTGGGTGGTAGCAGAATAACTCACCTCGCACCACACCATCACTGAGGAGAGATGATGGGCCCTCTGAACTTTAGGAACTTTGTTGCTGGCTTCCCGAGATGATGATACATACATCCTGTCATTTTGCACATTGAAAGACTCCTCAATAGTAAAAACTTTTTCATCGATGAAGAGGATGTTTCGATGACCATTTTGAACACAATGCTGTAGGAGATGTCAACATTTAAGCACTCTCAGCTTCTTTAGGCATGTGTCAAGATAATGTCCTTTACGTTGGCAATAAGCCCTTAGTCCAAGGTCCTCTGACAGAAGCCTGGACACTGTCCTTTTTGAAATATTCATTTCACAGGACAAGATAGCCTGCTTCCACACAAGATTTCTCCGAACATGACACACCACTGCTTTTTGTGCTGCTGGATTCCTGAAATTGTGTGGTTGACCCTCTCTCAGCTGCTCCTTTACAGTCCCAGTTGCAGTGAATTGCCCAATGGTGCGATACACATACAACTGATTTTCAGCTCTTGTAGAGTCTTGCAAATGTCAATTGAGAATTTTCCATCTTCATGCAATGCAATGATGGCTACATGATTTTCATAATCACCCCAATCCATGGAGAAACCTGGAGCTAAATACTTCCTCTTTCAAAGACAAGCTAACAATGGTTCAAGGTTAAGGTATGCTCACACACAGTTGTTTACGCACCAAACTGGATGTACAGTATGTGTCAAAAATTTGTAACAGTATTTATGGTAAGACTAGGTATATACAGTGCACAACAATTCAACATAAATACAAAAACTTACTTTTCAACAGTCAGAAACTCAAATATCCATTTTCTCATTACATAAAGGTGTGAATCAATCAGCCGACTGTGCATGGATACTTTTTGATGCTTTCTTAACAGACTTTTAGGAATTGAAACATTTTCTTCAAAGTCTGAGGCAGAAGCCAGGAAAACAAGACGTGATGTTGCAGGATCTAAGCCCACCAGATCTCTCTCTATTCAGAACATTAATAAAAATGATGTATTAGAAACGACAAGTTCCACTTCTTGAAATGAATAAAAAGCTAATGTGAAATCATGTTCTGTACCTGGTTTTTGCTTGGTTTTTGGTCCAGGTGTGACAAATGCAGCTTCAGGAGGAGAGGGTTTAAAGTAGAGAGCCGTGATTGCTGCTTGATGTTTCCTGAACACATTCAAAACCTCGTGAAGGTTTATGTCCGTTATCAAATCACAACTGACAACCATCACATCTGCCTGCAATGGACATGTTTGTGTCATCATTCAGATCTATAGTATGCTTTTCTTGTACATGTTCATTATCACCCAGTCTTTATAACAAACATGGGGAGTGCCCTAAAATCAGGCCCAAATTTCCTTTCCTAATTATTATTTCATTTCACAAATCAGCAGTGTCCACTGTTTGTGGTGTTTCATGCAGTAAGAATGGGAGTTTAATAAGGTAAGTGCAGGTGATTTGCATTTATGTTTCAAAATCTCTTCTCTAGCAGACGATGGTGTATTGTTTTATTGGAACGAAGAAGTTAACTACCTGAGACAGTTGACTGTGCAATACAATTGTGTTTTGTCAGTCTAAGTGACAAATCAAGTTTCTTTTACGGAAAGGAGGTATGTCATTGCTCCATTTCTGGCATTTTGTTATTTATAAGCTCGTTTAAGATAAATTTATAACAAATGTGCATTGAAATTGCTCCAGAAACTTGTATAAGTAAGATAATACAGACTTTCTTACATCCAAATTCCTCCTTGTTGTTATGATGGTTACTTAATCAGTGATGCCACCGGACAAAAATAAATACTGCTACAACAATGGCTAAAGTGGATCTAGGTAAGGCGGCAGATTCAATTTTTTTATATTTACATCTTCCAACGTTAAGTCATATCAGACGATGAATGAAATGTGTGAAATGATACTCAAATGAGCCCAGAAAAATGAAGAATGTTACCACGAAATCTGTGTGGGCTGGCGTTGTAGGAAAGAAGCAATCATATGTGAGATACACAAAAATATAAATATTCAAGTGTAGAAATGTGTTACTTTGTTCTCATGATTACATTATGTACTCAAATTGAATGTTACATTCCGATTCATCCGCTACGCTAATCCTGTTGTGGGCAATTAGCATTAGTTTCCACTCCAAATAAAACTGAAAACGAAAGTATACAGAAAATTCTTCATCAAAAAACTTAGCATTTAACATAATCTAGAATGTCCAGGCTTCAATATAAGGTAAAAGCTTTCATATTTACGTGACAAACAGAACTTTTGTCAAAGATTTTCAGAATATTGATCCAATTAACCCGCACTCACTTTATTTAAAATTTAAAAATGCTTATTAGCTCATCAGCAACTGAATTAACACTTTTAATCAAAACAATTTTAATTTTATGTGAGTTTAGTATCTCCCAAGGATGCAACAGTCTGTCCAGCCTACTACTTTTTCCATAGATGGTTTCAGTATTTTTTATAATCGGTTTATTTTTATATTATCAAGGGTCTAGTTTCAGAAGCCATCACTTTCATTTTCAACCTCTCCCCAACTAGTAATTGCTGTTGCCTGCTCTCTTCCCTCTGGCAGTGGAACTATGAACCTCTTTGTCAAATTATCTACTGGCTTGGGATTTCAAATTTCACTACTCTGTCCTTATTTTCCCATATGAATATGTTCTCCCATGTTGTCAGTTTATTTTGGTTTATCACTCATTTCAGTAACTGACAACATAGGAGAACATATTCATATGGAAAATAAGGAATGCGTAATAAACTTCAAAATCCCACCAGTATATAATTTGACAAAGAAGTTCATAGTGTCGCGAGGGATCGTTTTGTGAAGGGCCAAAGTCAGCTGGCAGGAAAAGAAAGAGACAGATAGCATTCAAGCCATGCCCACTTGTGTGATTGATTGGCACTTGCTGAAGGAGTGGCAGAGAGAGAGAGCAACAGAGGGAGAAAGAGATGGTGATGGTCTGGATGATTCTCGCAAGGGTCTGTGAGGCTTCGTTTGGCTTTGTGTGATGTCATCAGGTGATACTGTGGATGGTGGGTATAAGCGGGTGCACTGGACGAGTTCAGCAGTATCGGTGGGAAGCCACTGGAAAGTGCAGAGCAGCAGTCAGTTCGGCAGGAGCTGGGAGAAGTTGCAATTGTGCAGTGACGGCAGACTGTTTATCGTGTGTGCAGACATTCAAACTAAATCAAGTCGTAATCCGAACTGATATTGTGTGCCTGCAGCTGTATTTTGAAAGTGAACTCTTATTTATGTGTGCAGAAGTGACAAGAGATTGTGTTGCTTTATGTTACGTCATCTTGCTGCCAAAGGTGTACGAAGTGTATTTCTACAGAAATAAAGAACATTTTGAATTTCTGCAAACTAGACTTTTAATTCTACAAACCCACAAAGTCACAATAGTTCCACCACCAGAGAGAAGAGAGCAGACAACAATAGATGCTATTTGGAGAGAGGTTGAAAATGGAAACAATGGCTTCTGAAACTAGTCCCTCGATAATATAAAAATGTAAGCGAGAAAGTGTCAATAAACTGACTAAAAATAGTTTTTCCGATTAGTTTTGACATCACCATTACTAAATTCCTCTAATCACACATAAACAAAAATTCGGTTTGGTTTCTTAGTCAAATGTACTACTGAAAATGCCTCAGAAAATTCAGTTGTGTTAAAACAGCTTCCTAAATAATAGATCACCAATTAACATTGGAAAGATTGAACATTTTCATTCCCCTTAGTAAAAGTTCTTGAGGGAACCAGAATATAAAAGGATAAGGTTAGCTCCTCTGCAATCCATAAGGAGCCATATGCAGGTATTTTGTGTAACAATATAGAAAACACTTCTTCCAATAAGACTTGAGATTCCTGTTGTGTAGTTTAAATAGTAATTGGATTGATGCAGCTCATACCTTAATTTTCTCTCCGACAAATCGAAGTGAGTCAGCAGTACCCCAGTCTTCACCAGAAGGGATGCCAACCAGATCAACATGTATTTTAAGACCTGTTGATTCCAATGCGGCTTGCACTTCAGCCTTCACAGGTTCCAGAACAATGACCATTACATCTAAAAATGGAATAAAGCTATGTGTTACCAACAGAACATCGAAAGTCACAAGTAACCTAGTGGGAAACAAAACATTGGTCCCCCCTAGGAAAATCACTGTTATTAAGTCACTGGTGTTGTCAAGGTGGCAGGCAAACCACTCTCATTTTCCTGCAAATTTACAGTGTGAACATCCTTGCGCTTGATAATATTGTACAATTTCAAATTTCATTTAAATGACATAGTCACTTGAACATTTGAAGGAAGCTTTCAGAGTCTTTCCTCCTTAATGTATTGCCTTACTGTGGTGGTTAGAGAATCTCTTAAAGATAAATAGAAGAGTGGTACATTAACAACAGTCAATCATATCTGTGGAAACAATGATAAAGGAAGATCCAAAGACAATGACAACAAAGAAAATGAGCTGGCATAGTTTGCTGAGATCTATAAGCTGACGACAAATGTTTACTATACATTAGAAGTCAATTCACACAGTACAAATTTATTTCTTCCAAAACTCCCAAAAAGTTCTCCGGAACCATGTTCTTCACGGTTGTTTCCAGTACTGTTCCAGAAGCACTTTTTGCCTCCATTTTAAAATCTATACAAACTGTTAGCTGTCAACATGTTAGCACAATGGAATAATCATAACATCCTATAAATAGTACTGAAAAAAAATATCATGTATACAAAATCAACATTACTTACGACATAACCTAACACAAATACAACACTATGGGACATTTGGATGTGACAAGTATCAGTTTATACTGCTAATGTAACAATGGAGTTTCTGCAAGAAATTACTGATTTGTCTTCCCTATAATTTCTGTACTCACTACCCCACAAATTGCACCATGGCAATCATTGGATAGGTCGAGGTGGACCCATTGTCTGGCCACCATGCTCTCCTGATTTGACGCCAATGGATTTCTTTTTGTGGGGCCACATGAAGGCAATGGTTTATGAAACTGATGTTGACACGGAGGAAATCCTTGTAGTGCACATTGCCAGCGCAGCGGCTGAAATCAGGGAAACCCCTGGCATCTTTGGACGGGTAAGACAAGGTTTGGCACGGCGATGCACTTCTTGTCTGGAAGTCAATGGACGTGTGTTCCTACAATTGTTGATGTGATAAGACAACCAATTGGACCATTTGTCTGTTTTTTTTTAACAACCAGGTGAGTGTTTGATCTTTTGTTTTTTTCCTTATGTTTAGTTTCTTCCTGCCTGTACAATAAACACACAAATGTATGAAAACTGAATGACTTATTATCTGCACAACCTTCTTACATCCATTGCTTCTACTAATATCCTTCTTGTACTGAAACGAAGTGCTGCAGCCTATGGCTTTCTTAACCAAACATGCTTAAAAGAAGGGAATCTATCTGCTCCCAAAGTTTGTCAGTCTAATTTAGAAACACCCTGTATATCTCCTGTTGGAGAGGTGGGGCCATATGGCGCTCTCCAATGGGGAACCAGTGTTCTGTGATAGGTTCAGAAGACAGGGGGTGGCATTGTTAAAACTGTTTCCTCTAGCTCTCCGATGTTTGAGTGCTTTTGTCCATGTTGTGCTCAGTCATTACCATCCAGCGCAGAAGAAACTGTTCCCACCAACCTGTTTCACCAAGCCTACAAAATAGCAAATGAAGAACACACACCTCAAGAAATAAGTCACTTGATAAACACATTAAAAAATAACAGGTACGAAAGCAATGATATTCATGACGCAAATCGGAAAGTTATGAACAAGAACCACACCACAGAGGAGGTCAAATACTCAAAGGGAAACGCCTTTATTCCCTTCTACAGAAAAGTGTCCAACAAGATTGCACAAATTCTAAATATATACAGCATCAAAGCCGTATTTTTACAACCAAGGAAGCTGAGACAGTATATGAGATCAAGATTAAAAACTCCCGATGTATATAAAATACAATACCAATGCGAGAAGACATATTTAGGGCAGACAGGCCGCACCATAGGAGAGAGATGTGTGGAACATAAACAGAACCTAAGACTATTTCAACCAGAGAAGTCAGCATAATGCAGTGCAGCTCAGACAAATACCACAGGATTTTATTTGACGAGGTCGTGGTCTTACACCATAGTGACCGATATTATGATAGACTTATAAAAGAAGCAATAGAAATTAAATCAGTCAAACAATTTTAATACAATGGCCTAGGGCTGAGTACAGCATGGACAATGGCTTATAACCTAGAAGCTCTATTTAATAAATTTTTGTATGCTGTTTCCATTCTGGTTTCCAGTCTTAGGTAACTGTGAACCAACCTCAATGTTTATTGAAAGAATGGGGAAGTAACTTTAGAACATTACAGCTGCATGTGAGAAAATGTCTAGAAATCTGCTCATTAAAATAATTCTGACCTTGAAATCCTACTCGCTGTAGCATCTGCAGTGGGTACCATAACATCGGCTTGTTTCCAATTGGTAAAAGACATTTTGGTCTGCCTGCAGTAATTTCAGTCATCCGAGAACCCCTTCCTCCCGCCAGCACAATTGCTTGAAATTCTAATGCCACCATTTTGCTGAAAAAAGCAATGTTCATAAAATTATAAAACTTAAATTCAAATTGTCTACTACAGGAAACTTTTGTGTAGAAACTTTTCTACACACTAACCTTAATTACATTTTGTTGTAATATAGTAATCTAAAGTGAAAGTCAAATATTTCCAAAGCCAAATATTTTCAAATATTTCCGTATATGATGGCCATGAAATTCTGTTCTCTTTGATGAATATAAAAAAAAAGGAAAGAAAAAGATAGTGATATGTATATGAGAAAAATATGAAGTATTTGAAAATTCAAACCAATAAGAATATTTCAGAACTGGTTAATGCTACAAAAATTTTATCTGACATAATTCTGGCTTTAGAAGATCTATAACTTTTATGTGTGGTTTACCTGAGAGTTAAAAACCTCAGAACTGAATGTATAGTGTTTTGCCTTCTGTGTCATCAATGCTTGTCAACAATTGTCGCTATCATAGAAACGTGGGACGAAACATTTTTAAAACTACTTTTAGAAACTTTACTTACCAGCTTTATGAAAAGAGATGTTGAAACTGGCCACTGTTGCTGTCAATACATTTTTGGCACCTCTTTAGGACACTATCCGTTGCTCGCCTAGTTTATGTTGTGAAATGCTGGTGGATATTTTGTTTTAATTCTTCCAGTATGTGGGGATTTATCTTGTCTTTCAATTATATGTACATCTTGACACAATACTGTTACTAGCTTCTTCCATATACATAGTAGTAGACCTGGTCACTCCGCAGGGAAGCATAGGGGCTTGAAAAAGGCGTGTCATCTACCTCTTTTGCTTGACAATGCTTTAATCAGATGCCAAGTTTTCCTGCCTGTTTCGCTTCATCTCTGACGTGTTATATCATGTTGTCTCTACATCAACTCAGTCCCTGGAGCTTCCAATCATGTCATTTTCTCTTCTCCATACTTCCCCTTCCACTTTCTAAATTTAATTTCTTTACACATTTCGTGTTGATCTCCTCATTCCCATTGTTCTTTGGTGGTTATAATCTCTGGTCACCAGATACCCATGATATTTCTCTGGCAATGGTTTACAAAGATTTATGATTTCTTTCTAATTTGCTTGGTTGCTTCCTAAGTTTCACACTCATATAGCAAAACTGATTTAACAAAATACACAAAAATGGGGATAACAAGCAAGCATGTTTAACTCCTATCAGAGCAGGATGGCTCAGGCAATTTTCCCTGTGGCCCACATTCAGGAGGGTCAGGTTCGATTCCCATGGCAGACCTACTTGAACCATGGGGTTTCCCAAGTCGAATGCTGGGTAGGTTAATTACTTCCCCTGAATTTTCTGTCCCTCCATTATCATTTCACATCATCTCTCATCTGGTGGTCTCTTTCTGGGTAGGAGTGTCGGCGGGTGTCTCAGTTCTGTCGTGACTCTTTGGATCTGCCACCCTCTGTCTCCTCTTGCCTCACTCTTCCTGCCGGGGATGCTCCACTTGGAACTTAGGTACAATAAACAACAGGTTTCGGTGCCAAATCCCATCCATAATAATGTTAACTCCTCTTTTAGAAGTAAAAGAGACAGAAAGTTTCCTGTTATGTTAAACACAACAAATACTCAAAGTATAAACTTGAAAGAAGCGGTGGGACAGTGAAGCACAAATTAGTACAAAAGTGAATCGAGAAGATATTGACACATTGCTTCACTCACACTGTTTATTCACAGGACATGTTTTAAGAGCTCTTGCTCCTATCCTATCTTGCTATGGATAGGAGCAAGAGCTCTTGAAACATGTCCTGTGAATAAGCAGTGTGAGTGAAGCAATGTGTCAATATCTTCTCGATTCACTTTTGTGACAACAAATACTCTTCCATTTATCAACACTATTAACTGTTTTCATCAAAATATTGGCTGTATGAGTTGTTGCAGAATCTTGTTGAAAAAAGACAAACTCATGCTCCTTTGAAATCGATTGTTCCTCCATACTAGCTGTGTATACGCTAAGGTTTCGGATAGAGTCAAGCTGAAAAATTCAATGCCAGTCGTTACCTAATATCACCTCTATCCCCTATGCTGCAGTCAGGTTTCATGGTTGTAGGTTAGAAATACCTCCATGCACCAATGGCTACCAGCACAGCAGCTCCCAATTGCTAACGGGGTGCTATGCAGGACTGCAAGAAGCCACGCCACTTCTCCCTTCACAGTCTTTCCATTATCTAGTGGAGCTTTTTAGTGGGTAGTGCCAAGAACAGGCGAGCCCCACAGACCTCAATGTGCCTTCCAAAACAGTGGAACTCCATAAAGGGATTTTTCCTCCACTCGGAAAAAAAAATGCCATGGCCAGGATTTGAACCGCGGATCTCCTGATTTCCATCTATAGTAGCTCTTAACCTTTGAGCTACCATGGTCAACGTGCCTTCATGACATTAAATTCTCCAACTGACTCATATATTTTCCCGGTAAACCACTAGGGGTCCTCAGAAACCAGGAGATTTGTGGTTCAATTCCTAGCCATCACATTGAATTTTTCAGGTTGACTCTATCTGTCCAAAACCTTAGCCTATAGATGACTAGTATGGAGGAACGATTAATTTCCATCAATTAACTTAGTAATAATGGTGTAATAATGAAGCCTGGGGATCAAGTACCTACAGTAGTAAGTCGCTGTACCTTGAATATGAGGACCCCTAGCTGTCCAATAACAATTATTTTCTCAACACAAATATATGAAAGTGGAAGCAAGCCTTGTCAGTGAAATATTCTTAAAGTATCTGCCAGGAAACTGTCAGAATTTCACGACTTGAACTATGGCTAGTGATGGATAGTTTCCTAAAGAGGTGCCAAAAACATATGGACAACGATAATGGTGAGTTTCAACATCTCCATTTTGTATTCAAGAACACATACCTGAATGGTGACTTACAATTCAAAAGTACTTAATTCCATGGTTTTTAAGGGTTTTTTATTGCAAATAAATGGGCAATAAACCATGTTACATTTAGGATAATGTACATGCAGGGGTGATCACGTCAATCCAAGGGAGGGGGTGGAAATGAAATGTGTAGTGTTTAACGTCCGCTTTTACTACATACGGCACCGCAGGCGGTGACAGTGATGGTACATGAGATGAAGATGGAGCACCGGTGGAATGAGATGGCAGGGGAAACTGGAGGTCCTGGAGAAAACCCGCCCCAGCGCCGTGTTGTCCACCACAAATATCACTTTGCAGTCGCCTGGGATCGAACCCGGGCCGCCGTGGTGAGAGCCAAGCGGTCTAACCACCGAGACACGGCGCGGCTGAGAGGGTGGACATCACTAGTTTTGAAAGATTTTTGGTTTTCTTCTTAAACTACAAATGGTGGGCGTAATGTCAAGGCTGGAGCATTGCCAACAGTGAAACCATGCTTTTGCTGAAAATACCAACACTATGTAATCAAACTGGCAATACTGTAATACACAAGGAAACTGGCAGTGTATCATTATTTACCCACTCTTGTTTAGCCAGTTTCAATTTCTTTTACTTTTTAAGTAATAATAAAAGTAATAATAAATAAACTGAGGTACTATAAGAGAAATGAGAATAAAAGTTATCATTTTATATTATTATTAACATACTAATGCACTAATCAATGTTTTCTTATCAGAAAACTGATGTAATATTCCAGCTTATTGTTTGTTCAATGCAAGGCACTTGGGGTACAATTTGCCGTAGGATAAAAAAGTTTGTCGAGATCATGTATATGATGAAATCTATCAATGAAAGCTATAAGGAAATGAAATACTGAAGCTTAAAACATTATTTTTCAGACGTATAACATTAAATTATGTCATTAACTTTTTTATATTGAACTATTAAATATTATAATAGTCCTTGAATTCTACTATAACAATTATCGTATTTTTACAGGTTCAGTGCTGCAGTACGTTTTCTTATAAGGTTATAAAACTCACCACCAAAAGTTGCATTACAAGTTGTAAAAACAAGAAATGCCGTGTTTTAAAAGTATCAGGCTAAATTACGCTTTCTTAAATCAGGAACTCTTACTTTCACTTTTAAACAGTTGTGTCTGCGTAGCAAAAAATAAACACAATTTCTATATCGACAGCATATGTTAGTGCAGCAGTACCTTTCTAACCATAAAATTGCTATGTTTCTCTCTTTTCAAAAACACACAGTGCTGTCAAGACATGTTATACAGGTTTCAAGAATAAACATATGAGAACTTGGTATCGTGTATTACATGATGCATAACTCACCATTAATTTAAGTTCACTCATTTGAAGTTAAGAACACATAACTGAAAACATATCATTCATATACCACTGGTGAGTAAACACCAGACCACAGCACCAGACGATATTCTGTGCACCACACGCACAATGTTTTTTTCGAAATGCATGATGGGAGTACTTTGTACCACAGATTAATGGTTTGAATTGTACCAGGCACCAGGGCACAGAATCAGAGAAGAAAAAACAAAGAAAGAAAAAAAAAAAAACAAGCAGACAGGTGTTATGCTGAAAGGAAAAAAAGAATGTTGCCTTTTGATTATAGTAGCCTCGTCCATTGAATACCAGGCGGCGTCAAAAGCTTTCCCTTCTGACCACGCCTCCTCACATGTAAGCAATTATAATGGTTTTCCACCCTTAAACATATGGGTGGTCCTTCTTAATACGTTCACCAAGTTAGAGCGCTGTTGCAATATTTTTCTTGTGTCCTCAGAAATTATCTTAGACTGTGCAAACGTGCTTCCTATGTGTGTTAATTAAGCTTATATTTATAGAAGTTACATAGTGTTTTACTTAGTATAGTATTATAAATTTATTTGTGTTTAATAGTTATTTGCGTTTAGCACTTGCGTAATTTAATTAAGATGTGGAGACCGTGGGTATCGAACCTAACATGGATATGCTAACATGGATTTCCGTTCATACTTGTAATATATATATATATATATATATATATATATATATATATATATATATATATATATATATATATATATATATATATATATATATAAAAGTATCTAAACTTTTTCGAGTTCTAAAGCGTTTATGGCATATTTAATTATTATGCGGAATGTACGTGATTATTTATTTAAATTGTGTTTAGCAGAAGACCCACCCCCCATAAACAAATACAATGCTTAACTTTATTCAAACTTGTAAAATTAGCAGACATCCTTGTAAAAAGTTTCGAAAATTTGAAAAGAGTAATACAGTTTCCTTACTAGTTTTTCTTTAATTCCTTGGTTGTTGTTTTTTTTTAAGTGTTTATTGCTTTGTTAAATCAACTGAAATTCACCACCTGTAGCTACCATAGAATAAAGGAAAATGTTTTAGGATAAAACGGCTCACGATTGCAATAAACAAAGCTCTAACGTGCAATCTTTGCTTATAAATTATTATTAACTACCAGAATATCCAAAGTGCTTCTTTAATTCGCAAGTAAATATCCCTCGCAAATTCATGCACATTGATGCAGTTTAACCCTTTTAAAATTGTAATGATGTTTTACTAAACTTTCCTTAGATATTATGCTAATAATACGCATTTATTTCTTGTACGTAATAGAAGTACTAATACCATAACAGCGTAGGTGATACATTTCTTTTCAGTTATGTTATAAAGAGTTGTAACATTATGTATTATGATAGGAAACATTAATCATTTAAAATTTATTTGAAAAGATCAATGACGATTTCTTACAGTGAATTTTGCTTTATTTATTTATATTTTTCCTCTAAAAGTTAATTTAAACAACGGCAACACTGGATATTCTCAGCTGTAAACACGAGCCTAACATTCTTCACCTCTGACCCCGGTTGGTGTTTCCTAAGATGTTTATGACATTGTGGTTAGGGGGAAGAATAGTTTTTCGCTACAAAGAGAGCCGGTTGGGGATGGTTTAAGCGCGGCCACTATAAAAAGATGCGGTTGTATGTTCATCCCTGACCAGCATAGCTGAAAAATAGAAACACTGCTAAATACCAAATTTAGTAGATCAACATCTACCAAGGCTGCGACAATCATTTTAAAGAAAATCGCCATAACGCCTACATAGGCTTCCCTTTTCATGAAACATATTTCGTAAAATTTGATTTTTAAAAAATTGTGTCCCCTTTAATGTGGATGACTGTGTTGAGCTCTAATAGACAAACTATTATTGTACCAAAAATATAGATCTCATTAAAATACAATTTATGTCAAATACATTGTTTTGTGATGTGAACTATTTTAGAGACATTCATTGTTATTTATATTATGCAATATTTATATTTTCTCGAATGGGAAGCTATTAATGATGTTTTATCTTTTGCTTATTCAAAGAGAATAGAATTTCAGTAATCTCATAGCAAACAGTTTTAAAACATTTGACTATCGCTCAAAATGCATTCCCATATTCTCTTGCACCTACAAGAAAATTAGCAATAAGTTCAGATTTATCTTGATTAACATGACATAGAGGAATAAGCGTCTGTAAGAATATATTGTAGAAAAAATGACTCCATTAGAGAAAAATAACGAAAAGAAACAGAAAAATCTCTAAGTTTCCTATATTCTCGTATTATTTAAATTCAATACATCTATTCACGGTCCGATTAAGCTGAAAGAATCTGAACATCCTTCGTCCAGAGCAGTTTGGCTTCCATGGACAGCATGCAAACTCTCATCAGCTCTTACGTCTTGTAGATGAGGAGATCAGTGGTTTTAACAATAGATATTATATCGCAGCCCTCTTTCTGGATATTTCCCGGGTCTTTGATTCCATTTGGCACAAAGGTCTTCTATTCTGATGAATTCATTATGATTTCCCTCCACATTTAATGCACTTAATCCATAGCTACCTCGCACATTTGCTGTTGCCAAGGTCGACATAGTGTCCCAACTGGTCCCAACCCTACTTCATCAATGCAGGAGTACCCCAAGACAGTGTTCTTGGCCCCCTGCTCTTCCTAACCTATATAAACACACTCTCTACTCTCTTAAGCTGCAACATTTATTTATTTGCTGATGATACAGCAATAACCTCGGCATCATCAAATCATCTCACTGCAGTACAAGGTACCCAGTTCTATGCGGACATGCTCACCGTCTGGTTTACAACTTGGCGCCTCAAGATTAATGCCAAAAAGTTCCAGGCAGTCACATTTACTCGTCGCCAGTTAAGGGATGTACCTGAATTGCGCTTAGCTGGATTACAAGTACCATGGAGCACAGAAGCACAATATCTTGGAGTGCTACTTGATATTCGCCTTACCTGGAAGGATAATATTACATCATTAGCTTCCAGAGTATCCCAGCGTATGGCGAGGCTCTATCCGCTATACAACAAAAAAATCACCTATGGCTCTGAGGAATAAGGTCCTTCTGTACAAATAAGTAATAAGACACACCTTCACATACGTCTGTCAGTTGCAAAAGCTCACCTCTACAAACTTCTAATACTTCAGAACCGATACCTTCGAGTAGCAATAGCTGCCGAATGGTACATTCCTAATGACCACTTGCATTCAGACCTATCATTTCCCAAATTAAATGACAATATTCTCAACATATCTCACAAATTCTATTCCCGTCTTCTATATAGCTTCAATCAACTTATCCGAGGCCTCGGGGAACATGACATTGGCCTCGGGGAAACCTACAAGCGTGCCAGACTCACCTTAGGCCCATCATAACCTCAATTGTCTCCTATAATTAACATAATATTCTTTCTTTCGACTTACAACTTGTGATACTTCATAAAAAATAAACCAGAATCTACCGACCGTCTATTATAAATTCATTATGTCAGTAAGGGGCAGAGTCCCGGAATGGCAAAACGTCGAAGGCTCCTTATCCTCGGAGAAGGATAACTCTTCAACGATACTTCCTGTGTTGTGTCCTTAATCCTACTAAGTACTAACTTTAAGGAACGGAAACGGTGCGATAGGCCGCTGTAAGGCATTTTAGGTTAACGAAGGAAGATGACAGCACTAAACGCAGTGAATTAAATCATTTCTTCTGCATCAACATTGACAGAATACAATAACGTACAATCAGTCACAACTGCAATACTTACACGTAAACTGCTTCGATAGCTCGGTTATCCCTTATTAATCGTGATGTGCGTCTTACATCATTTTATGGCCTGCCGACTCCTGCCCCTTGGAGCCGCACTCAGCTAGAAGCATCACAATGTCTCGGCCTTTCATCAGCTTTTATATAAGATGACCTAACGCCCTGGTTACGCAGTTGGCGTATAAAAGTGAACGCAACAAAATCGCAATTGGTTTTATTCACGCAGCGAACATCCCATAAAGTTGCCCTAAGGCCACTCACACTATTTCAGGAAAATATCCAGTGGATCGATCACGTAACTCGGAGTTATACTATATAAGAAACTTACATTTGCACAACATGTGAAGAGCGTCAAACGAAAAGCCAACTACCAGCTTCACCGGCTATACACATTCCCAAATAGAAACACTGAAATTAGCACCACATTAGGTCTAACACTTTATAAAACACTGATAATTAATGTGTAGTGTTTAACGCCCGCTTTTACTACATACGGCACCGCAGTCGATAAAACACTGATACGACCAATCATTAAATACGCAGCCCCTGTCTGGGGCCATTGCGCAAAATCACACATAAAACAGCTCCAAGTACTTCAAAACAAAATACTAAGGATAATTACCAAAGTACCAGGGACCGCAACAGTAGATATACTCCACAACAACCTTAACATGCACACCATAGAACAATTTATTGAACGGCTAGCTTTTAGCATGTACAAAAGGTGCGAGAATCACTTTAATCCCCTCATTTCGAACTTGGGACAGTATGACACCAATATAGGCAAACACAAAAGGCCCCTGTCACTGTATAACAGGACCATCCCGATCAATAAACACACCGATGTCGAAGACGTGAATGACTATCTCACCCGACTTACGCAATTAGCAAACAACACGCCATCAAGACACTCACTGCCCTTCTGCGGCCCTCCAAGTCCTTGTGCTACCCAGCCAAGGTGGACCCGGGGGCACAGGCTCGCACCTGCATCAGCAAAGGCAGGCCGCCCGCCATGCGCGCACTGATGACGACAATTTGCATACCGTAAGTCTAAGAAGCATATATTAATTCCATAAATAAATAGTTATTATACACTATATACATCAATTAAGTTTGACGTTACCACTAGATGCTATACTATATAGTGATGATGCCCCCAGGCTGACTTTTATGTCATCTGCGTGTTATGTACAGTAGCATAGATACAACTTGACCCACCCGTACACCGGGACAAGGAGACTTAGATTAGATTACTAACGACGTAAGCGCTATGCGCAGAACTGATTACATCCTGAACGTGCGGCACATCGCCTAAGACTGCCAATTATGGAAAGGTGGGCTTCATGGTCCCCAATACACCATAGCGGTTCGCCGCATAGAAGTAACCGAGCACTTGAATCTGGGTGCTTAATGCGGCACCCGCAAAACGTCGCCAGGGCTGCTGCGCTAGGTAGTGGAGGGTTTTAAGTAGGTATTCCGCAACGGTGCACTCCACCGAGGCGGGGACTCCTATGTCAGCAGCCTCATGGGCTGGTGTGGGTAAATTCCATTTCTTTCCCTTCCAGTTAAAAAAAAAAAAAAACAGCTTTTATATAATCCTGTCGGGCGCGGTAGATCGTTCCAGAACTGAAAATCTTTCGAAATAGTATCGAGAGGTCTTTTACGTAGTAACAACACAGTTCCTTTCTGGCATCGTGACATCGATAGCCCTTGAAGGCGTGCCATTCCCGTTCTGCCAGCCAATAAGCAGCAAGGCGAGGCGGTTTACCTACTCCCGCTTCCTCGCAATAAGGGGCAGTTGCCCGACTACATCATACCCCTGCAAAACAGCTTTGCATTTGTCAGGGTAACAAATATTTGTATCACACTTCCGCAAGCACTGCAAGGATTTGTGAGCTAAGAATGGAGAGGTTATGATAGTTAAAACTCTGAGTGAACTCATAAGAGCTAATCATTATTGTGACTAAACACAAGTTGTACTAAACCCACTTTATCTGTCACTAGCTTAATTTCTCTTTCACTTCTACAAATACACAGAGCAAACAAGTCAGTGCTAATGTTTCTTTATGCCTCTGCTGCACACAGCAACTTGTGCTGCTCATAACTACTTGACATTCACTGATTGCAGACTTTAAACACTCACTTTAACTGCTCTTTCTTACACTTACGACAGACTGGACTGAAATGAACTAGACTGGTGTTTGCGCTCCCTTTTATATCAGCAAGTTGTGGAAACCTAAGTCTCTCGATGAAAAATTCTGGAAGTTGATCCTTCTAGATCTGCTGAAATTGAATGGTCTGGTATATCAGGGTGGTACAACAAAGAGGTATGTATTTCCGACACATGACGTCAGCCAGTGGCTGACAGAAACAGACACAGAAACTAGGCAATAAACTACAATTATTGTATCTATCCTGAAGATGTAATACATAATCACGCATCGGATCCCATGCACCTTTTAAGGGATAGGAAGTTTACGAGTCTCGCAGTATACGAGGGGGACCCAAAAGAAACCGGATTTTTGTCATAAAAACTTTATTGATGAACATTTTTACAAAATTACTTCAGTCACCTTCAATGTACTCTCCATTACATGCAATGTAAAGCTGGAAGCATGTTTAAGTTTGATATTGTCCAGTGCCCTTTGCGAAGCTGTTTTTACCGCCTCCACATTGTCATAACGCTCCTCCTTTAGCGTTTTTTTCATTCGTGGAGATAGGAAAAAGTCGCACGGGGCTAGGTCGGCGAATACAGAGCGTGGGAAACGACAGACCACCTCTGAGATAACAAATAGTGGGTCACTCGTAAGGCCATGTGTGCTGGAGTGTTGTCATGATGCAGAAACCAGTCACCTGATCGCCAAATTCCGGGCGTTTCCTCCTCAAATCCTCTCGCAGACGCCTTAAAACATCCAAGTAAAAGTTCTGGTTAACAGTCTGGCCAGGGGGCACGAATTCCCAATGCACAATTCCACGAACATAAAAAAAGACAATGATCATCATCTTCACATATGACCTCACTTGCCTTGCTTTTTTTGGTCTGTGAGAGTGGGGAATCCACAAATGGATTGACGCTTGCTTGATTTCTGGGTCATACCCGTAACACCAACTCTCATCCCCTGTAATGACTTTGTTCAAGAAGTTTGGATCAGTGCAATCCCTGTTTTCAAGTCCTCACACATTCATGCGGATGGTTTGTGCTCCTGTGAGAGAAGATGCGGAACAAATTTAGCAGCAACACGTCTCATGTGCAAATCCTCCCTCAAAATCCGCTGGCACGAGCTCCAACTTATTCATGTCACTGCTGAAATGTGGTCAATCGTTTGGCGACGATCCTCGTTGATCTTTTGGCGGACCTTTTCAATGTTCTCCTCATTTCGCGATGTTGAAGGGCGTCCAGAACAAGCTTGGTCTTCAACACACATCTCACCACGTTTAAAGCACCCAAACCACTCGAAAACCTGTGTGCGGCTCATAACGTCTGCCTGGAAAGCATCCTGAAGCATTTGGTGTGTCTCCATAGCAGGTTTTCTTAAGCAGGAAACAAAATTTCACACACACTCTTTGTTCTTTTAAAGTTGCCATAACGACTTGGGAGAGGTAACCCGCCAACAGTCAGAGAAACACAATACCAGTTCAGCTCTACACTGACGATGTCTGCACAGCTGATTCATGAAGGTCTCTACTAACACCATCTAGCGTGAGAACCCTGCACTACATCTACGAGTGGCAGTGCCCTCGGAGTTTGGTTTCTTTTGGGTCCCCCCTCATATAACTGCTGATGTCAGTCCCGGGGACAACACATAGGGATAGTCCAGTTCACAACGCCTAGCTTTAGTTTCATTACAACTACTGCTCACTACGCAGATAGATCTGCCTTCCAGGAAGTGATAGGTGTTTGACATCATATTGTGTTAATAACATTACTTTTACAATAATTATTGGACAATCTCCATTTTATAAATAAAAAGTTTTGGGTATTATCAACAGCCATTAAACAGCTTGAAGAATGTAATTTCAAGCTCTCTAAAAGCAGTCGAGGAGGTGTGTGCAAAAATATACAGAATGCACCAACTACCAAACGAGCAAATAAAAAGAAAAAAGGTCCAGTATTCTATACAGAAATACTGGATTTTTTTATTTATTTAATTATTTTTTGTATAATATAAGATATAAACTAAGTCTCGGACAAACATATGAAAATGATTTGTACTACTCATATGCACCATTTAACATCATGTGACATTGAACGAATTTTCTCCCAATATTTTTATATTGTTTCAGCAAGAGGTACAGAAAATATTCTAAAATTTACGAATCATTATGGTTGTTCACTGTAATTCCCACAATGAAAGCAATGAGGAGGATGGCATGTTGTAACGTAGATTACACTTTATATCCATACCGGAGTGTACACACACAGTACATCGGTATTCTTGTTGACATCGGACGTATGTTGATGTTTCGCTTGACCTTGTATAGTACCTGTGTGCGTACATTGATTGCTAAGGTAGATAGATAATGTTTTGAGTCCATATACCGATTTTACATTGGTGTAGACCAAGTCAAGATTAATGCGATCCAATGTCTGTACATAATACATATCACCCTATTATTTACATTTCATTCTATTCCTTCACTGTAAACCTGTGCGACTATTTCATAATTTTGTTTGCATTCAAATTCAACCCTCTGTAAGACGAAAACCTCTTTTAATGGAAAATAAAAGCCAGAACAATCGCATTCCATTTTAGAGAGGTTTTACTGTACAAGTATTCTTTGTCTGAATGCAATCCTCCTCTGTATACAAAGTGTGAGTAGTAAGGTACCTTTTTAGAACTCTCCTAAACTGGTTTTTACTCATATTGAGGTTGGAAGTGTAGTACACCATTGTAGTACACCCCCTTTTCGAATGACTAAATTATTAGTTGGTCTTGCCCCTTTACTATGAATATCAACAATTTTATTGAATTTTTCTGCATTATCTATTACAAATGACAATACAGCTAGTATATACTTGCAAGCTAATGGTCAGATGCCAGACGTTTAGAAAAGTGGATTGTAGGAATCGATCTTCTTGCCCCTAACATTATTCTTCTTACCTTTTTTTGTATAATGAATACTTGGCTGGCCTGGCTGCCAAGATGGGGTTGAGGAATGCCTAAAAGAAGCCTACAGAGCTAGTAGCATGGTGAACTCAGTGACCCCACTAAAGGGTGGAGTTGACACGCGTAAGTGGCGTATCCACTTCCAACCAAACGGGAAGCTTAGTGAAGTCCCTATTTGAAACACCCACGAATACTATAGTTTCCCTGGAGTTATGACTCTTGTATTTCACTTAGAACATGATCAGTTACAGGTCTACTGACAAGTGGAAAGGGATCTCCTAATTGTACTGCCATCTGTCTGTGTAAACTGTCACTGCAATTTACCCAGAATTTAAAAAGTGTGTTCTGCTGTTGTTTTGGCATTTTTAAATGTTAACTGTTTAACGTTGTGTATTATTGAGCACAAATGGCAAGCTTCTGCAGAGATTTGTTTATGTTTGAAATTTTTAGGTTGAGAATAAAAATTGGAATGTCCCTTTAGTCTGATTTGATATATTTTATGGCATTCTTCATAGTCCATCTGGTGAACCTTATTTTTTAGAGTATACCAGTTTATTGTGAAACCTACCACAAAATATACACAAAAACTAAGAGAAACCCAGATTGCAGACTAAAGGAACTTCTAAGAAATTAAAACTTTTCATAATTTCCTTCAGAGTTGCACTACCATATTGCTTTTACTGAAAAATACACTCATAACACATAGCATCAAATTCTTCTGGTTCTAACAAAATTTGCTGAAACCAGAATTTAAAACTTTGGCAAACAGACAAATTTGATCAAACACACAATGAATGACACTGTAAAACTTAAAATATACCAAAGTATCTGCAGAACTGTAAAGTTGATGTTACAAAACTGCACAAGAAGTACTGAATTATGAAATTCCACTGCTAGATAACACAGTGATGTAAGACATTCCTTTCTACAGCTAATGATAGGGAGTCACACAAATATTGAGTGTAATGGACTGCTAAATGGATATATGTTAGACTTATTAAGATTAGGTATGTAAGAATTTTTGTATGTCATATATACTGTGGCAACAAAACATGAAATAAACTCGAGATTTAACTGTATTGGAACACCACAGTGAAGCGAAAAATTATTAATTTTTAGATGAGTCGTATTTATTACACATCTGCTTCACTTTCGTACCTATTTTGAGGACATGTTTTGCAAATCATCGTTTGCATCTTCGGCTCTTATGCGACTAAAGCTTGATCCAGTGGTGTGGGTAATTCTGGGGTTGTTGCTGCCATCTGTTGATTTAGTGATGAACTTAAATGTGGGATTCTCTTCTGGCGGGATTTCAAAGTTCATTAGTTGGTTTTTATGTTTTTCATGTATATCCTCTCCCATATGATGAGTTCACTATGTTTTTGTACGTATTTTAGTAATTCTGTGCTATCTTTAATTTCATGATTTTCAGACCAGAAATGAGCTGCTATGCGGACTTATCAATATTTTTGTATCTTAAGTGCCTGAAGTGTTCTTTCTTTCTAGTGCCTATGTTTCTTTTTGTCCTCCCTATGTAAATTTTTTCACAGTCTTTACACTTAATCTTGTAAATGCCTGACTTTTCTTCTGGTTTTATCTTATCAGTATTATTACTGTGAAGTAGGTTTTTAATGTTGTAATTGTTTTTTGGTGCCAATGTTATATTGTATTTCTTGAATATTTTTTGGAACTTTGTTTGCCCTACAAACAAATAGATGATGCTTTGAAACTACTCAACCTGCAAGAACCCAGCATACAATTCACAGTGGAAACTGAAGAGGACTGTACTCTACCTTTTTTGGACCTTAAAATCACAAAAAGCAATGAAAAACTAGAATTTGGTATCCATAGAAGAGCAACACACACAGATAATTACATCAAAGCAAATAGTTTCAACCCAATTCCACACAAACATGCAACCATCAACAGTCTCACACACAGATTAGTAAACCTACACCTCAGCCAGCAAGAATATCAAAACGAATACCATCAAATATTAAAAACTGCAATTAAAAATGGATACGGAAAAAACCTTGTAGATAAAAAACTAAAATCATTCAAACTTCAAAAGAGATTAAAACAGATCACAGCTCTCACACCAATAAAACAAGAAATTAGATTTGCTAAATTTACTTACCACCCCTGGGCACTTAAGATACAAAAATATTGATAAGTCCGCAATAGCAGCTCATTTCTGGTCTGAAAAACATGAAATTGAAGATAGCACAGAATTACTAAAATACGTACAAAAACATAATGAACTCGTCATATGGGAGAGGATATACATGAAAAACATAAAAACCAACTAATGAACTTTGAAATCCCGCCAGAAGAGAATCCCACATTTAAGTTCATCACTAAATCAACAGATGGCAGCAACAACCCCAGAATTACCCACACCACTGGATCAAGCTTTAGTCGCATAAGAGCCGAAGATGCAAACGATGATTTGCGAAACATGTCCTCAAAATAGGTACGAAAGTGAAGCAGATGTGTAAAAAATACGACTCATCTAAAAATTAATAATGAAATAAACTGTTTATTTCAATGGAATGGAATGTAGTAGTTCCTCTACTTAGAGAAGGTCAGGGCCGTAGTGGAGGGGGAATGCAGATGTACACCATCCCCCCACTATTTTTCAGAGGGGGACGCAGTCCCCTTACTAATTATATTTACACTTTTTTTAATTCATTACCTTCCTTAATTTAACATTCAAAATACTCAAACATACAAAATATATACTTACATTCAAAATACATTCAAATAATGTTTATGACTATTAATAGACCTCCAGTACATATGTGGAACCCAGAGGATGACATAAAAGAATGGATAAAAAGTCATACACATGCTGGGGACAACTTAAAACAGGAAGGCAAATCACAAGTGCAGAATTCTGATCGGTTCTCCAGCATCTGGAAAAAATGTTAGGTGTGTGTTAGGAATATGGCCCTGGATAAGGTGTAGAAAATATAACAAAGACCAGGTTATGAAGTTCTATCTCCCACAGTAAACTAACTCAGTAAGTTCATACGAGGGTGGTCTGAAAAGTTCTTGGTCTCACCCAGAGACCACTACTTGCATGACTTTTTTTTTCTCCTTACACTGGTACATGTTAATAGATCGTATGTAAAACTACAAGTCATTCCAGGCAATAGCTGACTGTAGGCAGGTGTTGGAAGCAGTGGAAGTGTGCATGGACAAATTTGAGTATTGTGCCATGATAAAATTCTTCGTAAAAGAAGTTTTAACACATACAGAAATTCATTTGTGGATTGTAAATATGTATGGTGACTCTTCACCTTCAGTTTTCACTGTGAAGAAATGGGCAGCTGATTTTAAACATGGCCATGAAAGCATCCAAGACGTTCCATGCAAAGGCATGAAATTGCTAATGTTCTTGGAATTTTAAAGGAACATATTAGTCACATCTTGCATCAGGAATTAAACATGAAAAAGCTTTGCACAAGATGAGTGCTGCATATCCTCACTATGAATATCAAACGCATTCACACGACACTTTCTGAAAAGTGCTTGGTGCATTTTCGGAAGAACAGAAGTGACTTTTTGCGTGATGCATCACAATGGATGAAACATGGATTCACTACTACACACCCTAATCCAAGCAGCAGTCGAGACAGCGGACAGAAGCTGGTTCTTCAGCTCCAAAGAAGGCGAGGACGGTACCATCGGCAGGACAGATCATGGCGTCAGTGTTTTGGAATGCCAAAGGAATTTTGTTGATTACTACTCTCAACTTCTAACCAAACTGAATGCAAGCATTTGTGAAAGCAGACCCGGGTTGAAAAAGAAAAAATTGCTTTCAATGAGGACAACGCCCTGCCCACAAAAGTGTTTTGGTAATGGGGAAATTGAGAGCTCTGTACTATGAAGTGCTCGAACATCCACCTTATCCCCAGATTTGGCTCCCTCGGACTTCAATCTGTTTCAAAACTAAAGAAATTTCTCACTGGCAGGAGCTTTTTGTCCAATGAAGAAGCAATTGCAGTTGGAAATGGGCACTTTGTAGCACTTCCAGAGGAACACTACAGAGAGGGGATAATGGTATTGGAATATCACTGGACAAAATGTATTGATATTAGAGGAGACTATGTTGAAAAAAATAAGGGGCATTCAAAAAGACATGAGCCGGAGTCTGATATGCGCAAACTGGTGACAGGATGATAATATTGTGGCATGTGTAACAAAGTGTTGTTCTGACCAGAGCATGGAAGTTCACAGCTCACCGCTAGAGGGCACGTGTACACGTCACGTGACTATACAAAGCTAGCAGCAGCATGCATCAATCGTCCACAGCTGCCAGTTGCATTGCAAACAGTGAAATGGAGGCGTCAAAAGAACAGCAAAGAGGTGTTGTTCATTTTCTGACAGCGGAAGGAGTAGGGGAACAGACATTCATCAACGAATGTCATAAGTGTACAGCAAACACTGCATGTCCCTTGCAAATTGCAAGCCATGGCACAAGCATCTAAGGCGAGGATGAGTGTCGTTAGCCGATGATGCATGATCTGGAGCAACAATCACACTACCGATGACATCGTCCAGCTGGTTGATGCACACATTACTCAGAACCCCCGAGTGACAGTGAAAGCCATAGCTGTCGAGGTCGGATTGAGCATCGGAACTGTTCACACCATCATGAAGGAACGACTGCTCTTGTACAAAGTGTGTGCCCTACAGTCTTCAACCACACCAGCAAGCATGTCGAATGACCCACTGTCTTGGTCATCTGCAGCGCTTTGCTAGGGAAGGGAATGAGTTCCTGGCACGAGTGGTGGCTGGAGATGAGTCATGGTGTCATCACTTTGAACCAGAATCAAAAAGACAAAGTCTCCAGTGGAAGCATCCAGGGTCACCACCATCAAAAAACCTGCCTCGGTAGCGTAGATGGTAGCGTGTCTGCCTCACATTCGAGAGGTCCCGAGTTCGAATCTCGGTTAGGATGAGTTACCTGGATAAGGTTTTTCCGGGGTTTTCCCTTATCCTGATAGATGAATGTCGGGTAACTCTAAGCTCCATAACTCATTTGAACATCACTTCACCCACTTCATTCATCGTCCGATATGACTTAACGTTGGAGGACGTAAATTAAAAAAAAAAAAAAAGCCAAGGCCATCCACACAAGTGCAGGAAGGTTATGCGGATATTCTTCTTTGACCAAGATGGCCCCTTCTGATACACTTCCTGTAGCACAGGACAACAGTGAATACCCAACGTTACTCGTAATCCCTCACCAACCTTCGCCAAGTGATCAAATCAAAACCACCAGGTAATCTTACCCATGGGGTCATTCTGCTCCACGACAATGCAAAGCCTCATACGGCCAACACAGTTGCGGCACTCCTGCAGAAATTCAAATGAGAGTTTCTTGGCCACCCTCCATACAGTCCAGACCTCTCTCCCTGTGATTACACCATTTTTGGTCTCCTTAAAGAGGCTCTGAGGGGCAAATCATTCATCTCGGTCAACGACATCATCCAGTTGTACGTGTGGAACTGGCTTACACTGCAGCCCCAGGACTTTTATGAGACAGCCATTCACCACCTTGTATCACAGTGGGACAAGTGTCTCAACAGCCAGAGCCAATACTTCTAACATACAGATACTAGCCCGCCTCGGTAGCGTGGTGGTAGCGAGTCTGCCTCACGTTCAAGAGGTTCCGAGTTCGAATCTCGGTCAGAGTGAGTTACCTGGATAAGGTTTTTTCCGGGGTTTTCCCTTATCCTGAAAGACGAATGTCGGGTAACTCTAAACTCTATGGACCCTGGGCTCATTTGAGCGTCACTTCACCCATTCCATTCATCGTCCGATATGACTTAACGTTGGAGGATGTAAAATTGAAAAACAGATACTGGTTTCTGTAATTATGTCTCCAGTTCATTTCTTTTTGAATGCACCTTATAAAACTACTTTGAAAGCATGAATTGTCGTTTTTTACTATCATGTTGAGAACTTTTCAGTCAAGCCTTGTATTTTTTAATTTGATTTATGAGTCACTATGTTTACACTCAAACTTCACTTACTTGTTGTATAATTGAAACGTTTTCAAGATCATTCGATCTCATCCTCAGCTGTTAGCTGACTAAATGAACATTCCTCTTCTTCCACTACTATGGAGCTCCGATCACTCTGCCATCTGGTGTTAGGGGCACTAAGCTTTAATACTTCATTTAATGCTGGGATTTCAAAATTTATAACTTTATCACAGTTTTTGGTTATGAATATTTTTTCCCAAATATCCAATTATATGGGTGTACTTAAAGATTTTAACAGTTTAATGTTGTGGCCAATGTTGTGGTTTTCTGTCCAAAAATGGTGTGAAACTGCATATTTTTCTGTTTGTTTCAACTTAATGTTCCTCTGGTGTTCTTTTTGCCTGGTTAACAAGTTTCTCTTAATTTTTCCTAAGTAGCTGTGAAAAAATCTGCAGTTTCACACCATTTTTGGACAGAAAACCACAACATTGGCCACAACATTAAACTGTTAAAATCTTTAAGTACACCCATAGAATTGGATATTTGTAAAAAAATATTAATACAAAAACCGTGATAAAGTTATAAATTTTGAAATCCCGGCATTAAATGAAGTTTTAAAACTTAGTGCCCCTAACACCAGATGGCAGAGTGATCACAGCTCTGTAGTAGTGGAAGAAGAGGAATGTTCATTTAGTCATCAAACAGCTGAGGATCAGATCGAATGATCTTGAAAACTTTCAATTATACAACAAGTAAGTGAAGTTTGAGTGTAAACATAGTGACTCATAAATCAAACTCAAAAATGAAGAATAATTCACTGTTAATAATGCTTCTGCTTTTAATATTTAAGCCTTGTATTGATACCACCAGAGACTTTCACTCTGATGAGAACATGGGTTGATGTTGAAAATTCCCGAAACATGTCTCAGCAATTAATAAGCAAGATATTTCACATCATTTTGATGCCAAAATATTTTAAGAATTGAATATAGCCTGGTATTGTTAATATTCTATTAAGGAAGAGCAAACACATCAATAATCTCATGGAATATTTATTGGAATCCAAATGCCTTTCAGATGCAAATAATTCCTGACAGTTACTATTATAAAAACAGAGTGACAGATACAGAAGGGTAATAATTTTCATTTCTGGTGCCCATTTTTCTCTTGTATTTTGCAGCAAGATTCATTGAAACACAAATGAAGAATTCTAATGACAAATATTTACAATTCATGACAAAAAAGGGATTAATAACATTTAATTTTTATTTTCTGGAAAAAATTCAAATACTTATCTTGAAATGATGAATTCAGTTGGAAATTTCAAGTTGCTTCCTTTTCAAGTAAAAATATCAACCACAATTTCTGTTTTGTTATGTTCAAATTCTAAATATACAGCAAAAATAATAAAGAAACATTTTATTAACTTTATATTTAAAGTTTGAGAAAAAATGGCTTCACAATAACCAAATTGTGAAGTTATCCGTAAAGTAGTCTAGCTTAAATGCACATCCTGTATGTACTATTGTTTTTACAGAGAGCTAATAAATTGATTTCTTTCTAATACAAAACAGAAGTCAAAAAAGTACAACAGTACTCCACAGAGACCAGAAGAAGGAAAATTATTCTTTTTTCTTTACATATATGTAATAAATTTTTAAAATGAAATAAATACTTTCAGTATTATATCCATAAAGACAAAAATAAAGAGCCTTGCAAAAACTTTCTCATTGCTTTTCAGTCTCATTTTGTTGGCAGAGTAATCTGTGCAATATTTAACTCTATCACCATCAGTCTGCGGTGACGAACTCCAGGGTACGTAACATTAGTATAAGAATATTTACATTAAGACATACAAAATAAATATAATAATGAAACACAAAACATTTTTAAAGATTTACTTCTATGTAAGCTTCTAAAATGCATCTATTCTTTAGGCTCAATATTTCTGTCAACTTATGAATCTTCTGATCATACATTTAACTTCTTTTACATGAGTATATATTTGGAACATAAGAAAGAACAAACTAAAACAAGAACAAGAAACCACAATCTAAAAAAATGCAAAGGCATCATTTGTTTGATTTACAGAGAAGCTTTCTTTTGTGATATTTTATGTAAGCGCAATAAAACTGCCTCGCATCCTTACATTTTGTGGCAAAGTTCTTCAGGTAATGGAACAGTCATCGAGTGTCTGTTATTGCACGCAAATGTATACTCACATACACAAACACGCATTTACATAAAGACAGTCATACATATTAGTTTGTTATAAAATGTTCTCTTGCTCTTTCAGTCAAATTTTAGCAATTAAACTAAGAAATAATAATAAATTAAACCTCTTCTGGTTTACTCACTAACGTATCTACACAAGATTTGTAACTGCTTGGGCTTGAAAGTTAAAATGCGAACAAAACTTGAAGACTTACACACACACAACCAAAACAAAAGCATTCTTTTCTGTCAAAAGATTTGCAACTCCATTCAAAGCCACATATTTAGTTTAATACTGTAGCATCAAATTTCACAACTTCAGCACTTTTATGTACAAAACAAAACACTGGTCCAGAATTGTTGTTATAGGGGAGGGAATGGGCAAGAGTCACTTGCATGTCACACGGTAGTGACCCTCATCGACGCTGTACTGATCTCTTCAGTGTGTCCATCACTCATTCCACTTACATACGAAACACTCCTTTTTGTCACTAACGTAGGAATGTGGGAAGAAGGTGTTGTGGCTACTGTAACAGGAGGGTTATAATTGAAAGGTGGTACTACTGCTGCGGCTGTCGGTTTTGGAGCTTTGCTGTCATTACCTTCACCCTCGATTCTGATGAAGGAGCCAAGACGGGAAAGTCTTTTAGGATTGTTAAGTTCCTCAGAGGCAGGTCTACGCTGTCTCCGCACAACTTCGTCCTGTTCTGTTGATTGCACTGAAACAACTTCTGCCACTAACTTTTGTGTGTTGGAAGATTGTTGCGCTGATGCTGCTGCTTCTTCTGTCATATTTTGTTCTGATTTCAATTTAGATGGAAGACCTTCAAAGGTTGAGCTACGAACTAATCTTGAAGTAGGTGCACTTTCCCCATTACCTTCTGCACCAGAGATCCACACACGAGTATCTTTCTTGGCATTTTTTTGCTTTGTTTTGCTTTCCTCGACACGTTTCCACAAACTTGCTATTTTACTTGTAACTTCTTTTTTCGTCTTTTTGCCAAGAGAAACAGAATTAATGCTACAGTTGCTGTTTGACCTTTGAGGTGGGGTTGAAGGATGCTGTCTACCAGAGGTCTTCCCGTCACTGCTGTGCAAACTTTGATTACTGAGAGATGTTTTCATTCCCTCAAGGGTACCCATACTCCTTCGTTTGTTACCTGCCAATCTTGCAGCTGCAGAAGGTTGTATTGTGCCATTTCTGCCAGGTATTGTGGCTGCCTTTGTGAGAGATTTTAGATTCCCGCTGCTGTTGATTTCCATGCTCTGAATTCTTTGAGGCCTTGCTTGCCCAGAAGTTTTAGTGGCTGCCAATGGTGCTGAAGTATCTTTACGTACCCTTGCTCTGGCAGCAGGTATGGAGCCCTTGGCTGAAACAGGTGTTTTTTTAGTTTTGGAATCTGCTTTTACAAGTGAAGCTGGTACTGGAATTTTGGTCCTTGTTGGTGATGGTGGGGTTTGTACTTGTGGTGCATTTGGTATGGATGAATCATCTTTGGTGAATGTTCCTTGTCTTTCAGGAGGCTTAAACCTTGGATCAGCAACTTCTTCAGTTTCTGCAGCTCCAGATTTACTTGAGGTGGCATTTTTTGGTGTGGTGGGAGTTCTGGGTGGAGGGGATGATATAGATTTCTTTGCTAGTCGACTGGCTGTTTTCGGGCTTGCATTGCGGGGACTTCTACTTTCTGCAGAAGAAGGTGGTGTCCGAGACGTGGATCTCTGACCGGTCTGCCTTAACTCTGATGCTCTAGTTGTTCTAACATTTGAACTTATTGAAGAAACGACAGGTATGCTACTACGATTTTTCGCTGCCGCTCTGGACGTAGGTGACTGTGTGTTCCCTCTCTTAGACGCTGGTGATGAGTAAAGTGCTTTCCGTCTTCCTCGGATGGCCTTTGGACTGTTTGTTTGGCTGCCTGTTCCATCATCGCCAGCGCTGCCAGAACCAGCACTTCCATCTCTTGGCTGTCTGTCCTCTGGCTTTACAATTCTTGGCCCTTTAGCCAATTGCGCTGCCTCATCTTCTTCATCACTTTCTTCACTGTTCTCCCCTGATACCTTTGCATCTTCCATCTCCTCATGCATTCTTTCTGTAACATTATTTTCTTTATCTCTATCCGAAAGAGAATTTTCTCTCATAACGATATCTGATCCACGTCTCCTGCCTGTCACACGATAGGTGTTTGAGTTATGTTCAGATTCTGACTCGATAGATATGAGGCTTAGTGTCTCACACTCTAAGAGCATGTCTTCACTGTTTGGAAGTTCTGATTCCTGGCGTGAGTTATTGATGGTGGTGATGACAATATTGGCATCATGTTCCAGAATTGACTCTATTTCTTCTGGTGTTACATTTAGAAGAGCCTCTACAAAACCAGGCCCTGTGAGAGGTGAAACTTGTGCTACTTGTGGTACTTCACGATTACTTGTGACATTCAATGTCATCTGAGGTCGACTCTCATCTTTTAGAGTGTGGGTTCTAAACCGCTCTTTTGCTTCAGCCCTTTTCTGTTTCAATGTTTTTGTACCTCTGTCTTTGATATCAACTCTCTCATAATTTACATCCTCTGGCCTTGATGGCATCTCTTGTATGCAATCTGATGCTTCAGTTTCTGCTATGTCAGGTTCAACTACAGATTTTGCATCAATTATGGGAGATTTATCCAGGATCCTTGTTTGGAATCTTTGCCGATCTTCTAGTCTGCGCTGCTTCGGTGTTATTTTGTTAGAGGTCTTATCTTTGTCTTCCTGACCTGATTCATTCAAACCCTGATCATCAGCTGCTATGTTTACCCTTTCTGCTTCTTCTCCAGCAATGGTATATGTTTTATATCTTTCTTTCACTAACTGCCTCCTTTGTTTTGGCGTCAACTGTTGTCTTTGTGGATGCTTTTTGGGAGTGGATTCAGCTGAGCTTTGATCAGAGGTTTGGGGAACTGGGGTTGACTTTCTGCTTCCAGTGCAATTATCTGGTGGTAGATCTGGTGCTTCATCGAGCCTTTCCATTGAATGTGCATAACCTGGCTCTTCCGTACACATTTCTGTGTCGCTACAGATGGTCTCTGTTCCTGGCTCTGCAGCTGATTCTTCAACATCACCTAAATCTGCTATTTCATTGAAAGCAGATGGAGGATTGATGTTGTCAATACAATCACTAGCACTGCGGCTAGCGGTCATAGCTGCTGCAGCCACTGGGTACTGGGCAGCGTACACATCAGCCATTATACTGGCTGCTGGTCGAAGCAAATCAAATGCACCATCACTATTCTGGTCGGAATTGGAGTGTTCTTTTGCTGAGGATGCATCTGCTACTTCAGAAGTGATGCTGGCAACACTCACCATACTGTTCTCCATATCTGCAACATCAATTGCATCCTCCATGGCTGATGGTGGTTTAATATTATCTAAGTGAGAGTTACAACTGCTGGATATGCTATCCTGCTGAGTTTGTAGGTTCTCTGTACTTCCATTGTGGGCACTGTTTGAATTACCCAGAGCACGACGCACCATCATTCCCAAAGGAAGGGATTTCTTCCTCGTATGTCGACATTCTAGCCTGCCACTTCCATTGCTGCGTACTTGACTCTGTGGCATGGGACAACTACTCTGCTCTCCCTTAGGAGTTTCTGTCCCACATTCTGGGTTTTCTAATTGTCCAGAGAGACTTGTAGTCAGTGAAACTAAGCTACCCATCATAGATGGAGGTTTGATGGCATCGATGTCCATAGAGTTGAGACTTGTAAGGCTATGTTCCATTGAAGGAAGGTTTAGTCCCTCAGCCTGCACAGCTACAGCAAGCTTTCTCGCTTCTAACTCAAGCAAATGAGGATCTGGAGCATCCATTACTTCTTCTTCTACAAGATTTGGTACTCCGCTAGGAGAAGCATCTGGAAGTTCTGCAACTTCTTCAACTAAATCTGGAAGTCCTCCTGGTGATGAGTCCTGAGGTTCTTCTTCAGCCAGGTTTCCTAACCCTCCACTGGCTGCAGGATCTTCTAGGTTATCAGAACGAAAAGATGCTACAAGTGGAGCGCTGATGCTCATGCTGGGAAAAGACACATCATTAGGAGACGTGTCTTCATTCCAAGTATCACTCCCAACTGCACTCTGTTTCATAGCTCCCTCTTTATTCTTTTCCTTTTGTTCATGTAGATCCTGTGCTTGCTGTACCAGTTCTTCTGTCAAGCGATCAAGAGATGCTATCATCGCATCAGGATCTTTCCTCCAATCCTGAATTCTGGACTCTGGACTTTGATCCTGATTCTGTGGAGGTGACAAAGGGGATCTTATCTCACTATGGAAATTTAATGTATCGTTCTTACTGCGAGAAGTATTTGTTTTTATTTGTTTGGTTTTATTTACAATACATTCCTCATTTCTCTCAGCGTTGGATACGTTTTCCGAGCTGATTGCAAGTGCATGGAGGTAGCCTCTCTCCATTTCCTGTTCCTCCTCCAAATGTTGGTTGATCCCCATTGGAGGCACTTGGTCTTGGAGAAAGTTTCCTTTGGTGATGTCGGCTACGGTGTTTACGTCTGCTTCGCCTGCTGCAATTTCTTCCTGCATTGCAGCAGACGACTCCACCCCGTTTTTTGGAATCTGTTGATCCTCGCAACTTCTCGGAACATCATAAAGAGAGAGACCAGCCATCTCCCTTTCCACGCCAGCCACTCCTTCACTTCTGTAGTTCTTCAGTGCAGAAGGTTTTAATTCCAGTTTAGGTATAGGTATACTAGGGATGGCATGTGGAATTTTGCTGCCAGGTACCTTTCTTTTTCCTGATACTGAAACAGGTACAGGAATTCTTGGTTTACTTATAGCAGCAGCACCTTGATGTTCGGTTCTACTCTTAGGCATGCCTGAGCTGATACACTGCTCCAACAAAGCTTGTTCTGAAGGTTCCGTTGAACCAAATGAATCCACACTTAAAGAACTCAGGGATCCATTACGTGATAAGACCGTGACAACATCTTCTGACACTGAACAGCTTGTTACTTTATGAGATTTATCACCCCAGCTTCCATCTGAAGCTGTCATTGCTTGCCCTTCTTCTGTAACTTTGTTCATTGAAGTTGCAGAAGGTTCTACTCCTGCTGTTGCTGCTGCACCAAGCTTGGAATCTGAAACGTAAATAAATATTTGAAATGAAACATTGTTTTCAGCAGATTAAGCACAATGGAATACCTTAATAATTTAGGAAGACCTTGTGTGAATTAATACTACTATACACCACTTATATTGATGAAAAAAAAACTCAATCTATCACTTTCTGAGGGAGTAGAAAAAAAAATAAATGTGGGAAAATTAGAATAATCATATACAACCAAAAATCCAATTTATAAGCAGAAAATATATGTCAATTTTACACTTTTTTTTTTTTACGAACATTTACTTCTATCTGTCTTTGATTACAGGCAAAAGAACATGCTTGCTTCTACCACTATCATGAACATATCACTCTGGCTGCTATAGGATGGTGCAAAAATATTGGAGACAACTTGCAAGTTACAAGTGCTTAAGCGCAATTTATGTCAAATAAATTATTTTTTATATAGAGATAAGCATTTTAAACCTGTTACACTGTTGATTCACTGTTGATGTTGGTGAATTAATTCCAGAAACTAATAACATTTCAGAGTAGTGGTTATGACATTAGCTTTCAAGTGAAAGGAAAACGAGTTTGAGTCTCCAACACTTCTTTTGTCTTTTTTTTTTTTTTTTTTGTTCATTTTAATATTTTGTCTAAGCTTGTAATTCTTGTACACATGTATGCATTTTATGGAGTAATTTCACCTAGTCAATGCAATTAATTACAATTCTTTCTAACAAGTTTGAATGCAGCTTAATACTTTCACATTCTGTATGTGGAAGGTGGTTTAAAGGGTGAAAGAACTTACATAAAATAAAAAGTAAATGCAACTCTTTATGTCAAGTTTATAGAAACTGCTCAAAATGGCGACCTGCGTTTTCAATGCAAAGTTGACAGTGGTGAAGAAACAACTGTCATACTCTGTCCAAAATTCCTTGTGTATGTCAAATAACTTCACATGCTGCTATTAATTGGGCAGTTAGTTAAGAAGCATGCCTTCCTATTAAAAAGAAAACCAAATTAGCTACACAATGTTGGGAACACCAGTTTTAGTGTTACAGTTTGGCCACCAGAACAGTTACAGAAATACCACTAGAGTAGGCTATGTGATGCAAGAAGGTAGCTAATCATTTGCATGTGTTGCGCTGGCAGGTGATTAGTTCGAGATTTGAGAGATCTTTGAGACCAGTAATGAGCTGCTAACAACAAAGATTTCTGTACAAAATTGAATCGAGAATATATTGACACATTGCTTCACTCACACTGTTTATTCACAGGACATGTTTCAAGAGCTCTTGCTCCTATCCTCAGCTGATACTCGACTAGTGCAAATTGTAGTGGTTTCTTCTTTCTCCATATTGTCAATAGATGGCGTGATGTACTTGTCAAAGATGTCCGGTGGTGGAGTTTCAAAATTCATGACTCTATGACGATTTTTGTTGATGAAGATTTTTTCCCATACGGAAAGGACTATGGGGTGATTAACATATTTTATTAGAGATGTTTCCAAGTTGATGTCATGTCTAGTATTCAAAAAATGAAAGCCACTGCTGATTTTTCTGTTTCACCATTTTTAATGTTTCTTAGATGTTCTTTAGTTCTGATGTTAATATTTCTTTTTGTTTTTCCTATATAAATTTTAGGGCAAGTTTCACATTTGATCTCATAGATTCCTGGTTTTTCTTTGGTAGTGATTGAATTTTTGGGAGGGCCTTTTAACAAATTTCTGATATTAAACCTATTTTGAGGTGCAAGAGTTATGTTGTGTTTTGAGAAGATTTTTTGGAATTTGTTATAGGCTGATGGGTGGAAGGTGAATTTTTTAAAAAGTTTTTTTCTCTTTTTCTCCTGTAGGTTCTAGGGTGGTGGTTTCTTTTATTTTCTTAGCTTTGTTGAGTCTGTTAACAGTTTTGTCTATTAAATTTGGGTTGAAACCGTTGGATATAGCTACTTTTTTTATGTGTAGGTATTCTTCTTGATAATCTTCTCTGTTTAGTGGAAAGTTGATCATCCGAAATATTAAACTGTTGAAAATGGCATGTTGGTGTTGTTTTGGGTTGAAACTGTTGTTCTTAATGTAATTATCGGTGTGTGTCGGTTTCCTGTAAATACCAAAGGTGAGTTTGTTGTTCATTTTTTTGATCTTGATGTCCAAAAAGGGGAGCACACCATCCTCTTCTGTTTCCAATGTAAACTTTATAGCTGGATTTTGTATATTCAAAAGTTTAAGACCATCTTGTATGAGTTTTTTAGGTACTATTGCAAAAATGTCGTCAAATGTCGTCAACACTACAACGTGCACTAGTCGAGTATCAGCTGAGGATAGGAGCAAGAGCTCTTGAAACATGTCCTGTGAATAAACAGTGTGAGTGAAGCAATGTGTCAATATATTCTCGATTCACTTTTGTACTAGTTTGTGCTTCACTGTCCCTACGCTTCTTTCAAGTTTATACTTTGAAAGATTTCTGTACTCAGGAAGCAGTTTTAAAGACATTCTAATCCAATAATTTCACCCACCTTGTTTGAACACCAACTTAGCATCTGATGCCAATTAAATTTAACACAATTAACTGTATTATGTTTAGCTGCAGACCATGCATCTCAACTTGCTTATATTAGTCACTTCTACAATTGCTGAAATTATTTCAGTGCAGATCATTAACCTGTATAAGAGCTAAACATTATGTCAATCAACAAGTTTTAAAACCAATGTTTTAAAACTAATGTTTCACAATATTATTTCACTACTACAAGGAAGTCAAACAACCTGAAATAATGTGAAAGTTAACTTACCTTCAGAGTAGTGGTCTTCTTCCAAGGTAAGAGAGTTGAGAGAAGCAGCATGCGAGAATTCTAGAGAAGCATCTTCTACATTGTAGTTAACTGGATGTTCACGTGATGTTACTTCTGAATGTGGGATAGCAGCTTGTTGTGCATTCCTACAACAAAAGAAGATAACACAATTTCCTTATTTCAAACACAAATTCGTAGTAGTGTAATCTATCTTTAATTTACCCCCTTTTCCTTATTTCTACTCCTCCTCCTCCTCCTCCTCCTCCTCCTCCTCCTCCTCCTCCTCCTCCTCAATATTCCCACATTTCCAGACATTTTGTTTAGATCCTTCTTTTCTGACTTCCACTTTTTAACTCCTACCTTTTCATAAACTAATTCCAGTCTCTAAGTTAGACTGCTGGTTGTGTGGTCTATTATGTGTTTCAAATGGGAAGGTGTTTGTCCTTGAGCGCTACTAGTTGAGCAACCAATTGGAGTCCTGTGGTGTTGTTGTATGGCATTCCCCCTAAGTGGTGTGTAGCACCAACCTAATCAATCTCTAATAAATACTATTCACGCTAAGACAAAAATTTGATTTTGCAAAAACTGATCCATGAGGAAGGTAGGGAGTAATGTATCTAATATAACTGCAGAAAAACCCATATTTTTAGCTT
Source organism: Mantis religiosa (assembly GCA_030765055.1). Taxonomy (NCBI): domain Eukaryota; kingdom Metazoa; phylum Arthropoda; class Insecta; order Mantodea; family Mantidae; genus Mantis; species Mantis religiosa. Next base: position 22,614,468 of record CM060949.1, read on the forward strand.
AAATAGTTTTCCTAATACAAATAAATATATACAAAAGTGAATCGAGATTCACTTTTGTATTAATTTGTGCTTCACTGTCCCTACGCTTCTTCCAACTTTATACTTTGAAATAAATATATATTATAACAATGCATTGCAACGTAAGCATTGTAATGGATATCATTATTGGTTGGCATATATAAGTGAATGTATACTTGTAATTACTCAGAACTGAAATGTAAACCTTTGACATGACGTGATAAAACAATTACTTAGAATAAGCCAAGGTGTTTGTTAAATTCGAGTGAGAACAAACAATACACTTCCTGCTGGCTTGTAAAATGGTGCATCGGCAGAACATGACTTGTAATACTATATGTTTGTTTATGAATCATGCGTAATCTCTATTTACTCTAGAAAGTTCAAAGCAGTATTATTCAGTTGTTCTTCCATTTAAAAACCAGGGAAAGTGTATCAGCTGGATCAGCTTGCAACTGAAATGAGACACGAGGTATTATAAACCACCTTCCCCCTTACCACTGCCAGAACAATCCAATTGAGTTAATGTGGGCTCAAATTATGTTGCAAATAGAAATAATACTTTTAAACTGACTGATGCTGAATGATTTATTCACCAAGAAATCGACAAGGTTGCACAAGACTGCGAAAACTGCAGGAGACATGCAGATAAACTACAAGAACACTGCTTTTGGAAAGAAATAGCATGTGACGAGATTTTGGAGCCTATAATCATAAACTTACAACACTCAGACGATGAAGACAATGACAATGACAAATTGTCTCTTAACGGAAGTGACATTCATAGCTATGTGGATGCGCCACTGGCAATTTTGTTGTATTAGAAAAATAGGTAATTCATAAACTATAATTATTTTTTAAACTGTATATTTAAAACATGTGTGTAATATAGAATATCCATATTGTAATTGTGATTTGAACTGCATTATTACAAAGTTTTGGAAAATTATTCAGTCTGCGTTCCCTTATATCTAGCACCAAGAGGACTCGCAAGTGTGCAAGAGAGAGGAAAATATAAAAAGAGTGGGGGTAACGAGGTGGCAATGCTCAAGGCTCTAACACATCTGATTCGTTACAAGCCACAACTCTTCCCATTTGAAACACATAGTAGGGTTCAAACTGTTATCTTTGATATAGTTGTCAGTTGTATGCTTTTTCTATAAATTCCAAACTCTGTTCAGACTGAGGTTTAGGGCCGAAAAGGATAGTGAGTTATCTATTTCCATTTCTACTGATTCACAGTTGAGGGTGAGAGCAAAGTTCTTAAAAAACTGTCCTGATCAAAACAGGTAACATAGAGAGTAAAGCTAAATTTTTAAATAATAATCATTTGAACAGTTCCACAATGTTCTATGATATGCATAACTATGTCCCATGTTTGTTTAAAAGTTTGGATCTATTTAAATCTATATGCTTCTACATTTACAGCACTTCTTATTTTAATAAATGCATTCTGTGGCTGCACAAAAACATTTCTTTTGTCTTTTGGTGAAATGCTAACTTTTCAACATAACATTTCGAAGCTGTTTGTAACAGGCGTAAGAACAAACCTATTGAGGTTGGATGCTAATGTAGCCACTTCTGTTGAGTTGATAGTGAGGTCGCTAAGAGAAGACCTTGTGGAGAACGTGTTTGGACTACCCTCTGTGGCATAAGTTTCTAGTTCATCATGGGCTGCTAGATTCTGGGCTCTGTTGAGCTTAGCTGTGCTGTCCTTGATCGCCTGCTGCTTGCTGTGCGGTGGAGAAGCTCGTCTGTTTCTGCCTGGTGGAGACTGAGACGGACGATAATGATCTAAACTACACAGATGATGGGCAGGAGGACGAGAAGGGCGGCGCATTGCAACACTTGCAGCTGGTGCTATGGCTGTGGCTTTGGCTGGTTCTGATGGTTGTGCCACTGTTCGTCGAACCATTGGACTTCTAGCCTGTTACCAACAATCAAATAATTATATAAACACGCTACTGAATAGTTTCAATGAAAACTTTTTCTATCTATAACTGTTTATTTTCATCTAACCTAAAGAAATTATTCTTATGAAAGTTTATTTTTATATTTACTTCATAAATTAATTATTGAATAAATTGAGATGAAAAGTTTGCAGAAATAATTTCATTACATATATTGTTGAGCTGCAAGGATGACAAAGGGAAACAAAATTGAGTTAGATGTTTAAAAACAGATACATTACGCTCGCCTTAAGATTCCAGAGTTTTTACACGATATCGCAAGAAACAACAGAAGAATACAAATTGCAGAAATGGTTTTATTAAATTTCTCTTTGCTTGGGGGTATATTTATTAACATATAAATCAAACATTAAAAACAGCTTTTAAAAGTTTAAACACTGTTTCACGTAAATTTGCTGTTTTTAATAGTTTAATTTACAAGTTAATAAATAATAATAGAGAATATAAACACATTATTAGCACTGCTTTACTTAGTAGTTTTAATAAAGATTTTACGATGTGTGATCAAAAAGTTTCCGGAATGGCTTCATGACAAAGCTGACGCTGAGATTTCTTTCATTCTTACCCATTCAGTACATGCGGCAATTCTTCCCGATAAAAATGAGAGGTCATGTGACTTTCTGTGACCTTCCAGTGACGAGGTGTAAACTGAAGTAAACAAGTGTTTTGCATGTGCTGCAATTTTTCTGCGTAGCAAAAATGTCAGTTTATGAAGACCAAAGAACGAACATCAAATTTTGCTTTTTACTCAGTAAAACTGCAGCAGATGCCTACGAAATGTTAAGAACAGCTTATGGGGAGAACAATATAGGCAGAACTCAAGCATTTCATTCCAAAAATGAAAACCATGACATTGATCCAAATCCAAAATTATTAAAAGGAGTGATAAACCAAAATAAACTGACAACATGGGAGAACATATTCATATGGAAAAATAAGGATTGGGTGATGAACTTTGAAATCCCACCAGTAGATAATTTGACAAAGAAGTTCATAGTTCCACCACCAGAGAGAGAGCATACAATAACAGATGCCAGTTGGAAAGAGATTGAAAATGGAGGCGAATGCCTTTGAAACTAGTCTCTCATAAATATAAACAAGTAAGTGACGAGTATTAATAAACCAACTACAAATAGTTTCTGAGATTAATTTTGACGTCACTGTTACTAAATTCCTCTAAACACATATATTACTTTTGGTCATTTAACCAGAACTTAAAGCAATTTAATCGTCCAATAGATTTAATAGTGAGAGAAATATTTCTTTTAAAAAGTAGAAATCATGTAATGAATTCTGAAATACTGCCAATCGATTCTGTCTTTAAGTTTGTTTTATGTTCAGAGTTTTGTAATAAATACAAAAATATTACGACATCTAATGGCAGTAACAGTGACAACTAAGGAACAGACTGAAGATGTAAACAATTGTTTATGAAACTGATTGCAATTGAATTTTGTCAAATTTTCATCATTTTTTTTAAAGATAAGTGAAGTTTGTTACAAATAATTATATTTTATGTAGTATTTGTTGTTGTAGTATTTGCTGTTACACTTGCTAGCTTCTGTTTTTTATATATTAAATGTAAATGACACATTTCATAATGTATTCACTCTGAAACTCCACTCTTCTGCACTTAGCATGTAAAAGTATTTGTTTATTTGCATGTTAATCACATGGCTTCCATTACCTTAGGCATTCCTGACTGTATACACTCTGCTAATATGTTGTCATTATCTCCAGAAAGGTTTGAACTGTCGTCAGACAGTTCAGGAGGTCTTGACTCATCTTCCCCAGTTTTCTTAGCTGCCAACTCGATCTCGTCTCCATCGCCAGCAAGCGACAGGACGGACAAGTCTGAATGGGATCCGGCATGGGAAATATTAGCTGGAGTGCCTTCTGTGCAATATGTGCGTACTGTGTCCTCGCATGGTCCCCCTCCAATCTGAAATTCAATTTGTTACCATTGCTCTGCATGGTTACAACTTAACATATTTACTATACACACCTCTTTGTGAAAATGTCTTATGTGACTTTTTCTACCCACAACCATACTATAATATGCTAATTAAAGTTATGTAATTGAACTGTTATGCCATCCATAATACTTCAGCGACTATCATGATCTTACGCACATAGGTCTCCTATCACCCACAATCAGTAGTCCAAAATGGCAGAAATGTAGGTGCCAGTTTTGAAAGTGACACTGATTTACAAAATCTAATATCACCGGAATTTAAGACACACACTCTGAATGTTTATATCAATTTATTGCCATAATTGTGCTGAGTTACTTTGACCAGCCCACAATGTTAATTCTTCATGAGCACCTGAAGGAAGCAGGACATTTTCTCATTGCTACCTATATGCTTAACACCTCCTTAAAAATCTAAAAATAAGCATTTTTTGGGGGTAATTTTATGTTCTCCAACATATCGGATAGTAAATGGAATGGGTGAAATGATGCTCAAATGTGTCCAGGATCCACAGAGCTTAGAGATACCCGACATTTGTCTTTAAGTATAAGGGGAAACCCTGTGAAAAACCTGATCCAGGTAACTCACCCTAACCGAGATTCAAACTCAGGAGCTCTTGAACATTAGGCAGACATGCTACCAACTACGCTACCGAGGCAGGCATCATCATCAATATCTAAATCACTATCACACAGCTAAAAGTCCTCCACATTTTCTGAAGTGATATCAAAAGCCTGTACACTTCCTATGCAAGCTAATTTATTTTCTACTTTACTAGGATAAGCCTTGGTTAACACTGAGCTTTAACATTTTCAAATGTGCTATTCAATTACTCATGACAGCTAAAAGAAATCACTCTCAATCCCGAGAGATTACTGAGTGAACACTACAGCTGCATAAGTCTACCATAAACATTGGTAGTAAAATATTCTAAGAAGCACATACAGATGCTGACAGAATGGTTTCCTTTAGAGTGTGTGTGACGTAACATGTACAATGATTATTATCACTTGGCAGCACAAACTGAACCCTTAAACCTCAAACTGAAGAACTCGCTTAGGCAGCTGTGTATTACATATCATTCCTATACACACAAACAAACAAACAAATTACATTTTGAAAGTAATGAGTCGGCATTTCAAACACAAACATCACTCAGAAATTCATTAGAATTAGTAGACAAGATCTCAAATTTGCACTGATGTCACTTCACTCTTTCCCAGCATTCCAACAGATGAACTCACGGTACTCCTCAAGAATTGGCTCATACAGACTAACATATCAGCAGAAGAAACAGAAGATCTCACAAAACTTAATTATGCATACATTAAAATGTCTTTACATTCAACAGTAAATTCTATCAACAAACCTCAGGCCTAACAATGGGCAATCCACTTTCACCCTTCCTAGCCAATCTCTTTATGAGTTACTTTGAAATACATATTACATCATCCTTCCCATACATCTTCAAATGTTGGTACAGATATGCTGATGATACTTTTGCCATTGTTCCCCACAAATTCATATAAGATTCCTTAAAACTATTGAACATACACAATAGAGCAATAAAGTTCACAATAGAGAGAAAGAGATGACTACCTATCTTTCTTAGATCTGAAAATAATCCAGAACTACAGAGCATATCTTTTGGTATCTACAGAAAGCCAACACAAACAGATAATTACATCAAGAATGAGAGCTACAACCCTACACCCCACAAACATGCAGTTTTGAACAGCTTAGTACATAGACTAGTCAACATCCCATTAAAACAGAATAAATACAACAAGAAATATAACCACATGATTAACATAGCTGCAATTAATGGATACAGTAAACAATTGATAACAAAATGTGGAAATTCAAGAAACAGAAACACATATTGGATAACACAAAATTGGTAGAATCAAAAACTGAGACACAGTTCAGGAAATTCACATATCATCCCAGAGTGCATCATAAATTCAACAAAATATTCAAGAAGTTCAACATCACAACATCACCCTAGCCCCAATAAATAAATTCAGTTTAAAAAAACTTATTATGCAACAACCTAAAGGACCTGAAAATAGAAAATCAGGTATATACAAAATCAACTGCTCAGACTGCAATAAGACACAGGAAAAACAAAAGAAGTTTACAAATTAGCTTACAGGAACATATGAGATATGTGAAATACAAACAAATAGAAAAATCAGCAATAGCCCACCATTTCTGGTCCACCAATCATGAAATTGTACCAAATATAAAACTATTAAAGCCAGCCAGTTATGCAGCCGAACTCGATGTTTGGGAGAAGTTACTAATTATAAAAAACAAACAGCATACTTCAAATATTGAATTGCTGCCTGAAAACTCTTTTTGAAAGTTCATTTCACAGACAACAGATGCCACCACAGACAACCAGCTCACTTCAGGAAACCACGGATCCAACCAGTTGGATAACTGCTGACGATGGGGACAAACTGTTCTCCGAAACATGTCCAAGTAAGGATATATTGAGTGATGTTTGTGTTTGAAATGCTGACTCATTACTTTCAATTGATAAATACATCACTGTTTCTAACCTTCTGCTTCATAATAATACAAATTAAATGTGTTTGACTCAAAGAATGGCTTTTGTTACAATGAAGCAAAATAGTGAAATTTCAACAATTTGTGAATATATTCTCTACTTTAATGATAACGTAGTTGTATATTGCCTTTAGTAGGCTTTAAACTAGTTTTTGTTTAAACAACTTGCTAAATATGGAAGATAGGAATGTGTATTTACTAAGCATTTTACAGCATTTAACAATTTAAATGTCTTATGCTATTTATTGGGTATCTGTTCTGTGCAGGTTTAAATGGCCATCGTTGAAGCAGTTAAAAAACTGTTGATTCTTAATAAGGAAATTGGTTTACTTAACTATAACGATAAAGAGAACAATACAATAATCCTACGTTTTCATTATTAAGAGCTGGTACGACCCACCTCCAACATTATATAAAACAAATCAAAGAATCAATTTGGCTGGATAAATAAATGTAAATATATCATTTCCAAATGTGAAATAACAAATGTATATACTTATATAGCCTAAAAATTAGCCTTATACACTGATATTATACTTAAAATTTTCCTTTTAAGCAATTTGTACCCTTATATGTTAATTGTCATCAAATAAACTTTTGAACATACAAGATTTTTAAAATATCTGATGAAAGACAGTCTTTTCTTAGATAATGACTTTTGTGCCATCACTCGAGTGTAACAAAGTAAACCCACATTATATCCACAACATTACACACTGCCTACACGTATGGTAAAGTAACATCACTAGTCTCACCTCCATGTAGTTGATTGGCTTCCCTCTGGGGTCAGTGTGCTGAAGCCTTTGCTTTCCTTGTCGTTGGCTATTGCTTGGAGTAATGGATTTAACAGGTATACCACTTGGTCTGGTGGTTGCCCCACGTGATGGCGTCTGCTGAAATCTGTTTGGGGTCGGTGGCTGTGGTCCACACAGAGGAGCAATCTTATCCCTTCTATTGCTGTACTGATTCTGTTGTCGTTGTCTGAAACATAAAACAAGACCGTACATTCCTGTTTACAGCTCATGACTTTAGATATTGATTCATCAAATCCAATATTCACACAGGACAGTGCATTTCTATGACATCACAATGCTTTAAGCTTCCGGTTTTCCTTACTTCTTTCTACAGTTTAGTATAAAAGCTCTTTAAAGTATACCTTCGTTTTAGTTGGGGGGGGGGGGGATAAAAAATTAATAAATAAATATTAGATTATTAAAATTTTAAGATATTTACTTATCATCAGAGGCAAGAGTTTTTGTTTTTAGTGACATTTTTTTTTGAAAATTGTTGCAAATTTTTCCTTTTTTTGAGAATAATACATTTTTTAGCGATAAATGATAAAATTTCTATTATTTTCAGTCTTCACAGAAAAGTTTACATTTTTTTGCAAATTACATAAATATAACTTTAACATTCATGTCTTCGTAGCAGAAGGTAGAAGTTATGAAAAAAATGTTTACAAATTTAATGAAAGCAAGATAAAAATACACACTTAACAAAGCCAATACAATGACATCATCATGTGCACTGAAATAACAGCTAAGTGGTGCAACAATAAACTGACACCACAGCATCTGGCTGGTCCATGATACGTGTCGTGTGCTAACTGGAAATGTTATTTATTGGATAGAACACCGTGCACAACAAAAACTCCTGTTATGCTGACTAAATGTACTGAGAAGGTACTGAACCTCTAGGAAGCTACTCTCAGACATTACATTAACATGAAAATATTGTCCCTCAGGGCTTAAGAATGTGTTCCTATTGCCTGTACTGACACGCTGGTCTAGCTGGTTTAATACAGTAGTTTACATTGCCAGCTATTTTTATGCAATGTCTATTTCTTTTCTAAAAAGGAAAAGCTTTCAGTTTCTGCACAAAATTTGTTAAATGATCATTTTTGCAATACCAAATGCTGCAATATTGTAAAGGTACAGACAACATTTGTTTCTGAAAATTTCAGATTGACAATAGCTCCAATATTAGAATTTCAATTGGAACAAAAACCTGTGGCTCATCTTGTTTTATCCCGAATTAACTCACTGAGAACCAAATGTGAAATATTAGAGAGTGGCCACTTTGGAAACAGAGTAAGTGCACTTGTAGATCATATCATGGATCCCAGTTCCTTTCTTGGAAGTGTTGAAAACAGTGTTGTTATGATAAATTAACTTTAAAGAGAGACGATTAATGACACTAAACAACACTTACTTTTAAATTTTTCCAGAACGTGTTTCAGAGGCTTTGCCTCTATCTTCAGCCGGTCATTGATGGCCGGCTGAAGATAGAGGTAAAGCCTCTGAAACATGTTCCGGAAAAATTTAAAAGTAAGTGTTGTTTAGTGTCATTAATCGACTCTCTTTAAAGTTAATGGATCCCAGTGTTAGAGAAGCAGTAGAAGAGAATCTAAAAGTTTGCTGCCGTATGACTTTGTCTAAATTAAACTCCATTATGGCAAAATAAACCGATGTAATAACCAAAAAGCTTTAGATCATTTTTTTGAACCTTCTAGGCTAGTTACTAAATAGAGTATAGGTGATTTAAATCATGTAATGGCAGCATTTAAACAACTAAACACATGTATTACTTGTGATTCTGATTTGTTTCTTTGTTACAAAGAGCTTTGTGACATTGTTGAACAGCAAAGCCATGATGGTAATGATAACAGATTAGATGTAGTAACAGCACTCTTGGCATTGATGGCAAAAGCTGATTCTTTCTGCATTTCTGTGAAAAGTCCCTTCAATGCCTTTGGTTGCCAATGTCAAACGCTGACAGTCAGAACAAGTATGAAAAGCGAAAATATCACCACTTAAAGTATAAAATTGAAAGAAGCGTAGAGACAGTGAAGCACAACTTAGCAAAAAAGTGAATCGAGTAGATATTGACACACTGCTTCACTCACACTGTTTTTTCGCAGGACGTGTTTCAAGATCTTTTGCTCTTATCATCAGCTGGAACTCAACTCTTAGCAGATTTATTTATGAATGCTTTTGAAACACATATCACAAAAACTTTTCCAAGTTATTTCAAAGTTTGGTATTGTTATGTAGATGACATTTTTGCAATAGTACCTAAAAAACTCATACAAGATGGTCTTAGACTTTTGAATATACAAAATCCAGCTATAAAATTTACATTGGAAATGGAAGAGGATGGTGAGGTCCCCTTTTTGGACATAAATATCAAAAAATGAACAACAAACTCACTTTTGGTATTTATAGGAAACCGACAACACAGATAATTATATTAAGAACAACAATTTCAACCCAAAATAACACCAACATGCCATTTTCAACAGTTTAAACTTTTGGATGATTAACTTTCCATTAAACAGAGAAGATTATCAAGAAGAATACCTACACATAAAAAAAGTAGCTAAATGAAATGTGTAGTGTCTAACGCCCGCTTTTACTACATACGGCACCGCAGGCGGTGACACTGATGATACACTTTGCGGTCGCCTGGGAGATTTGTGATGGACAACATGATGCTGGAGCGAGTTTTCTCCGGGATCTCCGGTTTCCCCCGCCAACTCATTCCACCGGTGCTCCATTTTCATCTCATGTATCTTTCTTCCTAGTGCCTATGTTTCTATGTTTTTGTGAAAAAATTTACATACGGAAGACAAAATATAATAACTACACAATAATATGACATTTAGAATGCATCAAATGTTTAGTGCAGTAAATGTGCAAGAGTTACACATAAAACAAATGAGATTGCAGCTTATAAGAATCCTTGAAGACCTGATAGTATTACTTTTTACTTTAATTCTTCCTGGTATGACAACAAACATATTAAAGCAAAGAATACCACTTCCTAGGCTATACACAGATTAGTAATCCATACTTTATGCTTCAAGACATAAAAGCATGGTAAGTTATATTCTGTGGCCATAGAATAGTGTGACTTTGTGGGTTCGTAAAATTAAAAGTCCAATTTTTGAATGGATAGAGTCAACATGAAAAATTCAATGCCACGGCCAGGATTTGAACCATGGATCCCCTGGTTTCTGTGCAGGCGCTCTAACCCATTGAGCTACCATTGAATTTTTCATGTTGACTCTATCCATACAAAACCATAGCCTATGTGCAGCTAGTGTGAAGAAATGATTAATTTCCACCAATTAACTTAAATAATAAGAATTTAATGGTGAAGCCTGGGATTCAAGTACTTACGATAGCAAGTTGCCACAACGGCATATCTCGGATACGAGCCCTTAGTGGTTTACTGGGAATATATGAGTCAAATGGAGAATTTAATGTCAGGACGACACGTTGGCCATGGTAGCTCAATGGGTTGTTGACCACAACAAAGAGCTCACTTTCAAAACACACCAGTTCCAATTACAACTCTCGTTACGACTGTCCGATACACTAGCCATGGCTTCTTTTATACGACCATTCATGATTTCAGATGGCTGTAGAATGTTCTCTATCAATCAAGATGTCACTAGAATTTTCCATTTATTTAACTTTATTTGTTTCGGCAGATCTTTTATCTCTGAGCTATCTTTATAGTTTCGGCATACTCTTTATCTCCGTGGTGCACTATTAGTCCCTTATCTCTCTGCGCCGCACTATATGTTTGTGTGCGTCACCGCTAGTCATGACAATAGGAATAAGGTAAACAATTTAGTTGAGATAGTCATTTTACAATTCACATTGTCATTAATGAATATTCATACTGGTTACTAGAGCTCACTTGGCCCATCAACTTTTCAACCCATAAATTATACATGTCATCCAATTAAAGGAGACTGGGCAGACACAGAGATAAGCTCTGGTCTATCATAGTATGTATAATTTTAACTTACAATACATTGCAATAGAAAAGTTTTGTTATAACCTGTAATATTTTAAACTTCCCTACAAAGCTTTAAAAATGCCTCCTTCGCTTAAAGAACACTTCATTCCTGAGCTTATGAAGTTGGTAGCAAGCAACTTACCTACTGTTCTGCATTCCAATGGTGATGCAGGCAGCCAGCATATCTTCATCATTTTCCTCTTCGCCCTCACTTACTGGTGGTAACTCACAACAATCCGCCAGCTCACCTCGTTTCTCCTTCTCCGTGTCCTGTTTTTCCATTCCTTCCTCAGTCATCCGGTGTTGCTGTTGGTGATGGTGGATTCCTGCTGGAATAGGAACAGTGCCCACTACTCGTTGCTTGCCTACCACTTCCTGCATACAAACATGATAAATTACATTAGTTATACTTCTGCTGTAGCTCTTGTTTACAAATTTAATTTGTAATAACTTAAATTAATTGGGAGTCGATTAATGACACTCCCAATTAATTTAATTTATACAACAACACTCTTTTCAACACTTCCATGAAAGGATTTGTAAAAACTTACTAATATACAAAGCATCCTATAATGAGTAAATTAATGAATAAGCTGTTATGAAAAGTCCACCCTCAAAATTACAATCAAGTGCTTAGTAGATTTATGTTTTTGTTTAAAAAAAAAAAAGAAAAAAAAAAGGGGAAAAAAAAGAAGAAAGAAAAAAAAAGAAAGATTAAATTCCACCAATCAATTGATCTGGAATGACTCAAACAAGCTGTAAGGATTGTAAAAAATTCTACATAGGGCAAACAAAGAAATCTTAAAAACCAGAGTCAAAGATCTTTTAGAAACATCAAATTGAAACAAGAAGATAAGTCAGCAGTAGCATTTCATTTCTGGAGCAAAAACCATGACACTGACCTAAATCCAAAATTACGAGGACTGTTCAATAAGGAATGATCATAATTGTTTTTACGGACATAATTTTTCACATTAAAATTCAATCTTATTATATTCTGTTAGCTTAATGTGAAACAAACACGCCATAGTAGTTTCACTGTTGGTACTCGTGGTTTCCGGCTGTGAGAACCAGGTAAGTTTAGACATGTTCAGTATCGCCTACCGCTGCAATGGAGGTAACATGCAGTTGAAGTTGACGTTCGAGGAAGATCTGGAGTTTCTTTCAAACGTAATCACTGCTGATGAAACTTGGCTATATCATATGTGTTTGGAGGAATTTAGTAACAGTGACGTCAAAATTAATCTCAGAAACTATTTGTAGTTGGTTTATTAATACTCGTCACTCTTGAAATCCCACCAGTAGATAATTTGACAAAGAAGTTCATAGTTCCACCACCAGAGAGAGAGAGAGCAGACAACAACAGATGCCAGTTGGAAAGAGATTGAAAATGGAGGCAAATGCCTTTGATACTAGTCTCTCATTAATATAAACAAGTAAGTGACAAGTATTAATAAACCAAATACAAATAGTTTCTGAGATTGGATATATCATTTTGATCCTGAGAGCAAACAGCAAAGCTCAGTGTGGAAATCTTCTTCATCACCAACCCCCAAAAAAGCAAAAGTGGTTGCTTCTGCTGGGAAAGTTATGGTCATCTCATTCTTTGATATTCATGGAATGGTTTATCAACATGTTGTACCTGCACACACATCAGTAACTGGACAATACTACAGGGATGTCCTGAAAACATAGCAAGTCCATATCAGACACAAAAGACCACATTTCCATGAAGCAGGCTGGATGCTCACCACGATAATGTGCGGCTGCATATTGCAAATGTTGTTGCTGAATATCTTGCAAAAATCAATGTGAAGTGCATCCCTCACCCTCCCTATAGTCCAGATTTAGCTCCATGTGACTTTTTTCTATTCCCAAACTTGAAGAAACGCCTTTGTGGGAGACATTATCCATCATCAGAAGCAGTGGTGAAGGCTGTGGAGGCGATTTTGAAGGATCTCTCAAAAAATGGTTTCCAGCATGTCTTTGAAGACTGGCAGAAATGCTGGGACAAGTGCATCGCATTCAGGGAAGACTATTTTGAGAATGACCATCAAAACTATGAGGATGAGTAAAGGTACGTTGTCAAAAAATGTGATCATTCTTTATTGAACAGCCCTAGTATTAAAAGGTGTGATAAATCAAAACAAACTGAAAATGTGGAAGAACATCTTAATATGGAAAAATAAGGACCGAGTAATGAACTTTGAAATCCCACCAGTACATAATTTGACAAAGAAGTTCACAGTTCCACCACTACATATAAATAATGTTCCTTGCCTGGCGGACAAATTAGTAGCTTATGCTGATGACACATCTGTAGTATGTTGCAGTCCAAACTTAAAAGAATTGCAGCAACGTACGAATAGCACACTAACAAAAATTGTTAAATACTTTGAGGCTATGATGCTTAAATTAAACACAGACAAAACTAAGTATATATTCTTTACATATAATAGGAAAAATTGCCCTAATGAAATAAACATAAATCTGAAAAACAATGACATACAGGAGGTACCGTATTTTAAATTTTTGGGTGTTTATCTTGACAAACATTTGACATATGATGCTCACGTGGAGGCACTCTGTAACAAATTAAGTTCTAACATATTTTTACTACGTTAGCTGACTAATTATCTACATAGCGATGTTCTGAAATTAGCATACTATGGACTCATCAATTGTCATCTTGAATATGGAATAGAAATTTGGGGGGGGGGGGCACTAGCCTTAAAAATATGAATAGGATATTTATCCTACAAAAAAGGAGTCTACGAATCATATATCACTTGAATAAGACAAAATCCTGTAAAGAAACTTTTATTAATCAGCAAATTCTTACTATCTATTCACTGTATGTTTATAAATTAATTCTGTTCACTAAAGAAAAGAACTTACTAGCTCTGCTAAATAGGGATAACTGTACATATAAGACCAGAGGATCAAATAACTACTTTAGAAATCCTACTAATAAATCGTCTACGAACAAAGACCCATATAATTGTGGAATAATTCTCTTTAACAAACTGCCAGAATATATAAAATCA